>VDFB02281492.1:784040795-784623064 GCA_007258455.2 Sequoia sempervirens
AACACTTCAATCACACTATTTCACTCCTTCACTCAGTCTTTTGCTCCTCGTCAACCTAGCTGTTGAAATGAAATTGTGAGTAAAAATGAGGAATTTGGAGTGTTTTATAGAGTTTCAGAGGCATTGGTGGGGCCAATTAGCCATTAAGGTTCAGCCTTGGGCTCTAATTTCAAGAAAAAATTAAAGATTTTTTTTATTTTTTCCTTACCTTTTTCGATGATATCCACAAGAGTCTTCTTGGCATCCCCAAGACAGTCAAGGGACGTTTGGCTGTCCCCAAGACGTCCCAACGACATCTTGATAGTGGTGGCAGGGCAGGGGTGAGGGACATCTTCCTGGCATCCCCACATCTCGGGGGCATCACTATCCCCAAAATGCCTAGATTTTAAGGGGGAGGCGTCCTCATGGTTTAGTGAGAATAAGAGTTTGGCTAGTCATGAGTAACAACCTGGTTGAGTAGGTTCCCATTTACTGGCCTTGAGGGTGCAACAAGCCCAACAAAGTGAACCATTGCTCCATCCACCCTAGCCAAGTGCACCTAGCAAGTTATCCCAAAGAACAATCCTATAGTGATGAAGTCAAGATCATGGACTTAGGTGTGAGGTGAAGACTAGATTCTTCAAGGGAAAGACTAGGAAGAAGGCTTTAATGCATCCCATACTACACTAGGGATCCATCCTCATCTCGACTAGGTCAAGCATACCATCAAACAACTAGGAAGAGGATTACGGTGCATCCCATACTACACCAGGGGTTCATCCTCAATCCCAAAAGGGTCATATAGGCACAAGAGAGATTTTCACAAGTAGTGAAACTCTCCAAATTGATGGATTCCAACTACAATCACCCCTAGGCCGCTTGTGATGAGTCTATCCACCCTTGAAAAAGTAGCTCCAAACATATACCACCTCGTGGCCTTAGTGATATTGTCAATTATCCCCTTCACAATATGGGTAGCTGCCTACTAACCCTCTGGATACAACGGTCAGCTCTAATTTTCGTTACCTACATGGTAAGGGTAACAACCAGCTCAACCACTCCAACATCAAATCTAGGGTAGCCCTTGGCAATCTTTCAGCTCTGCGATACAGATGAATGTCGACTAGTCCCTAAGGTACAGCAATTGTCCTACGTATCTATCATTAGCACAATCCAATGACTGCTTGATAACTGCTCCGATATCCTAGAGGTTCAATCTTGGGTCATCTATAGCCCAGGATTTCCTAGAATTCTAGCTGCATTTGATTCAACTTGGCAGGAATATTAAATTGAACAAACAGTTGATTGAGGCAACTAGGGATAGTGTTATAGAGTCTTCCAAACATACAACAACATAAACCAAAATTATCCAACCCTTATATTAGGTTGACCTTATTGTTCACCATGTTTAGTCGACAAGGGGTGATGGTAGGGACATAATGTCAAGGACTAAGGATATAAAATCCCTTCTAGTACAAGTACATCAGTAGGCTTCTAAGAGGTGAGCCATAGTCTACTGTGGAAGTAATGATATAGTGAAATTCCATCATTTAGTATTTGAGCAACCAACTAAGCTTATCTCATTCCCTTTATCAAGTTGAACTCACGGATTATATTTCTAGATTTAAACCTTTTCCCTAAGTTTAGTGGTTCGGGTGACTTCAGGAAAGACAAGGTAACACCATCCACTTATTTTATTCAGGCATAAAGTATGCATTGCAGCGAACACCCATTTAACATGGGCAGCAGAATTTTAGCCAGTCGTATTTGAGGAGAAGCACAAAATAATAGTTAGCTAGAATAATTTAAATTTCATGGGATAATTGCAATGTTGCAGCCCATAGAATGTAATTCCTGGGAAACCAAAGAAAATGTAAAACTGAACCACTAAGAACATAGAAAACAGCAAGAGTGTTAAAGCAATGAGACCTTATGTGCCAATACCCATGGCCCTCTGAGGTTAGATTAATCTCGGAAATTTCGCTATTAGTGAACAAACAAGGGACTTGCAGACAAATGAAAAGGTCGTTGTCCTATCGGCTGATTACACTCCAAGAATTCTCCAACAATCTCTTATGAAATGGAAAAGTCACTTCTATGATGGCGCTGTGCAACTACACAGCTGTTCTTCTAAAGTAAAAGGTATTGAGTGGGAATTTAGAACCTACCAAGCAAATAAAGTTAACCCTGTCTCCTGATTTCACAGAGATTTTGGAGCCCTTGAAACAACAGTAGTACCTCTATTGATGGGAGAAATTTACAAATTTCCTACACCTGAAAGATAAATGCTTTTTATCTTCAGAGATGATTTGTTACTAATTGGTCTAGTAGTAGAAATGAAAGGAAAGTTTGTTGCCTGCATCAGAACCAGTTGTTCTGCTTCTTCCCTACTACATTTGGGCCAGAGATACAATTCCATGCGACTGGTCTCTGTCTTAAGGACAAAGACCAATCTCAAGAGCCCATAGTGTTAACATGTTCTTGCGCTGTTTCTACCTTCATTGCTTTCTTTCTAATGTAGTTGGGCAGCTAGCATCAATGCTGTGAATGTCGTAAACATCTTATTTCATTATAACAGAGGACAACAGCAGCCTACACATCATTGACTAAAATAAATGTTGCAATTTTAGTAAGTATAATTGTGAGCATGAATAAGAACAGCACCCCAACTGGCATGAACAAGTGCATTAACAGTTTATGAGCAGGTATGATTGCAAGAGAATGACATTAGATCATAGCAAGGCTTATCTCTAAGGTATAGCGCCTGCCATCTTCAATTTAAAGCGAGGAATTTCGTGGACTGCCTCCAACAGTCCCGCCGCGCCCTAAATCCCGCCCGATATTGCCATGCTCAGCACTCTCTCACCTCCCAACAGATTCGCCTTGCTCTGGTTGGCCCTCTCCCTCCTCTTTCCCTCCTATTCGATCCCTACTGCTCCTATCTTATGGCCTCTATTCATCTAAACTGCCCGAAATCGTGTTTTAATGGAGGTAGCTGCTCACATTTTCACCCTACGCACCATACTTGTCTCTAACCTGCGAATTTTTGGACGGGCAGAGGTGAGAGCCATTCACGCTCAGCATACCCGCACCTTCCCTCATTACTTCGGGCTTTCTCCCAGCCGTATACAAGAGGGCCGACTCCAGTAATGCCCCCCTTCACCTCTACCAAGTCTTAGGCGAAAATGACAGACCTCTCTCTTCTCTTTTTTTTAGCGTCTCTTGAAGGAACTATAGAAACTAGGGGAGAGGGGCCCATAATGGAGCAGGGTTCAATAGTGGGGATAGAAGTAGTCCTGAGTGGACCCCATAGTGGAGCATTTTAATATCCAATTGCAACACTTTTTATCCATAAAGTAGGCAGAGTGACAAATCATGTGATGCCACATAAGTGCACCAATAAAACATGACTTAGTGCACCACTATCGGTCTCACTTTTTTTTTGGGCCTTTTTGGATACCTCAACAAAACTCATACTGATATGGCATCATATTTGATGATTTGATGGTGTGGCTCTAAAACGAAATTTAGAAGCACATGAGTTGCCAAATAAATTGTTGTACAGAATTGGGAGTGATTTGAAATTTCCACGTAGGATTTTGAGAAACGCAGTGCCCCACTATGGGCCCCTCTCCCCTACCTGTGTTTGCTTTAACTAGTGATTAATAAGTCTGTTTTAACAAATGAGAGATCATTTTTATGTTTATTGAACAAATATTTGTATATTATTAAAGTAAGCATATAAATAACAAAACATAAATATTATTAAAGTAAGCATATAAATAACAAAACATATTTCATAAATGAATTTTCTAAGTTTAATATGGTTCCACTATCACAGTTGCGATGATAATAGTGGCAGATGGGCAAAAAAAAATCTAATTTGATGAAAAAAATCTAACTTTAATTAAAACTAAAAAAATCCAATTTCTTTACTTTTTTTTCACTTCGTGAATATAGTTTTTTATTGTTTTTTTTCTCTACTAGTAACAAACTTAAATTTTATTTTTCTATTTATTTTGCTTGAAATTATTTTATTATTTCAATTAAATTGTATATCACGTAAATTATAAATTACCTTTATTTACTTGATTTTTCCTTTCACAAAGTTTGAATTGGTAGTGAAAAGATGCTTAAAATAACTACCTAAGTTGGAAACATCATAAAGGAAATCAAATTATTATGATTAAATATTTACTCTCTTTTTTATTATTTAAATGAAATTTAATATATATATATATATATACTTTTAAATCTCTTCAAGTTTAAAGAAATAAAACGAATATTTTAATTTTTTTTATTTATTTAATTAATTATTTATTTTTTCTCACAAAATTTTGGATAAGTTTTTTAATAAATATTTTATTTTAAAATAATTACTAAGAAACTTCAAAATTTACTCGTAGATTTTTTAGTAATAAATCAAGTATTTGAGTTTCACAAAATATGAATAAATAAATTCATAACTATTCATCTTGAGTTTAAATGTTTTTAATAAAATAATTTAATTAGATTTAATTGTACTACAATGATTAAGAGCATTTAAATTTTCAAACTTAGTTTGGTTTAAATTTATTAGTGATACGGTACTTTCATTTGAATTTCAAATGTAATTAGTGATAGCTTCTAAATTTATTGCAAAAAAAAAAGTTTTTATTTACGCATAATAATGTTGCCTTAATTTATTTATTTTATAAAAGCATTTTAGAAATTATACTTAGTTTAAATCTTGATTAAGATTGTTGAAATATATCTTCAAAAGAAAACATATTTTTCAAAAGGAAATTTGTAATTTATTTTAGATACTTATAAAATGAATTTTTTGAAATATAATTGGCTAGAAAGTTTGGACCGATAAGGGCGATTAATCTGGTTCCACTATCATAGTTGCAATGATAGTGGCAAATGGGGAAAAATTGGAATGGTTCTAAAGTAGATGTGGTCGGAAAAGGTGGAACTATTATGAAGTGCAATGTTATTTCAGTTTGGATAGTTTGAAGATGCAAAGAAATTGAAACTATACCATTATCAAGTGTCAGCCTATTTCACTTTGGAGAGCTTCAAAATTAGAGTAAAGAAACCAAAGCTATAATATCTGCAAAGCTAGAATATTTGTGTGCATTTGCCTCCTATAATCTAGAACGTGTTGGAAAACAGTGCACCACAATTCAAATTTTTAAAGAAAAAGATTCCTATATGAACTTAAAATTACTTCTATGGAAGGAACTAAATTCAGATAGTTGAGAATGGCTATAGTAGTTGCATTTTATTTATCAATCACATTACATGATGATTTTGTAAATAAAATATTTTTTGTGGCTATTTGGCAAGCTTTTTGTGAGTTCTTTAATCTCATATATTGTCTATTTGGTTTCTTTAAGATTTTTCTGAGTAATAAACTGAAACGTATTATGCTCTGATCACAAGAACAATGGACATCATTTTTTATGAACACTTGCAATGCAGTTAATTCTGAGACTGCCATTGCCTTTCATGATCAATCCAAAAATAACAACACTAAATTTTCATTCAAGCTGACTACCACAACCTTTCATGATCAACTATTACATACAGGAAAGGAACATGAGAAATCTGGAAACTATGTCAAAATATTATTAATAGCCTATAGTTTTCAAGTTGATTCCCTTGCATTTAGGGTCATTGGAAAGTGAAAACAACTATTAGTTGATGGCAGACCCAGTAATAAATGTGGCAGTGCCACAATATTTGTTAGAGTAATAAGTTGTTTTACTTAATTAATTTAATCATATTGGTTAATTAATTAAGTCACTTATCACTTTAGTTACTTAAGCTAAACTTAGGCACATTAATAATTAATTGTGCACACTAGGGTTTCCCTTTAGGCTTTTCTTTAGGGTTTCTTGATCTCCTTTTATTAGGATTGATCTCATTGTAATTATTAACGTGAGAATATATGTAGCTTTCATATCTTCTTGAAAGTTTTTCTCTCTTCTGTAGCTTTTTCTTATTGAAGTTAATTGCATACATTTGTTTGTAGATCTCTTGCGTGGAAGGTGTATTTGTTTGTGTTTGATCCTCTGGCTCATGGTTTTATGCTTGTTTCAACAAGAAAAAGCTACAGAAGAGAGAAAAACTTTCAAGAAGATATGAAAGCTACAGATATTCTCCCGTTAATAATTACAATGAGATCAATCCTCATAAAAGTAGATCAAGAAACCCTAAAGAAAAGCCTAAAGGAAAACCCTAGTGTGCACACTTAATAATTAATTATTAATGTGCCTAAGTTTAGCTTAAGTAACTAAAGTGATAAGTGACTTAATTAATTAACCAATATGATTAAATTAATTAAGTAAAACAACTTATTACTCTAACACCCCCCCTTAAGATGAACTTAAGAAGTAGCTAAAAAACACTAAGGAAAAGATGCATGAAAGCAAAGATGGGTCCCGGCAAACAAGGCCAAGTAAGGTACGCATGTACAAACAGAAGATCTCTATAAAGCGGAGAAATAGAGAAAACCTCGTGGGAAAAAAAACTCTACTCCAAGAAGAGATCAAAGACAATTGAAGGACTGAAAAGCCTCCAAATCAAGGAAATGTCCAGAAAAAAAGAACATGTAGAACATCACAGAAGCATGAAGAAGTTGCAAACTCTATCAAAAGATGACTGCTACGGTGCCGAAGAACCTCCTCTGAAGATAGGATGATCAGGATCAAGAAGACAACAATCTGCATGAGTTCCCCTAATGACACTACTCGAATCAAATGGCAAACAAAGGCAAACACCTGGAACGAAGATACAAATGGCACAAGTACCAATAGTCTGAAGAACACTGATCAACTGAGAACGAAAGATTCCTTCCAAGGTGAAACCAAGGAAGCATTAACACCAATAGTAGAAACTTTTTTTTTTCTTTTTCTGGACATTTCCTTGATTTGGAGGCTTTTCAGTCCTTCAATCGCCTTTGATCTCTTCTTGGAGTAGAGTTTTTTTTCCCACGAGGTTTTCTCTATTTCTCCGCTTTATAGAGATCTTATGTTTGTACATGGGTACCTTACTTGGCCTTGTTTGTCGGGACCCATCTTTGCTTTCATGCACCTTTTCCTTAGTGTTTTTTAGCTGCTTCCTAAGTTCATCTTAAGGGGGGGTGTTAGAGTAATAAGTTGTTTTACTTAATTAATTTAATCATATTGGTTAATTAATTAAGTCACTTATCACTTTAGTTACTTAAGCTAAACTTAGGCACATTAATAATTATTTATTTATTAATTATTAAGTGTGCACACTAGGGTTTCCCTTTAGGCTTTTCTTTAGGGTTTCTTGATCTCCTTTTATGAGGATTGATCTCATTGTAATTATTAATGGGAGAATATTTGTAGCTTTCATATCTTCTTGAAAGTTTTTCTCTCTTCTGTAGCTTTTTCTTGTTGAAGTTAATTGCATACATTTGTTTGCAGATCTCTTGCGTGGAAGGTGTATTTGTTTGTGTTTGATCTTGTGGCTCGTGGTTTTGTGCTTGTTTCACAATTCCAACAATATCCAAGCAGGTGTTTAGGATTGTCTTGGTTTAAATTAGTTTACGTCAAGATGCATCTCTTTATTTCTAGTATTTTCAATAATCCTTACATTAAAACAATTTTAGTAGTTGTATAATACTTTGTGCACACTTTGAAGCCATTCTATTTTTTTATGAATTAAATGAATTGTCCAATATTATCCTTACCTTCTAGGATTACTTCTTTTTTATCTAGTATGTTGCATCATTGTTTTTGCTTTGAAGAAAATAAAAAGGAAATTGCATGACATATAGAATATTTTATAACTATAACTATTATTTATTTGTTTGTTTTATCAACATTGTTACTAAAACTTATCAAACACAACTAATTAAAACATAACTATTCTATAACTTTTTGGCAGGAACTTTGCAGCCCTGCAGCTCTTGTTTTAAATTTAGTCATTCATTTTGATTTTTATTTTCTTTCTTTTATTTTTTAATCTATTTATAACATAGTTTCTAGTTTCTTTATTTTATTTTTAATTTAGCCATTCATTTTGATTTTGATTTTCTTTCTTTTGTTTTTTATCTATGTATTACATAGTTTCTAGTTTCTTTCTTTTATTTTTTAAGACACATCGGTCGTCAATTTCCATATGGTAGTCTTTTTTATTTTTTATACCTTAAAATTGATTAGACAAAGGCGTCCAATGTTGGAATATTTATTAGCACTTAGTCGATAAAGCTTGCAAATCCATTGACCTACTATTGATGACTCCTATAAAACATTTATGTGAAGGGGAGGTTTAGTTGACTATCATTCTAAAGCAATGACTAGCTAAGGGTTGAGGACTTGACTTGTGTCTAACGGGGAAATTCATAATTAGTTGAGATCTCTAGGGCAACTCGATCTCCTAGTTATAAGGCAAGGTTGAGAGACTTAGGGATTATTCTCAAAATAGGTTTAGATCCAGTCTTGTTGTAACCTTAGCACCTCCAAAACCATCCAAATTCTCACACATAGATAAACACAATATTGTTAGTACTTAGTCCAAAAAATATAGCATACATGTATAAAAAACCATGTCATAAATTAAAACAAACCATTCACTTCAAAAATTTCAGTTACTTGACAATTATAATAATTAACAATTAAATTTGTATTCCAAAGCATCAATCAAAAAATCCTTACAACATTTAAAATTTCAAGCATGACAACAATTTTAAAGTTAGGGTTTCCACCTTATTCCAAACTGCATTGAGACATTAGGCATTTAACACGGGAGAAAGTATAAGGTTTGCAATAATGTGAACTATAAGCAGCCAATCCATTATGTGGAATTGCTAATTTTATGAAATGGGGTCACCATCATATAAAAAATTCAATTGCACTCCAATAAAGACATTGCCATACTATTTTCCATTTACTAGCAAGTTTTCCCCATAGAATTGAGATTTCTTAGAGGATTTCCCTAGTTATCTTCCAAATCCTTTGTATAGGAAGTTAGTTTTTGATAATATCTTACATTCAATTTGAAAGAAATATTCATATTCAGACTATTAAAATTAGCCTCTTTGAGTTATATCTTCAATAAGCAACTCAAGAGTGTCTAGTAATCCTTATGCATTATAACCATCTTTTTGTATGACCTATCCAACACTAAAGATTGAAGAGAACATATTAAGATAGATTGTAGTACCTACATTGCCTTTATCAGGTGGAAAGCTAAGTACAGTGATAGCAACTTTATTTTCCTCTAGTAAATATATAATTTAATTCATGAGATCCATGGATGGCTTCCACATAAACCAAGGCAACTCTTATACACTTAAACCATTTTGAGCAATTGTGCAAAAATACTTTTCTCATCATTAAGTCATCAATTGAATGCATTTTCAAAATATAAACATAACTAAAAATAATTCAAACAAGTACATTGAGTAGAATTGGATTTTAAGAAAGCAAGAAAAAGATAATCTTATTTTCATCTAAATTGTTATTTTATTCTAATGAAGATAAAGAAGAAATTTTAAGAAAAAGGAGTTGTAGATTATACTTTCATTCATGTTTTGAATACTTTCTAGAGCATTAAGTACATTATTGGAAATCCAGTGTTGAGAACACATTTAGTTATTTGAAATAGGATTATTAAGATAGTAACCAATTTTATCCATTTAGGCAACATAATATGCATTTTTTCTATTTTGTAATTACTTTAATAGCAACAAATATGTTTAATATTTTTCTATGTGGTTAATTTTAGTCTTCAATTAAAAGAAAAATGGTACAGTGACGATCATGGAGGAATAATGGCTACTTCTCAAAGCGAACATGGCATAATAACAACTATTTTTCAAAAAAAAAGGATTTATGACCCTTGTGACTACAACAGGTAGATTTTGCATGCTTGTGGACCCAAGATACCCTTTCCTCATGACCCACATTACCACAACAAATAATTCTCTCTTGCTCATGGACCCCTTAGCTATAAAATTTGGAATCATGCAAGGCATGGGACTGATGTGATTAGGCACAAATTTATAAAGCCAAACTGGGTCCCATTTCACTCTCACAAACACTTGGATAGAAGCAAACATGAAGTTCTAGATATATGTGAAGATGAAAAATCTCATCATTCACAAAGGGAAAATCTACAATGAAGGAAATATGAAGCTAATCTAGGGTTTCTAAATCAACTCTACAGAGAAAGTGAAACAAATTTTAGATCAAACAAAAATACAAAGGAGCCATTGTTTAGGCTTTCAGCAAGATCAGATGACACTTTTCAAAGCAGAACTTTTATCGAAGGTAAGCAGGGGGATAGCAAAAGAAAAGAGATTCAAGAAAGAAATGGTGTTGAAAAGAGCAAAAATAGTCAAAAGGAGAAGGAGGAGCAGGGCAAAGGTCAAAAGGGTCATGGAAAGGGCTCAACCCTTTTGCATCAATAGAGGAAGAAGAAAAATGTTGCAAAAAGAAAAGAAAAAAGGGCAGCTCAACACAAGAAGGAAAAATTCCAATGGAGGTGAAAGGCTACCCCAAATGCAGACTCTGAAGCAATGGCACTAGTTCAAGAGCAGAGGCTAGGGAGTGAGAAAATGTTGCTTTTGGATCAAAAGGGCACTGTGAAGATCACCTTGCCAGGAAATTTGTTGCAAGCTCAAGTTCAAGATATGCATAACAGAGCTTTACTTTGTAAGCTCTAGAATCTCACGCTTGAACTAGATGCTTTATAGGATTTTCTATTTCATGAATGGGTAGGGATTTCAAAGGTTTTTTTATCTTGATAAAGAAAAGGGTGTCTTTTCCCCCATGGGTTAGAGGAGTTGGTTTGAGTCTTGGGTTCGATTCTCTCTATCCTGGAAATCACCCCGCCTCGGACGTTGGGGGGTTGCGTTGGTTACCCCAAGGTCATAGGGATTAGTCTCACCCCGTAAAGGGAACCTATTGGGCTTGAGTCACAGGGATACCCTTCAAGACCAAAAAAAAAGGGTGACTTTATTGTGCTTTTTCATGAGAAATCCTATAAAGATTATATTTTCAAAGTTAAGTCTTGGATATTTGAGGGATCTGATTTTTATATGCAATCATGGTCTCCAAACTTTAAGCCAAATGATCTAGCCATTAGGTTTATACCTTTCTGGATATAGTTGTAGGCTTTAGCACTATAATATAGAGAACTACAATTAATATAAATAATAGCAAATCAAATAGGGATTTTTCTTAAACATGACAAGTCTTTTCTTCATAATCCATCAAATCCGATAAGGGTTTGTATAATGTTAGATACCACAAAGCTAATGCCTGCTCAAATACAAATAACATCAAAATATGGCTTGTGGACACAACATATTACAGTAGAAACACATAAAAACACTTGCACAAAGTGTCATTCTCTAGAACATTGTAATAGTATTTGTACAACAAGGGAGGAATGTAACATGCTAGAGAAGCAAGAGAGGGTATGTCAGGAAAAGAAATCGTCTAAGGTAGTCTCTCAAACAACTAAGGAGCAATAATCAAATTTACATATTGGAGCAATGAGGCAAGAACAGTTGAAGGTATATAGAAGGCAAGGTCACTAAGGAACATGAAATGATAGTTGTTGATGTAAATAAGGATTCTTCATGCTTCCAACTTTCCCTAACACAAAATTAGTTTACTCTTTTGAAAAAGAGCATGGGAATGATTATGCATTTGTATAATCTAACTCTTCCACAAATTTTGCATTAACATATGAATGATATTATTAAAAAATTGATGTTTGGGGAAGGAATCCAACCTACTAACAAAACTTCATTCATTGTTGAAGAAGGGGAAACCCAAAATAAAGTATCAAAGTGTCTAGTTCCTACAAAATATGATAAGGAGTTGGAAACACTATCTCAAGAGTTACTTTATTCAATTGGTTTAGACCTATTTGATGAGTTAGCAGATGTAATAACAAAGGAGGATAAAGTTGTGCAGTTAAGTGTAGGGTCAAGATCAAAAGTTATGGGGTTGAATTCTTTGCAAATTGGGGATAAATGGGATGAGTTGGAGCATGAACCGATCTTTATGTCAGGAAAGGTTGATAATGCTACAACCCTAGGGAGAAGAGGGAGAAATCCCAAGGTGGTAGAATTGAAGAAAGAATCATTGGTACCAGATCAAGGTCCTACATTTGGAACCATGGTGGAATGGGTAAACAATGAGGATGATCAATTGGCAGATTTTGATTATATATCAAACCTTGTCTCTCTCACAATCTTTGGCAAGTGAACAAGTGTTAAAGAAATCTTTGGGTAAGAGAGGCAGAAAGTCCAATGCGGAGAAATTGAAGGAAGAGATAGAAACACAGATTCAAAAAAATCTTGATGGCAATATTGTTATGATTTTGACTAAGTGCCCGAGGAGAGCTTGTTGCTCTCCTCTAGTGTAATGCAGATAATTTCATGGAATTTCAAGGGAATTAATAACTCTAAAAAACAAGCTTGAATCAAGCATCAGTTAGATGCTTGTGGAGCAGACATAATTTTGCTTCATGAGACAAAAACTTCAAAAAATACTTATGAAGCAACGATTCAGAAATGGAAAAAGTGGAATTCAACACATTCACTAGCCCAAGGTGCCTCTAGGGATTTGGTAGTCTTATGGAATCCAAAGGTCATTAAGGTAGCTTCAATAAAAAGTGATAACAATTAGCAGTTATTGGAGGTGCAAACCTTTGATTTGAAGCTTTGGGTACTAAATATCTATGGCTTGACATCCATGATAGACAAGAAAAGATTATGGGATGAGATTACATAAATATTTGTTGGAATAGGTGATGAAAAGGTTGTGTTGGTAGGTGACTTCAATACAATAGCCTCATTAGAGGAAAAGAAATGATGGATATGCCCTCCACAAAGAGTAATTGATGAGTTTAAGTCCTTCATTATGAGTAATGCACTGAAAGATATTATACCTACAAAAGTTTTGTATACCTGGACAAATCAAAGGTATAATTTCTTACAAATTGTAGAACATTTGGATAGGTTTCTTGTTACTCCAAACTGGTTTATTGGGGATTATGTGTTATCTTCAAATATTTTAACTCTTCTCAAATTTAATCATTATGCAATTTCAATGGATATTACAAATACTGGTCCGGGGTTTAAATGACATTCATCTTTCAAATTTGAAAAGATGTGGTTGAGACACTCACATTTTTTACCTTCATTGCATCAATGGTGGGGCAAGTGCACCTTACCAGAGGGGTACAAAAATGTATCAGTTATGTAGAAAGCTGCAATTTGTAAAATAGCATATTAAAGCCTAGAATATACAAGTTTTTAAAAATATCCTCCTGCAAAAGGAAGAGGTTTTTAAGGAATTATTTGAAATCCATGAGCACGTCATAAAGAATGGTTTGGATGTTTCAACTTTTGATAAGCATAAAAAGTTGCAGGTAGAATGGGAAGAGTTAAGTGTGCGTGAGAGGAAATTTATTGGAGGCAAAATTCCAAAGAGTTATGGTTGAAGGAGGGAGATCATAATACTAAATATTTCCACTCATCCACCCAGATCAAAAAGGTTACTAACAATTTTTTTTCAATTAACAGTACAGTGGAAGGGAGGTTGTTCACAAAGGAGTCTGAAATTCAAGAGGAAGGAGTGAAATTATTTTCTAGTCTGCTCTCTACACCTCAAAGCAATACTTCACAAAGTTTGAAGGATGAAAAGGAGCTATTAGATGCGATCCCAAAGATTATTGATGAGGAAATTAATAAGGATTTGTTGAAACCATTTACACTAGAAGAATTGAAGAATGTAGTATTCTCCTTGCCACCGGATAAAGCACCAAGTCCAAATGGTTTCACAACCATAAATTTTCAAAAATGTTGGGAAGCAGTGGGTTTTGATCTTCTTTTAGTTGTAGAAGAGTCAAGAAGAACATGTACAATGTTGAAACAGTTCAATGTAACAAATTTTGCTATCTTTCCAAAAGTTAAGTTTCCTAAAACCTTTGTAGACTTTAGGCCAATCTCACTTTGCAATAAATTTTATAAGATATTTACAAAAGCAATCTAATTAAGGTTGCAACCCTTCATTTCATCTATTATTTCCCAAGAGCATGGAGGATTCGTGTTAGAATTTGAAACAAGCACAAAACCACGAACCACGGGATCAAACAATAAATAAAGACACCTTCCACGCAAGAGATCTGCAAACAAGAATTGCTATAGTCATCAACATGGAAAACTTACAAAAGAAGCTTTCAAGAAGATATGAAAGCTTCAGATATTTCTTGTGAATAATATCCAAGAGTAATTACAAAGAGGGTTGAATGCTTATAAGAGCAAAGCCCTAAATGAGAAAGGAATCAGATCATGACAAATGTCAACATCACATGAGATGTGACATAATGATATAATATTAACTCAACTAATAAAGCATTCCTAAGTTTAGCTAAAGTGTGTGAGAATAAATTAGACTAATAATCAATTAAAAATTAATTAATTATTAGCTAATGTATGATAATTCTAACACCCCCCCTTAAGATGAACTTAGGGAGTAGCTAAAAACCCTAAAAATAATGCATGATGGGTCTCGACAAACAAGGCCAAATAAGGTACCCATGTACAAACAAAATATCTCTATAATGTGGAGAAATAGAGAAAACCTCATGGGAAAAACTCCACTCCAAGAAGAGATGAAAGCCAAGTGAAGAACTGAAGAAGCCTCCAAACAAGGCAAGGTTGTCCCGAAAGATACAAACAAAGAAACATCCAGAAGCATGAAGACGTTGCAAACACTGTCGAAGAAGGACTGCTGGAATGCTGGAAGAAGAACCTTTGTTGTGATCAAGATCAAGAAGACATGAATCTATATGAGTGCCCCCAATGACACTACTCAAATCAGATGGAAACCAAAGGAAAACACCTGGAACTCGAAGATACAAATGGAAAAGGTACCAAAATTCTGAAGAACTGATCAAGTTAAAATGGAAGGTCACCTCCAAAAAGAGGAATGCAAGAGTGTCCATATGGTAAGTGCTCCATCTCACATAAATGCATGGGTAACCAGTCGTTGCATCCACCTAGTACATAGGAACAAATCCTATATACATAGCTCACTCCAATGTGAAACCAAGGAAGTAGTAGCACCAATAGTAGAAACCCCCCATAATGCTGACAAGGGAGAGGTATGATAGGTACACTGAAGCTGAATGCTTGAAAGTAGTGCATGAAGAGGAACTAAGAACATCTGAATGTGCAACCATGAATGTACAAGCAGGTAGAAAGGATGTGAAAACAAAATTCACATACACATGAGAAAGGTATGAAGGAAAAAAAAGGAAAACATCAACCCCCATGGCACTTTATATCATAGTGCGAGTACAACAAGGCACAAAATGATGTGCAAGATCCCATAATACAAGTGCAATACAAAGGCACTTTATCTCAGTGTGTTTACAAAAGAAAACATGCATGAAAATGATGTCTACAATGCCCAAATAGGACAAAAAACTAGAATTACATAAAGAATAGCCAAAAATGAAGCATCCCATGCAAACAAGAAGTTCCCAGGAGCTAATATATCTAGGTAATTCACTAGAGTGTGAAAACACAAAAAACAAAATAAAATGTACCTAGAGTGAAATCTATAAAAATTACATGGATGGAACTAAAGAGCTCTGAAAGACTGTTCCAACACCACTGAGATAGCGAAAAAGGGAGAAACTAGTCAAAAGTTACGAGCTCAGGACTGAAAACAGGTCCTTTGACTTCAACAAGTTGTACAATGTGCCAAAAGAAAAATAAAGTGATGAGACCCACACCAATGGAAATTTGACAAAATCAGCTTTCTAACGATATCTCATTTTCCAAAAAATGATATCATTTGCCCAAGTTATGGCCAAAAGAAAAAAACACCCCTTTACAAAGGGGGTCAAAGGGGCCATGTGCAATAGTTTGTACCACTAACATTAGCATGACATCATGCTAACATTAGTAGAATATTCCTTGTCTCTGTCGGAAAAAAAAATCATCCCCCTAGGAAAATCCGATGAATGGAATATGCTTTGACCCCAACAGAATATTTGTCAAACCCCATAAAAGAGATGACGTCACCGAAAAAAATTTGGTTGCCACCTGAAACTTGAAAAAAAAGCCACCAAAGAAATACCACCAGAGAACTTGAGTTCGACACCTACAAAGAGGAGTAGTTGCTGCTGGGAAAGGAGAAACCATTAGGATTAAATTCCAAAGGTGGAATTAAGGCTGACGGAAAGACCAAGGCAGGTTATGGGTCCTTGCCAATGCAGGTGTACCTCGTACTATGCAAAAACACTTTTTACAAGTCTCTTAAAAAAATATGCCGCCCAAAAACTTTTTACAAATCTGCTTTTTAATTTTTTTTATATATTTTTTAATAAATTTCAAAAAAAGAAATTTATAATAAAAATGTCAACCTGAGAAGATATAATTGCGATTTATTTTTTATCTGCATGCTGGGGAGGCCGTACGGCTTCCCTGGCAATTTTTTTTTCCTCAGATGCCAACTTCACCAAATTTGACAATTTGATAGGTAATCTTAAGGTTTTTGGGCCTTCTAAGCATGATGGTGATGTCTGTTTCAGCTCAAAACACACCAAAATTGCAGCTACCCTCTGGATCTGGAAACAAAGCAACCACTTCAAAACCTCGTAGATTTGGTGTCAAAAATTGAAATTAGACGAAACAAAAAGCCAAATTTGACTTTCTCGATAGCTCTAGATCCAACAACAAGGTTCTTTTCACACAAAAATGCTTCAAAAAATGCCCACCTCCAAAATTTGAAAAACAAGCAAAGGGGATTCAGATCTAAAGTCTACAACCCTTGTTGAAGAAGAAAACCTCATAAATCGAGAAGGGGTTCGTTGAATCCACGCTCTGATACCATGTTAGAATTGTGAAACAAGCACAAAACCACAAGCCACAAGATCAAATAACAACCAAAGACACCTTCCATGCAAGATATTTGCAAACAAGAATTGCTATATTCATCAACAAGGAAAAGTTACAGAAGAAGCTTTCAAGAAGATATGAAAGCATCAAATATTTCCCGTGAATAATATCCAAGAGTAATTACAAAGAGGGTTGAATGCTTATAAGAGAAAAGCCCTAAATGAGAAAGGGATCAGATCATGACAAGTGTCAACATCACATGAGATGTGACATAATGATCTAATATTAACTTAACTAATAAAGCATTCCTAAGTTTAGCTAAAGTGTGTGAGAATAAATTAGACTAATAATCAATTAAAGATTAATTAATTATTAGCTAATGTATGATAACTCTAACAATTTGTGCCAGGGAGGGAAAATGTTGAAGGGGAAATTGTTTCTCATGAAGTATTGCACTCAATTAACATGAACCATTTACTTGATTTCATTGTCAAGTTGGACATGACGAAAGAATATGATAGAGTGGACTAGAATTTTTTGATGAAATTTCGAGCTCAAATTTTGGATTTGACAAAAAGTGGTGTAAATGGATTCATTCTTGTTTGTTAGGGGCTAAATTTTTAGTTATCATTAATGGCTCTCCTTCTTGATTCTTCAGTGCAACGCAAGGGGTAAGGAAAGGGGATCCATTATCTCCATTCCTCTTCATTATCATCGTAGAAGTGTTAAGTAGAGCAATTCAACAAAGGCATTTCCAAGGATTGTGGCATGGGATAAAGATTTCACACACAAGATTTTTAGTAACTCACTCCCTCTTTGCTGACAACACAATTCTATTTGGTAAATCTGCTATGGTAGAAGCTTCTCAAATAAAAGAGGTCTTAGAAAAGTATGCATCAACATCTAGCAAAAAATTAATGCAACAAAATCAAAGATTTATGTATTCAATACAAAGACAACAATAAAGAGAAAAATTGTGAAGGCATTGAGGTTTCAGCTAGCTGAGCTTCCTTATACATATTTGGGAATTCCTTTTTTGTAGGGGCTAATAATATTTCATACTGGGGGAAAATTATTGATACATTAAAGTCAAGGATCTTGGTGTGGAAGGCTAGGTGGTTGTCATTGGCAGGATGCATCATGTTAATTAAAACAGTCTTAGTAACCATCCCAAATTACTTCTTGGTAGTTTTTAAAGCTCCAAAATTAGTTGTACTAGAAATTGAAAATATTATTAGAAATTTCATTTGGAAAGGGAACATGAATGATTAGAAAAAGGTACCATTGATTTCTCTGCAAAACATGGCAATAGACAAGATGAAAGGAGGAGCAGGTATCCAAGATCTTTCTAGCAAAAATTTAGCTTTTGGTGCAAAGTTGGTATGGAAAATGTACCCTAAGGAAGATTCAAAATGGTGTAAGTTAATATAAGAAAAATATTTAAACTATGACAATCCAACAAGAATATTTACAATCTCAAACCCACCAGAAGGGTTAGCCATGTGGAATTTTTTAATCTCTTATAGGGAAGTCATCAATTCATACTTAACATGGGAAGTCCATAATAGGGAAGAGGTAAACTTTTGGTTGGATTCATGGAATAGCTTCCCTCCACTTTAGAATATTCAAGAACTACAAGTTGCAAGGGACATTTTAATAAGTGTATGGGGGATAAAGTTAAAAGCTTATGTCGGGGAGGTAGACAAGTTAACAACAAAGGTATCCTAGAAAGATTTGTCATGCACTGTAGTTATAGTTGCATAATAGGTTCTCATCCAAAACTTATTAAAGGATAGAGTGGTGTTCTTTTCAACTAAGCTAGATAGGGTTATATGGGCCCCTGCAAAAATGGAAGTTATTCGATAAAGCAAGGGTACAAAGATCTACTTAATAATGTTGATCATTTACTATCTCAAAGAGCATACTTATTTTATTGGAATGATAGAGTGCTTCCCAAATCAGGAACATTTGCATGGTTAGTCCTAAAAGGAAGAGTGTTGACAAGTGAGGCTAATAAAATTGGGGATAGCGGATCATTTAATTGTGTCTTATGTAATGAAGTATTAGAAGACACTGGTCATTTGTTCTTAAATTTCCCATACACACAAAGTTGTTGGGAATCCATCAAACTGAAACTGAATTTGTATCTTCCACTCCCACAAACTATTTGGGAATTATTCCATATTTGGCCAGTCTTATATAAGACATCTTTATTTGTTAGTATTTGGAGAGTCATCCCTACAATAGTTGTTTGGTCCATTTGGTGGGAGAGGAATAAGCGCATCTTCAGGAAAAAAGTTTCTTTAGTCAGCTATACTATTTTGAAAATTGAGAAAATAGTGTCAGAATCTGTTAATGTGTATGTTCAAGAATGAAAAATGTTAATTCAATGTTTAGAAATTGGGATAGCAATATTTTGCAGAATTGGGAGTATATAATCTTTCCTTTTAAGGGTAGCCTACACAAGTTCATAAATACAAAGTTGGATAGGAGATTGATTAAATGGAAACCACCTCCTCAAGGTTTTTACAAGTTGAATTTTGATGGGGCCTCAAGAGGGAATCTGGGAATATTAGGGGTAGGAATTTGCATTCATGATTCATTTGGTACAGTGGTAGTGGCTAAGTCCTTTCAACTCCCTCAAGGTACAAACAATACACCAGAAGCTCAAACAATGTTGTTGGGGCTACAACTCGCTATCAATGTTGTCTTTCAAAAATTACATATAGAAGGGGATTCTATGATTATTATAAATTCATGCAAAGAAAGGGGGATTTAGAGTTGGAATCTGAATTATATTCTTTAGAAGGTATGGATTCTGATAGATAAGTTGCAATTATATCACATTACTCATACATATCGTGAGGGTAATAAGGTGGTAGATTTCCTTGCAAAACATGGGGTGCAATAATCAGGTGGTCTCAACTACAAACAAAAATTGCAATATAGGAGCACATCCTCATTTAAATGAGCTAATTGAGTAGGATAGAATTGCAACACAATTAACTATGGAAGCCTAATGGCTAGAAATCAAAATCAGGGGAAGCAAAGCAATAATATGGGTGCCCAACTCAATTTCTTCAAAGATGGTCACATGGTTGTAGTTATTGAGCATCAAAGATATCACTTAACTCACACGTGATAAATGCCTTAGAAAGTTGAACAAAGCCAGGCATCAGACTTTTGAAGATTGGAGGTTAGTTGTTTGGCTTTCACAAAAGAGAAGGAAGGTAGAAGAGAAACCCAAACCCTAACAAGACTAAAGGTAAGTTAGGATTTTTAATTTGTTTTTTCACCTAGAAATTTCAAAATATTTTCAATCAAAATGTGGCAAAGGTCACAAGAAAAGGAAGTTACCAAGTTGATCAAAATTGGGCTTCAGACTTCCAGAGATCAAAGGTTAGATTGTGGGTAGTTACAAAAGTGAAGGAGCTAGTCAAATTTCACTAAGTTCAGTCTAGTTTCAAAATTCAGGCTTTGTGGATATGGATTGCTATGTTTAAGCAATGTAATGGGTATGAGGGATCCCCAATCCTCGACCCCCGAGAAAGGAAACATAAAGAAGGTTTTGCACTTCACTAAGCCTGATCGAGTTTCAGACCTTGGGATTTATGGTTGTGACTTGTGATGTTTAAGCATTGTAAAGGGTATGAGGGATCCCAAACCCCCAAAAAAGGAAGCAAAAAGAAGGTTTCACACTTCACTAAGTCTGATCGGGTTTTGGACTTCAAGATTTATGGTTGTAGCTTGCAATTTTTAAGCAATGTAAAGGGTGTGAGGGATCCCTGATCCTTGACCCTCGAAAAGGGAAGTTGAAAGAAGGTTTCACACTTCATTAAGTCTAATCTAGTTTCGGGCTTCGAGATTTATGATTGTGACTTGTGTTGTTTAAATGATGAAAAGAGTATGAGGGATCCCTAATCCTCAACCCCTAAAAAAAGGGAAGCAGTAAGAAGTTTGAACTTCGGGCTGTGAGGTTGTAGATTGTGAGGAGTAAACAATGTAAAGGGTATGAGGAATCCCTTATCCCCAACCCCCGACCACTGACAAGGAATTGAGACTCCCAACTATCGACAAGTCCAATGGTATGACAGGCTTCTTAGACTAGACTTTTGGAGATCGGGCACTTTTGTAATCCCTTAGGCCCTCTTGGGAACTTTTGTATTTACTTACTATTATTATTAATATAATATATAGGCTATTTTCCTTTTGTCAAAAATAAATAAATTAAGAATTATTATTATTTATCAATGCTAATGTACATATAACAGTTACTAATAAAGTAGAGCAAAATTGATTTTATGCTTTTGTCATGGTGTCATTTTTTTTATTAGATAAGAAAGGTTTTGAAAGGGCCCCAACCCTTTACTAGAAAAAGATAGAGCATGAAGCACAATTAGACAACAACTAAGACCAAAAAAAGACAACAAAAGGAACAACAAAATTTAAAAGACCATCCAACCCACCCTAAGTCAAGGTGGTTTAGAAAACTATTCCAATGAGATTTACTTTATCTCAAAATGAGGATCCTTTCCCCCAAAGCTAAATTTTTTGTTACAAAGATGGCTCATACAATCACTAGTTGAACCAACACCCAAATCCCAAGGCATTAAAATTCATAGGGGTAATACCCTTTTAGATCTGCTTTCTAAAATTCTGAGGGAGGAGAAAAGGAACCATCCTTAGAAGTTGAAATACGATCCTTCTTTTTCCAAATAAAGTGTTATTTATTATTCTTAAAATAAGTAGTAGAAGTATGATCCACTACACCACAAGAGTAGTAGATAACCAAAGAGTCTTCATAGTCAATTTGCTACACCCAAGTTCCAAATTTTGAAGACAAGGTAATTTGAGTGGGGAGCTTTTGATTTGTCTCCACAAAAACAAAAAATCTCATGAATTAGTGATATTATCAATGGAAAAATATTGCCTAGAAGAATTGGTAATAGACACAATTTTTTTTTCTAAAATTCCAAAGGAAGCCCATGTAGACGAACCCAAATAGGAAACTTGAATGTCTCTAGCATAGGGTTGAAATTGGGCAACCAATTTTGAAGACTTGGACCATTATAACCTAGTAACCAGGGGCCCTCAAGAAGGATCATAGATATATCCTCTTGGCAGGAAAAAGAAAAAAGAAAGAAACCATTCAATATTGTAGATACCTCAATATTGCCACAAAGCTTCCAAATATGAATGATCCATCTTCTAATAATATTAATATTGGGGAAAATACCACAAAACCTTCCAACAAGTGAGCTTCTAAGCCAATCAGATGTCTCAACAAGAAGAGAATTAGGAACATCAATAATTATATGTGCATCCTCCATCTCCACAAGATAGACACCAAACAAAACACCCAACAAAACTGCCTTCCTCCACATCCCTCAAGGAAAGAAGAACAACAACCCTAGGAGAATAAACAATAGCCTCCAAAATGTCAATAGGAGAAGACACAACAACAAAATCATCCACCTTCAATAGAAACCCCCTCTCTTCCAGAGCAAAAGAAATGGGCATAGGCATATCCATATCCTTGAGTTTTATAGTGGGGGATAAAACCCCCTTAGAAGGGAAAAGAAAATATTTTTCATACCCAAAAATTGGTCAACAATAGTGGCCTCACCCACAGGCATCTCAACTAGCTTATTTTCCTTCAAATGGGCATCCAAGAGGATGTTCATGAGAAATTCATCCTCTTTTCCTAGGACAACCCCATCATAGGGTGAGAAATAAAAGGAAGCTAGGGAGGAAGGCAAAACTTCTTCCTCCCCCCACCAATCCTTTACCTCCTCACTTTCCATTTCATTAGAGAAATCAACCTCACAGCCCATAGGAATAAAAAGACCCACTCCATTCAAAGTCGTCGTAGCCACAAGGGAGAAGAAGCTTGCACTAGGGATCCTCTCCAATGCACCTCCTTTTCCCTCCCCATCACCTGAGCTGCCCTCATCATCGCTATCCTCAGTAGAGGAAGTCAGACCACCCCTTCCACTATCACGTAGGATTTTCGTTGCCACCATCACCATCACTCCTTTAACTCTATGTCATGGTGTCACTGTTACATCCTTTTATAGTGACATTTATGTAGGCAATATGATCAAATAGGTGTTTTGAGTCTAATGTAGTAATGTGATACCATGCACAAGAAACATACACTAAACATAAAGTCAATTATAATTTTTATTTCGTGATTTCAATATTTTTCTTATGGGTTAATTCAGAATACTATTTCCAAGGATCAATCTATAACAAAGCTATAAAAGTGCCTCTTGCACAAGGAGAAGGCAGTGCGAGATCTTCACACTAAGTGACAAGGTCTCATAAGAAGCCATGAAGTTCATGTGATCTAGTTGATAGGAAAAAGAGACAATGCAAGGAGAAAAATTTGAGAGCTACAAGCACAACTGACAAAAGTTGAATCTAATGTCACCATCTGTACTAAAGAAATGATTGAGAATTTTGTGTAGCACAAACACATTCTAGTACATTAACAAGTTGTCTTTTGGTTAACTCCTAAGATTTCAATCAGTCGGTGGATGAGTAGGAGACTATTATAAATATCCTTATACAATTTATAGTGTGAAAGATAATCTAACCACTTATGTGGCATTTTAGAATTATATTTCCCATTGAGTTCTTGTAAAAAAATTATTTATGCATTATAACACAATTGACTTGATCACTTAAGAGCGTACATGTCAACATACAACCCAATGTAATTTTTAGCAAAAATATAAAAGGTCTAATAAGAGAGATTTAAAGTCACTCTAATATAACTATAGATTCAACAAGACATCTAGAGTTTTCTCAATAATTGTTGTTTCCTAATAGGCTAAATATGTCTTTGATAGAAAGATGCAGTTACACCCTTTTCCTTGCAACCTAATGGATAAGGGTGATTTGATTAATCTTATGAAGAATTAGATGAGTTTTTTTTTTTTTTTTTGAGTAAAAGCCACAAGGCCTATATATTTATATATATATATTGAAATAAAGATGTACATAGGATTATATAATATATTGTATGGATTTGCAAAATCCAAAATTTTCCCTAAACTAATCTTGAAAACATGATTATAGTGCACAAGAGATACAAAATTCATAGGAATTCTCTCATAGTGTTTGTGAATCAACATAAGAAGACTTGACTAAACTTTATATACGCCTTCCATCAGACCAAAAGACCCAGAAAAAAGGCAAATTTTTAAAAAGTTTCTTGCTAACAATCTAGTTATTCTTCCATTTGAACCACCTGTACGAAATTTTCATCTTGAACCTCTGCATTCTCCAGGTCTTGGTTGTCACAGGTAGCAGGACCACCTTCTATAGTTGGTACAAAACAAATATGCTTTCCACTCACATAGGATCCATGACTTACCATAGCATTTTCTTTTAGATTCCCCTATGCTAGGCGCGAGAGAGAAATCAATCCCTTTCCTCTCGAATTCACATTATCTACATTCCCACAAGCTTCCTCCACTTCTGCATGACCTACATTAGAGCCTGAGGAAATACCTCATCCCTTCACCCCATCAAAATTTATGGGAGAATGAGGGGAGTGATATTTGAGGAAGGAGATAGCATAATACTTTTCCTTTATGGCCATATCCATGTTCACACAAACCCTGTGAAAATTCTTCCTTAATGCATTCAATAATCTACTATCATTGTTGTATTGCAAGGCCAATCTAATAGAGTCATAAATATCTTCAAACCCATGATGGTGTCTGATAAAATCCCTTGGAAACAAACCTCCTATGTCTCCATCCTTGAAAAATACATTATAGCTCTGGGTTGCAATTAATAGAGCATTATTTTGAAGAAACTAAGGTTTGACAAACTGTTCTGCAATTAATAGTAGCTCCTAGTAAGATTGCAACAAATCCATTATATTTGAGAGAAAAACAAAGAGCACCTACAAAGGAAATATGATTCGCCTTGCACGCAAGATTGTCACCTCCACACCAAGCATTGTGCAAACAACTTCCTCAACTCTAGGGAAATTCAAATTGAACACCACCTTCAGGCAGTCATGGGAAAGGTACTCTTCAAAAGGTATCTCCCATGGTTGCACCACCATATTCACTCTACAATTCCAATTTTTGAAAGCCATCTTGCCACCTCTTTGTAACCAAACAAGTTCATAATTTGATATGAAATAGAGCTTCAAATGAATGCTACATAACAACCACCTCCCTTTATAGCCAATAAAACATGTGCAAATCTTGTTTTTAATTAGAAGGGAATATTTTTTTCTCATACGAAGGAAATCCCATTAAATTCCCCACAAATGTAACTTGAAATGGCTCGTGCAAAACTTGCTCTCCCATCTCTTCTTTCTATGTTGCACTCCTGATCATCATGGTTTCATGTACCTGCAAGACAATAAACATTAAACAAAAACTGATGCAAGCAACACATGTCCAAAAATTGGGCACGACTATCGTAAGCATATATGGAGATGTGCCTTAGAAATTCGTCGAAATAATGGTGACAAAAGCAACATGATCATTAATCATTTATTAATATTGCTACTAGCCAAATGTAACATCAATCACAGTCCAACACAAGTTAGCTGCCTCATACAAGATGACTCAACATTCCCCATCCTAGCCGACATGCCAACTCAACAAGCTTTGCCATGCATATCACCCATTTTATCCATCACCCTACCCTGCTCAAATGCAAAGGAGATATACATTTGATGATATGTTTTAATTTCCTTTGACAATTGCAAGTTCTAGCAATTGAGGAAAAAGCTTTACAATCTCTTGGTGTCCTACTACCTCAAAGTTTTGACCATCACATCCCATATTTGCCACCTTATTAGCTAGTTTGTTTCCTTCTCTATATGTGTTTGAAATTTGAACTTCAGAAAAAGAGTCCATTGTTTTCCAAGAAATCTCCAAAATATAACGAAGTCTCCAATTATGAATGGTTCTTTCCTTACAAGCATTGATTAATAATTAGAGAATCACCTTCAATGTGAAACTTGTGAATGTTCATAGATTTTTCTAGTCATAGACCTTGAAGCACTGCTTGACGCTCTGCTATTTTATTAGTGCTCTTTAACAAATGAACAACTTTAACTGCTAAAAAAGTGCCTTTCCAATCTCTAATAACTATTCCTGCACCTGACACACCTGGGTTTCCCGTTGAAGAACCATCAAAATTAAGCTTGAGAAAATATTTTGTAGGAGGTTTCCATTGGACCTGACTTCTATCAATTTTTGACTGAGGGGCAATCATTTGAGCACCTTTGAAAGGAAAAGAAATGGATTCCCAATTTTGCAGAAGCTAATTGTCCCAACTTGTGAATAAAGAAGAAACATTCTTATGAGTTTGTACAAATGAGTTAACTACTTCTGAGATTTTTTTTCAATCTTGTTATTAATCTGAATGATTGTCTGGGATTGTTGTCTAAAGATTTGTTTATTTCTTTCCCACCACAAACTCTAGATTACAAGAGGAGGAGAAACTCTCCATATGCAAGCACAGAAAGAAGTTTTGAACAATATTGGCTAGGTAGTAAAAAAATCCCATAAAGAAGATGGCATTGGAAAAGAAACATTCGACCTGCATCTAATATACAACCAACATTCTTGTGCCCACTCACACTCCAAAAATAGATTGTCAATAGATTCATTAACTTGTTGGAAAAGCACACTTGAATGGTTCCACAAACCCTAGCTTACTTAGCCTATCACTTGTTAGAATTCTTTTATGAAGGGAAAGCCATGTAAAACTACCTACCTTAGGAAAAATCATTGAGTTCCAACAGAATGAGTATGTTCAATGAGACTGATTTTGAACCACATTTGCTATAAGGGACTTGTAACCCTGCTTTATTGTGTAGTTCCCATCCTTAGAAGGTGCCCAAATTAGTTTATTTGATCCTCCTGACAAGAATACAATTCTCTCATGTAAGACTGTGTAACACATATTTTTTCTAATTAGGTGTTAAAATGGACTCCTCAAAACCTTCCAAACAACTTTTCCTGAAGAAGGCTCAACTCTTTCAACATAATCCTTCAACTTGTTGCCCCATAAGGATGATGCAACTTGCTCAATGGGAAGTAGGTCTTGAAATGAAGTTAATGGAGGGAATCCATTCCATGAATCTTTCCAGAAGTGCATACTTTCCCCATTATGGACTTCCTAGGTTAGATACAGAATAATAACATCCCTGCAAGCTACCAAAAAATTCCACATAATCGAACCAGAGGGTGGATTTGAAATAGTTAAAATTCTGGTTGGGTTGTCATCATCCAAATATTTAGCATGCATTAGGGAACATCACCTCAAATTTGGCTTTGGATACATGCGTCATACTAGCTAAGCTCCCAATGCTAAATTTCTTGTAGACAAGTTATGCATGCCTACTCATCCATTGTTTTTATTCATGCACATATTTTCCAAGGAAACTAGTGGAATCTTCTTTGACTCATCCATATTCCCTCCCCATAAAAAATTCTTAATAAACTTTTCAATTTGCTGCACAATGCCTCTTGGAGCCTTCAAAACTACCATGGAGTAATTTGGAATGGCTGCTAACACTAACTTTACTAGTAGTATATGGCTAGAGAAAGACAACCAACTTGCTTTCTATGATAAGATTCTAGACTTTATTCTATCTAAGACCTTATGCCAATATTGAATTTTATCTGCCCCTGTAAAGAAATGGATGCCTAGATATGCACATGGAAGCTCAACTTCCTGAAAACCCAACAAATTTACTATCCTCTTTGAGATAGAACACTTTGTGTTAAAAATATAGATTTTAGACTTAGAAGCATTCACTTTTTGTCTTGAAGTAGAATAGAATTTATCAAGCACTTGTTTAACTTGTTTCACCTCTAATAGGGAAGAATTTCCAAATAATAGTGTGTCATCTACAAATAAGGAGTGTGTTGCTAGAATCCTTGTATTTGGAATAGAAACCCCCCACCATAGCCCCTGATTATGAACATTTTTAATTGTTCTACTCAACGCTTCTGCCATGATGATAAAATAGAACTGGAGATAAATGATCTCCTTGCCTCACTCCTTGCGTTGAAGTCAAAAAACCAACTCGAGCCCCATTAATAACTACTAAGAATTTAGCCCCTGATAAGCACGATAGAATTTATTTGCACCATTTCAAGGCAAGACCAAACTTTTGAAGAACCTGGATCAAAAAATCCCAATCTACCCTATCATATGCCTTCATCATATCCAGCTTGATAATGAAAGAAGACAAGTTATTATCTTTGATAGAATGCAACATTTCATGGGGTATGAGTTCCCCTTCAGGGGTTTCTCTTCCATGTACAAATCCCCCCTGTTCATAAGATATTATATTTGGTATTAGAGGTTTAAGTCTAAGATAAATGGCTTTAGTGAAAATCTTGTATATGGTGTTACACAAGGAGATTGGTTTGAAATTTGCAAAAGATTTTGGCTCATTTACTTTTGGGATAATCACAATATGAGTCGTATTAAACTATTTAATCATGGTGCCTGTCTTCCCAGATTCTTCTAGAGCTAAAAAAGCATCAAAACCAACAAAGTCCCAACATTTTTGAAAGAATAGCCCAGTAAAACCATCTAGGCCTGGTGCTTTATTAGGTGATAATGAAAACACAACTTTCTTATTCTCCTCAAGGGTAAAAGGCTTTAACAACTAATCATTCTCCTCCTTTTGAAGTAGCTTAGGAATGTTCTCAAGAAACTCCTCACCATCCTTGAGTGTAGAATCTGATTTATTTTCTAGTTTCGACAATAACTTCGAAAAGAACCTTACACCTTCTTCCTATATATCTTCCTCTTTTGTCAAAACTTCCCCTGTAATAGAAGATTGAATTGAAAAAATAGAATTTAAAGACTTATTTATTTGAGTTGAAACATGAAATAATTTCTTATTTTTGTCCCCTTCTCTTAGCCACAATTCTCTAGAATTTTCCCTCCAATAGATTTCCTCTCTAGCTATCAACTTAGCCCATTTTGCCTACAAACCCTTCTATTGTTCATAAGTGATGTCATCAAGCATGTTCTTAATTATAAGTTCATTAATCTCTGAGACCTACTTAAATACCCTTTCTTTTTCTTGAAATATGTTTTTAAAAACATGCTTATTCCAATACAAAATATGTGTCTTGATATGACTTAATTTATTTCTTAACTGAAACATCCTCGAACCCCTGCTAAAAGGACCATTCAACCACCAATGTTGCAACAATTCCAAGAATTGGGGGTGTTTGAACCACATCTTTTGAAACTTAAATATAGATTTACCTTTAGCCTTAGGGGTATCTCCTTCAATGCTAAGGTCAACAACAAAGTGATCTGAACCTGAGAATGATAGGATTTAAGAGAACAAAGAGTACTTATGAGTAAACTAGTTTGGTGAGGCTAGGAATCTGTCCAATCTTTTTGCAATTTGCAAGAAGCCTTTTCTTCGGTTTGTCCATGTAAAATTACCATTCTGTGGAACAATGTCCATTAATGCATTATCTTTGATGAAGGTTGAAATATTATCCATAACCCTTTGAGGAGGTATAATACCCCCTTTATTTTCCTTCAAATTAGTAATAGCATTAAAGCTTCTAGCTAATAAAATTTTCATGTCTAGAAGACCATCTAGCGTATCAGTGATAACCTTCCAAAGCTGCTTTTTATCTCCTATAGCAGTTGGAGCATATACATTTACCAACAAAAACTATCATTCAAAATGTGTAACTTTCAATAATTGCCAGTTCTTCTCATTTTGAATCAGTTCTACTACCACTACTTTTGGATTCCAGAGTGATATGAGACCCCCTGAAGCACCTTGAGCAGGAGAATGCATAGATTTCCAAGATCTCCATTTTTGAATTGACACCTCATATGTTGACTCTGAAGTTTTCATTTCTTGCAATACTAGTATATCCACTCCACAAGCATCCATTTGTTGCTTGATTTGAGATTTTTTGTTAGAGGCATTGACACCCCTAACATCCCATGAAATTATCATCATTGAGGCCGAGGGGAGCAACTTGCTCTCCTCAAACGTTTATTTGCATATAGAAATAAAGTAGCTTCCAAGGTTGACTGGACACTAATAGCTATTTCTTCCTTCATTTTAGTGATATCAGATTTCCTACCTTGCTTTCCTGGAGTCTTAACCAGAACAGGCTTTAGGCTTGGAGTCTGAGATATAGAAAGAGTTTAAGAGTAATCAAAATATTCAATAGGACTCTTCTCAACTATCCTGTCTGATGCTATACATTGTTCATCTTGTTGAATAACCCCTTGCCCCTTTTGTAACAACACATGTTCACTGGTTGAATCTATGCCCATATTAGACTCTTTATTCTCTATCTGTAGATCTCCCAGGGGTTGAAGATTGGGGATACCCAAGAGAGTAGCATCATCCTCTACTTTCCTAAAAGTGGAACTATCCTCCTCATTTAGAACTTCTACAATTTCTTCTATCAACTCACAACCTACTGATGAGAGAGTCTTATTAATAAAATCCCCCAACCCTTGACAATTATCTAATTGATCCTTCTCCCGAAGAGATAAACCTTCTTGAATACCTTCCTATAGAAAGCAATGATCAGCTGATTCAATTTGTGAGCTAGTTGAAGACAAATTTTCATAGATAAAATGATTTACTATAGTGTCCACTTGTAAATGTGAGTCTGCTTGGAATGCGGGCGTGTATAAACTCAAACCACTTACAAGGACATTATTTAGGGAAATCCATAGTTTTCGCTTGAATGACTCATTTATTGTTATTGGAACCCATCCTTTAGGGTGCATGGAAAAGGATATAGATTGGGATCCAAATGGGGAAGAGAGACCCTTTTCTACCAAATTAGAGACAATCTTCATGCTACTTCTCTTCATAGAACAACTTTGAGTACATTTTTTCATAATAGTATTAGCTTGAGTAGGTGCAATAGAAAAAGCCTCATTTTGCTAGGTTTGAGGAAGTAACTCCTTCAGTTTTGAGATATCAATTCCTCTATTAGAGGTTGACAGATTTTTCTTAGGTTCCCCATTCACCCATCTTTCCTCTAATGAAGACTCAAAGAAAGCATCTTCCACCCACTGGCAAGCAAAGCTTGAATGATCAAGACCATGAAATTTGAAGCATGCATTCTCAAGCGTTTCAACTATAATTTTTTGGGACCACTCCCCATATTTTAACTTTAAAATGATGCAATCTAGAATCTCCTTTGTAACATCCAACAAAATACAAACTCTAACTAGCTTTGAAGGGTTTTTAAAGAAAGATTTATCATGCTTAATGAAAATCTCTATCTTATTAGCCATAACTTCAATTAGTGCTAGCTCTCTATATTCTAGAGCAAGATCCTTCATTGAATCCACGAGGGAATAAAATTGATCTCAAGAAATTCAGGTTTAAAGTTAGGAGTCTAGGGTTGCAAGAATAAACCAAAGCCCTAGTAAATCCATGACTTAACTTTATATATAGCATCTCTGTGAACTTTCTCATAAAAGATCACAATGAAGATTCCTCTTGAACTATCAAGGTAGAAAACTTTACTAAGCCCTTCCCATTCATCAAAAATTAAATCCTTCAACTTTTCCAGATCAAGGGAGAGATTCTAGAACTCACCTATCAAAGCTCAATTTCACATGTCCTGGATTTTTGGATTAAGCATTTCTTCTGAAAAGGTAACTGACACAGAGTTGTGAATCTGATTTTCTTTATGCTTTCGTATTTCCAAAAAGATTATGCTCCAAACCAACTTGCTTCTCCTTATGCTACCATTGCAATGCTGGTTTTTTCTTCTGAGTTTTCTCCCCTTTCATTTTTTCTTTCCTTCTACTCTTGGGGTTGGATTTAACCATTGGCTCATTCCTTTGTTGGTCATGAATGGTCCCTTCATTCTTCCTTTGCAAACGATTCTATTCATTTAAAAGATGAGAAGCCCCCTTTTTTCTCGAGGTTGTTGTTGCACCCCTGCAAAAATAGTTTCTTGTTTTGCATGTTCCACCTGGTTAGCTATATGCTCTACATTATGAAGTTCCCCCTTGGGCACAGTCGTTGCTCACACATTCACTACTTGTAGTTGAGGATTTTGTTGATGATCTCTTTTAGTGTGATCCTTTTGGATTTATTGTACAAAAGCCCTTGCTCAATCATTTCCTGTCTATTGTAGTTGCTCATTTGGATTGAAGGGACCTCTCTTAATGTGGCTTTTAACTACATTTCCATGTGAAAGATGAGATATGTTTCTTGGATGTTGATTCTAGAAACATTTCCCTTCATGGTGTGGGTGATGCATTATGTGCTTAGCAGATTTGAAATCAACCTTTGCCTCTTTGTAATGCCTGTTTAGGAAATGTGAATCTTCCTTAAAGATTCTTTGATAAGAACTTGGTACATTATATTGTGTCTCCTTCCCATATATCAAGACTTGGTTGCTTCTCTCGGAGCATGTCTCTGAGGGCGAAACAACACCTAGTTTGGCTTGGTAAACCTATGCCTGACTAAACTTGAAGGAGGAATTTTTTATTGTATATTCCTTGATGTGATGGTCCATTCATTGTAGATGAATGATTTCCATAGCCAGAAGGCCCACAATAATGCCTATTTGTGTTAGTATAGTGATTGTTGGGTTGCCATTTTTTCTGAATGCTCAAAATTTGTTAACCAAAATTGCATGAGTTGTTACTGGATACCAAATTTGGGAATTGTTTGGTGGATGGACAAAAGATACTAGTATATGTTAAGGAGATCTTAAACCAAAATTAGGGTAATGAGAAATAGTGAGGACATAAGACAAGATAAACACAAATTCTATCAAATTAGGTGTAAGGAATCTTAGTTTTCCAAAAGAGAACATAATGAAGAAGGATTGGCTATCTACATAATGAAGAATCTAGATTACATATGCTGAATTTAATTAGGTTTATCTCACTATAGTTGAATATGAGGTAATGAAAATGTTGGCTAGGGAGAAGGAACAACAAATGACACTCTAGGTAGAATTAGATAGTTCATTAGATGAAGGTTTACTACAATTTCCAAAATATGTTCCTCTAAACCATGATGTCTACCCAACTAGAAAAATGCACATTTGGCTGTATTTATCAATTAATTGAAAATAAAAAATACCTTGTATTTGGATTTTCAATAAATTAATGAATACGATCAAATGTGCAGTCTAATGGGTACTTGATACAATTGGCTAGATTTCTTAAGCAAAACATTCATTAAGGCATTTGAGAGGCTTCCCATTTTATTGAAGAGTACAACCCTTGTAATCAATAGTGCATATTTTGAACTTAATAACTTGTGACATTATAACAGTTGTTGTTAAAGCATTAAATTCTTGATAGCTATAACTAAAGTGCAACCATTACGAGCAACGAAGAACAGTTATCCTCGGTATGACACTCAAAAATCATTACTTATGTTTAACATTGTCTAACACCAAATAGTGCCAAGAACATAGAATGTAGAGAAAATTATTTAAAAATGTATTAAAAGAAACATAACACTTTTATTACCATCTAAAGTATACCCTGAAGGATCTATGAAACATTAAAATAGCATATATAAGTTAGCTATAATTTCTATTGATGAACTTCTTCTGACTTTAAAATTATCTAGAATCATATTTTAATGAACTTTTAATTGGATTTAGCCAATATTGTACACAATAGATAACTATACATTCTACATTGTACCTCTTCATCACTACAATTAAGATCTGTGTGAAAAATATCGAGATAATGAAGTGTATAGTTCTTGCAACTCAATTTGGAAGAGTAGAACCCTACTAGGGAGGCATTAGGTTGAGATAAAACTTCAGTTCAGGTGCATCAATATGCTAGATTTGTGATTGCAACATTAAAGGAGCACTTGAAATAGTGAGGGAATATTGCTCATCTTCATTTTTTCTAACACCAAACACTACACAAGCCTGCCAAAAGAAGTTGCAATTGATTGTAAAGGCCTCTTTTTTTGATGAAATTTTCCAAGAAATTTATTTGGTTATGAACTTGAAATTTTGTCAAACAATTTGCTCAATTCGTAGGGATACTAATATTCATTCGGTGCCTAATTATAGGAAGGAATGAAAGAAAAATATCTATGATGCAAGGGTGATCTCAAGCCAAGAACATGGGTTGGAGATAGTTTTATGTGATAATTGTAAACCATGAACTTTAATTGAAGTTATTTTATTTACTAAAATATCATTAGTTGTAAACTAAAAAAACTTGTTTTGTGGTTATGGGTCATAGACCACCATGACAAAACTCAATTATCTTTGGCATTATGGTTACAAACTCATATATATATATATACACACACACACACACACCTAATAAAGGTACACACTTTTAATAAAAAACATATATTCAATATTATAATCCACACTTTGAAGTAAGAGGTGTTCCAGTAGCATTTCCTAATCACCTTGCTAACTAGGAGGGGTCCACTCCTTGAGAAGCCTGGTGATATCATTTTTTTTGTGTTTTTACTTAAGCATTTTTATCATTGTGGTTATTATTTCATTTTCATATTCATGTATGATCATGGATAAGAGTGATTTGATAAGTACATGAGATTTCCATTTTAGTTGTTATTTAAGAATTCAAAGACACATTTGTATTTTATTTTTTTGAGTGAGAGTGTTGTTTGATAAATATTTTGAGTGATTTGAAAGTTACTATTGACAACAAAATAATTACTGCTCTATTCCTATGATAGAATTGATATAGCTCATAGCACAATTGTTTTATTTTTTTCTTTGAGTTGGGTATTTGCATAGCTTCCTTTACATTCACTTGTCCCTGACTCCATAGCTTTATGATCCAAGAAAAATACTTCATTTTGAAGGCTTTTAATATTCTCAAAATTCATAATGAAACACTTTATGCAAAGAGTGTCAAATGGGAAAGAAAACAAATACAAGTTTCAAGAGCAAGGAGTGCTCTACTACAATGCCATCAGAGTTGATCCACACTGACTTGTGTAGACCTACAAGAACAAAGAATCAACAAGGTGAAAGGTATTTCATGTTACTTATTGATGATTATACTAGAATGACTTGGGTTACATTTCTAAGAGATAAATCAAAAGATTTTGATAAGTTTAAAATATTTAAAGCAAAAGTTCAAAATGAAATGGATGTTAAGATCAAATGCTTAAGGTCAGATAGAGGAGGTGAATTTACTTCAAATTAATTTTAATTTTTTTGTGATAATGGTATTAGGAGACATCTGTCTGCTCCTAGAACCCCTAAGCAGAATGAGGTAGTAGAGAGGAAGAATGGGACTGCCCAAGAAATGGCTAGGACTATGTTGAAAGATGTTGATTTTCCTAAAATATATTGGAAGAAGTTCACACTGTTGTCTATTTGCTTAAAAAATAATAGTTGAGGGTTAATAGCACTAAGACCCCTTATGAGTTGTGGTATGGTAGGCCTCACATTATTAGATACTTTAGAATTTTTGGCAGTAAATGTTACATCAAGAAAGATGAAGAAGACTTTAGAAAGTTTGATTCAAGGTGTGATGAAGGGATCTTTCTTGGTCACTCCACCAAAATCAAGGCCTATAGATGCTAAAACAAGATATTGGGAAAGATGATTGAAAACACAAATGTTAAGGTGGATGAAGATTTGGGTCAGATCTTACAAGAACTAGATATGTTTCCCTACATTGAAGAAGAAGAGGAGGAGAAAGAAGAGAAGGAACTAGAATTAGTGAAGGTGTGCTAACCAAGAGAATCATTTTGTAGATCAGATTATTGGAGACAAGAATGAAGGTGTGCTAACCAAGAGAAAGTTTGCAAAAGAAAGTGAGAAAGTAAATTTGTGTTTACTATCAAAAGTAGAGACCAAGAAATTTACTAATGCTAGCAAAGATGATGGTTGGATAAATGAAATGGAAGAGGAATTGGATCATATATAATAGAATCAGATATGGGAATTAGTTCTCTGACCAATTGATAAGAATTTTATAGGAAAACATTGGGTGTTCTAGAAAAAGTTGAATGAAGATGATGAATTTGTAAGGAACAAAGCAAGATTGGTATGTAAGGGTCATTCACAAGTTGAAGGTATTGATTTTGAGGATAATTTTGCTTTAGTAGCCAGAATGGAGGAAATAAGGATATTTCTTTCTTTTTCTACTTACAAGAACTTCAAAGTCTATCAAATGGATGTCAAGTCAGCGTTCTTGAATGGTGATCTAGAGGAAGAGGTATATATTGAGGAACTAGATGGTTTTTAGTTATCAAATGATCTAGATATGGTGTGCAACTTAAGAAAGCTTTGTATGGACTCAACCAAGCTCCTAAGTACTTAATTTAGCAAGGATTCAAAAAAGGTATTGTAGATAGTAATATTTATATTAAGGTTTAGGAAGACAAATTGTTGATTGTGGTTGTATATGGTGATCACATCATCTTTGGTGGAGATAATGATATGTGTAAGAGGTTTATAGAAGAGATGCAAAAATAATTTGAGATGTCTATGATTGGTGAGTTGTATTTTTTCCTTGGGCTTTAGATTGTTTAGCTAGATGATGGTATCTTCATCTCTCAGGCTAAGTATGCAAAGGATATGCTGAAGAAGTTTGACATGGATGATTCCAAACTAGTAGGTACTCTCATGGTCATCGATTTTCATTTAAGCAAGACTAATGAGTCTCTGAAGGTTAATCAGACTCTTTATAGATCTATGATGTTGAACACGCCTGAAGACTGAGAGGGGGGTGAATCATTCTACTCAAAACTTAAGCTCTTCTAGAACTTGAAACTTTCAACACAATAAAACCTTCTTATTAAAACCCTTAAATAGATATATAGTAGTTTAAACCCTTAATATGATAAAAAATCCTCAGCAATGAAAGATATAGCAGTTCTACTTCTAATCAAATTAGTAGCAAAGAAATATAAACCAAAGAACACACATGCATAGGAGAACACTAGAATTATGTGGAAAACCCAATGAGGGAAAAACCACGATGAGAGTTAACTCATAATATAAAAGGCTCACTACCAAAAAGACTTGCAAGAAGGCTCACTACCTTAGAGAAAGATACACAAGACTTGTAGAATTGAAACCAACATAACTTCAGGAGTAAGATACAAAGGAATTGATGAGATTCACTATCTCATAGTAGGATACAGATATTTAGATAAAGATTACAATGCATGCCAACATAACACTCTACTCACTAAGGAATTATCTAACATTTGATTATATCTTCCCTCCTCACAATGTAGCACAAAATTTGCTATATATTCAATGCATTGCAAACACTTTATTTTTCTCACTTGTACACTTCTCCATCTTGTTGCATCTGAAATGATCTTGCATTTATATCCACTACAACTCTTCAACACTTTAATTAGGTCAGGTAGGAAGAAGATAATCAATGAATTCAACAATTCATCCACAAAAAACATAATGTGGTCCTATCTAGAGATAGAGAGGACCAAAAAAATATTATTACATCTTCCATGTGATCCAAAACAATTCACATGTTGGCACACATCAACCTAAGTCGGCATCAAGGAAACATGTAGATGAAACTTTGCAATGCATAAACAAACGACTCAAAATCATACTTTTAATTGAATCTTCTCAAGGCGATTCTACCCAAGATAGGTCAGGACCCAAATCTAACTTAACACATCTTCAATTGTTGGTGCAGACCCCTAAACACATGGCACAAGCAAAGGAACAAGCCTTGATAGCCAAATATCTACAAATAACCTAGAAAGCCAACTCAAGACACAATGCAACACTAATGTGGACAATCAACATCATGTAGATCACATTGGGATGTTCCATGAACATCCAATAACACTTTTATACCCTTCTTTCATACTATCATGCCACTAGCAACCACTATAAACCAAACATAAACAAAATACTCCATCTAGGAAGCACATAACTCATAACTAGAAGATATAACATTAACATATGAGCTTGTGGACCACTTCATCACATTAAAATAGAACCAAGACACAACACAGACATTGAGAGCACATTCACCAAGGAACAGGAGTAAAGACATCAATGCGGAGAAATGTAGAGCATTTCCTAGACTATTTTGGATAAACAACAACATTGCCAACCTTCTACAATTCACAAAACTCTCCTCAACAACACAAGTGACTTGTAAAGATAGGAGTACAATATATATAGAGCACTAACAATGAATCCCAAACTGCAAGAACAAAACTTCAACAATGGAGGAATGAAGAGAATTCTCTCATACAAACTTCAATGTAGCTTCCTAAGCTCGAAACACTTAAGTAACTTGTGGAGGTCCAATCTTTCTTTCAGCAACACATACTTCTTCAGGAACATTAGGAGAGAGAAAAAGACATAGTGTAGACCTTTAGTAATATCTCTCCATTATCAGTCATGCCTCTAATCCTCATCTAAATATATCATTATAAAAATAACTCTGCTAACAACAATAGTGCACTATACAACTTTTCTTGGCATAGAATAAGGCATGACATCCAACCATGAACTTTTGCAACTCTTATTTAGATAAGGCATGACATCAAACTTAAAAAAATATTCTTTAGATAAGGCATAACATCCAACTTCAACAATTCTTCTCTAGATAAGGCATGGCATCCAACCATGAACTTCAACAACCATCAGAAAAGGCATGCCACCCAACCATGAACTTCAATAATCATTAGATAAGGCATGAAATCTAATGAAAACCAATGATAAAAAATCTCCTCAAGTGTTGGCATCAATGACAACCAACAATCAACAATCTCCTCGGGTGTTGACATCAATGAGAACTAATGTCGATATGATTGGAAGTTTGTTGTACTTGACTGCTTCTAGACCTGATATTATGCATGTAGTATGTTTGGTTATCATATTTCAAGATAATCCTAAGCAAACTCATGAGAAAGAAGTGAAAAAAATATTCAAATACTTGAAGGGAACTCTGGATTATGGTTTATGTTACAAGAAGGATGATAATTTTTCTTTGAATGCTTATACTGATGTTGATTGGGAAAGATGTGTGGATGACCAGAGAAGCATCAGTGGAAGTGCATTTTTCTTGGGAGATAGATTGGTCTCTTGGTTCAATAAGAAGCAAGACTCAGTGCCCCTATCCACAACATAAGTTGAATACATTGATGCAACATCTTGTTGCACCCAAGTGCTTTCGATGAAGTAGAATTTGAAGGATATAAAGGTGGTTTATGATGAACCTATTGCTATATTGCATGATAATACCAATGCAATTAACATTTCTAAGAATTTGGTAATGCATTGAAGGACCAAACACATTTCTATCTACTATCACTTTCTAAGGGAGAAGGTTGCAAAGCAAGAAGTCAAAAATTAGAATGAAGTATGTGCCTACTAAGGGTCAAATTGCATATATCTTCACTAAGGTGATTTCAAAGGATAATTTTGAGTATCTCTGGTAGAAGTTAGGGGTAATTTTCCCTCCTTGCTAGATGCATATTTGGTGCATTTTTCTAGGGGGAGTAATTCAAGATATATTCTTATTCCTAGATTGATGGTGGCTTCCTCTCAGGGGGAGTTGGTAATGGCTATTGTTGACAGGAGGAGCTTGTTAGTTGCTTCAAGAAGGAGTGAATATACATCAAAGGGGGAGAAGATTGAAGAGGAAAAATAATGTGCTCCTTAGGGGGAGTTTGAAGAAAATGTGTAGTTGTTGAGCATGTATAGTTGCTTTAAGAGGTGTTGTGGGTCAAAGGGGGAGAATGTGTAATTGTTTTTAATTCGCAGTTGTTGAGCACATATAGTTGTTTTAAGAAGAAGTGTTGTGGATCAAAGGGGGAGAATGTGCTATTGTTTTTAATGTGCATGTGTGTGTGACCCTTTGTCCTTGATGTTAAAGGGGGAGAATGAGTAGAGGTGTGTTTCCATCAATACCAAAGGGGGAGAATGTGTTGTTGTTTTTAATGTGCATGTGTGTGTGACCCTTTTCCCTTGATGTCAAAGGGGGAGAATGAGTAGGGGTGCGTTTCCATCAATACCAAATGGGGAGATTGTTGGCATTATTTTTCATTGTGGTTGTCATTGATGTCAACACTTAAGGAGATTGTTGTGATGTCAGCACTTTGTGATTTTGTTTGTTGGAATTGGTTGTCAACACTTGGGAAGGTTGTTGCATATGTTTTTGAGATTGGTGGCTAACATTGATTATCATTGATGTTGTTGTCATTGGTGTCTACTATTGTATGTTGTTGATACTCTATGGTGATATGTTCATGGTTGGATGCCATTCATGGTTGAATGTCATGCCTTAGTTGATATCAAGTAAAGATGAATTAAATATTGTTTCTATCAGAAGAGATGATATCATGATGATATATTAAGATGAGGATCAAAAGTATTAAGATAAGGATCAGAAGTAATGTTGATTACAAAGAAATGATGTTGATGGTCTCTAGTATGTTGTATGCTCTCTTCTATTGTCCTTGAGGAAGTATGTGTTGTTGTAAGGAATTTTTGGTCTCTACAAGTTGGTGAAAGTTTTTGTTTTAGGAAGTTGTTGTGAAGACTATTTGGGAGAATGCTCCACACTCCTCCGATGTTGAAGATATGTTCTTATGATTTGGGATTTAATATGTGTGTTTTTTGGATGTTGCACTCCTATCTTTTCAAGTCACTAGTGTTGTTGAGGATGTTTTTACTAGTTACAGTGTGTTGACAGTTTTGTTGGTTATCTAGACTAGTATGGAAAATGCTCTGCATTTCTCCATATTGATGTTTTTGCTCTTGTAGCTTGGTGGATGTGCTCTCAGTGCTTTTGTAGTGTCTTAGTTCACTTTTCATGAAATGAAGTTGTCCACAAGTTGGTTTATTAATGTTCTACCTCTTGGCGACATCTTTTGTGTTTCTTGGATGAAGTATTCTAGTTCTATTTGGATTGCGGTGGTTTGTGGCATGACAATGTGAAAGAAGTATCTAGAAGTATTGTTGAATGCTCATGGAATATATTTTTGCGGTCCACATGTTAATGATTGATCTCTTTGGTACCACATATTGCATTGAGTTAGTTTTCTCAGAAATTTGTGGATATCTAGCCAATAGGGCTTGCTATCTTGCTTGTGCTATGTGCTTGGAGGTCTATGCTAGCATATGAAGTTGTGTTAAAATGCATTTGGGTCTTGGCCTATCTTGTTGATAACCACATTGAGTTGTTTCAGGTGTAAGAGTGTTTTTGGGTTGACTGGTTATGTGCTACATGTTTCCTTGTTGCTAACTTGGGTTGATGTGTGCTAGTGTGTGTGTTGATTGGGATCACATTGGAAGATGTAATAAGATTATTTTTGGTCCTCTCTATCTTTTGGACATGACCGTCTAATGTTTTGTGGCCAAATTATTGAAATCATTGTTTAATTGATGTTTTGAGATCTTATAGAGGATATAAATGCAAGAACATTTTAGTTGCAAGATGTATGAAGGAGGTGGAGATATGTGAAGATGAATTGAAGTAGTGAGTTGTGAAAAGGAGAAGAGAAATGTGCTTTAACACCTCAGTCAACAGAGTGTATTGTTGAAAAATGTTGTAATTTCATATTCTTCTTGTATCCTACTATGAGATAGTGAATCTCATCAGGTCCTTATAATTTGTATCTTTCCTTGGGGTTATGCACCTCAGTACTACAAGTATCTTGTATCATTACCTAAGGTTGTTCCCCTTAGTCTGCAAGTCCATTGGCAGTGAGCCTTGAATTATAATTTTGTAAGTAGTGAGCTTCTATATTGAGAGATTTCTCTCTATGATATTTCCCTTCTTTGGTTTTCCACATAAATCTAGTGTTATCTTGTGTATGTGTGTTCATTTCCTTATCTTTCATTGCTGCTAATTAGGTTAAGTATTGTTGATTTGTGAATGAGTTGTTGATCTTGCTGAGAGGTTGAATTTGTATATTGTTGAAGGGTTTATTATTTGAAAGGATTTAATTTTTTGAAGATATTGATTCACCCCCTCTCAATATATGGGTGTATTCAACAGTACTATAGTGATTTTGATAGCAAGAGTTCTAGGGGTTTGAATAAAATGGATTTTTCTTATTTATATGCTTCACTTGATACTTGATCAATGGTGGAGATTAATTAGAAAGATCAATGGATAGAAAAAGTCAAGATAGGATAAGACCCAAATTTGAATTTGATGGAGGGAAAGTTAGAAGAATTAAATATATAAATCTATTTAATTAAAATTTTTAGTTTGATAAATAAATAAATATTAATTATTTATTTTAGAAGAAAATATGTAATTTAAATATATATTTTTTAATTTATTTAAAAGAGGAGTATTAGCTAATTAAAAAATATATATTTAATTATAGAGGAAAATATTTAATTTAAATAAATTATTTTTAATTTTAATTAATATTGGAGGGAAAATTATAAGTGATGAATTAATTAAATAATTAAAAATTATTTAATTAATAAAGACATGATAAAAAGATTAAGATAATTAAATAATTATAAAATATTTAATTATTGTGGATGAAAAGAGGAAAATGTTAACTTAATTAAATACTTAAAAATTATTCAATTAATTATAAGTAGAAGAAATAATAAGGATAATTATAAAACGATACAATGAAAATACATTATCCATTTTTAGGTATCTATATTTTCAACATCAATTATGTATATAAAAAATCTATAAAAGTTCCTTCATAGATCACCTTGCAAAAGTGGCCATTATGAGAATCAAATTTTAAACATACAATTCCTAGATGATTCCATTTTATCTCTTGATTGATTACTTCACTGAAAAAATATTTTAATGTCTATTTCACTACTTATGGATCAAGGTAGGATTTTTTCCTTATACTATAGGGCGACCTCATCTCTAAATAATTATAAATTAGCGACTCTCATCTCATGGAACATTTAGCAGGTGTTGATCTATGGTGACTCTCATCTCATCATCAAACAAGTCAATTATGAGTATCAAACTAAAGATAAAAAACTCATCCCTTACAAAAGAATAGTTGATAGCCTAAATTATTATTTCAAGAATATCCAACTTGATTTTATTCCCTATGTTAATAATAAACTTACAAATGTCTTAACTAACATTAATTATGTAATGTTAATTTTCTCCTAAAATTAATTAAGTATTTGCAATAGATTTAAATATGGTTAGTATTAGAGTTAATGTAATTTATAATATGTAATATTATCATATAGATATACATAATAATATATGTTATACATGTAGGGGTGACCCTTTGGTGAAATGGTGGGGCATCTTACCTGTAGTGCCAACAACCAAGGCTCAAACCTCACAGAGTTACTCTCTACTATGTCAATAATTGAGGGGCCCCCAAGATCTTGTATCTAGACTTACTCATGGATGTGGGTTAGGGTATTTTCATTCCACCCAGAGGGTACATCCTTGGATTGAATTGTTTTAGATCAAAAAATGTCTTGCAACCAAAACTATGAATTTCGGTGCATAGCAAGAATAGGAGGCACAAAGGAAAAAGCTGAAGGACCAAATTTTTGGGAGAAGTTAGATAAGATAACACCATTTTCCATCAGCACAAATTTTATTCCCTTGGGATGGAAAGAAGACCACCCATGGAAAGAAGGAAGTGTAGACACATTGGAAATTTGGGTGACTCAATGAATACAATAATTCATTCAAAGGATCACACTCACCCGTGGGGATAAGAAGAGGTGTAGGAAAAGGTCTAAACATGGTATAACATAAGAAATATCTTTCCAATAGTAAGGTGATCGTCATAAACACGAGGGCTATCCAAAATGAAGTAGAGAGATTGAAGGAGAATGAATTCTTTGCAAATTGGACAGGCACTCAAATTCCATGGGAAAATATGTATAAGTGGTGGGAATATTGATGGGTCTTAGAGGTAATAATCATATCCATCTTGAATGTATTCTTGTTAGTTGAATTTAGATCCAAAGAGTTAAAGGAAGAAATTCTAAGAAAAAGTCCATTAATGCTAGAAGGGTGTGATTTCTTTATAACTGAATGAGAGCCAAATTTTGATCCCATACATCATAATATGGGAAAAACCCTAATGTGGATTAGATTGTATAACATCCCATAAAAATAATGGAATAAGGAAGCTTTAAAAGAGATCGATGATGCCCTGGGATCTTTTGTTCAAGTTGAAGAAAAAAATTCAAAGAGGGAATTCAAAGTGTATGTAAGAATTTGTGTGGAAATCAATCTTAGTGAGAAACTCTGTTATGAGTTGGAGATCATAATGGAGTTTGGGAGGTGGAATTAGAAGATCAAGTTAGATAGAAATCAACCTAGTAGTAAGAAGAAGGGAAGTGGAGAACTAATAGAAAATTAAAGTTGGATCACAAAACCAATAAAGGAAAAAGATCAAAAAATGACTAATGGGAAGGAAGTCTAGGATTCTGATAAAAAAGAGAGAAGGAAAATTTAGATGGTGGCTAACGATAAAACAAACTTGTTGTATCTAGAATCTCTTTTTCTACATGAAATAGTGGGGGAGATTCAAAATTGGTCAATTTTTGGAGGAAAGTGTTGGGGGGTCCAACAAAGTTAGGTAACTCATTAGAAGGAAAAATCCCTAAGAAGTGGGAGGAGGAAGAGTGAAGTAAAAATGAAAAACTTCTCTCCCAAGATACAAAGGGAATGACCAATAGTATGAATGTCTCACAAGAAGATAGAGGCAAAAAATTTGTGGGTAAGTCTAAGGATAATGAGAAGGGAGATGAGAATGTAGGTCAAATTCTATAAGTGAGCAAGGTAAACACTGAGAAGATAACAAATGAGATGGCTAGTGAGATATTTGAGATAAAAAATAGTCATAGAATAAACTCTATGGAAGGGGTGAAAAAAGTGCTAGAGGGATAGACCAATGGGTAAAATTGGGAGAAATGCCAGCTTTAGAAGGTGAATGGGCGGACAAGACAAAATGTTGGATCTTGGAAGCTAAAGAATAATTCCATCAAAATTGAGGTGGCTGTCCTAGAGGAGAAATATTAGACATAAAGAAAAAGGAATAAAATAAGTGTCACCCAAATATGGGAAAGGGATGAAGAAATAAAGAAAGAAAAATATAGAGAAAATAAATCAAGAAGGGGATGTCGAAGGGCAGTTGAAAACTACAAGGCTTTTGAAATCTTGAAAGGGAAAAACCTTTTATAGGGAGCTATAAAGATAACATCATGGAAGGTTAGGGGCTTAAATTACACTAACACAAAGTGCTTAGCTAAGAACTTTATGGAGGTGTCAAGATCTGACATCTTCATGATCTAAGAAACAAAATTATCAAGTAAAGAGGTGGAGCTTTTCAAAGGGAAGGATTTTTTTTGGAAAACAATCATGGTGGAGGCAAAAGGCACTTCAGGTGAGCTTTCCGTATTATGGAAACCTCGATGTCTCTCTGTAATTCTTATTAGAGAACAAAACATGGATGTGATGTAAGGTAAAGAATATCATTGAAAACTTAAGCTTCCTCCTAATAATTTTTTATGGCTCGACTCCTCCTTGAGAAAAGAAGTAAACTTGGCAAGAAATAGAGGATTTTTTAGACCTATTTTTGGATGAATTATTTATATTAATGGGAGAATTTAGTGCAATTTTTCACAATCATGAAAAATTAAGAGTGCAAAGGTGGCTGTAATTTCAAATTGATTTTGAGGAGTTTTTGTACAAAAATTTCTTGATTGAAGTTCCAATGCAGAATAGAAGCTTCACTTGGATGAACTGATGATGAGGCTTAAAAAATATAGTAGAGAAATTAGATAGGTTCCTAACTAAAGGAAATATAATTACATTACCTTTCATGATGGAAAGATCCATAGCCCTATTTTTTGGCTTAGATCTTTTCCCAATTTAGGTGAGCAATGTAGGGGAAAATGGCTAGAGAGGAGCCCCTTTAATTCTTAAAAAATGTGGATGTAGGATGTGATTTTTTTTAATTAATATCAGGTTGGTGGGAAAAAATTATTTGTGATGGAACCAAAATATTATTTCTAACAAAAAATTTAAAATATGTATAGAGGTAGCTAAGAGAATGGAACAAAAATCATTTTAGGAATATTTACAAAACCAAGATGGAACTAGAGAGGAAGATCCATTTCCTCAACAAGGAATTCATCAAAGAATTGATGGGCCAAACCAAATATATGGAGGAGAAGGATCTATTAAGAAAATACGTAGAAATTTTATCCAAGGAGGAGTTATTTTTGGAGACAAAAGTTGAGGTGTGGTTAAAGGAAGAGGGCAAGAGCTCTAAATATTTTTGTAACTTGGAAAATGGGACATTTGTCATAATAGAGATAAAGAATTATTGTAGTTAACCACAAATCTGCAATTCAATACTTAAATGCATTCCAAATTAATCAATAGAAAACAAGCAACACAAATGAAATCAAATTCAAATAAATAATAAATTCACCATGTTTTCATAGATTACTTCCATTGTCCTCCTTTGCTTTGGTTTTCTCTCAGGATTTAATATATGCTCTTATTCACTTCAAGCTCAAAAGTGTGTGGATGATAGCAATGAATGCAAAAATCCAAAGTTCATGGTTAGCCATCAACATGATGTGAGGGATGATTTTAAATAGAAATGAATGATTTGAATGAACGATCTAGATTAAGAGGTGTCAGATCAAGATCAAGGGTTGAGGATTGTTGAGAGGAATTGACTAACCAGTTAACTGATTGTAACTAGTTGCATGAACAATATATTGAAGAGTGAACTAATACTAACAATTCGTTAACTAAATTTATTGATTCAAAGACTTGAAGTGAGTGGGAGTAAAGTGAATTGATTGATCAATGAACTAGGATTGATTACCTAGTCAACTGGAAGAGAGTGTTAGTTAAGTTTGAGGGAATTATGCATGGTAATAATTAATTATTGTAGGAATGTGCAAGTGAGGATTAATTAATAAATAAAATATTGATCTATTAATATTGAATGGATAATATTGAAACCAAATAGGGGAATTAAATAATTAATAACAATTGTTTAATTTAAGAAGGGTGTTGAATGTTAATTAAACAATTAATGATAATTATTTAATTAAAATAGAAGAATATGTATAATTAGTGACATAATTAAATAAATAAGGTTTATTGAATTAATCAGGAAGATTAATAATAATTAGGACGTAATTAAATAAATAAGATTCATTTAATTAATCAAAAAGGGTGAATTAGAATGAATTAATTAACATTAAGTCACTTAATTAATAGTAGAATATGGTATCTGATATTAATTAAATAATAAGGTATTATTTAATCATTAGGGAAAAAGGTGAAAGTTAGTAAAAAGGTGTTACTTGCAGACTAGGACAATTTTGGGTATCAACATTTTTCCTTTCTTTGATACAATGTGTTTTTATAGTGTTGTGTCAAATAAAATTCAAAAAATTCATGCTCAGGAGTTGCCCCGGTATACCTCGGTGATGGCGCCTAATAGGGTGGTGCCCCCTCAATTTTTTTTGAAAAATTTCAAAAAAATGAGAAATTGTTCCGACAAGCTAATTTTATAGTGGTAATCATGTTAGTAGCAAAAGATTTCAATTTTAGGCACTCGGGGTGTCCATTTTTGTGTTTGAAGGTCAAATTTGATGCGTCGAGTTATGAAGAGGGGCCCTCTTAGGTCAAAATTTTCTATAAATAGGCCCTAAGGGGGTCTAAATCCTCATTTGTGCATTTTGTTTTGAGGATTTTTAGAGCTCTGAGGTGAGATTTTGTTGCGGACTAGTAGAGCTATAACACCAATTCTAGTCTATTCTCATTATGGATATTGAGTTCGAACCTATTGGCTGCTTGAGGGATTAGGCAACACGGTACATGACCCTTCCTTACTCTAATTTTTTTTCAATAGTGAGCACATATGGATAGGGACAGGTTGCTCAACTGACTTCTAAGCATGACATGGTTGTGATTCAAGCATAGAGGGCTAACCAACGATCACTTGATTTTATTTCTTCTACCAGTGGATTAAGTGTAAACTTAGTCTAGATGCTATATCAAGCTAGTAGGGAGGCTTAGTACTACAAGGATTTATATGAGGGTGCAGTGCCAGTAGTTGAGAGGGCATCAAACTTCACATAGAGTCATAGCTAGAGAAAATCCCACTCACACTGGTCACATAGTAGTGGGGGAGTTTCGAGACCGAGGAGGTCTCCATATGATCAACCACTACCTATACCCCACAGGGACACTACAAGACCATCTGAGTTTGGATAGAGGTAGGATATACCATCATCTGAGCATGAGGATAGGGGCAACTTAGGCTAGCTTGATTTTTGTGTATATAGATATATGTATTTTTTATCAAGCCTATGAGCTCCACATTTTTTGGCAATATCATGATTTTTGTACTATGAATATATCTATATATATATATGAGATACATCATTTTTGAAGATGATTACATGATATGTTATATGTATGCATGTTTCTATATGATGGATGCTTATGGATTTAGGATATGTTATGCCATATTTGATATGATGCTATATGTATGATGATTCTAAAATATGATGCAATGCTATCTATATTTTTGTATTTTCTTATTCAGTATGTATGACATATATGCACATGAGATATGATGTTCTAACATGATTATGGATGCAGGATGATGTAGCTCATACATTTGTTTATGACTGTCATAGCATGCCATCCAGATGACCGGGGGATTGAAAGAGGAAATGTTAATACAAAGAAATAATTAGCAAGGAGAAGAAAAATTAGATGGATCGTTCATCTGAGCCAAGATTGATGTAATGATTGATAGTATTTGAGCTTTCATCAGTGCATATTTTTATCACTAGTGTTTTATTATGGGACAATCAGATGTATGCACACCTAAGCATAAATTGTGAAGGAAAAAAATGTTTTCATTTGCTTAAAAGATTATGATATATGAACAAGAAGATAGTGTACACCAAGTTGAGACAAACCTTGGTGAGATTTAATATCCGTTTGTCAAAGATTAAGACACATCAGACAAGGAGTTCCTTGATTCATACTAGTAACAATAGAACCTTGTTGGAAAATGTGAGGAAATATCCATATAGCATGTTAATCCTATTGCAAGAAAGCATTAGCTAACCTTTGATTTGCATAGGATATTTTGATTATGCTAGATGGAATCCTAATCACACACAAGGTCCTCAGTTGCCCCAGTCATGTTACCAAGATAAACCACAAACAAAAAATAAAAGAGAAAAAGGTCATGATCCATCATGACTCCCCTCATCACTTGTGAACATCATCAAGTAGCTTAGGAATATGACATAAGATAAATCAGATAAGATAAGACTTAGCTAGACCAAACAAGTCAACATTTATTTAGATCTTTTTTTCAACTAATAAGTGTTTGATATGTTTTCAAAAGATAGTGTCTATTTTAAGGAGTGAGACATTTCGTGTAAGATGCCTAGTCTAGTTTTGACAATGCCACATCCTAGGAGATAAATTATTTTTAATAATATGGTTAGCATTTGTAGACAATCGATCAACCTAGTTGAGGACTAGTTTAGGAGTTTCGTTAGTTGTTTCATGATTTGTTTTCTATAGGACAATCTATTTGTTTGTGTCCAACATGTCAATTTTCAACAAAGAATAGTTTTATTATGAAATTTTGATTGTTATGAAAAAATTATTTTGATGGAACCTAGGGGGGATGACCTATGACTCGAGGAATCATTAGTGATGGCTTTTCCTATGTGACACACATGGAGATAATGTAGTTTGATTGACCATGACAAATGATAGTTTATTATGGAAAAAGTGGACTATGATGAAGATTTATTATGATGGACCCTAAAGGATTGACCTATGCCTCGGGGGATAATTAGTGATTCTCCTTGCCTATGTACACACACAAAGGAAATGTAGTTTGATACCATGGGTTGACATTGTTTTTGATTTTTTGATAGTTTAAGACTTTTTTGGAATTTTCACAGGATATTTGAAAGTTTTGGTTTTTGTTGAATGTTTTGACAATTTTTATATTTTATGATAATGTCCTCAAATACCATGTGTAAGATCATTTTGAAACCTTAGGTCAAGAATTTCCCCCAGTCTAGAATAAGAATAATTATTATGAAAGAGTGAAAATGATAATCGGTTTGACACTAAATGTTAATCAATCTCAAGTCATGAGAAGGGGTGAGAAAGCTTTTATTATGAAGGACTTTGTGCTTGGGTTATTATGGATGGAATTTGATAGAGTAGTAATAGATGGTAGAGAAATAATTGACTACACGTGGTGCTTTTTTGCTAGATTTTCACCATGTTACTTATCCAAAGTGCCACTGAAATGGTTTTCACTATAAGACAAATTATTTTTCTTTCTCTTTTCTTTTCTATTTTTCCATTTTATTTATTTATATCGGATCTCCAGAGATCATGCATAGTACCTCTGAAGGTGCATGCTATTGATCAGATTAGGTAGCAATTTTCCCTCAAGAGCGGCCAATTGATAGGCACCAAATCCATATATTGTTGTGATAATATAGGGACCCAACCAGTTAGGTTCAAACTTGCCTAGTTTTTCCCTTTCCTATTGATTCTTAGGGTTCTCTTTTAAGGCCGGATCACTAATGTCAAAGTTTCGAACCTTGACTCTCTTGTTGTAACTGTGTCTGAAGCAATATTGATATGCCTACAAATGGACCAAAGTAGTTTGTATTATATCGACCCCAATCGATAGGATAGATTTGGAATTAAAGACAAGGGAATAAGGTGTATCACCTGTAGGAGTAAAAATTCTTGTATGGTAATCCCATAAGCTATATTTAGTTGTATGTGCTAGTCTTGACCAATGTCATTGGCAGTCTTTTTCAAGATCTTTATAATGGTTTTATTTGACACCTCCGCTTGACCATTACCTTGGGGATAATATAGAGTCGCAAAGTGATGTTGGATGTGGTACTTTTCACATAATTCTCGAACATCCTGGTTCTTGAAGGGACACCCATTATCTATGACTATGGACAATGGTATACCATACTAACATATGATGTAGTTTAGTATAAATTTTGATATTTTCTTATCGATGATGTATGTCATCAGAATGGCTTCAATCCATTTAGTAAAGTATTATGTTGCAGTGATGATGAATTTGTGGCCATTTGCAGAGGTAGGGTGGATATTTTGATGAGGTTGAGTCCCCATTGAGAGAAATGTCAAGGTGATATAATTGGATGAAATCCCTATGCTAGTGCATGTACTAGATCGTCATGGATTTGAAATTGTCTGCATTTCTTCACAAAGGGGTAGGAGTCATGTTCCATTGTTTTCTAGTAGTATCATGTGCACATAACCTTCTTTGATAGGGTAGGACCAATAGAGTGAGCCCCTCATATACCTTCATGTACCTACCATTTTTATTCTTCCATGTTGAGACATCTAAGAAGGGTACTATCTAAACTACGATAATATAGGGTATTGGTGATGATAACATATTTAACAACTCGTCGAGTAAATGTCTTTATTTGGTTATTCAAAAAGTTAGGAGGGAGGATTTGATCATGAAGGTAATCATATATGTCTATATACTAGGGGGAGTTAGGACCAACAATCTCGCACATGAGCTCAAATTTGAGGATGCGAATGTAGGGATCAAAATTTGTTCCACCAAGAACTCACACTGATGCACATTGTTTGGAATGTCCAAGAGAGATCTAGAATGGTAGCCATTGGATTGGATGGTTTATTTTGAAACCTTGGAATTTGTGTAAATATAATGATGTCAAATTAATCCTTAAAACTATCCACCATTTTCTTGTATGGTACTAATTTTTTTTCCTTTGTCTCATACTTTTCTTTGACCTATCAAATCACCAACTATGAATCTCCATACATTCAAGTTTTTGATCTTCCATATGATAGCTTCCCTTAGACCTGTTAGTAAGGCTTCATATTCAAAAATGTTGTTTGTGCATAGGAAGGAAATTTTGTAAGACTTAGGGATTGTGTCCCATTGTGGTGTGATAAACAAGATACCAAATCTTGAACCATGATGTGCGTAAGATCGATCAAAGTACATCTTCCACATTGTAGATGTTTCTAGATTGAAGATTGCTTCATTAGGGAACTCTATTATGAGAGGTTGGAATGCTTGTGCAAGAGCATCTTCTAGTTGACCGACAATGAATGTGTTCCTTTATTTCTTTTCTTTCCACTTACTCTATTTCAAATTCACTAAGGAGCATTACCCATTTTTCTAATCTATATGTCAGTGTTGCTTTACTCAGTAAATACTTTAGAGGATCTATCTTGGCAATCAACTTAGTCTGTAGATTTACCATTTAATGTCGTAGTTTATGTGTTGCAAAGACAACAACAAGACACACCCGCTCGATGGGAGTATATTTGAGTTTTTATCCTACAAGGGTATGCATAATATAATATATTGCTCTTTATTTTCCATTTTCATCATTTTGTGCCAAAATATCTCATAGTGTAGATGTTATGGTTGATACATATAAGATGAGTGGTTTCCCATCAATGGGTGACATCAACACTGGTGGTGAAAATGGGTAGTATTTGATTATGTCTATGTTGGGTAAATGGAAATCATCCTTCAGACAAGACTTATTCATATCCCTAAAGTCAGTATAGATATGTATGCCCCCAGTCAACTTGGTTACTGGTACTAGATTTGAAATCCATTTTGCATAATCGATGGGTCTTATGAACCCAACATCCAATAGTTTCTTCAGCTCCGCTTTGACTAATAAGGTGATTTGCAGGTGCATCTTCCTTAAATTTTGCTTGAAATATTTAGCATTAGGAAGAAGAGGTAAGTGATGGAGGACTAGTTTGGGGTCTAGCCCAGGAATGTCTACATAGGACCATGCAAAGTTGATTTGATTTTTATAGAAAAATTTGATGAAATTCAGCCTCTCTGCATTTGTCAAGGATAATACAAAGTGTATGATTTTTGGATCCTTTGGTGTGCTAATGTTGACCTCTTCTGAATTTTCAACCAACATTAGGGATTTCTCTTGATTTTTGGGTAGCATGTCCATCCTTCCATCCTTGGGTACCTTATGTTGAAAATGAAGGTGAAATTATGTAGCTTAATACTTTGTAAAACTATGAGATTGTAGATCTAATTAAGTGTTATTTTTTACAATTTCTTTGTATATGATTATATGTTTAGATTCATTTTACCAATTGTAGAAGTAGATAAAAGATTTTAGAAGAATAAGACTAGAAGATAGAAGTGACACAGCATATACCATGGAGAAACCCTTTTGGGAAAAAACTCCACCACCAGAATCAATAGTGCTTGTATTATTTAACCTTAGAACAAGATTACAATAATTATTTATCAATCCTTGCTTGAGAAGCTTCTTTTTCCTTCAACAATTCTTCTTCATAACCTGCAATAAACTCTCGTGTCTAAGCATGAATCCACACATCTTGTGCCATGCTTAACAAAAGTACAAGCTCTTAGAACTCTCTTCAACTTGTTGCAATAAATAGACAATTGTGAACATTGTAAACTCCAAAGAGTTGACAATTACAAGAGGATAAAGCTCCTCACAAATATCTATGCCATTCTTGTGCAAGTAGAGTTCTTCCATGAAAAACAATGTCAAACCAAGTCCTTCATCAATTTGGGCATCTTAAACTAAAGTCTTAACTGATTGTTGGTTTTGAAGATATCTTGTAAGCTTCTCCTCAAAGGTGGTACCCAATAATGGGCCCCACTTAACCGAGCCTTGTAAATATCTTCTCATGCAAAGGTGTTAACAACAAGATCTCAACTTGGGCACCCAAGGTGGGTCCAAGTCAATCTTTGTTAATTGAAACATATCTCTCCATCAATTCATGCAAACAATATGCATGATTGATCATCCCCACTAAATTGAATGTAGCCACTTGTTATCTATCATGCAACTCAATTTATTAGTCATGCATTCCAAGTCAACTAAAGTCAACTAGCATTCAACTGAAACTAACTATATGCAACTGAAGATAACTGAACCATGTAACTGTATTGAACTAAACCAAATTTAAATGAATTGAATTGAATTGAATTGAATTGAACTAAACTAAACTGAATTGAGCTGAACTCTGCTCATGTAAATGTCAATTCCTAACTTCTAGGATCTTTACATGCATTACTGAAGTGGTATCTTTCGTCCAAATAGTTAACTGAACTCAAGGTGGGTTCCACCTTCCATGTGGGTGCCCAATGTGCTCCTATATTGTAGGAGACCTTCTTGGGCATTCCCACATGTTCCTATCATTTAGAATTAATTAAAAATGTCAATTTACATGTTCATTTCATTCGAATTTAATCTCTTTCTAATCCTAGTGTTGGGAAACACTTTCCAAGGACTTAGGAGATACATGAAATATGTTTAGGATTGTAATTAAATGGCATCCTATTCCCAACACCTTAGAGAGGTTTTCACCTTTAGATATGTCACTTTTCTTGTCTTTTGCTATGTCTATATGTGCCTTTTGGTTTTCACCTACATACTTATTTTTTCTTTATTTTTTCCATTTTGTGATTGGAAGGCGAGACTGGCTCCCTATAGTATGCAACAGGGTTGAGGTGAATGGTGAATCCAACCCTATGACCCCCACTTGGTATACCTTCTCTAATTCCCATGAGCTCAACAATTAATTCATCATTTTTGAATATTTCCAAGCTCAATGGACCTTGTTGGTCCCTATAAATTAATTTGGGGTGGAATAAGGGCATGCTATTATCATTATTGTTAAAGCTTAAGGATGAAATAGAAAGGGTATAGATAGAGGAATCATCGGGGTCCCAAAAGGTATTTATCCAAGCTTAGCCTTTAGTAGTTTGACTGATAGGAGATGTAGGTTTGGTACCTTTCCTAGAAGTCTCGATAATTTTTGAAGTTTTAATGACTTTCTTCAAGGATACTTTAGTATTAGTAGCTTTCACCTTTAGTGGTTGATATCCCAGCCCTTTGTTTCATGGTCGTTTTCTCATTAGCATAAGTTTGGCCATACCTTATCTCTACAATCCAAGGCCACTATGACCATCGTAGCCTTTTTTTTTATTATGTCAAAACCTTTTCAATATTTTTCCATAGGTAAGTCAATATGTATCTCATCCTCTTCATCTCTATATATCCATTTGGAGAGGTCTTCTTCAATACATTCTTTCTATAGCTTGCCCCACTTGGTGAAGGTTGTAGGTGGGTGGTATTGAATTATCACTTTGGGGTCTTTCTTGATGTGATGCGGTTTTCCATAATGTTTAGGTACAAATGGTAGCTTCCCTTTGTAGAATGCAATTTCAATATTACACTCTCCAACTCCATCATCCTAGACCCGGACATTGCTTTAAGGGAAAGTCTTAGGTAAAGTTGAAGCTTTTGATAAAGAAGCAGGGTCAATATACTATGATGAGGAGGGGGTAGGTGATCCTCCCATATGGCTAGGTACATGATGCTTAGGTTTACCTCTCAAGTTACTACAGTATTGCAATGGGTCAAGATCAATAGAAATAGTAATCTATGCACCATTGTAAGGACACTTCAAACATTGATGATATGTTAAAGGGGAAACCTTCATGGAATGAATCCATGGGCATCCAAGTAATAGGTTATTGGGCAAGTCCAAGTCTAGAACCTGATACACCATGTCTTGTACAATAGGACCCACTCTGATTGGAAGAATGATGATGCCCTTGGAAGAGCATTCTATATCATCATATCCTCGTATCACAATCCTCTTTGACTCGTCTATACAAGCCTCAAAGAATCCCATCATAGTCACCAATTTTAATGTGTATATGTTCACCCCAACTCCACCATCTATCAAAATTCATCGTATTTTGTGTTTATTAATGTATACTTCGAGGTGCAAAGGTTCATTGTGATTTAGTTTATATGAAGTACAATCATTCTTAGTGAATGTTATATGATGGGTGGTAGCTAAGAACCCTACCATGGCCTAAAAATGATTCACATTTAGGTCTGTAGGAACAGATGAATCCTGCAATGCTTTTTCTAGAATAGCCTTATGCTTAGGAGAGGTGTGTAGCAACTTGAGAATTGATATTTGAGTTGGGGTTTTTCCTAGGTGATCAAGTAAGTTATACTCATGTGTTAATCATGGCTTAGAAGGGGCTCCTTGCAAAGTCACCTTCGATCATCTAGTGGCAACCACACATTCAAGATTTTTATTCTTGATAGTGATAGTAGATATGTTATGATCTAATGATCAAATATGGTTTGCCATGTACTCATAGGAAACATTGTTATAATTTTATATGTATTTACCATCTTTTATAAAAATCCAGGGTTTTCCCAACCCATGGGTTTGCAAAGGATCCTTAAAGATCATATATTTGGAATTAGTGGTTCTGGGTTGGTCATCAATGTGAATATCACCCTACTTTATGTGATCCTAAATGATGTTCTTTAGTTTAAAGTTGGCAGATGTTTTATGTCCTTTAGTTTTATGGTATTCATAGAAATTGTTGTCATTCCACCAGGTTGGTTTGAATGAACCTGGCTCATACTGTCTAATTTTAGGTAGTTGGATGACATTATTTTGTAGCAATTTATTCAAAACTACCTCAATTGTTTCCCCTAAGGGCATGCATTTTTTCCTTGGTTGGTTGGGGGGCCCTTGGAGGATTATGTTGTGTGTTGTTTTGAACCACATTAATGGTTGGATCCTTCTTTTGTAGAGATTTATTGTTGTTCATCTATGTAGGTGCTTTTATACTAAACACATGATGATTTTTATTTATGACCTTAGCATCTACAACACCATCATTTGTCACATTTTTGTTTCATGACCAAAATTTTCTCTTGTCATTGAAATTATTACAAGAGGAATAATTGGTATTCTCCTTAAATATTTTTACAAGCCCTGTAGCAATGAGAGATTTTTTGATGGAGATCCATTTCTCTATAACTTCCTCAAACGTGTTTGAATAATGAATCTGTAAGTGGAACATCACCTCCTTGTTGAGGTTCTCCACAAAAATTTGGACCAATTGTTTTTTTGGTATTTGGCAAGAGCACTTACTAGCTAATCTTCTCCATCTTTGCAAGAATGAAGCAAATGTCTCTCCATCCTTTTATTTCTTAGCACATAGGTTGATGTTAATATTGTTTTATATATTATAGGAAAAGTGTGTAATGAAATTATCCATTAGCTCACTCCAAGTGCATATTCCTGATGATAAGTGTGTGAACCATTCAAGGGCTTGACCTCCCAAATTCCATGGAAAAATTATCATGAGGTATGTATGTTCATGAACCATGTCTAAAGAGGCTATACAAAACTCTCGTATATGTTCGACAGGATCTCCCTTTCCCTTATATTTGTCAAATTTAGGAATGATGAAATTCATGGGAAAGGGGGGCATATAAATGCTTCTATCAAAAGGGTAAGGACATAGGTCCACCGAGTAGGTTTTTCTACTCTCAAGTACGTGCATGTTGGTCATCTATTATTGTAGAGTCTGTAACTATTGATCCATCAGATCCATAGGTGGTGGTGCTATTGGAACTGTGTTGGGTTGAAGATATTGTGTGAAAACTTGTGAGGGGTTCTCGAATGGATTGATGCTATGTTGTGGGTTGAAAGTGTATCCATGCAAATTTTGATGTTGATGCATAGGTGGAATGGTTTGGTGAATTTATGATGTGTACGTGGGATTTGAGTTGTATTGTGGTGGTGGTGGTTGGTTAAAACCAAATGTGTATGATGAACCAAGATTGGTTGGTTGTTGCGGAGGGGGTTGATTAAACCCAACTGTGAATGATGAACCAAGATTTTTTGGTTGTTGTGGTGGGGGTTGAGAAACCCAAATGTGAATGTTGAACCAAGTTTGTTTGGTTGTTGTGTTGGGGGTTGATTAAACCCAAAGTGGTTGATGAACCAAGATTTCTTGGTTGTTATGGTTGGGGTTGATTAAACCCAAATGTTTATGTTAAACCAAGATTGTTTTGTTGTTGTAGTTGGGGTGGAGTGTTATGACCTACTATAAAAAGGATCTAGTCCTTGTTGGAGGTGTGTTTAGTTTATGTGAAGTGGACGTTGTGCCCACTTGTGGTCTTGAATATGAAGGATGGATTGGTCTTTCATATTGTATTTGGCATGTTAGGATGGGTGGAATTTTGAGTTGCATTCATAGTGTGGGTTGGTGTTGCATTTGAAGTGGAGGAAAATGGATTTTTTGTTAGTTTGGTGAATGTAGGTGGTGGTGGAATATTCATAGTTGATGTAAAATGTGTTGTTTGAGCACTGTGTTTGACTGTGATGAGGGTGGTGATGTAGTAGGCTCCAAAGGTGGAGGTTTATTTATGGCACCTAATCCTAGTGACACCATGTTTGGATTTCCCCCTATGATGGTTGATATATTGAAGTTAGGTGGTAGCCTAGCTCCATTTTGTGCAAGTTGCATGAAGTACTTGTTAGGGTTTTCCGACACTATTTCATTAATGATTTTCAAGATACTAGGATCTCGTGAAACATTTTCAATCTCCTTAGGTGCGAGTCCTTGTTCTACCTCATTCAAAGTGTAATTCTCAAACGGGGGTAGATTTTTTGAATTTGTGTGATCACTAGTTGTTGCACCAAAGTGCATGCCACTTGTTGGGTTGTACATATGATCAGAGTTGGGATCCATCTCTTTGTGTTTGACTTGAGAGCATGTGACAACCATTAAAAGGGACTTGTGTTTGAATTTTTCTTTTTTTATAGATTTTTTGTGACATTTTTTGGTATTTGATATTTTTGGGATTAATGAAAACTAGAATGAATCTATTCTATGTTTTTTTGGGATTTTGTGTTCAATTTTTGCAAATGCAAAAGACCTTAGATATTTGACTTTGTGATCCTAGAATGAGATTACTTTGATTTTTTTTTGGATTGGGACTAACATAGCCAAGTGAAAATCCTAAACCTCAAGTGATGATGGTGGTTTGATAAAAAAATTGATTTACAACTAGACTTATGAGTTGAAAAACATACTTTTGTTGATGGTGGTAGTTTGTAAAAATGAGGCTTTGATGATTTTTAGAATGATGACACTAAACTTGACTTCTAAATTTGCTTTTGGTTTTCAGATTTCAAGATGTTCAAGATGTTCAAGAAGAATTTTCAAGGACTTTGTGATATGACACTAAATGATGTAATGTTTAACCTAAGAAAGCTAAAAGTTTATTGAAAATACAAGAAATGGATATTTCTTTTTTTTTAAAATAAATTGTGTAAATAAGATTAGATTTATGTACCCTCTAAAAATAGACCCTATTTCATCTATCAAACAGATGTGATAGAGAAAACTATAGATGTCATACAAAAGATGCTGACTATGGTGCAAAAGATATCGACTATAGTGTAGTTTGCAATAGATGCGTTGCAAAACTTTCCAATTGTGTTTGACACAGATTTAGTGTTGTTGACTAAGGTGGGTTTCTAAATTTTGATAGAATTTTGACCACAGATGCGGTGCAAAATACAATAGATACATTGCAAACAAAAGGATGCAACTTTCTAGCAGACAAATGTGTCACAAAAGTTAACAGATGCATTGTACTATTTCTACAGTGCATATACACAATTGTGCACACATGCTAACAAATACAACATACTGGTTTGATTAGAAAAAAGATCTCTAAGGAACCCTATGATCTTGATTAGTTTTTATATTTTAGATTTCAAGATGTTGTGAAAACATAAAAAATAGTGTATGTATGTTTTTAGTTGTGACTTTTAACATTAGGTGATGAAGATAAGGCCCTAAGGCCAATTGGATTTACTTGGTAACAACAAGACCCAAAAGCACATTCATAACTTAATTTATTGGTAGAGTGGGTTTGTAATCTTTAAGTAGACCCACCTCCCATTAAAGTGGTAAATACTTAGAAAGATCAAATATTTAAACATTTAGAATTATTGTCAAATACATTTTCTATATGAAGGTGGATAGTAGATGTCCAGTGACACAGGGTAATCAACAGATGCCACAAGCACACCTTCTTTCTCTTCTTGAGAGGGTTTTGCTAAAAACCAAAAAATATTCTCTCTACCTAAGAAAGTACATGTCAAGTAGCTTCACACATTGATCCTATCGTGTTGCACCACTTTATAAGATTACATTCAAATTGGAATTTAAGGCCTCTACAACAAGATTTATTAGTGGGTGGAAGTTTTTGAACACTTCCAACTACTTATACATCTCCTCGTGATCCATAATTACCCTATACCACTAGTGAAAGTCTAGTATGCTACATGCATGGATCGAACTACAAATTTTGATCTCATCCAATTTCTATAGCACGCCAAAAAATATTGCTTGAGGTTAGACCCTTGGGTTCTCAATAAAGATGTGTCCCAAGGAAGGCCTCCTACTTTAAAAAAATGAAAGTTTCAAATGTTGTAATTTCTCATCACCCAGGATCGCACAAGGTGTGCAAGGGGAGATGATACTTTAAACAAAAAACTTTCAATGGACTGAATCACATGTGTGCAAGTGCACCAAATACAATATACACATTCATTTTAAGTATATCGATATAAATATGCAAGCTGTATGTAAATTTTATAGCACCAAAATGAAGTATTGCATGTTCACTCAAAATTGTTCTTTTAAAACCTAAATGAAGATGAAATTTGTGGGTATATTTTAAGCTCCAAATGAAATGTTTCAAACAAGATTATTTTTAGAGCACTAAAATTAAACGTTCAAGATAGATTTATTTTAAAACACTAAATGAATGTTATAGATCTCCCAAGTGACCTCCATAAGATAGAAACAAAAGATTAGTAACATAAAATATCTACCTTAATGAAATGAGAAAGTAGAAAATAGACATCAAATCTTATCCTTGATTTTTTGGTTTACTAGTTAGATGTGGTGCATGAGATGTTGACTACAGTGTAGGATCTGATGAGTGAGATGAGTGGAAAATTGATTGTGGTGTAGGAAGAATCAAATGTGATGCAAAGGATGTCAAGTGGGGTGCAAAGACCAATGATTGCGATGAATAGTTCTATGATTGTGGTGTATTAGTTCAAGCCTACAAAAACATAGAGGAAAAACTATGATAGATACGACTTAGAAAAATTTGTATGCACTACACAATTGATCAGATGCATTGAACATGATATCAACTATAGTGCAAGATCTGCCGAATTCATTGTAGATCTCCACTAATGCATTGTACTTCTTGTAGCTTGAAAAATTCTAAATTTCATACAAAAAATATTATTTATGTGATTTCACATTGGGTTCACCAAAATGTAACTTGGAAAATGGGACATTTATCATAATAGAGAAAGATTTATAGTAGTTAACCACAAATCTACAATTCAATACCTAAGTGCATTCCAAATCAATCAATAGAAAACAAGCAACACAAATGAAATTAGATTCAAATAAAAAATACATCCACCTTCATCGTGTTGTCAAGGACTAGTTCTATTCTCCTCCTCTAAATTTTATCTCAAAATTTAGTATGCTCTTCTTTGATTCAAGCTCAAAAGTGTGTGGATGATAGCAATGATGCAAAACTCCAAAGTTCGTGGTTTTCCATCAACATGATGTGAGGGATGATTTTATAAAAATGAATGATCTAGATTAAGAGGTGCCAAATCAAGATCAAGGGTTGAGGATTTTTTAGATGAATTAATTGCCCAGTTAATTGACTGAAACTGGCTGCAAGATTCCAGTTAACTGGTTGCATGAAGAATAGATTAAAGAGTCAACTAATACAGACAATTAGTTAACTAAATTGATTGATTCGAAGGCTCAAAGTGAGTGGGAGTAAAGTGAATTGATTGATTACCTAGTTGACTAGAAGAGAGTGTTAGTTAAGTTTGAGGTAATTATGCATGATAATAATTAATTAAATAATTAATTATTGGACAAAAGTGCAAGTGAGGATTAATTAATAAATAAAATATTTATTTATTAATATTGAATGAATAATGTTGAGACAAAATAGGGGAATTAAATAATTAATAACAATTATTTAATTTAAGAAGGGTGTTGAATGTTAATTAAACAATTAATGATAATTATTTAATTAAAATAGAAGAGTAAGCATAATTATTGATGTAATTAAATAAATAAGGTTTATTTAATTAATCAGGAAGATTAATGATAATTAGGGTATAGTTAAATAAATAAGATTTATTTAATTAATCAGAAAGGGTGAATTAGAATGAATTAATTAAATAACATAAAGTCACTTAATTAATAGTAGAATATGGTATTCAATAATAATTAAATAATAAGGTATTATTTAATCATTAGGGAAAAAGGGTGAAAATTAGTAAAAAGGTGTTACTCGTAGACTAGGATAATTTGGGTATTTACAATTTCATGCCACAAAAATAAGGAGGCAACATAATAGGATCAACCAATTAAATCTGGCTAATGGAATGATCACTAAGGATCTAGGAACAATTAAGCAAGTGATTGTAATACATTTTTTAGAATCTATTGGATCCAATATCACTCATTAGAACTTATATTTGGAAAGCACTGGTCAATTCCACAAAAGGATATAAAAGTCATGGCAAATCCTAACCTGGGAATTGGAAATTCCAGCAGGTAATTAACATCTTCTTATGGTCATTCATTTACATTGTCAAACCAGGGAACGTATACTTGAAATGGAGCGGCACTGTATGTGCACTAAGAACTAGTTTCAGTCACAATTTACCAGAAATAAATGCTTGGAAGGAATTCTACTTATGCTGCAGGAATGTAATGTAAAGTCTTCTTAACTTAAGCATAACTTAATCAAAGTAGAAATCATGACAACTATTACTAAGAAACAGACTATGAACTGGCCTTATGCTGCAGGAACAACACAGGGATGGATTCCCGATGCTGCAGAAACAATATAAGACTGAGTTTGTGTTGAAACCTTCGAGAATGAAATCTAACTTATAATCAATAGGAGATAAATAACTAACTACAGATACTCACTAAGTGGGCCCCCTTAGCAAGCATCAACCAGTTTATGCAAGAATTGAACTCAAAACTTCATCAACTTTTATTCATAAACTTGGAATCATGTACATTGATTGTTCTGCTTGTAAGAAAACTATCAAAAAACACTGTTTCTCATTATAATACTAACTTTAACACACTCTATTGCTCAATCACGCAGGAGGAACACTTATTTATATTAGAAAAGCAACTAACTACCTAACTCTAACATAGAAAGACATGGACATAAATTTATCCTGAAACTGAGGAACAAACTTCTCATAAATGAAGGCATATCTGTTCAACACGATTCAGAGAGAATTTAGTATTCCACTCTTCCTAGATTAATGATCATTTAGATTTCCTCCCAATGACCCGGTCAAAGAGTCTTTGCTAGAACAACTTCCTCGATGTCGTGCTGGAAATGGACTTTATTGTAGGGTCGAGATCTGCTGCTCTTTGACTCGTTCTTGCTTCCTTCAACAACCTGCGATGCACATGGTGACAAAAGTGAAAGAAAGCATGCGTGGAAAATAACACGATACACATTCATTAATCACATATTAAATCCATTTCATTATCCAAAAACCACATGCATTATATCAGTCATTCGGGAGGTCAAACAAGGCAATTAATATAGACACATAGAGATGTTAAGCTGCAGGAATATAGGAATGTGTTGCTACAAGATACTACCCAATTTTAGATAAAAAGCCTTTAATCAAAGAGTTAAAACAACCATCAGCAATAAGAGTAAGGGTATTAAAAATACATCATAATATTCAAATTATGAGCATATTTCGAGCTCATCATTTGCCCCCTACTTATCCTAATGATGGTCCTCCAACATTAAGCTTTCTAGTTGTTTCTCTGAAATCAGTAGTAGTATGGCCCTGTAATGAAGTTTCAAATTTGTAGTAGAAACCTCTAAAAAATTTCCATCTCTCATACCTGCGGGTTTCTACATCCTCATTAACATCTGTAGCCCAATAAGGGTAAAGTGGCCACATCAAAACTAGAGGTTGAAATGTTAATGGTAACCATAACTCAAACCTTCTCTGGAGACCAAGCTGCATATACTTCTCTATCCTTTTGATGGCTGCCTTAAAGTTCAAAGGGATATGAGGCTCATATTTCCTCAGACCAACAGTCAGTTTTTCCAATCTTGTTTCAATTCTGGAAGATGAAAGCTTCCAAAATAGATATGTTTGGTCTTTGAACTCATCATACACCTGCTTCCTGATATCAAATATTTTCATTCTTTCTGTCTGATCATTGAATCCATACACAACAGTAAGCCAAGTTCTCAGAATTGTGTGGGGAGCTGAGCTTTCAGGTCGCAGTGGAATAGGTTCATTCCTTTCAACCTCTTCATAAGCCTCTAATTGTCTTCCATATTTAGTTTCATTGGCCGCCCAAGACATGAGTGACCTCAGATGAATGTCACCAATGTAGAGAAGCGGATTCCACTATGTTTCAGAGGGAATTAACAAACCATGCAAATAAAACTCACATAAAGATTTTTCAGCCAACTGGGTGCTACTTGATATGCATCATAAAATTCCTTAGCTGTGTGAATAACATGGTCTAAATTTCTTGAAATTCTCATCAATTGGAACCAAAGAAATTGCTCTTTAAGGAACATAGCATATACCCTAGGTGGTGGTCTACATTCCATAATTTTACCAGTTATCTTCACCATTTCATCCATTTTCTCTTTCATTTCTTGAATTTCCTGTTTTTGTCTTTCAATTTCCCTTTTCAATTTCTTCTTTTCTTCTTCCCAAAGACTTTGTTGAATTTCAGTTCTAGCTAAATGGTGGAAACTCAAAGTTTGAAATGTAACATGCCTCCATTTAGTCCGAAGATATTCCAATTATTCAATCAACAATGTCCTTTTATAAAAAACCAATGCTCGACAAGTTTCAGGGGGTAATGGGGTTTCATTGGACACTTCAGATTGTTCAAGCTGTTCTTCCTCTTGCTGCAGGATGGACTTCTGTTGCTGCTCAGGAGGAGATTGCATTTCTTCTAAAACTTGCCTAACTGCTTCAGCCAAGTCATCAAGACTTGGCATCACCCTTTCATTACCACTACCATGTTGTGCTTCCTCAACTTCCACTATCTCAGTTTGCACTTCCCCAGGAATAATAGATGGACTTTGTGGAACATTCTCAGATACATTCTGAGAAACATCATGACTGAATTCTTCAGATTCCCTATGAATTACTATAATTTTAGGTTGAACGAAGGTTGAGGTAACTTTACGTTGTTTCCTTGATGAAACTCTTTTTGGAAATGTTTCTAAAGTAACAGCTGTAGGAGACACTTTCATGGCTTTCCTCTTTCTAACTTGCCTAGAGGATTCATACTCAATAGGAGAAGATGATAGTGAAACTACAGTGGCAATAGGCATTGCTATAGGAGAACCTGCTACAGGGGAAGATGTTGCAGGAAAGAGTGGAGTAGAAAGTTTTCATTTTTGAACATGAGGGTCAGATTCTGGGGTTTGTTCTGCCGTAGATGACTCTCCTACCTTCATTTTCCCTTTTTCTTTTCTACCAACAGACTTGGTTTGTACTTGGGTAGAGGGCTATGGTGTGGAGGCTGCAGGACTAAGTGCTGCAAGAGCAGATGATTCTTGCTCTACTTCCCTACTTGTAGATTCTACTCTCTTTTTCTTTTTCTTGTGATGTGCAGAGAGTGCTCTAGGAGGCTTTGGAGCTTGTAGACCCTTCTAGGAAACAAATTCTTGCCAAGAAAGGGGTGATACATCCCTCAGGGAATGCTCGATCAATAATTTAATGAGGGCATGATGGGCAATAGATTTGTCCCTACCCCTCTGGGTTTCATGGGCACAATGTTTCAAAAGGTTTAACAAAAAAATTGGAACATTAACAGCTAAACCGAGCCTCATATGACTCAATAGTTTAAAATGATAGGAATGAAAATAGGAAAAATGTCCCTCACAAGTCAAGTACCTGATTATGAAGGTGGCATAATCCGAGTATGGAGGAGGCAGTGAAACCCATTTGCATCCTTGTTTGGAAACCTCCAAGGGTCCATTTGCTGGTATTGTGAATTCTACCCTAGCAAAGACAACATCTCTCCCTGAAGAAAAAATTTCTCCTACCGCCAGAAGCCCAGTTACTTCTGCAATCCGCTCTTCTATAATGACTATTGTCAAACCCCACACTGTAGCTTCTCCCTCTAAAAGAGTTCTCAAAAAATCACCTGCAGCTTCCTCATTATAGGAATCTATCCTCAGAAAATAATTCAGCCAACAACAATTGCTGAATGCCTGAACCGCTTGAGGATTTTGCGTTAAGGGTTCATGAGCTACAGGCTCATGTCTTACTAACTAGCCACCCATATTCACAAATTATCCCTGCTGAGATTCCTGAAACTCAAACTTCTTCTGAAAATTCAAAAAAAATCTTTTGCCCTGCTTCTTTATGCCTTGCTGTCACTTTTCTTTACTTTTCCAAGAATGACACAAAGGATAATTGCATGAAATTATTGTTAAAAACTACTCAAATCAAGTAGTTAATTGTTGTTTAGGATGAAAGCATGCAGTCGTACTTGGTAAGTACAAGAAAATAAAAATGTCTTAACAGTTGTGACAGTGGCATAAGAAAAAGTTGAAATGGATTATCCCCACCCCCTACTAAAAATTTAGCATGTGTCCACACATGTATGAAAGGATAGGTGAAGAATAGGAAATGATGACTGATATGTACATAGAAATTAATGAATAAATGAAATAAATTAATGATGTGACAATAAAAGATATCGCGTACCTTGTAATAAGTGCTCGTACATGCTGGGAAAGATCACAACTCAACATGAAATGACGGCTGGAATTTGAAACCATAAATGAGGGCGGTACAACAAGATGGATGACATGGATGGGTGACGTGGAAGAAGAGGAAATGAATGGTGGTGATGGATGAAAAATGGAGAAAGTGGCTTCCTTAAAAAGGAAACCTTATTATGGGCATGCAACATAGAATTTTAAAGAGATGTTGTAGGAGAAAGGCCGAAGCCTTTTGCTGTAGGAAGATCAGTGGCCGCATCTGAAACAAACTGCTTCATAAATTCTTCTTTGGATGTTGGCTTATGATACAACCTAAGACGGTGTCCATTAACCAGTAGCTTAAATTAGACATGATCTATTGTAGCTAATTGAACTGAACCATTATCAAACACATTTTCTATTTCATAAGGACCAAGCCATCTTATGGTGAGTTTGCCTTGATTTTCCTTGTACCTGGAGTCATAGAGCAATGCCCAATCACTGACAGAGAATTACTTAGTTCTGGTATGGTGGTCATGCCATTTTTTTCTTTGCTGTTGGATAGCTTCAGTATGCTATAGGGCAGCTTTCTTTAACTCATCCAATGCATTCAGCTACATGAGGCATTCCTTTTGGGCTTCTGAAATATCAATGTTAAGTTGGAGAGTAGTCCTTAAGGTCTTATACTCAAACTCTATTGGCAACATGGTAGTTTTTTCATAGAGTAACTCAAAAGGAGTGAACCATGTAGTTGTTTTCCATGTTGTCCTATAGGCCTAGACTGCTTCAGGAAGGTGACTGCTCCAATCCTTCTTGTGTAATTGTACAGTCTTAGTAAGGATTGCCTCAATTTCTCTATTGGTAACCTTTTCCTGACCATTGGCTTGAGGGTGATAGGGGCTAGACTTTCTGTGCCTGATCTTGTAATCATTCATCAATGCAGTGATTAAGTTTGATGTAAATTGAGTTCCTTGATCAGTAACAAGTTCCCTTGGGACTCCAAACCGAGTAAAAATCTGCTCATACAGGAACTTGACAACTTTATTATCACGGGCATGTGTCATTTCTTTCACTTCCACCCACTTGGTTACATAATCAGTACAAACCAAAATGTATGATTTCCCATTGGATGGAGGATCAATAGGTCCAACAAAATCCATGCCCCACTTGTCAAAGGGACTGACTACCACTTGAGGATACAGGGGCATTTCATCAGACCTTGTTGGTCTCCCCATGCGTTGACATCTGTCACATTTTCTGGTGTAGGCTGCAACATCTTTGTGTAGTGTGGGCCAATAGTATACTATAGCAAGCACTTTCATAGATGTTCTCTTGGCTGCAAAGTTCCCACCACATGGCTCATCATGATAGGCATGCAAAATTTCATAGGTCTCATCTTCCCTAACACACCTTCTCATGACTTCGTCAGGTCCTGTGTAAAATAAATAGTCTGCAATCCATGAAAAGTTAAAAATTTTCTCTACCAACAATTGCCTTTCCTTTGGTGAGAAGTGGGCTGGGATCTTGTTGGCTGCTAAATAATTTGAAATATCTGCATACCATGGAGTTTGAGCAGCAATAGAAAACAGATGTTCATCGGGAAAGCTATCATCAATTACCTCAAGGGTGGTAGGTGTAGTTGTTTGAAGTCTTGACAAGAAATCAGCCACCACATTAGCTCGACCTAGCTTATCAATAACTGTGATATCAAATTCCTACAACAATAGGACCAATCTTGCTAATCTGTTAGATATGGTAGGATTATTCATGAGGTGCCTTATTGCTGCATGATTTGTATGGAAAAATATTTGGTAACCAGTGACATAATGTTGAAACTTGTTTAGGAAATACACAATTGCTAGCAATTCTTTCTCTATGACAGTATAGTTTAATTCAGGGCCTTGAAGGTTTTTGCTAATGAAATATATGGCATGCTCTATGGAATTCTCTTTCTGTCCTATTACTACCCCTATGGAATAATCAAAAGCATCTGTGTGTATATGAAAGGGAATACTCCACTTCGGTCCTTAAAGAACAGGTGCCTGAGTAAGCAAGTTCTTAAGCTGCAGGAAAGATTTGTCACAGGCCTCAGTCCAGTTAAATTCAGAATCCTTAGTCAATAAGGCATATAATGGACTAGCTATTTTGCTAAAATATTTGATAAATCTTCTATAATATTCAGCATGTCCTAGGAAGCTTCTAACATCCTTTTGTTTCATAGGTGTTTGCAAAGTTAGAATGACTTCTATTTTTGCAGGATCAACTTAAATTCCTGCTTGAGAGACATCCCTTCCCAAAATCATAAACCATCTAAGAGCTCCCTCCTTCAAAGTAGCAGGAAACAACTTCAGCCTGTGAGCATCTGAAGTGTAATCATAGCTGTGAGAGGATGTCAAACTCAAACAAGAAAGTGTCTGGGTCCTTTGTAACTAGTCCATAGAACTTGGGAAGTAATGAAGAGGGAATATTTTTAAGGTTATCATTATCTTGTTGAGCAATGATGGGGAATTCAAAAGCAAGAGGTTGATTAGGTGGATTACGTGCCATATTTTCTTGATGGAGTATCAAAGCAAATGGATTTTCTTGAGGTTCTTCGTCACTGGGGCAAATGGCAATTCAGCAAGCAGGTTTTCAGCAAATGGATTGATATCTTGGTCTCCTCCTTCCTCAAATAGATTATAAGCTAGTTCAAAATTGTTATCAATGAATGGAAGGTTAGGGAGGAATCTTCCCAAAGCGTCTCTTCTTCTATCCATGCAATAGAATTAACCGTAAATTGAAGAAATTTGAAAATGCTTGAATAAACACACTAAACTACTGCTAACAATGACTATGACAGGTTCTTAGCTTGACACCATCCCCAACAATGGTGCCAAAAATGGTCGATTCCACAAAAGGATATAAAAGTCATGGAAAATCCTAACCTGGGAATTGGACATTCCAGTAGGTGATTAACATCTTCTTATGGTCGTTCATTTACATTGTCAAACCAGGGAACACATACTTGTAATGGAGCGGCACTGTATGTGCACTGAGAACTAGTTTCGGTCATAATTTACCAGAAATAAATGCTTGGAAGGAATTATACTTATGCTACAGGAATGTAATGTAAAGTCTTCTTAACTTAAGCATAACTTAATCAAAGAAGAAATCATGACAATTATTACTAAGAAACAAACTATGAACTGGCCTTATGCTACAGGAACAAACACAGGGATGGATTCTCGATGCTGCAGGAACAATATAAGATTGAGTTTGCACTGAAACCTTCAAGAATGAAATCTAACTTATAATCAACAGGAGATAAATAACTAACTACAGATACTCACTAAGTGGCCCCCCTTAGCAAGCATGAACCAGTTCATGCAAGAAATGAACTCAAAACTTCATTAGCTTTTATTCATAAACTTGGAATCATATACATTGATTGTTCTGCTTGTAAGAAAACTAACACAAAACATTTTTTCTCATTATAATACTAACTTTAACACACTCTGTTGCTCACTCACGCAGGAGGAACACTTATTTATATTAGAAATCAACTAACTACCTAACTCTAACAAAGAAAGACGTGGACATAAATGCATCCTGAAACCGAGGAACAAACTTCTCATAAATGAAGGCATATTTGTTCAACACGATTCAGAGAGAATTTAGTATTCCACTCTTCCTAGATTAATGATCATTTAGATTTCCTCCCAACAACCTGGTTAGAGAGTCTTTGCTAGAACAAATTCCTCTATGCCGTGCTGGAAATGGACTTTACTATAGGGCCGAGATCTGCTGCGCTTTGACTCGTTCATGCTTCCTTCAACAACTTGCAATGCACATGGCGACAGAAATGAAAGAAAGAACGCATGGAAAATAACACGATACACATTCATTAATCACATATTAAATCCATTTCATTATCCAAAAACCACATGCATTATATCAGTCATTCGTGAGGTCAAATAGGGCAATTAATATAGACACAGAGATGTTAAGCTACAGGAATATAGGAATGTGTTGCTACAGGATACTACCCGATTTCAGATAAAAAGACTTTAATCAAAGAGTTAAAACAACCAGAAGCAATAAGAGTAAGGGTATTAAAAATACATCATAATATTCAAATTATGAGCATATTTCGAGCTCATCAAGCACTCCCAAATTAGTAATAGACACATATAACACAATTTTAACTAAGGCTTTCATAGAGCATGAAAACTACATCCATATAAAGTGCCTAGACCAAATGGATTTTCAACATCTTTCTATAAAAAATACTGGCACATTGTGGGGAAGGAAGTTTGTGAAGCAATAGAAGACTCCTACAAAAATGGAAAATTGTTGAAGGAGATAAACAATACCTTCATAGCTTTAATTTTAGAAAAGAGCAAGCTTTAGCCCTAGAAGATTTCCAACCAATATCCCTATGTAATATAATCTAGAAAATATTGGTGAAAGTAGTTGCTAATAGGCTCAAGAAAACCCTACTAGAAATAATTATTGAAGAGTAGGCAATATTTGTGCCTAGGAGATCAATTTTGGGTGGTGTCACCATTGCACAAGAAGTAGTTCACTTAGCTCTGAGAAATGGTAATCAACAAATGTTGCTAAATTGGACATTAGGAAAGAATATGATAAATCATATTGGAGATTTATTTTCAATATTTTGAATACATTTGGATTTAAGTAATTGGAAAAACTAGATCTTGAATTATGTAGTAAGCCCAACGTATTAAGTGCTAGTGAATTATGACTCTTTGAAAGGCCTTTTTGAGTCATCACGGGGCATTCATTAGGGGGATCCACTATCCCCATTTCTCTTTTTACTAATGATAGATGCATTAGGTAGGGAAATGAGTTAGGCTCTAATAGAAAGGAAGCTAAAAGGGATTCAAATAACAATTAACCTCCTTCATGTCTCACATCAAAAATTTGTACATAATATGATGTTGTTTGGGGAAAAAAAGAGGAGAGAAGTCAAATGCATGAAATAAATATTGAAGAATTATTCTAACGCATTGGGGAAGGAGGCTAATGGATCAAAATTGAAATATTCCTTCTATCAAACCCTCTAAGAAAACAATAATAAATACTTAAAGTTCTAGACTTCAAGCTCAAAAAGTTCCCCAACACTTATCTGGGACTCCCATTGGCACCAAGGTTGATATCAAACAAGTTATAGGATCCATTAGTAGAAAAGTGTCAAATCGGGTGGTATCATGGAAATGGAGGTAGCTATCTTAGGTAAACAGGATAATAATGCTCAAAGAAACCATTTATGCAATCCCCATATACCTAATGTCTTGGTTATCTCTAACAAGTGGGGTGAATCGAAGATTAACACATATAATGAGGGATTTTTTTTGGAAAGGATCCTCATAGAAGGATAAATTGGCTTTAGGTTCATGGGAAAGAATTTATAAATTGAAGGAGGATGGTGGGGTTGGTTTTGTTTATGCTGAAAATTGAATAAGCTAAATTATTTAATCTATAAACTCAAATCAAAATTTCAGCATATCATCAATAAAGCCTTTCCAAATGAATACAAATGCAAAATGCAAACTAAACTATGCAAAACTAAAATAAATGCATTCAAAGGAAAATAAGCTCCATTGTTTTCCTATTTCACCATGATTCTTGATTTATGCATTTGATGCTCTCAGATTTTTATGAGCACAAGTGCAACAAGAAGTTGTGATGGGTGGAAAAGAGATTGAAATCAAAATTCGAAATAAAAATGTGTATCCCCAAAAAGTGAGGAGGATGTTTTTATAGATGAATGCATAATGTGAAAATGAGAAATGAGAAATGAGTGGAGTGATTTATGCCATGATTCATGTCTGGAAGCTCAAATTGTGCAATTTTGAGCTAATTCCATGGAAATTGATTTATGAATTTAATGTGCAATTTTAAGCTAATTTCATGGAATTTGATTTATGAATTTTAAATTATTTAATGAAATATATGAATGCATTTTAATGATTAATGCAAATGGATGAATATGAAATGATTTAGGGATTAAATGGTTGATTATGCAAATGATTAAATGCTTATAATATTATTGAATGAATAAATGCTTATAGTATGGATAAATGCTTATAATATTTTAATGATTTAATGAAATGCAATATGAAGTAAACGATTCATGCAAATGAAATGATTTAATGTAAATATTATGATAATTAGTTTATTATGAAACGATAGTTGATGACTATGATAAAGGATTTATTATGATATGAACAATTATGCTTTATTATGGAAATGAACATGAATGTTTATGAGATGGATTATGAATGGAAATGAACTTGAATGATCATTTATGCAAATAGTTAGTGAACAACCATGTGATGGATATGATTGTTTATGTAAATGGATAGTGAATGAGCATGAGAAAGTTTAATGATTTGATGAAATGAATGAATAGAAGAAAGTATTGAATGAATTGATTAAGGAAATAATAATATCTATTTAATCAATAGACGAATATCATGAGAATTATGAGGACAAATTTGAGTGTCTACATTTTTCCCTTCTTTGAGACAATGCAGATTGTCGTGTTGTTTCAAAGAAAAAGATTGATCAACTGATACATGCCCTAGAGATATCCTGGTAAGGATTATGATAAGAATTATATGCCCCCTTGAGGGATTGATCAGACAGATTGTAAGAAGATTAATCTCTCGATAGATGTCTAGAAAATGATTAGATACCTAATATTGCACAAGTGATAAAGCAATGATGTACATTTGATGGAAATGGACAGTTGATAGGTGTAACTAAACAATTGATGGAAATGATCAATATAGACGGGTTGATGAGTTGATTAAGCTAATTAATGATGCTTACGCAAGACAAGGAGATGAAATGATTGATTAAGGGCTCATGAGATTTCGAGAAGCAAGTTGATTGATTTGTGATTAGAGTCAAGAGACATATATCAGTTGGATAAAATAATTGATTGATATCTTTACAATAAGAAAGATGAAGAAAATGAAATGCAAGAAATGGTAGATGAAAGAAATGCAAGATGGAAGAAAATGAAGGTGATGAAGCCTCTTGTGCCTTTTAAGTGCTTTTATCATCACTGAGCTTATTATGTCGCAAATTAGTATAAGCATTCAGATAACATGTACATCTAGATGAACTAAATACTATTTGATTTTTTATTTAGTAATGAAGTATAAGCATCTAGGTATAAGGACCTTAGATGACTTGAATACTTATTGCATGGAAGACACTATCATACAAGGAGTTTTATTACCCACACTAGACTCATAGGTCCTCGATGGTTTTAGACAACCATGTCCTAAGACGAGTCATCCTGTGAATAAGAAACAATCCACAAACAACAAACAAGTGAACATGCCCCATCCTCGCCTCTCTAGTCCAAGACATCCTAGAGAAGCTAAAAGGCATGCCACCAAAGATAAAAATCATAAAGCAAGAAAAGATCAACATACAAACAGGCATCATGCTTCGATATAGAACTGATTATTGTTATAGTTTATGGGTTTGGTTGGATGTGAAAGATGGATTGATAGGTATGTTATAATGTTTGCTTGATTTCCAATCTTGGCGTGTTTGATTTTGGTGAAGTGCAAAGCAGTATGATGATTTGAAAGTGTAACTATTTAGGGATTTTTGAAGTTATGTGATTTTTTTGGATTTTTTGGAATATTTGATTTATTTTAGGACATTTTAAGATTTTTATGGATTTTTTTAGGACATTTTATGATTTTTTTGGATTTTTTCTGGACATTTTATTTTATTTTTTGGATTTTTCAAGACATTTTACGATGTAAAGAGACAATTCGCAAGCAAGCAGACAAACAAAGGAGGTAGTTTCTTTGACCACGAGATGCTCAATATCCTAACCAATAGCTAAGGTTAAGGAGATGCCCTAGTGAGGGATAGGACCAGCCTAGTACGCATGGCAAAGCAAGCAAGTGAGGGGAATTTCGAACAATTCACAAGCCACGGTGAGTGTGAAAAGTTCCTTTTGAAGTGGAGAGTAAATGAAAATGAGATGAAAAGATGAAGTAGAGCTCCAAAGGAAAGAGGAGCAAAGCCTCTACACATGGCATCGATTTCTCAATTTTCACCATGGTACTTGCTCAAGGTGCCACCGAAGTGGTTTTCACCATTGAACGAATTGGTTTCTCTTTTCTTTTTTCATCATTCAATTTATTTATTTTTTGTATTTTTTTTAGGTCTTTTTCTCATTTTTTTGTATTTTTTTTGTCTTTTTCTCATTTTTTTGTATTTTTTCAAGACTTTGAAAAGATTATACCCTCTAAAGCATTCATGTATAAAACTTGCGAATGTGCATACTATTGATGTGATCACTAAGAAATTCACCTTCTGGAGTAGATAACTGGTATGCCCCAAATCCATACACAATAGTGATAACGTATGGACCCAACCAATTAGGCTCAAATTTACCCTTCTTTTCTCTGTCTTGTTGATTGCAAGGATTTTCACAAAGGACAAGATCCCCAACCTCAAATTTACATGGCTTCACTTTCTGATTATAGCTTCAGCACATCCGTTGTTGGTATGCTCTAATATGATCGACAATAGTTTGTCTTCGTTCATCCAATAGTTCCAACTCCTGTAGATAGGAAACTCAGTATTCTTCATCATTGATTTGATTGTGCAAGGAGATGTGCAAAGAGGGCAACTCGATCTCGATGGGAAAGATGGCTTCAGATCCATAGACAATGGCATAGGGGGTAGCACCTATGGGAGTGCAAACACTCATGCGATAATCCAATAAGGTAGGATTTAGTTGAATATGCCAATCTCGACCAACTTCATTGACCATATTTTTAAGAATCTTGAGAATGGTTTTGTTAGAGGCCTCAACCTGGCCGTTACCTTGAGGATAGTAAGGTGTGGAAAAATGATGTTGTATATGAAATTTCTCACAGAGTTCACAGACATCCTGATTTTTGAATGGACGACCATTATCTATGATGATGCATAGAGGAACACCATAATGACAGATGATGTAGTTCAATATGAAAGTGGCTATTTGTTTTCTAGTGATATGAGTGAGAGGAACAACTTCAATCCATTTCGTGAAATAGTCTATGGCAACAAGAATGAATTTATGACCATTGGATGAAGGTGGATGGATCTTGCCCATGAGATCGAGTCCCCACTGATAAAGGGCCATGGTGTAGCAAGAGACTGCAATTCCTGTGTAGGAGCATGTATCAAGTCTGCATGTTTTTGACATTGCTTGTATTTTTTAACAAACTGATAAGCATCCTTTTCCATTGTAGGCCAATAATTACCCATACACAAGAGTTTCTTGGCTAAGGTAGGACCGCTAAAATGTGGTCCACATATACCTTCATGTACTTCTCGTAAAGCAGTTTTGACCTTGTCATGCTCAAGACATCAGAGTAAAGTACCATCGATACCTCAACAGTAAAGGGTATTAGCTAAGATGACATAGTAGGAAGCTTGACGAATAAAGGTTTTACAGAATTTATTGGATAGGTCCGATGGCAAGGTGTTATCCTAAAGATAGGTATAAATATCCCCATACCATTGAGAATTAGGACCAACAATAAGACAAATCATTTCAAATTGTGGTATATTGTAAGCAAGTTCCAAAAGAGGTTCCACCAAGAACTCACAGTAGACGACATTACTTCGCATTTCCACAAGTGAACCAATTGTTGTCATTGCATCAACAAATCTGTTGTTATCTCGGGGAATCTGATCAAACGAGATCGATGTGAAATAGGCCTTGAAGTCATCCACCATTCTTTTGTAAGGCAATAATTTTTCATCTTTTGTTTTATAGTCATCATTGACTTGTCTAATCACTAGCTGAGAGTCACCAAGAACACGCAACTCTAGGATTTTCTATTGCACAACTATACAGAGCCCAAAAAGTAATGCCACATATTTTACAATATTGTTGGTACATGGAAACTATATCTTATAAGCTTTAGGTATACAATCTCCTTGTGGAGTGACAAAGAGAGTGCCAACACCAGAACCACCTTGTGTGAAGGAGCCATCAAAATATAAAGTCCAAAGATGTGTAGATTCCATGTTGAAGATTGATTCATCAGGAAAGTATGTAATAAGAGGATGATTATCTATCACAGGAGCATCGGTGAGTTGATTTGCTATAGCTTTTCCTTTGATTTCTTTTAGTTCTATGTATTCAATATCAAACTCGCTGAGAATCATCACCCATTTAGCCAATCGTCCTATGAGTGCTACGTTGTTCAAGAGGTACTTAAGAGGATCAATTTTTGCAATGAGCTTTGTCTAATGTGTAAGCATGTAATGTCACAACTTCTGTGATGCAAAAACTACAACAAGTCATTCTCTTTTAATAGGACTAGAGTTGAGCTCATATCCCACTAGAGTGTAGATAATGTAATAGATTGCACGTTCTTTTCCTTCAGAATCAAGTTGTGCCAAAAGTTCCCCCAATGCTATGGTGGTTGTGGATATATACAAAATTAAAGGCTTGTCATCTATAGGAGGTACTCTTACTAGTGGTGTCATAAGATATTCTTTGATTTTCTGAAAAGCTTGTTCACACTTGTCATCCCATCTAAATGAAACATTCTTGTGTAACAAATGTTGAAAGGGTTGACATTTATCTACGAGTTGTGCTATAAAGTGGCAGATAGACTAAAGCTTTCCTTGTAATGATCTCATTTGATTGATATTATTAGGTGGAGTCATTTTAAGTATAGCCTTTATTTTTGCAGGATCAACTTCAATTCCTTAGATGAGACAATGTACCCAAGGATTTTCCCAGAGGTTACTCTGAAGGCACATTTCTTTGGATTCAACCAGACCTTGTATTGTTCTAATCTTGTGAAAATTTTATCCATGATCTCTAGATGTCCAACTTTGGTGTAGGATTTTCCCAAAAAATCATCTACATAATCTTCCAAATAGGTATGCATCAGGTCATGAAAGATAGTGGTCATTTCACGTTGGTATGTAGCTCCAACGTTCTTCAACCCAAAGGGCATGGAATTCCAACAGAAGGTTCCCCAAGGACAAGTGAATGTTGTTTTAATTTTATCTTCAGGATCAATTTTAATCTGATTGTAGCCTGAGAAACCATCCGTGAGGGGTGGCATTTTGTGCCTCGTTGTCAAATCCACTATCATGTCAATGTTTGGAAGTGGGAAGTCATCCTTATGACAAGATTTTTTTAAATCTCTGAAGTCTGTGCAAACTCAGATGCCCCCATCAAGTTTTGAATCTGGTACTAAATTTGAAATTTAATCAACATAATCAATAGGTCTTATAAATCCCACATCTAGCAAATTTTGTAATTTAACTTTTACCAATAGAGCAATGTGTGGATGTATTTTTCTCAAATTTTGTTTAACAAGTTTTTCCCCCAATGGTAAAGACAAGTGATGCATTAGTAGATCTGGATCAATTCCTGGCATATCTGCATGGGACCACACAAAGTTAACTTGTCTTTCCTTGTAAAACTATATATGCTCTATTCTCTCTTCAGGTGTTAATTATTCTGCTAGATGAATTATCTTTGGTTATTATTTTGTGCCCAGATTTGTTGGTACTGTCTTCTCCACCGACATAGATGATTTTTCATGATATACTGCTAAGGGAAGTGTGTCAAGACTTCCATCCTCAGGTGCCTCAGAGAGGTTTTCACCCTTGGATACGTCATTTATTTTTACTTTTTTTGAGTCTAATAGCTCCGCAGAGTAGTTTTCACTAGAAGACCTATTTATATTTTCAATAATTTTGTGACTGAAAGGATTGGAACTCCCCCCAAAGTAAGCCACACTATTGAGTTCTATGATGAATCTTGCTTTATGGTCCTCAAGAGGTGTGTCTTCTCGTGCTCCTAGAAATTTTATGATTGCCTCATCATTTTCAAATACATCTAGTTGTGGTCATCCTTTCTGATCGAAATCAATGAGTTTGGGGTGAACCAAGGGTAAAGGATCATGATTCAAGTCAAAATTTTGAATGGATTCAAGGGTACAAATATTATGATTGGGTTCAGGGGTAGGGACACTATCATAGTCATAAATGTCAATAAAGTCATCGATGTCACTTTCCTCATTTATCTGTGTAGCATTAGAGGACTCTACTTCCTTACTTGAAGCACACGCGGTACTCAAGGTCTTATCTTTTTGCGTATCATATCCTAAACCAACGACTTTTTGCATATAAGTAGGTTGTATTGGTTCTAAGATACCCTATTTCTATAAGCCAAGAGGACTTTTACCATCATATCCCATTTGTTTCAAAAGATCAAATCCTTTACCATATTGTTCAATAGGTATATTTATTTTAGTTTGTTCCTTTTCTATATCTTCATCTTTGTATAACCATTTCAGGAGATCAACTTCTTTTGTTTCATTATAAGGGCTCCCTATTTTTTGAAAGTAGTTGATTTACAAATCACTGTAGTATCTGCATTTGATGTGGTCTTAGCCATCTGTGGTTTTCCGTAGGTGTGGGGAGATAAAGGTAGCTTTCCAATGCAAAGGGAAAGATTCAAGGTATATTCCCCTACTCCTTGTTCTTTTACTTGTCTTTTTATCGCAGTTTCATTGAATTTTGAGGAGGATACTTTTAAGGACTCTGGATCAACATATTCTTGGGAAGGAAATGCTTCATGGTTGTTTGGGATTGTGATTTCAGTTTTAGGGCTTAGATTATGGCAATACATGAAAGGGTTGGGATCTCCTCGTATGGTGATTTCAACACCACTGTGTGGGAATTTAATGCACTGATGGTATGTAGAAGGTACTTCTTGCATTGCATGAACCCAAGGTCTTCCAAGGAGGATATTGTAGATCAGTGGGAGATCAAGGACTTGGAAAACCACATCCTTTACCATAGGGCCAACTCTAATTGGTAGAGTAACTGATCCTTTAGATGAGCGTTCCTCTTCATCATATGCCTTTATGGTAATATTTTTACTTGGATCAACTGCATTTTTAGAGAACCCTAATTTTGTGATCAATTCTTGAGTAAAAATATTAAGGCTTGCTCCTCCATCTATCAGAACTCGCTTGATCTTAACATTATGGATGAAGACGTCAATGTGTAAAGTTGCATTATGCAGTTGTCGAAGGGATGCATCATAGTTTTCAGTAAAAGTGACAGTATGAGGAGAGGTGATGTGTCCCACCATAGCTTGGAATTGACTTACATGTAGGTCTGTAGGCACTGTAGTAGTAGCAAGCACTTTATCTAGGATAGCTTTATGCTTAGGAGATAGGTGTAGCAACTCAAGTATATAAATTTGCATGGGCATTTTTCCTAAATGTTCTATGAGGTTATATTGCAAATCTAGTTTAGTGGGTTTTTTCATTAGGACCTTTAAGGGTAACTGTGCCTTTGCGGGTAGTAACCTTGCAATTAGGTTCTTTGCCTTTTATAATGAAAGTGTTTACATGATTATCAACCTCACTGATGTTATGTATGGTATAGTCATACTTTGCAGTAGTATAATTTACACCATCACTAGATTCAAGAGACTTTCCTTTATCCTTGTCATGCTTAGGGAAAGGGTTTTTAAACACCTTGCAATCAGAGTTACCAGAAGGAGTGTTTCCATCAATTGCTATCTTACCGTCATCAATAAGGTCTTGTATTAAATGTCAAAGTTTATTGCAGCTATTTGTCTTATGTCCTTTGTGTCTATGATAGTCGCAAAAGTGATCTTCATTCCACCATGCGGGTTTGACTTGTGGATTATATTCCTTTATTTTGAGTAATGTTATTATATTGTTTTCAAGAAGTTATTTTAATGCAGATTCAAGTGATTGTCCCAATGGTGTAAAATATTTTTTAGGGAAACTTCTTTGTTTTTCTTTTCCTTTATCTGAAGATGGACCTTTGAGATTGTAAACAGGTGATGGTGTTTTAGTTGTTTTTGCATCAACAACTCCGTCATTGACTACATTGTTGTTCTTAACCCAAAAAGGTGTCTTGTTGTTTGAATTCGATTTTTGATCTTTTTCATTATTAAGTTTAATAGTCCCATCATTGATAAGAGTTTGTTCAATACAAAATACCATCTCTATGGCTTCATCAAAGGAATTCAAGCATTTGAGGCGAAGTTCCCTTCCAATTTATTTGTTCAAATTTTGAAAAAAGAGATCAACCAATTCCTGACCGGGAATGGCATAAGGCAATCATTTTGTTAAATGTCTCCATCTTTATAAAAATGACACAAAAGATTCACCTTGTTTTTGTTTGGTGTTGAAAAGGTTTGTCATGGTCACTTTAAGGTCACAATTGAAACTATAATTGGAGATAAATTTATTAGCCAATTTTTGGAAAGATTTGATGGTCGGGGGTAATCGTGAAAACCATTCCATAGCCTCTCCTCCTAGACAACGAGGGAATAATCTCATAAGGTTCATTTCATCAATTGCAAATTCCATGGTAGTAGCACAAAATTGTCTTAAGTGGTTCTTAGGATCTCCTTTTCCATTGTATTTGTCAAGTTTTGGTATGTCCCAGTGGTTAGGAAAAGGTGGAATTGGTATGCTCGGATCGAAGGGATAAGGACATATATCTTCAATGGAGAATTTGTGAGTCGATGTTTTACTATTCTTGAGAGTATCCAATTCTTGTCTCAATGTTCTAAGCTCATCGAAAATAGGATCGTTTGTAGGTGCAGGTTTTGATGTCTTTGAAGATCTCTTGTAACCAGGTTGTAGATAAAAGGGCCTATGATCCTTGATCCTACCATCGTTGTTTGTTTTGGGATGCTTAGATTTACTAGATTTAGGTTGGTCATTCATTGTGAGTAATGGTATGTCAAAATCGAGAGGCATTTTGATTCCTTCATCAACAAGGGCTTTGAAGTATTGTTGTGGGTTACGTTTGACTACCTCCGTAAGAACTTTAGTGAATCTATTATCGTTAAGAGCTTCATTTATGGTGAATTGTGTTATTTATTCACTATCAATTTCAGTTGTTTCACTAGTTGCAACACTAATGTGATCTTCCTCATCAAATTCTTTTCCCCAAGGGTTCCCTTCCTCTTGAAACATTTTTGCTCTTGTTCTAGGTGTCATAGGTGATTGTTCTGATTTTCAATCCAAGGTAATGCATGAGACCTAAGACTAGGATGCAATGAAAAGGATATAATTATAATATGGGATATGAAAATGGTATGGTATGATATGACAAGCTAAGAATACAAAAGCTCAAGGGAAACTCTAGGTCTGAAGTTGGTTATAGTGTAAAGGATTTACTTGTGCTATGATGGATAGACACAAGGACCAATGATCAAGAGAGGTTATGTAGGAGATGATGCACTCCAAAAGGATTTCCCTCTGAAGGATAATGGTATGTTCCCTAACTCAAGGATTATGCACCTCAAGTGATGTAGGTGATAGATAGCTAATGGTTTGATTTCAAGACCTAGGAAGAGTAGCCTAAGTGCAAGCTAAAGTTTTGATTTGATCGATGATGAATATGTAAAGGAATAAATTCTTGGAACATGTAAAGGTTAGGTGATATGGTCATGATATGCAAAGGGGTTGAACATGCAAGAACTAGGTGGAATGATATATGTATGCAAGGACTATGCAATGTGACCTATGTATGCAAGACTAGGAATATGCAAGGACTAGGATGAAAGGGATATGAATATGTAAGGACCATGAATATGCAAGGGCTAGGTGAAATGCAGGGTCTAGGTGGAATGCAAGGACTAGGATGAAATGCAAGGACTAGGTGGAATGCAAGGATTGGAAGATTAGAATTGAAGGATGATGGCCTCAAGAAATCTAAGTGATAGGTTCATGTTGGGTGTTTGTATTGTTGAACCTTTTGAGGTTTGTAAAGTTTGAGATGTTGCAAGTTACTTGGTGTGATGTTTATTTGAGGTCTATTTTTGAACACACGCACAAGACATAGCAAACAAAGTGTTTGATTTTAACAATACAAGCACAAATCCTAAGGTTGGCAAGGACTATATTTGCTAGATTCCACATGGGTTTCCCCAACCACACTTATTCTTAGCAGATGAATCTAGAAGCTTGGCCACAAGGGCTCCCCCTTATAGTGCACTCACTTCTCAGGTCAACCAAGCTTCCAACCCCCATAAATCTCCCATGGCAGGTTGGTCACGTCTACTAAGAATTGTGAGAATGTGGATTCCTTCACAATGACCATTGTTGCACTAGCAAATAGAAGGGATTTTGGCTTCTAACACAAGAGGGTTCTAGTGAATACTTAGGGACATGGCACCTCACAAGCGTACAACAAGCCACTTAAGGATTTAACCACTCTACTAGGGGCTCTTATACCTTTAAAAGAAAAGGTAGGTAACCATTTTTGAATGGCATTGCACGGCTAAGGCCTACATACCATGAGGACTTGATAGTTTAGTCTCATCCTTTTATATACTGGCCTGAGTGAAAAACCTGTTGGAGTCGTTCCCTCTTTCGAGGCAGACCCCTCTAAGGTTATAAACACAAAAATAGATGGGTCTAGCTTTCTAATCATCGAGTTTGCACAAGGTGAGAGCATAATACCTACCATCCTTCAAACACAACAAATAGTGTTCATTGACCTCCTAGCTAAGCCTATGTGAGAGAAGACAATTGTTCATTTTAAAACACCAATTGAAAAATGTGATCTAATAAAATGAATACACTCAGTTTCAAATCACATTCCTTTGACCGCATCCTACACCAAACTAGTTAGTAGTTTTGATTTCAAATCTTCGTCAAACGTATATTTATATTTGTGAGCCTTTGACATGCGAACCTGCAAAAAAAACCAAATTAACAAAATTAGTCACAAAACTAAAACTAAACCAAAATGAAAACTAACATAAATCCTAACAAAATTAATTTAATCTAAATCTAAATTACTTCTAAATTAAATTAAAATCTAAATTTAATTTAATTCTAACTTTAAAATCCACACTAAAAGAAAAGAAATCTAAAACTAAAATCTAAACTATATTAGTAAAATTAAACTAAATTAAATGAGTAACTAAAAAACTAGACTAAATTAAAAATAATCTAACTAAATGGGAAATTAGAGACTAAATTAAAAGGTTAAGAATCTAAATTAAATAGTAAATCTAAAAATTAAAAATCTAAATTAAATTAGAAATTAAAACTCTAAATTGAATTAAAAATTAGTCTAAGTTAATTAAAATTAATCTAAATTAATCTAAGTCTTAAAATTAATCTAGTTCTAAAAATTGATCTAAATTAAAAAAATAATCCAAACTAGATTAAATTAAATTAAATTTGAATTAAATCTATATTAAATCTACATTCTAAAATAAAACTAAATTTAAAAAGATCAAAATTAAAAAAAATTTAAATCTAATTTAGAAAAAGCTATTAAAAGTTAAAAGCTAAAAACAAAAGCTAAATCTAATTTAAAAATTAAAAGCTAACTCTACATTAAAAGTTAAAAGCTAAAAACTAAAATCTAATTTAAAAGTTAAAAACTAAAAATCTAATTTAAAAGTTAAAAACTAATTTAAATGTTAAGACTAAAATCTAATTTTAAAAAGCTAAAACTAAAATCTAATTTAAATGTTAAAAACTAAAAATCTAGTTTAAATGTTAAAACTAAAAACTGATACTTAAAATGAAATTGCAGGATAAAATGTTTTGGGGGTGTTATTCATTATTCAAAGATTCAAATCAAAGATTTGTGCTACAAGCTCATAAATCACTGAAAACTGAGTCATGCAAGTGATACATTTTTAATTTTTTTTTGTTTTCGCTTTTGTTTGAATTAAAGTTTTTATTGTATTTTGAAATGCTTTCACAATGTAACTTGTTGCAAAGAAATTGATATCTGATTTTGCCTTTCAACTACAAAATGAGACAATGTATATCATATCAGATTTGGAGTTGTTGATCGTGCAAAATATATATCATATTCAGATGTGAAGAAATCGACGCTCTACAAAATGTAGATAATATCAAATGAAAAGAAATTGATGCAAAATGTAGATCATATCAGATTTGCCTTTCAATATTTTTTTGCAGATTAGTGTGCATGCAAAATGTGAAAATATTCATCCAGGCATCTAGGCGTTCACTTCAGGTTCACCATTTTATTTATCCTAAAACTGAAGAAGCTAAATGATTTAATCTATAAACTCAAATCAAAATTTCAACATATCATCAATAAAGCCTTTCCAAATGAATACAAATGCAAAATGCAAACTAAACTATGCAAAACTAAAATAAATGCATTCAAAGGAAAACCAGGTCCATTGTTTTCCTATTTCACCATGATTCTTGATTTATGCATTTGATGCTCTCAAATTTTTATGAGCACAAGTGCAACAAGAAGCTATGATGGGTGGAAGAGAGATTGAAATCAAATTTCAAAGTAAAAATGTGTGTCCCCAAAAAGTGAGGAGGAGGTTTTTATAGATGAATGCATAATGTGAAAATGAGAAATGAGAAATGAGTGGAGTGATTTATGCCATGATTCATGTCTGGAAGCTCAAATTGTGCAATTTTGAGCTAATTTTATGGAAATTGATTTATGAATTTAATGTGCAATTTTAAGCTAATTTCATGGAATTTGATTTATGAGTTTTAAATTATTTAATGAAATATATGAATGCATTTTAATGATTAATGCAAATGGATGAATATGAAATAATTTAGGGATTAAATGGTTGATTATGCAAATGATTAAATGCTTATAATATTATTGAATGAATAAATGCTTATAGTATGGATAGATGCTTATAATATTTTAATGATTTAATGAAATGCAATATGAAGTGAACGATTCATGCAAATGAAATGATTTAATGTAAATATTGTGATAATTAGTTTACTATGAAACAATAGTTGATGACTATGATAAAGGATTTATTATGATATGAACGATTATGTTTTATTATGGAAACAAAAATGAATGTTTATGAGACAAATTATGAAAGGAAATAAATGAGAATGATCATTATGCAAACAATTAGTGAATGACCATGGGATGGATATGTTTGTTTATGTAAATGGATAGTGAATGAGCATGAGGTAGTTTAATGATTTGATGAAATGCATGAATAGAAGAAAGTATTGAATGAATTGATTAAGTAAATAATAATATCTATTTAATCAATAGATGAATATTGTGAGAATTATGAGGACAAATTTGAGTGTCTATAGGTTTAAAGAGACAAATACTAGAAAATAAATATATGGGGGAAAAGTTAGTATGGAAGATATTTGAACTAAAGCTAAAGTGGGTAAAATTATTACAATATAAAATAATTTGACAACCTTGATCCTTCAAATATTTCAATAAGAAAAAGAATACATTGGGGCTCAAGAATATTGAATTTTATAATGAATTACAGATCAATTATAATTGATTACCTCACATGGGATATACATGATGGGAAGACTACCCTCTTTTGGGAGGACTCATGGGTGGATACCCTCCCCTCAATAAAATAGAGGTATCAAACCAGATTAGAAGAATTTTTGAGTGAAATTGGGGGCCTAAGGTGAGGAATTACATGGAGGTGATCCATAGAGATGGAATTGCATAGTGGCAATGTAAAAAGCTTAAAATTTGAATATCTTATACCAAGAGGTAAATCTCTTGAAAATTATATTAATCAACAAAAGCATAGCCTTGAGGTAGGGTAACAACAAGCTAATAAGGCATGGGGAAAAGAGGTGCCAATACAATATAAAAGAAGGGTATAGGTTACTAGAGGCAAGCGTTGGGGGAATAGAGATTCCTATTCATATTTTCTAGAATAAATTATGTCTCCCTAAGGAAGGGAATTTTGCACGGGAAGCCCTACAAAGGAGGATCCTAATAGTAGATAGATTGTTAAAAATGGGCTTTCATGGCCTTTCAAGGTGTTCACTTTGAAGAAGTTCATAAGAGGAACTAAACCACTTTCTCCTTAGTTATGAATTTAATCAAGAATGGTAGAGATGTCTATGTGCCAAATTAGGATGTGTATGCACCCTACCAAATGATATTTTGAGTTCATTCAAGTCTCAAGGCCAACATTATACAAGAAGCAATGCTATCATGTCTTTGGATAATAATCCCCTTAATTATGATTTAGTAAATATGGAAGGAGAAGAATAAGAGAATATTGAAGGGAAGAGAAATGAACATACCCTCCTTCTTGAATAAAGTAGAAGCTACAATTGTAGAATTAGAAAATAATAGAACACAAAACTAGAATCCAAACTTAGTATTTGGACACTTTGGGATAACCATATAATAAAAATGGATATGGTATGTACCCTCTATTGGTGTGTGGGGTGGGGGGTGAAGCATCCTCTAAATCTAGGGTAGAGGCCAAGTGGGTACCTCCCAATTAGGGTTGGTGTAAGCTAAACTTCAATGAAGCATTGAGAGGTAACCCTAGTGCCTTTGGTACTGGTTGCATAATTCATGAATGGAGATGTACAAAACTATGTAGAGTCTTCATTCTATTACAAGAGGGGAAAAGAAACACTACAAAGATGCAAGTCCTCATATTTGGTTTAGAGCTTTGCCAAAGTCACGTGATCTCATACATAGAGGTGGAAGGTGACTCTGCACTGATCATAAATTCTATTTGGAAAGGGATAATACAAAAATCAAAACTAAAAGGTCTCTTGGAGACAATCTTAGATATTTTAGCAACAATTTAGAGCTTCATAATGAATCATGTTTATAAGGAGGAAAACATGGAGGCTAATAGACTTTCCAACCTAGAAGCAAATGGTATATTAAATATTGAACAATGTAGTTAAATCCCATGTCACCTCAAATAATTTTCTAACAAGGTGAGCCTAGCACAATCTCCCATTAATGGATTTGATAAGACACTCAACATATTTTATAATGAATAAGGAGTTCTAAAGGTTTCTCAGGAATTCTTAAAATACCAAGGCCAAAATGTCATTAAAATGAAAGCAAAGAATCACAAATGAGGTTGGTGAAATGATTTTTGTACTCCTCTCCAGGTTGGGCTAGGTAGTGATTCATGCGAAGGAGGCATTAGGATCTTATTAAAGAAAAAAAATAGATGAAAGAAAACACTTCTCATAGATTTGCAACTATAGCATAGGGTGATAGGCACACCTGTAAGGTTGGTTTGTTAAAAAAGACAAATGATTTTTTTAGGAGTTAAAACAAAACACAGGCTAAAAATGGTCTTTAAAACTCAATATATGTGTGAGTTGATCATAATTAAATAGGTTTTAGGCATCAAATTTTTGGTGGAAGAAGATAGATATAGGTTCAATACGAATATTGACTCAAAATTTGTGGCCTCCCTTTTAGAATTAGGAGAGCCAAAAGAGATGGTGTGAGGCATGGGTAAGGAATTAATCAAAATAGAGTTCCTTAGAGGTCTGGACAAGATTCTAGGTGTGGTGAGGCCTAACTTTGGAATCCATCATTAGCGAGATATTCATAGTCTTCTAAATGACAATGAGGAGGTGTTACAACTCCCCTTTATGGTGAATTTTATGACAACAACATTGGAGAATCAATGAGTCAAGGTTTCCAAGGGCTACTCTTTCCTAAGTAAGATGACAAATATTGAGCCCATATTTGGCATTGAATGGATGTATGCCTTCTTAAACTAGGTTCTGGTTGAAGAATACAAATATTAGTGAAATCATAATACTGCATTAATATAGCTAAATATGTAAAGAAGAAAATTGTATAAGGCTATAGACTACTCAATATTTTTCTAGTCTCCTAGATCATAATAGGGTGAATTAGTTACTCATAGAATCCCAAGCTAAGACCTATTTTTTGTATATAAATTGCAATTTCCTTTTTTTAAGTTAATACAAAGTAGCTCACATTGCAAGTTTACCAATCAAACACAACCATATGTGATAATTTATACACTAAAATAAGAACTCTAAAATAAATTATTAGCATAGTAAATTTCATAGCACAACCATATGTTTCAATCATATATTAACATAGTTATCATATACTCCCAATATCTTTTAATATCAATGGTTTTCAATACTTATCTAAATCACAACACTTTGAAAGGTCACTCTTACCATTGGAATATTTTATCAGCATTGGCCTTCACTATAGCACACTTGGAAGACCTATTTAACAACACAATCTATGCTTACTTGCATAGAAAGGTGTACCTACTTGCACCATGCCCTAGCTAGGACAATCTTGAGTGTACCTTGTACCTTGATTTGGACACTCTTGTGTGCCCCTCTCTAATGCCCATAGCCCACCAAACTACCTTCTTCTTTGAGTGTTCTCCATTCCCTTTCCAAGTCTCAAATAAATGCTTTATATAAATATTAAGGATTGGTTTTCAAACCATCACACCCTTTCACAATGATTTTTTTAAAGTAATTGTTAAATAAATACATTTATTCCTCCCCTTTTTAAAAGATTTTATATAAATATTATTTATTCATCTCCATTTTAACCAAAGGATCATATTATCCTTTATTTTTCTATCTCCTTTTAATTCTTTCATAACTTTATTTTCACTTTGGAGAAAACCTTTCATAACATTTCTCCCATGTAATTTAGCTACTATCCTCAATAGTTTAAGTTGAATCTACATTATAACTCACCAAAAATAGCTAGGATATTATTAAATCTATCACTTTAATTTCATCAATAATTTTATTTCATAAATTATAGATCTTATCAAGGATTTTCATTCAAAGTTAGATCAAATCTAAATACTTTGCTAATAAATAGCATAATTATAACTATAGATTCTCAAAGAGCTAATACAATTTTATATACTAGATCTTCCATCTTGTAAATATTATAATTTTCATATTCATATAAACTCTTAGTGTTAAAAGAAAAATTATTCTTCTTCAATAAAAAATTAATGAAAACATTATCATATTATTACATAGAAGATGGTTAGTGAATGATATGAATAAAATGTGCTATGAAGTCATCTATTACTAAAACTTAAAAAAAATGGTAGATGATAATCATGTGTATTCTATACTATATGATTATGCTAAACAAATATAGATGTTGATTTGGAATAAACATAATAAGCACAATAAAACCAACTAAAAATTAGTATCAATATACAAATTTCACTCTAAAAAGTACTAGTACACTAACTCTTATTACGAAAATAAATTCTGATATAAAAGGTACCCTCCTAAATAAAAGCATGAAATTAATATCACTAAAGTGATAATCTTTATGCAAAATTATTTTTAAGGTTCTCTTATTCAAAATTGGGCTTTCCACAAAATTTAAAATTATAATAAATGAACTAATAATATGGACATTCTTTGAATAAAATTTGTTAGAAAAGGATCATATATATATATATATATATAAAGCTAAACTACTAGATCCTTTCTTGACATGTAACATGATTCCCAACAATGTTAAATTTTTATTGAACAAATGATGCCAATTTTTGGTTGAACAACTATTAATCCCAACATATGATGTCCTATAATTTGAAATGGATAGTGATATTATTGGTCCTAATTCCCCTTTCTATCATGGAAATTAAAATTTTCTCTTTCATATAACCAATGCAAATCCTTCATCCAACACATGCATCCCACTTTAATATCCTTGGTAACACCCTCTATTATAGTGACTATGATGATAACTTGTTAAGATGTTTAAATTTAGAAGAAAATAACTTAGAAATTAATGTTCATGATAGAATATGTGCGGCACATACTATTGGTATGGTTGTGCAAATAAAATACTTAAAAAGGGGTATTATTGGTTTACCATGATGAAGTATGTTTAGCAATCTATCAATCCATAGGTGAAAACCATTCATATGGCACCTTGGGAAATTACCATGATGAAAAATAGTTTCTAACATAATGTGCAATCTATTTTATAAGTACCCTACACTTGGAGGTAGGTCCCACTCCATTCAACCCATTTTTTTTTCAATCATTCTCATTGTCATCCATCTTAGTCACTCCTTATTCCTAGTTTGACCTTGGCAAGGACACAACAAATTCTTGAAGAATAGTTTGGGAAGATCGTGACATATTCAATTCTCTCTAGAGTGCACTCAAACACTATTTTAGAACGGAACATGGTCAAACCTAAAAAAAATCTAAAAACATTCAAAAATATAAAATAATAAAATTTATTTATTATCTAACGATATATATAAAAAATAAAAATAAAAATAAAAGAAAAGTAGAATCCAAAAAAAATCTATTTGAAAATTCCTTAGTTGTGTTAAAATATCAATATAATTGTAATTTTATTGAGATATATCATTCCCAATCCAACCCCTCACATATCATTGCTTGGGGCAAATGAAATTGTAAGGCCCTATCTTGTATTTGATTAGTAAATCTCTAATATGTTTTATGTATTCCTAAATAGATGGTAAGATGTATTGTGGATGACAAATACTATGATTATTTGATAATTTTCTTGTGTTTCATTTTGACATTTTACTTATGCTACCATGAAGGGGTTAGAAATTGTAAATTATGAATATGAGATGAGATTATAAATGAAATGGTTGTAAAATTAAATCTTATTTCAGCTATTAAATTAATGTGGTATATAATTGTTTCTTACGATTTCACTGGCAATGTGCAGGAAAGGAAGAGTTAGTATGAGAAGGGAAGACCATTGAGTAGATCAAAAGGCATCTGCTTGAGGTGATGAATTTGACCCTCTTTAGAGGCTTAGAAGGATATAAAGTTAACAAGTTGATGAGTAAGGTGGTCTGGGTTGATATAAAAGAGATGATTTATATTTTGGGTTGAGAGAGTTTATTTTTTTGTCAAGTGAGTTGTAAGTTGGGGGATAAGGTTTAGAAACCATTATCCAATTTGAAATTCGGATAGATCCTTAAATGGGTCTTTAAAGAGGGTTGTTGGTCAATTTTCTTAGCTGGGATGCAAAACTAAACCCTCTAGGGTCTATACCATAGTGGTAGGGGTCAAGTAGGCATGCAATAGTGCCCCAAGGACATGATTTGACCCCTAAAAAGCCCTCATTATGGAAAGTGGCGAGTTTTGAAGAGAGGATGTGATGGAAAGATTGAGGGATTGTCCAAGTGCATGTATCTTCTTTAATAAGGGAAGGACCCTCATTTATGGAAAAAAAGGACACTCCACACATCCCCATCCAAGAGTTGCAAGTTGAAAATCCTATATATCTTAGAGAGGAAGGAAGAGGAGGTTGTTACCCACTTCTCCTCTTGAAGAACTTGAAATGAGATGGTAGAAAGAATGTGAGGAGGAGATGAGTCTACCTCTTTGGAAAGATAGTGATCAAGAAGGTTTGACTTGGTAAGGAAAGATGGATACAAGAGTGTAGTCCCTTCATTTAAAAGCAAAGAGATAAGTTCTTCCTTATCCCCATTTTCCCCTTTTGTCTATTTGTTGTAGGAAGGTGGTATGTTGCATGGATCATGGTAGAAACAAGGAGTAGAGAACCCATATACATGAAATTTGGTGTTATGATATTCTTATTTATTTATAAAAATTTGAAAAGGCTCCATGCATCATCTTGGAGCTAAAAGACTTCCTTGCTCGGGGGTATGGCGAGAGCCCACGAGGCTCCATGACGCCATTATGGTAGGGTGGAGAGCAAGCCTTACTAATCTAGGTGTTATTCATCATTTATTTTGTTTAAATGTTTCTATAATATTGTAGATTAGTAGCTTATTAGAATGAATACTGGAAGAGGGAAAATCTTAATTAAGGTTTTTTAATTGTTTCATTTGATATATGGAAAGTTAGATGAGGAAAATTGGATCTTGTGGGCTTTAAAGAGATAAAGAAAGGTTTTCTTTGAAATGAAGGAATTATTGTATTAGTCTTGTTCTTTTATATCCTTCTTACCTTGAAATAAAGGGAGTACTTATGTGCTTGTACAATAAATCTATGGACAAGTTTTCATTGTATTCCTCACTGGTATTGTTATATTGAAAGTTAGTATTTTGTATAGTACAAAAAAGAAAAGAAAAGGTGCAGTTACTTCCTAAAAGGGTGTTGCAAAAGATTCTTAGTTCTCTCAAAGTTCCAAATGTGATTTTATTTGGAGTTTAAAATTATATGTACAAAGAAAACATGATTAGAGGTCTACTTCTCTATCTAAAATCATGTGGTAGAAATAAGTATAAATACATGTTATGGACTGAACATCAGTTGAAAATAATTTATGATACATAGTCGAAGGAAATAATTTGGGGTTTGTTTCAAAGCTCATGTTCACTAAGTAACCTGGAAGTAGAGAAAATAGGTAGAAATTAGTGTGGGAAAAACCTATATTTTATTGGTAAAATTTATCTGTACCACTCTACAAACCCACGTAATGGATCACTCTTTAAAATAAATTAAAGAAATACTAACTGAAACCTCAGAAATTATTCGAGTATCTAAAATTTTAAGAGGAACCATGGGCACTGTTATTATTCTATGTAACGCGTACATCTGATATAGTTATCTGATGTTTTCTTATGGATGTAAAATTTCTCTCCAAAAGAATTTCCTACTGGCCAATATAGTGGAATGTGAGTAATCTTGATTAAACAAATTTGAAGACCCAAAAATATTGAAAAAAGCCTGCAACAAAAATAAATAAATTAAGAAAAGATTCAGTGGACAATAGGATATGTGACAACAAATGTTGATAATGAACAACAGATCTTATATGTGTGATAACAATAAGGGGAAATAAAATGATAAATTTGATCATAGGCCACCGCCATGTTGAGGCATAAACCCCTTTAACTCTCCCCCATTTTTGTTGCTCTTGTACCATACTCCGTGGTGCCTGAATACCTCTGCCATGGCGTCGCTACCACGTTCCCCATTCACTCCCTTGCCAAGAGAAAAAAATAAAATAAATAAATAAGAAAATCAAAACAATAAAGGGACGGTAACATTAGTGTGTGCCTTATTTTAACAACGGATTCGAAAGTAGAATAAGCTAAAATTGAGGATTCTATCTAGGGTTTGCGAGTTCCTTACCTATTTATTTTGAGAGAAATTTTGCACTAATTTTTGCCATAGTTCCCCTAAGACAATGCAATTGCAGTAATTGAGACAACATGAGAATGTTGCACAGATGGGCTTCCTGGACCGACTTCCATCTACCCTATTGTGTTGTGTTGGGATAAGGATGCCTCAAGCAACACAAGCATCGACCTCTTCCCTCACTTGTTGCGTCTGTTTTGTCAGCTATCATCTGGAAGAATATATAAATTGATGCGATGGGAATTAATTGTAACATGCAAGGGATTAAATTCAGTCAAGCGTCTTTGCCACGCTACTATTACTGCATGCACTGTTATAAATGTAAACTTGGTGTAGACGTACAAATCAAGCTAAAAGTTTGGTTGTAATTGATAGCAGCCCCATCATTCATAAAAATGTCAGTAATTGTTTTGTAGCGTTACCTTTCCAGCGTAGACGGTGTATGGCGTCCACTGGGTGGCAGCGTAACAATTACCTGTGAATATTTATATATACCACCTGTCTTTGTGAGATACAAAATTAATATTGGTGGTAAGGCTTCTGCCATCCAATTTCGAGTAAAAATGAGAGTGGATGTTTAAATTCACCAATTCAGTTCTCTGAATGTTTAATGTAATAAATTATTATTATTATTATTTTTTTCACTGGAGAGTAATGTGAAAGACGGTGAATGGAATTATGTTTTCCAGCAATAAATTAAGTGATATCAACATTAAATTCATCTTTCCCATATGAGTATTAATATAAATAGAAAAATGGTGATAAGCGGTGCTCATTGTGGGATAAGTTAAAAATTAAATTCTATGTAACTCTGGGTAGGCTATCCAGTAAATAAAATTTTTACCTATCATTTGTTTTTACCAAACTCCAAGGGTATTTAGATGTCAATAGTAAAAAAATTAAATTGTATGTAACTTTGCGTAGGTTATCCAGTAAATAACATATTTACTTATCATTTGTTTTTCACCAAACTCTAAGGGTATTTAGAGGTCAATAGTAATATATTATTTTAAATGTGTAACACATTCGTAAGAAGATTACATTTGATAATATTGATATTATAGATATGAAAAATTATTAATATTAGTGTTGGCTCACTTCAGTTTAAGAGTGAAATCAATAAAGATAAAATTAATAATTAAGTTAATATCAAGAGTGATATCAATAAAGATAGAAATAATAATTATACCAATATCATAGTAAAATAAGTAATAAAAATGTAAATATTTCTTTATATTATTAAATGTGACAACTACATTCTTATAAGTGGCCTTATTGCTGCACTTGATAGTATCAAATGAATTCACCATCCTTAATAATTTTTATAAGATGATTTGATTTGGCAGCAAGAAATCCAGGTTAGGGGATTTTGGGTAAGTTGGTAGGTGAATATGCTTAAATCAATTTTTAATCAGCAATTTAGAATAAATGTTATTTTCAAAATTAAAACAAATTAAATTAGAGTCATTGGAAGATGCTCAATATAGTAACATAGCATCAAGATAATATTATGAAGGGAAGGAAATATAACATAAGGGAATATCATTATTATATTAAGAATAGTTTTAAAATTTGAACAATAATACAATATTAGTATAAGAAAGCTATTAAGGGAGATTGCTTGAGAGCATCCTAAAATAGTATGTTAATGAAGGCAAAATTAATTGAGATCGATTATGTAAATATTATTAATTAATGGATGCTATTATCATGGTTGGTAGGAATGCTATAATGGGTATTCTCATAATTTTAAATATTATGTTGCCATGGCAATGTATTAATTCAATAATTAGTTAATGAAATTTAAATTATTGGAAATAGCCAATAATATGGTGGAATAAATATTAGTAGCAACTAATGAAATAATGGAGTATATTCCTTAACACCAAGAAAGTAAAATAAAATAAGAAATTAGAATATTGTAGCATAGATAAAGGTTATAATGGGCCATGTGGTATTGACAATGTAACTAAAATAGTGGCACTAAAAGAGAATTATTCCTTTGGAAAATAATAGAGAAGAATACCCAAGAATAATATGAGCAATGATAATAGTATTTATAATTGATTAAACATTGATAATGTTAATTGTGAAATTAACTTGAATAATTCCCTACCTTATTCTTTAAAAAAATAAAAAATTATGTGAGTTTTCTTGTTGAAAATTTCAGGCATGACAGAAATCTATCATTTTCATCGATCAATAAATCTCAGAATTTAATCTAGTCAAGGACAAGCATTTGATCTTTTTATTTTTTCCTCTCATTTTCATTTATGTCTGTTATTTTCATTGCTATTTATTTGTTGAATTTTTTTTTTCAATATTATGAGATATTATAACAATGAAATCATGGTTTTTCATATCATTGTGCATCATATTATAAGCTATAGTAAATTAGATTGCTTAAATATTTAAAATTTCATGCAAGATTCATAGCATTCATCATCATTCCATTAATTCTCATGCTCATTTTCTTTGTTACACATTTTTTATATTACTAATCTATAATTAATATTTATTCTTAATCACTTTCATTTACCACCTTTAATTTTACCTCATTCATTTTATACCATTCTCATTTCAATTGCCCATCTATATCTTTCATCCCTATATACTCTCTCAAGGGGGCATATCCATAACCATCATGTCACTTGGGAAATCCTCTTACATATATTCTTTGTATTCTTCTTCTAATTTATTTGAAAAAATATTGCTCATTCAAGTCACAATTCCCTTACAAATGGGAAATGTGGATTTTACCTAGATTGATCAACTAGGTGGTGTGTTACACTCTACTAGGGTTTGTGTTTTTTGTAGTTATTTTCTTTCCTTATGTCACCATTCACCCTTATCCTAGGAAACTCTTTACTTTCTCATATTTATTATGGTATTGTTTATTCTATTTTTTATGTGCCCTCAAATGGCTTCAAAACAATAATTATGGTAGTGTCGATGGTTTGGTGGCTTTGCAAAATGGCTTCTTTGAGCAAGCATTCCAAACAAAATTGTCTTAAAGGTATATAATTAGGTATGCATTATTAATCTCTAATGGATGTGGTCTTTCCATCCCTAAGTTTTATAGTGCTTGCAGATGGTTTGAAAATTTCACTCTCATAGGATATTTTGTGGGGAAAACCCCCCCTAAAAGCATGCTCTGAGAATGGGTCAACAAGCACTAGGCCCCACATGGGGTCTAACTTGATGTTGCTTAGAACCTTACTAAGTGGTTATTTATTTTTCATTTTTCTAAGGCCAACCATGCTAAGACTATCTTCAAGCATGGCCTCTAGTATGTTTGCTCATCTTTATTTATCTTTCAACCATGGACCTAAGACTTCACAGTCTCAAATGAAAATAAATTCTATGTACCAATTTGGCTTAAATTTTTAGATTTTCCCCTTCCATGTTGGAATATTTTACAACTCATTTCTTCCTCTCTAGGAAAGATTATTGGAGTGGCATCTAGTAGTTTTTATGGCATTCATCCATAAAAGTTGTGTTTTCATTAAGATTTTGTAAGAGTTAGTTGATATTTAAATCAATAAATTTTGTCACACTCAATCAGTGCTTTAATCTACCCAACACTTGATTTTAGTGTCAATTTTTCAAGAATAAAATTAAGGGCTTCCCTCTAGTAACTCTCTAGATTAAATCACCTCCTCAATTGGTTAAGGTACATTGGTTTATGGAGGCTCTCACCTTAGAATTTGAGGAAAAATAGACTATGGTTTTACACCATAAAGGAAAAAATGCCAACACTAACAAGGTGTAAGCTAAATAATAGCCTACTTCATAGTCTTCCACTACCAAGGTGCAACCAATAGTTGTTTCATACCCTTCTAATAAGGGGAAATTATTAGAAAGAAGTTATTCCACCCTCAAGTGAGTCATCCTCCAAATTAAGGTTCTCTCAGATGGTAGAGCTAGTGTTGGTTTTATCTTCATAATAAAAAAAATCACTTTCCCCCATTGCTAAAGAATTTGAAACGGTCTAGTAGATAACCTAGGAACTTAAAAGAGGGTGAATATTCCACTAATAAATGGAGGATTCCATTTCCCAAATTTCAATTCAAATGGTTATTTCTCCTTGGATTTTATATAGAATCATTATTCCACTCTCCAAGAATAAAATAATGAGGAAATGCTTGACTCTCACCCATGAATTTTCTATTTTGGAATGTTTAAGGTCTCATGAACCTCTCCAAAAATTATTCTATGAGGGATACTTGTCAAAAGTAGTTAGCTATAGATGTTATTTATTTATAGGAAGTGAATATTTTTGGTTTCATGTTTTTTTTTGCATGTTGTGTGATATGGCTTGCTAGTGCTATGTTCTACACCAATCACAAAGCTAGACATGGAGGGGTCATCACTTTTATCTTTACTAGGTGGCTTCCACATTTTCTTGACAAATATTTTGACCCCATTAACCATGTAACCTATATTATTGACAATCATTCTTTTAGAATCATAAATGTTTATGCTTCCAAAAATGATGTTGAGAGATCTCTTTTATGGTAATAGATTGTGTAGAATAGGGTAGCATTTAGGTACAAGGCATGAATCAACAAAAAACAAACCCTAAAGCCCTAAACCAACAATGAAGCACAATCCAAAATAGAAAACAAAACATAAAGCAATATTACTCATATCTCTATGATATGGTTGATTCATCTCCATTTTCCTTCTCCATCTTGCTTTATATGCTTGGTTTCCCTCAAATTTTGAGTATGTAACAAGAAGCCTAATGATAATGATAGAAAAATATTGAAGATTGTACTTGTATCCTTAAACATGTACTTATTAGCATGAACTAGGTAGGTTGAAATGACAATGATAGGTCTCTTTTATAGAAAACCAAATGTGAATGAATGGCTAGGATTAAAACCCAATATGACATGAAAATCAATGGCCAAGATTGAAAGATGTATTAAATAGGGTTAGGGATAAATTAGGGAAAATATAGGACTAGGAAAAGGATGGATGGTTGAGATTAAATTATAAAATAATTCAATCAAGGGTGAGAATTAAATGAGATGTAAAGAGATAAGAATGGCATGGATAAAGAGGTTGGCATAGAAAAAGAGGTTGTTGGAGAAATTAAATAATTATAAAATTATTTAATTTATGAGGGAAAAGAAATAATTAAATAATTTAAACAATTATTTAATTACAGACGAAGAGGGAAAATTGACTTTTAAATTAAACAATAATTTAATTTTAAAAAGGAGGAAAAGGACAATTAGTAAATAATTAAATAAATAAAATTTATTTAATTATAGAGGAAGAGGATAATGAATAATTAAATAACTAAAATAATTATTTAATTAATCAAGAAGAAATATGACCTTAGACAATAATCCTATAAATAAAATTATTCAATTATGTAAGGAAGAAAGGGGATTGACGATGAAAATGGTGTTTGCAGGTGAAGGACAATTTTTAGTGTCTATATTTTTCCCCTCTTTGATACAATGTATTTTATTGTGTTGTGTTAAAGAAGTTTAGTTCAAAAATATGCCCCAGTGTGTTGACAGGAGAATGAGGTAGACCTATGCCCCCTCAATTTTTTTTGCCAATTTTCAAAAAAATTAAAAAATTATTCCAATAAGCAAGTTTGATAGTAGACAACATGTTTATGGATAGAAGAAATGTTAGCATGGAGTTAGTGGAGACAAAGAAAGATTAATATTTTTCTTGATAGATGCTAGGCTTTGCATTTAATCATCATTGGACATTAAAAATATAACAAATGGACAATAAACATCATGATATGACATAGAACAAGGTGTGCAAAGTTATCCACTTGCAAAACTAGATAGTCAACAAACAAGGAATGCCATGACTCATACTAGGAGAAAATTTTCCCTAGTCTTTTCACCAAGACAATCCACAAACATCAATAAAAAGAAAAGTAGGTCATGAGACATCATTGCTCCTCTAAACCCTTTGTGGGGAATTCTTGAGGTGGCTAGTAACATGAACAAAAACAAATCAATAAAAAGATAAGACAAATTGGACCAACAAAGTCAACAACCATTTATATCTCTTCCATTATTTATTTGTTGATATTTGATTGATGAATTGATTGATGGGTTGATTGATTCATAATACCTAGTTTTAGGAGAGAAAACATGTTGTATAAGAAATCAAGTCTAGTTTTGATCATGTAACCACCTGTATAAGGAAAATGACAGAGTTTGATAATGACAATGTCTGGTTTTAGGAAGGACACATCCTGTATACGACAAATGTTTTTCAATTTTGATGTTTGATGTTTTGACTGATTTGGAAATTAATTGTTTTGGCTTGAAGACTAGTTGGATAGTTTGTCTAGTGGTTCATGATTTTGGTTGAGGTTTAGATGATTGTTTGTATCTGATTACAATGTTTGATTTATTGTGTTATGAGTAGTGATTGACTTGACAAACCCTAAAGGACCAACCTAGGGCTTTAGGAGCTCATCAACTAATGGCCTGGCCTATGTAATAATGCGCAGAGACCTTGTAGTTCAACTGGACTGATATATTTCCTTAAGAAATCATCGATTGATGGCCTTGCCTATGTTATACATGTAGAGGCAATGTAGTTCGACTAGACTTAGAATGGCAAGAATTAACTCTGACTCTATTTTTTGGGATTTTGAAGGTTATTTGGATGCTTTTGGATTTTCGACAGGCTTTGAGTTTTATGGACTTTCGAAGTTTTATGATTTTTTTGGCTTTTTGATAGAAGGACCTCCAATATGAAGTGTAGGATCCAATGAAGACATTGGTTAAGTATTTACCCCCAGTCGGGTAGAAGACCAACTTATTAGGGATGTAAGCAAATAAGCCTTATTGCAGGTAGATATGGAAGGTGAAAAAGATGTAAAATGTCAAGCATTCCAGGCCATGGGAAGGACAGAAAAGTGTTATTATGGATGACATGAAAAGGGTGAAGACATATTTATTATGAGTGAAGGTGGAAAACCAAATAGAATGATGGTAGACGATGGAGCGAAGATCAACTATACATGGTGCTTGTTTTCCATGTTTTCACCATGGTACTTATCCAAAGTGCCACCGAAGTGGCTTTCATTATTAGAAGAATTTATTTCTCTTTACTAATTTTTTGATTTTTTTTGGTTTCATTAGGATGCTTGTTTGCTAGATTTTCATCATGGTAACCATTTTTTTGATTTTTTTGATTTTTTTATATTTTTAGGTTTTGACATGGCTCTCTTGAAGCTAGGTGCAAAATTTGCACAAGTGCAAGCTATTGATAGGATTTGGAAATGGTTCAACATTAGGAGTTGAAAGTTGATATCCTCCAGATCCATATACTGTCATGATGATGTATGGACCCAACCAATTCAGTTCAAACTTACTTGGCTTCTCGCGTGTTGCTTGATTCTTAAGATTTTCCATTAAAACCAAGTCACCAATATCAAAGTGTTGGCCTAAAAATTTCTTATTATAACTATGATGAAGATGATTTTGATAAGCTTGTAGATGAACCAATGCATTTTATCTTCATTCATCTAATAGTTCTAACTCATGCAGTTTGGATAAACAATATTCTTCGTCATCAATGAGCCCTTGCATGGATACCCTTAGGGAAGGAAACTCAACTTCGATAGGTAAGATTGACTCATAACCATAGACAAAGGAGTATGGTGTGGCTCCTATGGGAGTGCAGATGTTAGTGTGGTAGGCCCATAAGGTGGGATTGAGTTGAAGGTGCTAGTCACGACTAATGCCATTGACAATATTTTTTAGGATTTTGATGATGGTTTTGTTAGATGCCTTGGCTTGGCCGTTACCTTATGGGTAGTATGGGGTGGCGAAGTGATGTTGGATATGTAACTTTTCACATAGTTGGTGGACATCTTGGTTCTTAAAAGGATGACTGTTATTAGTGATGATGGATTGAGGGACACCACACCAGTAAATGACGTAATTGAGGATGAACTTTGATATTTGTTTTCTAGTGATGTATGTCATGGGAATTTCTTCAATCCATTTGGTGAAGAAATCGATTGTTGTGATGATGAACTTGGTCGTTATGATGATGAACTTATGGCCATTAAATGAGGTGGGATGGATTTTAGCTATGATGTCGAGTCCCCATTGGGAAAAGGGCCATGGTGATGTGATTGGTTGTAGCTACTGAGTTGGTGCATGTATGAGGTCTCCATGAATCTAATACTATTGACATTTCTTGATAAAATGATATGCATCATGTTCCATCATGGGCTAGTAGTATCTTCTATGTATGATCTTCTTAGCTAGAGTCAGACCACTAGAGTGGGATCCACATATACCTTCGTGTAATTATCGTAAGGTCATTTGTGCTTCATCAAGTATAAAAACATCATAGGAGGGTGTTGTCTATGCTTTGATGGTAAAAAGTGTCACCAATGATGGCATATCTAGAGGTCTTGTGAATGAAATTATTACATTGATTGGAAAATAGGTCAAGGGGGATCATTTAGTCATGTAGGTAATCAGAAATTTCTTGGTACCAAGGGGAGTTAGGACCAAAAATTTCACACACCATCTCAAACTTAGGAATATCGAAGGAAAGGATCAATAACTGCTCTACCAAGAACTCGTATTGTGGCACATTATCTAGAATATCCAAGAGAGAACAAATTGTTGTCATTGCATCTGCTGCCTTGTTTTGGATTTGAGGGACCTACCAAAAGATAATGTCATCAAAATACTACTTGAAACTGCCAACCATCCATTTATAAGGAGTAAGCTTTTTCATCTTTTGTGTCAAAGTTGTCATTAACTTGTCAGATTACAAATTGTGAGTCACCATGTACATGCAAGATTTTGATCTTCCATTTGATAGCCATGTGAAGTCTTGTGAGTAAAGCCTCATACTCTGCTATGTTATTGGTGCAAGAGAAAGCAATTTTGGAAGATTTAAGTATGGTATCTCCTTGAGGGGTAACAAACAATATGCCTGCTCCCGAACCATGACTTGTGTGGGATATATCAAAGTATAACTTCCATGTGGTAGGAGTGTCTAGTGTGAAGATATACTCATTAGGAAAGTCTAATTCTAGTGGATGATCTACTTTTTTAGGTGCATCTACAAGTTGATCGACTATGACTTGTTCCTTTATTGCTTTGCATTCAACATACTAAATGTCATATTCACTTAGTATCATAACCCATTTAGCCAACCAACCTATCAAAGCTACTTTGATAAGGAGATTTTAATGGATCAGTTTTGGCTATGAGCTTCATTTGATGCTTCAACATGTTGGTGCAGGAGCACCTAGGCTGACCTCCATTTTGGGTTGAAAACAATTTTGGCTTGTACTAACCCTAGCCAAGTTAGGAATATTATTATATAGTTTGTGTTTTGGTTTGGACCTTAGAAGGTCTTGCATTGGTGTGAAGAGTTAGTCATTAGGACTAAAATCTTCATTAGGTCATCATTAGCATTTAATTTTGTTGTATGAAACTTTGGACAACATGTTTTAAGTTTTTAAGTATTTAGTGTGTTAAAGTTACTTCATCATTGTATAAAAGATGCCAAGGAACGGTTAAGGGAAAGCTGATTGCTCGAGTTCAAGGTAATGGAGATCCTAGATTTGAGGAATATGACATAATCAAACCATAATGGAAGTTGCAAGATGCGGATGTGGAGTTGCATGTCAAGATTTGTGAAGATTGCATGGAACTTAGTGATGGGAATCCCTAGAAAACAGGGAAGCGCTCGACCAACTCCCCTGAAACTTTGGAAATAGCATCAAAATGAGGGGAATGGGCTCGTAGATAGTGAGTTAGAGGATTGTAATCAATTTTTCTTGAAGGGAATGAAAAGACAGTGGCAGATTTTGTGTATTTTTCTGTGTGTTACCCGCGTACTTGGTGAACAGTGATTAATAATGGCTTTGTTTATATCATTTGTTCACTTTTTTTAGGTCCCTTGCATAGCTTGAGTGAATATGTTGTTGTAAATAAGTGTTGGGAATAGATTTAGTGCTTTGTTTTCATAGTTTAGTGTTGTAGCGCTTTGTTTCTAAAAATTCCACTGTGTTTTGCAACAGTGCTACCATAGGCATTATTTACACAGATTTAGCAATGTTTTCATGTTATTAGTATAGATTTGATTCCTTTTTCTTTGTATATTCAAGTGAAGTAGTGTAGAGCTTTTGAACTGAATCCTTAGATCAACATTTAGTAGATTTACTAACATAGTTTTGAATAACCAGTCAAAACATGGCTTCCCCATGAAATCTGCCTGTGTATTCTTCTTGAGATTCATGGAAAAGACAGGGGAGCCATGTCCTTGCACATATTTGGTAACAGGAAGCTTTGAAAGACAAGCAGGAAATTGTCATACCAAACCCTAGGTGAGTAAGAGCAACCCGGTTAGGAGTTTGGAAGAGGAAAAGTAAGGGAATAGGCAGGGTTTGAGGATACAGTACGGAAGCCGTATAGTCCTAGATAGGGTTAGATAACATCAAAATAAATTAGAGCGAAAAAGACTTGGTTCAATCCATTAAAGGCAGATTTGATCCAAAATCAGTGAAACCCTAGAATATAGAGGGCAATTAGCCCTCCACTCCAAGAACTCAGGAAGGCACTATACGGAACAGTTGGTGACCAAAAATCTTTTGCAAGATTTAAAACCCTAAAAAGGTGTCTGAATATGTTCTTTGTTTGCCAGGTTGTTTGGAGGATATAGGAAAGAAAAGCCAATTAGTGACTGGTAAGGGCTAGTAAAGTCTAGGCCACATCTAGGCTAGGTCTTGAGATCAGGTGAAGTAGAGACCAAAGAACCTCAAAAATGAATTAATGTGGAAGCACAAAGCATTTATACAGTAACCTCAATCCCCCTACTAGAAGTTCAAGTCAGTTGGAGAACAGGGCACTTAGATCCTTCTAAGTCCAAGGAAGAGCACTCAATTTACAAGAGGTGTTGAATCTTCAAGGGTAAGGTAGAAGGATGAAAACTCTTTGAGAAGAGTTGAATAGGGTAAGAATAGTCTTTTAAGCCCAAAAAGGAACCTTTGGTAGCAGGTTCCAAGCAGGAGACAGTGGAGAGTTTCCTAGAAGACAGTACAAGCAACCCTTGAAGTAAGTATACATCATATTGGTATCAAAGCTAAGTCAGATTCAAGGCTTGTGATTAATGAGCCAATCCACTGAGTCAGTAGGAGAGAATACACTAGAGGAAGAAGCCATGGTGACAAATGCAGAGCTAGCAAAGAAAGTAGAAGAGCAAGAGGAAGATAACCGGTTACTCAGAGAAAGGATATCTCAGATGGAGAGACTCCTGGATGAAGTCCAAGAAACAACAGATACTGTGAAGGACAAGATAAAGAAGAAAGAAGAACAAGAAGCCAAGGAAAAAGAGGTGGAATTGGAGGAGGAAGCTCCAAAGCCTGATCCTGTTCTTGCAGAGGAACCATTCTTGAAGGCATTGCAGGCCTTGAGTGGTAAAGCAATGGAGGGTGTGCCACTTTTTAGTGGACAAATGGACCCAGATTTAGTTGTGGACTGGATTGAGAGTATTGAGAATCACTTTGAGTGTGATGGCATAACAGAGGCCAAAAAGGTAAAGGTATCCAAGTCAAGGCTGAGAGGAGCGGCTCTCGCATGGTGGAAGTTTGTACAATCTGAAAGAGAGAAAGAAGGAAAAGGTCCCATAGTTTCATGGAGAGGAATGGTGACTAAGATAAGGCAGACTTATCTCCCAAATGATTATGAAGTCCAATTGCACAGGAGAAGACACAATCTGAGGCAAAAGGACATGGATGTCCAAACATATACAGAGGAATTTCAAAAATTATGCCTTAGAACAAAAGTGGTTGAAGATGAAAGAATAAAGTTAGCAAGGTATCTAAATGGATTCAAATGGTCTATTCAAGAAGATATGAGTTTGGTAAACTTCAAAACAGTCTGCCAATGCTATCAAATGGCTTTGAAAATAGAAGAGAAAGGCAAAAAGAAACAAGAACAAAATCCAAAAGGTAGAGGTAAAGGAAAAGACAGCAGAGGAAAAAGAGGAAGCTATAGTGGAAGAAGCTCATAATCAAGAGCCCAAGGAGAAGTCAGATTTTCTGATCAGCAAGAAGGAAGTTCTAGTAGAGGTGGTAGAGGAAGAGGTTTCAGCTCCAGAGGAAGAAGTGGTGGACAAGGAAGAGGCAGTTACTTCACCAACATGAAATGCTATCATTGCAACCAGTTGGGACACCCAACCTATAGATGTCCTGAGAAAGGAAGCACTTCTCATGGAGGAGATAAGAGAACCAATCTGATTCAAGATGAAGCAGTTGCAGCAAATAAACAATCAGAAGTACCTTTGAACTCAGAGGAAGGTGAGAATCTCATGATGAGAAGAAATTTGATCAAAGAACCAGTCAAAGAAGAGCCAAGCCAAAGAAGGTCCTTGTTTAGGATAAAGTGCAAGATGATGGGGAAAGTGTGCAAGGTGATTATAGACTCAGGTTCTATTGACAATATTGTGTTAGAGGAGGCAGTCAACAAACTGAAATTGACAAGGATATCTCACAAGAATCCTTACAAGGTCACATGGCTCAATAAGGGTTAGCATGTCTTAGTGAATGAACAAGCATGGGTGGAGTTTTCAATTGGCAAGTACAAAGACAAGGTATTATGTGATGTGTTACCTATGGATGCATGCCACTTGCTCTTAGGTAGGCCATGGCAATTTGACCTTCAAGCTGTGCATATGGAGCTAGGAATTCCTATACCTTCAAGAAGGACAATGTAACCTACAAGATTCAATCTTTGTTAGAAGATACTGAGGTGCAGACAGCAGGTTCTAAGCTGCTTATAACTAGTGAAAAAGAGTTCTTAAAGGCCTTGGAAGAAGGAGAAGGAGTTGGCTATGCAGTAATGATCAAGCCAAGAGAAGAAAGCAAAGAGAAGGCAGCTGAAAAGCAAGAGTTACCCAAGGAGATTCAAGACTTGTTGCAGACCTATGAAAGCATTGTAAGTAGTGGTCAACCAGCAACCTTACCTCCTAAAAGAGCCATAAGTCATAGGATAGACTTGATACCAGGAGCTACCCTTCCAAACAAAGCAGCCTACAAGATGACACCTCAGCAAAATGAGGAAATAGCTAGGCAGATTCAAGAACTACTTGACCAAGGTCTCATTAGGAAAAGCATTAGTCCTTGTGCAGTACCCACTATCTTAGCACCCAAGAAAGGAGGAGAATGGAGGCTTTGCACTGATTCCAGGGCAATAAACAAGATAACCATCCAGTATAGGTTCCCTATCCCTAGGATTGAAGATCTCATGGATTGTCTAGGTGAAGCTAGGTATTATACCAAGATAGATTTAAAGAGTGGTTACCACCAAATTAGAATACATGAGGGTGATGAGTGGAAAACAACCTTCAAAACCAATGAGGGTCTCTATGAGTGGTTAGTAATGCCATTTGGTTTGTCTAATGCCCCCTCCACATTCATGAGACTCATGAATGAAATTCTCCAGGACTACATTGGAAAGTTTGTAGTAGTGTATCTTGATGATATACTAATCTATAGCAGAACAAGAGAAGAGCACCTCCAACACATTGAGCTGATTTTCAAGAAGCTACAGGAGGAGAAGCTGAAGATCAATCTGGAAAAGTGTGAGTTCATCAAAACAGAGCTGGTGTATCTTGGTTTTGTGCTATCACATGGCAACTTGAAGATGGACAACAGCAAGGTAGAAGCCATTCTTAATTGGCCTACTCCCAAGACAACAACAGAGGTAAGAAGCTTCCATGGTCTTGCTCAGTATTATAGGAAATTCATCAAACAATTTAGTGCAATTTGTGCTCCTATGTTGGATACCATTAAGGGAGGAATGAAAACAAAGTTTGTGTGTAATGAGCAAGCTAACAAGAGTTTTGAGTTGTTGAAGGAAAAGGTAGCTACCCAACCTATTTTAGTGTTGCCAAGCTTTGAGAAGTTATTCACCATTGAATGTGATGCAAGCAATGTAGCAATTGGAGCTGTTCTCAGCCAAGAGGGCAGACTGGTGGCTTTTCATTCCGAGAAGCTAAGTGAAGCCAAGAAGAAGTACTCTTCTTATGATCTTGAAATGTATGCATTGGTCCAAGCACTAAGGAAGTGGAGGCACTACTTGCTTCCCAAAGAATTTATTGTGTACTCAGACAATCAAGCACTCAGTTTTCTAAATTCACAAGAGAAGTTGAGTCATAGGCACATGAAATGGGTGGAGTACTTGCAAGCTTACACCTTCAACATCAAGCACAAGAAAGGAGCTCTCAATAAAGTTGCTGATGCATTGAGCAGGAGAGTTCTTACCATTCAAGAGATTCAGTTGAAGAGCATGTGAATAGATCACTTCAAAGATCTATATGTAGATGATGAAGACTTTGCAAAAATTTATAAGGTATGTCTTGAGTATAAGAACCATTTCCATAGAAAATATGTTGAGTATACCTTGCAAAGTGATTTGTTGTTTAAAGGGAATCGGCTTTGTGTTCCTAGAGGTTCTATTAGGGAGAACTTAATTCAATAGAAGCATAATGGTGCATTGAGTGGTCATTTTGGGATCACCAAAACTCAAGAGCTTGTCCAAAGGTTTTATTTTTGGCCTAAGATGAACCTAGATGTCAGAAAATATGTAGAGAGTTGTGTAGTGTGTCAAAAAGCAAAAGGAACTTCTTCAAATGCAGGCTTATACCAGCCACTGCCAATCCTTTCTAGACCATGGGAATGCTTGAGCATGGACTTTGTAGTCGGTTTACCCAAAACAAGGCAAGGTATGGATAGTGTTTATGTTGTTGTTGATAGATTCAACAAAATGGCTCACTTTATACCCTGCAAAACAACCAATGATGCCAGTCAAATAGCCTCTCTTTTCTTCAAGGAAATAGTTAGGATTCATGGTTTGCCAATCAGCATTGTATCAGACAGGGATACCAAGTTTATGAGTTTTTTTTGGAAGACTCTTTGGCAAAGAATGGGCACCAATCTGTCCTTTGGATCTGCATACCATCCCCAAACTGATGGTCAGACCGAAGTAGTAAATAGAACACTTGGAAACCTTCTAAGATGCTTGACCAAGGAATATGGTCAACAATGGGATCAAATTATTGGCCAGGTAGAATATGCCTATAATGATACAATGAATAGGTCAACAGGGAAGAGCCCCTTTGAAATTGTGTATGGTTTACACCCTAGAGGTGTTTATGAGCTGAGAGAGTTGAAGGGCGGAGTCAAGGGAAGTGGTTATGCAGAGGATTTTGCTTATGCAATGCAGGAAATTCATGAGACAGTCAGAAAAACCTTGACAGAGAATACCATGAAACACAAAACCAAAGTGGATGAGCATAGGAGAGAGGTTCAGTTTAATGTTGGAGACTTAGTCATGGTGCATTTGAACAAGGCTAGATTGCAGAAAGGAGTTCCTCACAAGCTGCAAATGAAGAGGATAGGTCCCTGTCCTATCTTGGAGAAATATGGCAACAATGCAGTCAAAGTGCAATTGCCAGATGACAGTGGACTATCCCCTGTTTTCAATGTTGCAGACCTTATGCATTACAAAGGACCACCACAAGATTTGGAACAAACACTCCATGAAGTCAATCAAGATGTAGAAGAGCTCAAACTGCCCTCCACTGTAGTAAAACAAGCTGATAAGATCTTGGATACCAGGGTCTACAAATGAACAAGAACCAAAGAATATAAGGAACATCTGACCCAAAGACAAGGACAATCTAAAGTTGATGCAATCTGGATCAAGGAGGCAGAATTCAAGAAGTTGGGAGTTGATCCTAACTTGCTCAATCCAAGGATGGATTGAATCTTTCTATTTTAGGGAGGATGGTGCAGGAGCACCTAGGCTGACCTCCATTTTGGGTTGAAAATAATTTTGGCTTGTACTGACCCTAGCCAAGTCAGGAATATTATTATACTTGTGTTTTGGTTTGGACCTTAGAAGGTCTTGCATTGGTGTGAAGAGTTAGTCATTAGGACTAAAATCTTCATTAGGTCATCATTAGCATTTAATTTTGCTGTATGAAACTTTGGACAACATGTTTTAAGTTTTTAAGTATTTAGTGTGTTAAAGTTACTTCATCATTGTATAAAAGATGCCAAGGAATGGTTAAGGGAAAGCTAATTGCTCGAGTTCAAGGTAATGGAGATCCTAGATTTGAGGAATATGACATAATCAAACCATAATGGAAGTTGCAAGATGCGGATGTGGAGTTTCATGTCAAGATTTGTGAAGATTGCATGGAACTTAGTGATGGGAATCCCTAGAAAACAGGGAAGCACTCGACCAACTCCCCTGAAACTTTGGAAATAGCATCAAAATGAGGGGAATGGGCTCATAGATAGTGAGTTAGAGGATTGTAATCAATTTTTCTTGAAGGGAATGAAAAGACAGTGGCATATTTTGTGTATTTTTTTGTGTGTTACCCGCGTACTTGGTGAATAGTGATTAATAATGGCTTTGTTTATATCAGTTGTTCACTATTTTTAGATCCCTTGCATAGCTTGAGTGAATATTTTTCTGTAAATAAGCGTTGGGAATAGATTTAGTGCTTTGTTTTCATAGTTTAGTGTTGTAGCGCTTTGTTTCTAAAAATTCCACTATGTTTTGCAATAGTGCTACCATAGGCGTTGTTTACACAGATTTAGCAATGTTTTCATGTTATTAGTATAGATTTGATTCCTTTTTCTTTGTATATTCAAGTGAAGTAGTGTAGATCTTTTGAACTGAATCCTTAGATCAACATTTAGTAGATTTACTAACACAGTTTTGAATAACCAGTCAAAACATGGCTTCCCCATGAAATCTGCCCGTGGATTCTTCTTGAGATTCATGGAAAAGATAGGGGAGCCATGTCCTTGCACATATCTGGTAACAGGAAGCTTTGAAAGACAAGCATGAAATTGTCATACCAAACCCTAGGCGAGTAAGAGCAACCCAGTTAGGAGTTTGGAAGAGGAAAAGTAAGGGAATAGGCAGGGTTTGAGGATACAGTATGGAAGCCGTACAGTCCTAGATAGGGTTAGATAACATCAACATAAATTAGAGTGAAAAAGACTTGGTTCAATCCATTGAAGGCAGATTTGATCCAAAATCAGTGAAACCCTAGAATATAGAGGGCAATTAGCCCTCCACTCCAAGAACTCAGGAAGGCACTGTACGGAACAGTTGGTGACCAGAAATCTTTTGCAAGATTTAAAACCCTGAAAAGGGTGTCTGAATATGTTCTTTTTTTTCCAAGTTGTTTGGAGGATATAGGCAAGAAAATCCAATTAGTGACTGGTAAGGGCTAGTAAAGTCTAGGCCACATCTAGGCTAGGTCTTGAGATCTGGTGAAGTAGAGACCAAAGAACCTCAAAAATGAATCAATGTGGAAGCAAAAAGCATTTAGATAGTAACCTCAATCCCCCTACTAGAAGTTCAAGTCAGTTGGAGAACAAGGCACTTAGATCCTTCTAAGTCCAAGGAAGAGCACTCAATTTACAAGAGGTGTTGAATCTTCAAGGGTAAGGTACAAGGATGAAAACTCTTTGAGAAGAGTTGAACAGGGTAAGAATAGTCTTTTAAGCCCAAAAAGGAACCTTTGGTAGCAGGTTCCAAGCAGGAGATGGTGGAGAGTTTCCTAGAAGACAGTACAAGCAACCCTTGAAGTAAGTATACATCACATGTAATGCCTAAGTCTTTGAGTGGTGAAAACCACTGCAAGGCAACAACATTCGATAGGACTATAGTTGAGTTCATATCCCACAAGTGTATGACTGATATAATAAATTTCTCTTTCTCTACCTTCATCATCATTCTATGCAAGTAATGCCCCCAACACTAATGTTGTTAATGATTTGTAGAGTATAATATTTCTTCCATCAATAGGTTACATTAGGATTGGTGGTGTTAATAGGTAATCCTTAATCTACTAAAAAGCTTCTTGACACTTGTATGTCCACATAAATGGTACTCCTTTTCTTAACAAGTGTTGGAATGGTTGACATTTTTCTACTAGTTGTGTGATGAACCTTTGGATGGATTAGAGTCTTCCTTATAATGTCCACAGCTAACTTATGTTGGTTGGTGGTGGCATGTCTATGATAGCTTTAACTTTGGTAGGGTCGACTTAAACGCCTCTTTTGGAAATAATGTACCCTAGGAGCTTTCTCGATGTTACCCCAAATACAAATTCCTTTGGATTCAACCATACTTTATATTCTTCTAAGCACTTGAAAATATTGTCCAATACCTGTAGATGATCACCTCTTGTCAAAAATTTAGCTAATAGTTCATCCACATAATCTTCCATAAGAGTGTGCATGAGGTCATGAAAGATCATGGTCATGGCACGTTGATATGTAGCCCCAACATTTTTTAATCCAAAAGGCATGACGTTCGAGTAGTATGTTCCCCATGGGCATGTGAAGGTTGTTTTGTGCTAATCTTCAGGGGCTATCCTAATTTAATTGTATCCTAAGAAACCATCCATGAGGGATAACATCTCGTAGCCTATCGTTAAGTCCACAATAATGTCAACATTTGGTAGGGGGAAGTCATCTTTCATACATGCCTTGTTTAAGTCTTAGAAATTGATACATATGTGGATTTATCATGTTGGATTTGTCAATGGTACTAGATTAGAAATCCAGTTTGCATAATCAATAGGTTGAATGAAGCCAACATCCAATAAATTGTTTAGCTTAGCCTTGACCAATAGAGTAATTTGAGGATATATTTTTCTAAGTTTTTTCTTGACTGGTTTAGCATCAAGAAAAAATGGAAAATGATGTAAAACCAACTCGAGGTCCAAACCAAGCATGTTGGCATAAGACCAAGAAAACTCGATTTGTCGTTCCGTGAAGAAGGCACGAAACTCAGGATGTTCTATTTTTGTTAGTGATGCTACAAAGTGGACAATCTTAGGATTTTCATTTGTGCCTATGTTGACTTCCATGGACTATTCAATGAGCATGGGTGATTTCTCTTGGTTTACGGGAAGTAATTCCAAACCTCCATCCTTCAGCACCTCAAAGAGGTTTTCACCTATGGATGCATCATTTATTTTTACCTTTTCATGGTCTAGAGGTGCCTTGCAGTTTTCACCTAGAGAGCTTGCTTTTTTTGTTTTATCATTTTCACTTTTGTGACTGGAGGGGTGGAAAGACTCACCAAAATAGGCTGTGTTATCCAACTCTATGGTAAAACTAGATTTATGATCTCTATTAGGAATTCCTTCGCTTAATCCCATGAACTTAGTGATTGCTTCATCATTTTTAAATATGTCTAGGATGGGTGGTCCTTGTTGGTTGCAATATATCAATTAAAGGTACACTAAGGGCATGCCATCATCAATATTATCAAGGTTTAAGGAATGGGTGAATAGGATGAAGATGGAAGTATTGTTAGGATCCCAAAAAGAATCAATCCAAGTGTTTACTTTGGTCGAGGGGTTGGATAGGCTAAGTTCTTTGAATGCCTCAGCTAGGTCATAATCATTGGATGTGCAAGAGTCCCACTTGCATTCATTGGAGTCAGTCTTGGTATTGTAGTATTTAGATGTCTCAGATGTCTTGATATCCTTTGAAGCATTCACTTCCTCACTCAAAAGCACCTTAGTACTAGGAGCACCTATCTTGATTGGTTTGAACCCTAGCCCCAAGTCATTTGGTTGCTTAAGTAGTAGAAAAGGTTCTTTCATCCCATTTTTGTTTAAGTCAAGCCTGTTGTGTCCATTATAACTTTTGTGCTTCATGATTTCAAATTATTTTCCATATTTTTCGGTTGGGAGTTGTTTGGGCTTGAAATTTTCTTCTTCTTTGTATAACCATGTTGAGACATCTTCCTCATTGATAACTTCTTTACTTAATTCTCCCCACTTTGTGAAGGTAGTAGGAGACACTTGAATAATGGATTTAGTTTCTTTCTTAACTATTGATAGCTTACCATATGACTTTGGACATGCAAATAATTGACTAATGTAGTAGAATGTCTTCAGATGATACTATCCACAGGTTCCTTATCTTGGACTTGGATCTTGGAATCAAAAGATGGAGTTTTGGAAGTGTATGCTTTGTTTAAAGTGGAGGGGTCAACGTAATGGGATGAAGTGGATGATGAAGCTTCTTGATTTATTGGCACTTGTTGTTTGGGTGTTCATCTTAGGTTACTGCAATATTGAAAAGGGTTAGGATCGTCGACAGTGTTGATTTCAATGTCATTGTAGGGAAACTTAGGAATTGATGGTAGGTGGATGGTACGACCTTCATAGCATGAATCCATGGTCGGCCAAGGAGGATATTATAAGGGAGATCCAAGTCCAATACTTGGAATGCTGTATCTAATACAATGGGCCCAACTCTTACAAGTAGTGCTATGACACCTTTGGAAGAATGTTCTTCATCATCATCATAAGCTTTTATAATAATGCTATTTTTTGTATCCACACAAGTTTTAGAGAAGCCCAATTCCATAACCAATTTAAGAGTACAAATATTTAACCCCTCTCCACCATCTACCAAGACTCGTCCGATTTTATGTTTATTAACGTAGACTTTTAGGTGCAATGGGTCATTATGATTGGACTTTTGAGATGAATAGTCTTGGTCTAAAAAAGTGATACGGTGAGTGTTGGCTAAGTATCCCACCATTTCCTAGAATTTATTGACATCAAGTTCGGTAGGTATCGAGGTTTCTTGCAATGATTTTTCCAAAATAGCTTTGTTCTCATAGGATATATGAAGTAACTCAAGGATGCATATTTGAGCAGGTGTTTTCCCCAAGTGGTCTAAGATGTTATATTGGGTCATTTTCTATTGTTTAGGGGAGCCCCTTGTAGATTAACCTTGGTTCGTCATGTGTTTATTACACATTTTGGTTGCTTCTTGATGGTGATGGTATTGAAATGGTCATCTGAGGCTCGAATGTGATGTATAGTATAGTCATGTGCAACACATGTATAATTAGCTTGGTTGTTGGTCTTTGCACTCGAATTGGAGGCCTTACCTATCACATGGTCTTACAAAGGATTCTTAAAAGTGGTATGATCATTATTGGAGGTCTATTTTTTACTATTGAATTCTATCACACTATTTTTTATTAGGTCCTAGATTATATTCTTGAGTTGTTTGCATGACGAAGTTTTGTGTCCCTTAATACAATGACAATAGCAAAAGGTGTTGTCATCCCATCGTGATGGTTTAAATTGACTTGGATCATAATGATTTTCCTCAAGAAGTTGTATGACCTTTAACTACAAAATTTGTTTTAGGATGTATTCAATTGGTTCCCCTAAGGGAGTGCAGTTGCATTTTGTTGGAAAATTCCTTTGAAGTCTAGGTTCTTGGTTGTTCTGAATGGCGTTTGTTGTTTTCTTAGGAACACATGGTGGGTTGTTTGATGTATTAGGTCCTTTAAGTGTATTTTCAGGACCAACATGTATAGCCTTTCCATCGACAACTTCGTCATTTGTGACATTCTTATTATGGGCCCAATATTTACTTTTGTCATTTGAGGTACCTTGGGCATTCTAATTGTTGTTGAAAGTTTTAAGTTCCCATTTTGCAATAAGGGCATTCTCAAGTATAGTTCCTTTTTCCACTAAGTTAGCAAATGTAGTGCAACAATGGGCTTGAAATTAATATTTTAGATCCATGATCCAATTTTCTACGAACATGACAACTTTTTATTTCTCAAAAATCTCGATAGGACATCAACTAGCCATACTCCTCCATCTTTGGAAGAATGCTATAAATGACTCACCTTCTTGTTTTGTATGACATAATGTGGCTATGATAATTTCATTTTCGATGTTATAAGAAAAGTGTGTCACAAATTTATCAGCTAGTTCATCCCATGTTCTTATGCTGGAAGGTAAGTGTACAAACCATTTGAGCACTTGTCCTGTGAGACTCCTAGGAAATAATCTCATGAGATATGTATTTTTGGATGAAATGTCTATTAAAGTAGTGTGAAACTCCCTTACATGTTCAATAGGATTCCCCTTTCCTCTATACTTGGGAAAATTTGGCATAACATAGTTGTGAGGCAATGAAGGCATGTATATGCTTTTGTCAAATGGGTATGGACATAATTCTTGTGTTGAATAAGTCTTCTTGGTCAATATTTGCATATTGTCCACTTGTTTTTGTAGTGCAATCATTTAGTTTGCTAAGACATCAACTTGAGTGAGGGATGTTTCCACTGCATTGTTGACTACATTATGGTATGGACCCATGTTTGAGGTTTGCAATCCAATATATTGGGCTAATGAATTGGTGTTGAATCTAGATGTGTATGATGTATTTTGGTGTGGAATTTTATGGGTGAAGGTTGGAATTTGTTTTTGGACATGGGGTGTGAAAGTTGGAATTTGAGTTTGGATATGTGGGGTGAAAGTTAGAATTTGAGGGATGTGTGAGGTGTTCATATTGAATTATGTTTGAAAGAGGCTTGAACTAGTTTGACCTTGTGTGTTTTGGTTGCCCTATTGTTGGAAAGGCCCTTGTGTGTTGCTTTGTAGGGGAATTCTTGTGATAGGACCTTGGGACAATGTGTTGGTGTTCAAGTTGGTATTTGATGTAGTGTTTGTTTGTGGCTTGGGTTAACATTTATGAACCTTTCACATTTTGTTTCTACCCATTAAAAATGGATCAGGTGACGATGTACCCATAATATTAGATGATTATCCAAATAGATTGAATGTATTGCTAAGGGGGTGTGTCATTGCTTGTGAATTTTGTGCCCCAAATAAAGGTGTAGCATTAACTTTTATGGTATTTGTGTTGTTCCTCCTAGTGGCATGGTAGCATATATTTTTGGGATAGTATGGTTAGGAGTATTGTGTAGTCTCATTGATAGGTGTTGCCTGAAGAGTGTTAACATCAAAACCATCAGGAAGTTTGGCCCCACTTTGCAAAATTTTTGCTAAGAATCATTGTGGGTCTTGTGCAACCATTTCATCTACAAAACCATGCCACATGTGGGTCTTGGGAAGCTGCCTCAACCTCTTCTTTGGTTAGGGGTTTTGTTGACGTATTTTATTATGAGTCTTGCAAAAGGATTTGAAAATGATGGTTGTGTCTTTGGTGTCATTAGAATAGGATCCAAATTGCATGTTGCTAGTTGGATTGAAAAATTCCTCTTCTTGGGTGAGGTCCATTTCTTTTCTCTTCCTTTGTAATCTTGTTTGGACCATAAAAGACTTGTCAATGTGATGAATGGATATGAAGCCTAGGAATGACAATGCAATGGTAAGACTAAGATTAAGGTATGCAACTATGCTATATTTTTGTATTTTTCAAGGTATAAGAAATCTCAAATGATGATGCACCAAGATTAAAGATACAAAGTGACAATAGTCAAAATTGAGATGTGATAATGTCACAATGATCAAAATCTATGGTAGGAATAAAATAATGAAAATATGGTATGAATAAAGCTTATGATATGAAGACTAATCACTTTTGGTTGACCTAAAAAGAGGTTACTAATCAAACTAAGATAATCGAAAGTGATAAATATGATTATCAAGAGCTTTAAAGAAGACTAAGACTAAAGTGATGATAATTGACAAAGTGGCTTGATACTAGACTTATGAGTTTAAAGGACCAAATTAAAGGACAAAGAATTGATTGATGAAAAGACAAGGTCAAGACAATATGAATTTATGACTATGGTCTGATCAAAATTCTGATAAATTTCCTAATCTCAGGTTTGCAAAAGTGTATACAACTAATGAGACCTAAAGTTTGACCTATGATGTATGGAAATAATGCAATGGTAAGACAATGAATGCAATGGAATGAAATGATTGATCTAAAATGAGCAAGTCTATGGTTTGATAAGAATTACAGTCAAGAATTGATAAAAAATAGGGCTACATTAGAATTCCCTAAAAAAATTACCAACTAGAAAATGCAGTGCATGGCCTATCAAATGTGTTGTTCTAAGATACAAATGTGGTGCACCGGTTCTTAGAAGATGTGGTGTTTTGAGAAGCAATTGTAGTTTACAATGACAAATGCAATGAATAGAGTGTTTTTCCCTAGTTTGAATGTTTTTGACTGATTTTTTATTTTGGTTTTTTGTGAAATGTGAGGGAAAACACAAAAAATAATTTGAAAACAATGTCTTAGCTATTTGAAGGTCAAATTTTGTGATTGTAATGTGTATGTTCCAGGTTTATTCACCCCAATTTCCATGGGTCTAAACATAATTCAAATACAATTCACATACATAAAACACTTCCTACTCTACTTGGTCAATGGCCAATGGTAGCACTCTCAGGCCCACAACTTGGAATCTCCTTCGACATGAGTGGAGGGACACATTTAGGGGGTGTTTAAACTCTTGTATTACAAGAGAGGATGGCTAGGGGCCTCCTGGAATGGAAGGATAACCCAAATCACCCTCTCCCCAGAAAGCTACAAGTTAAATAAGTAACTTATAAAACACCAAGGATTTTTGTCTCATCTCAAGGGAACCATATGGTGAGTAAAAATCTTTGGGGCATGATGCACATCCCTTGCATTGAGAATGATGACAAGAAACTCACGAGTGTCCAAAAATCCACTTAAGGCTTTAACCAATCCTACTAGTGGTACTAAAATTACCTCACGTAAATGTGGGTAGCTTGCACTTTCAGACGAGCATTGTATGATGAAGGCTAATGGTAGTTTAGGCTTGAATTTCATCTTATCCTGTTATATAGCAGCTCGAGGAAAAAAAACTTTGGGTCACTAATGAGTTCTCCATATGGATGTGTCTCAAAGGAAAACCCTATCTAATGGGGTATAAAAAAAGTAAGACAAATTACAATGTTTTTGATCTCCAAGGTCATACAAAGATTCCAGGAGAGAGCATACACATGTACTTTCTCACATTAGCAAGAGTTCATTAACCTTTAGAAAATGAAATGTGTGATGTGACAATGCAAATGTTAAGGAGTGCTTTTGATTTCCAAGATCACTTAAAGTGTGAGGGAAGGGCATACACACCTCAAAACAAGAAGAAGATCACAAGACAAGACAAAAAATGGTTATTTTTAGTTCCCAAAATGAAATGTGACAATTGCAAAGACACTTGATGCAAGTTGTTTGTTCTTTTTAATCCAAAATAAGTGAAAAAAATGCAAGTTGTTTTTAACCCAATGAGTGAGAAAATGCAAGTTGTTCTTTTTAAACCAATGAGTGAAAGATGAAAGTTGTGGTTCTTTTTAGACCAATGAGTATGAATGCAAGTTGTGGTTCTTTTTAGACCAATGAGAGTGAATGCAAGTTGTGGTTCTTTTTAGCCCAATGAGTGTGTCTAATTAAAAGATATTTCCTTATCAAAATAAAAAATGTTCCTATCTTAAACAAGAATAATCAACAATCCTACACAAGATAAGTTACCAATTTCAAAGGAAAATATCTCCTCCAAACCTAAGCGACACATATAAAAACTCCTATTCTACCAAATGGAAAAGCATAAACTAAAAAATTCCTAATTAAAACCCAAATAAAGAGAGGGAAATGTGGTGTAGAAAGTCACAAATGCGACTCACTATTCTGAAATAGATGCGGTGAACCAAACATTGACTATGACGTTTCAAATGTTGATTGCGGCTTACAATTGAAAGCCCTAATTAGATGCATTGCAAAACTTGAAAGCTACAAAATGCTCAAATCTAACAAAATTTGGAAAAACCTGAAATAGATATGATGCAATTATGATATTGAGATATGAAAACAGAAACCAAAAAACTAAGAAATGACAAAGAGTCTCAAAAATAGACTAAAAAGATAATTTTCCCTATATCTAAAAAAATGTGGCTCTCGAGACAATGACTGTATTGTTCTAGTTTTTGGAAAATGCATCTCAAGATTTGTCGAATATGTTGTGACATACTGCAAATGCAACTTTTAGACTTGCAAATGCATAGTTCAAGATGACAGTTGCATTTCAAACTTGAAACTCCAAATTTCTCAAAAATTATTCTATATCGGATCAGTTCATGTCGAGTTCACCAATGTAGAATAGGGTAAAATTAAGGTAGAAGGAATGAATAAACAAAAATAAAACCCTAAATCGCTAAACTAACAATGAAGCACAATCCAACATAGAAATACAAAACATAAAGCAATATTACCAATATCTCTATGCTATGGTTGATTCACCTCCATTGTCCTTCTCCATCTCGCTTTATATGCTTGATTGCCCTTAGATTTTGAGTATGCAACAAGAATTCTAATGATAATGATAGAAAAATATTGAAGATTGTACTTGTCTCCTTGAACATGTACTTGTTAGCATGAACTAGGTAGGTTGAAATGACAATGATAGGTCTCTTTTATAGAAAACCAAATGTGGATGAAGGGCTAGGATTAAAAAGCTAATATGACATGAAAATAAATGGCCAAGATTGAAAGATGTAGTATGAAATAGGGTTAGGCCTAAATTAGGGAAAATATAGGACTAGGTTAAGGATGGACAATTGAGATCAAATTATAAAATAATTCAATCAAGGGTGGAAATTAAATGAGATGTAAAGAAATAAGAATGACACAGATAAAGAGGTTGGCACAAAAGAAGAGGTTGTTGGAGAAAATTAAATAATTGTAAAATTGTTTAATTTGTGAGGGAAAATAAATAATTAAATAATTAAAACAATTATTTAATTATAGAAGAAGAGGGAAAATTGAATTTTAAATTAAATAATAATTTAATTTAAAAGTGGAGGAAAGGACAAAATAGTAAATAATTAATTAAATAAAATTTATTTAATTATAGAGGAAGAGGATAATGAATAATTAAACAATTAAAATAATTATTTAATTATAGTAGAAAATGATAATAATTAAATAAATAAGAGTTTATTTAATTATAGATAGAAAAAGGACATTAGTGACGTAATTAAATAAATAAGAACTATTTAATTAATCAAGAAGAAATAAAAGGAAAGAAATGAATTAATTAAATAATTAAAATTATTTAATTAATAGAAGAATTACGACCTTTAGACAATAATCAAATAATTAAGATTATTCAATTATGTAAGGAAGAAAGGGGAATGACTTTGAAAATGGTGTTTGTAGGTGAAGGACAATTTTTGGTGTCTACAAATTGTTTTTTATTATGGGTAAAACATGTTTTGATGGGGCCCCGAAACCCAGTACATATAGGTTTTACATGGACTTGAAATCTGAACAAAGAGAGAGCTGCTAAAAATAAAAGATGCAGACCATTAGTAGCCTAAAGAAAAATAACCATAAGGAAAATGACAAGACTAAATTAGATACACAAAGCAGGTTTAGAAAGGTCCTTAAACCCAATTACAAGTAGGTTTTGACAAGGACCTAAAACCCTTAGATAAACTTGAGCACCACTTGAATTATCCAGGTATTAGCAAACTAGATGCTCAGAGCATTCAAATCTAAGCCCAAAAAAATAGAGAAAAAAATGGTGCAAAACACCAACAAGACTCTATTTCTTAGTAAAACCAATAAGTCCAAACACCCCACCTCAATAGGGGCTTTGGAATACACAACAAAAATCCTATAAGAAATCAACTTCCCTACAACACAATCTCACCTAGTAGTAGGAAACCAACTCCATCTCGACCTCTAAAGGATAGAGCTCCCCTCTACTAGAGATTATTTCACAACCAACTAATCCATTGCAACCTAAAATATCCAACACCCTCAACCCCCACCTCCATAGGAGAACCATCCACCTCAATAGTAACAACAACTAAGGAAACCAAAAACCTTCACCTCCCATCTCCACCTCAAAAGGAGAGAAATCCACCTCCATAGGATTCAAGGGGAAAACCTACAAAATAGCCAAACAAGTAACTGCATCATCCTTTGGAAAAATGTGCACTAGGGACACACTGTGGGTCAAGAAAATAATCCCAAATAATACTCATAAAGCCACCTTAACAACTTTTAGATTTAAACTCATATGGGTTTTCAATAAAAGCTTCAAAAGCAACCCAACCAACAGGAAATAACCAACAACATGAAGAAAACAATACTGCCACCAACAAGAAAAAATCCACGAAGAGAGAAGGCTAAACTTACCACGAACAAAAAAGTATTCCAAAGAAACCATCAACATCTGGGATCTAGGAAAAAAATGTGAAAGTGACCCACCTAAGAGAACACATTCATGACACAGCCCAAGAAAAGAACCAAACAATTTGCAACTCTGCTGCAAGCCAAAACATGCCATCCTCACAAGAAAAATGAACATAGAGAACCAAAATGGGAACCAACTGATAAAAAACACCCTCTGAGAAGAGGACCTGAAGGCTCCAAACCTGAGAAAGGGAGCACACAAAAAATAGAGTAGCAAAAAACTCTGGGTAGATAGATAAGAGTTTAAAAGAGACCAATCCAACAAGAATAACACAACAATGGTGACCATAGAGGCACCCTTGAGCAAAAAGAGTGGACAAAAACCAAAACCCCACATTAACATATGCTTAGTAGGCCAAACAGGGAATGAGATCAACAAATGATCCCAAAACTTAGAGGCTTGGAAGCCTCTAGTCTTGTGAAATAGGACACCAAAGAGCTTGGAGAGAACATACCCCTCCACCATAGCCCACCAAAAACACTCATGAAACACCAAGGAGTTGGGTGTAGAAGGTCGAGATCCATAATGTGCTTTGAAAACAACAACACCAAAGCCCTATTGTTTGCAAACAACTAGGGAAATAGCCCACTCGTGCCAGACCCAATGTCCTTAGTAGCAAACACAAGGCACAAATCACCCAAAGAACTGGCATCAAAGGGTACAACATCCACCAATGTAGCCAGCAACTCCTAGACCAGCAATGCAAAGAGGAGAGAGAACAAGAAGAACCAACAACCTCCCAAATCGGCTCCAGTCTCCATAGTAGAAAGACCAATAGGACACTCAACATCCCCACCACCTCCATCCTGGTCCTCATCCTCAACACCTCCATCACCTTATGTAGAAATCAAATGGCCGCTCTTGAAGTGTTTCCTACCCGTTTCCCTTTCCCTCGACTGCTCCATCTAATAGTCTATCTCCAATTTACGTTAGTGCATTGGACTTTGTCTATGAATTGTTGATTCAATACTTTTCACCACTTGGGTAATGTGTGAGGATTTCAATATGGTTGAGATGGTGTATGATAAGGATGAGATGTTTCCCTTATAATGAACATCTATTTAATAAGAGGCATGATATTACATGCACAATAAATTGGTTCTTTTAATCCCAACTTGGGTCATTGTCACAAACAATATTTTTGGCATATGTGGTGTAACTTTTAGGCTAGCTTAGAAAAATTCTTTAAATTTCTCAATCATGTTAGATAATTTCTAAATAATTGTTTTCTCCTTTTCTAGTTTATTTTCTCTCTTAATGGAGCCATTTCCATATCTCACATTGTCATACCACTTTACCATCTGGTTCAAAGTTCAATGGAAAGAGGGGCCTCCTCAAAGTTATAAAAATAAATTATTCTTAAACACTTCTTTGATAAGTCATTAACTTTCACTATCTCACATTTAAAATATCTAGAACCTTGAATCCTAGTCCACTCAACCAACTTGTTGGATTACTTGGTGGAATAAAGTCATTTGATGTATGTCCTACTTCTTGGACATAGCTATGGCTACCCATTGGTAATTTTTTGGCAACGTGCATACAAGGCCACCACCTTAGATATTTACAAGGTAACTATGATGCTTGAAGATAGTCCCTTTTAACTTGCTTTATAGGTTAGGGTGGTAGAGTTGAGACACTAGAAATATATTGTAGATAATCATTCTACCAAAGACACTCAAATTAAGGCCAAACTCTACTAGCGTAGAGTGGGAGATAGATTTTCCAATATTTTTTTTCAAGATCTTAGATCTTATCACACCTCTCATGGTATAAAAAATATTAAGGATAGTCAATATATTCTTAAATAGTTTCTATATATTCTCCAAGCCTTTTTTAATCACTATGAAGAAGTTTTCACAACCTGAGAAAACTTTGTTGAATGGGACCATTCCCTCCAATAATGCCTCTAGGTTGTTCTTTGTCAACTTTCTCCCTCACAATAAGGCTTAATGATAATTTTATTTCTATTTATAATCTCAAGGAGGTTTTTCACACCATGGTTGATGACAAGGCTCCTGGGAGTGACATTTTTTCTTGTAAATTATACAAATCCCTCTAGGGCTGTATGGGTGAGGTGAAGGGCAGACAATTTGATGAGATGGGGGGGTGAATTAGTATATCTACTAAATTCAAAATTCTCAACTTCAACACTACTTATCGGGTCATACAAATTAAACCTTTTTCTATTGATATATAGATTTTCAATATGAAGAGCACTTAACCATACAAGAAAACACTAGATATACATGGAAGCCCAAGATGGGAGAAACCACGATGAGAATAGATGCTTAGATCTACTACCCAAATTCAGTCTCACAATGTAGAAATATAATAAGTGAGATTAAAATATAAAATAGGAAACAACCTACTAGAGACACCAATCCCCTATTGAATTTGTAGGCACCAACCTACTGGAGACAACAATCCCTACCGAAAAGAGAGACCAATCCCTACCGAAACAATACAAGTAGAACACCAATACTAATAGAATACAAAAATAATGGTAGATTTGAAATCTAACTTTGATATGTACCAAATTCATAATTAACACTCTTCCACACTTAGAATGATCTTTTGATGTTGGTACTCCCTCTTTTCTTCACATTTTTGTACTCAATTTCCTTGCTTGATAATAGCTAATATATCACACACTCATACTCACCCTTGATGCATTTGAACATTTGAAATATAAACATGACATTACATTAACACTCTTCCATGTCAGTCAGGAATTTGCATAAAACCAGGATGACATAAGGTAGACCTAAATTTTAATTACATGAAATGTGTAATACAATGGTCCAAACACAAATTTCTTTCTACCAAAAGAACTTGATGTCATGCAGCACCACAGGAGCCTTAACTAGGTCTTATCCTCACTCCAAATACAAGAATTAAATTCTTCATACTACTAGTCATTACCACACATGCCTTGAACTTTGAAAAGCTTAACAAACCTTATGACACTCCAAGCTTCTTGCACACTAAACATATCCTCTGAAAACTCAAGAAACTAATAAAACAAGTGTAGGTATACTCTCCTTCCAAACCACAGAGAAAACATGCATTTCTAAAAGAAATGACAACCATATTTAGAAATCTCTCTGCTCAAAAGATATCCTCGAACAAAATTTTGGACCACCACACTCATACTAAATGCATTCTTGACATGGTACAATAAATACACCAACTCTTTGAAGGAAGTAACATCTCAACAAAACTTAATGTATGTTACTTGATATTGATAAGTAAACTTCACCATTATTGCTTCTGGATACATATAACTTTAAGTCAAGGGAATATAATGATAATTCAAGTATGATGCTTCTAGTATTCCTACAATCTCTTTCATCTTTGACAACCTTGACACCCTTTGATAACAACTATCATAAACCTTTGACAACAATTTAACATCAATGACAACCTATGTTCAATAATATCCCCCTTTTTCATCGGATGGCAAACAACAAAATGTTGGGGCCACCAAAAAAGTGTGAATGATTTCTTCATTGTATCATTTTCTCCTCCTATGAAAGATATGGAATTCTAAGATCATTATTCTTTTTGAGAATTTCAGCATTCTGAGCCCACTTTCTCCCATTATTCTTTTTGAGAAATTTCGTATTTTGAGTCCACTTTCTTCCCATTTGACATTAATGAAAAAGGGTCAACCTATGATAACATCCAATAACTCCCCTATGAGGAGGCACCATTTTTGGAACCTTTTCCTCATTTACCGGTATATTGAATGATCCAAAAACCTGTTCCTTGGATAGACTCCCCCTGAGTCCATGCTTCACTATCTCTGAAATTATTTCATAAGAACACCAATCCTTATAGCAGCAGGGAGACCAAGCTCCCCCTCATCCTATGCTTCCTCTTAATTCAAGAGGAGGGAGCAATAGCTCCCAACTTCTACTAGAGAAAATCAAATGTCTCCTTAGGAAGTGTCTTTGTGAATATATCTGCAACTTGCTCCTTTGTATCCACATATTACAATCTTACTTCCTTCTCTGCAACCTTCTCCCTCAAGAAATAATACTTGATTGTAATGTGTTTTTTTCTTGAGTGCATCACTAGATTCTTTGAAATATTTATTGCACTAGCATTGGCATAAAGAATAGTGATATAGTGTTTAAACTCAAGCTTCATCTCCTTCAAATTATACTTCATCCAAAGCACTTGAGTGTAACATGATACTACAACAATGTATTTTTCTTTTTCTATAGATAGATAAATTGATTCCTATTTCTTACTCAACCAAGACACCAAACTATCACCAAGGAAGAATGCACCACCACTTGTGCTCTTCTGGTCGTCAACACATCCTACCCAATCTACATCTGTGTATGCAATTACAACAAAAATATCACTCTTTAGATACCATAGTCTGAAATCTTCACTGGCCTTCAAATACCTAAATATCCTCTTTACTGCTTTAACATGAGTCTCTTTTGGTGCTACCTAAAATCTAGCAACCATTCCAACTAGTTGCATATTATCTAGTCTAGATGTTGTCACATACAACAAACTGCCAATCATAAACCTGTACAAAGTTTTATCTCTCAAAGTAGATTCATCATCTTTACTCAACTTGCACTTGGTAACCATAGGTGTTACAACTACTTTTAAATCTTCCATTATAAAATTACTTAGCATTTCCTTAATGTACTTACGTTGTGAGATGAAAATTCCTATATCTAATTATATAATTTGCAACCCAAGAAAGAAAGATAGTTCACCTAACATAGATATTTCAAACTCATTCTACATTTCCTTCTAAAAATTATTGCACATTTCTTCACTGCTACCTCCAAAGATAATGTCATATACACAAATGACAACTATCAAAATTTGTTCTCCTTCTATTTTAATGTACAAATTTCTATTTGTAAATCCTCTCTAGAATCCTCCATATGATACACATTGAAATTCTTGAATGAATGCTAAAAGAGCTAAAAAAATCTTGATTTCCTCCACCAAATCAAATGTCTCTTCAAAATCTGTATATTCAACTTGAGCATACCCTTTACACACAAGCCTTGTCTTGTTCTGGATCACTTCACCTTCTTCATTTAGTTTATTTTTTAACACCCATTTTTTTCCAATCTTATTCTTATCTTTAGGTCTTGGGATGAGTTCACAAGTTTCATTCTTCATGATTTGATTCATTTCTTCCTCCATAGCTTCTATCCATCCTTTTCCCTTGCTTGCTTCTTTGTATGACTTAGGTTCTATCTTTGATAGTAAAGAAAAGTGTACTTGCTCACTTGATCTCCAAAGTTTCTTCTAGGTCCGAACCCCACTATCTTTATCACCTATGATTTGGTCTTCAAAATGATTCCTCTAAACATATTTTTCTAGAGTAATTGTAGCAAATTCTTTTGAATCTTCAATATTACTATGAATTGGTTCTTCATCATCTTCTACCTCTAGAATGCTAGTATATTGAATGGTCTCATCAATTCTCACATTTTCACTTTCAACTATCTTCTTTAATATTTTATTATAGCATCTGTAAGCTTTACTTGTTAAGGAATAATCAAGAAAAATACCTTCATTTGATCTAAAATCAAACTTTTCAAAATTTTCTTCATTTCTCTTGATATAGCACTCACTTCCAAATATTTTGAGATGTATTACTGATGCCAATATTCCTTTTATAACTCATGGAGTCTTCTCAGTCTTGTGCCCGATCTAAACTCTATTTAGGATATAACAACAGTCTGTGTCACTTCTCTCCAATACATATCAAGTAGATTTTCTTGACATAACATACTTCTTTCCATCTCTTGTGTAGTTTGGTTCTTTCTCTTTGCAACTCCATTTTTCTGTAGAGTTCTAGGAGTAGATAAATGCATCTAGATCCCATTCTCTTCACAAAGTCTTTCATAATTTTCAACAGTAAATTCTCCACCTCTATTTGATCTCAAAAATTTGATTATCCTTTCAGTTTCATTTCTACTAATGCCTTGAATGTCTTAAATTTCTCAAATTCTCCATACTTCTCTTTTAGGAATGTTATCCAAGTCATTCTAGTATGTCATCAATCAACATCATAAAATACATGTCTCCTTGTGGAATCTTAGTCATCATTGGTCCACATAGATTTGTATGAACTAGATCTAATGGTTTTGATGTGGAATACTCCTTAGTAGGATATTTACTCTTTGTCTGCTTCCCTTCCTAACATGGCTTGTAGTTGATTTATTGAGGCTTCTTAATCCTTGGAATATCCCAAAACAACCCTCTTGAACTAATCTTCACAATATCATCAAAATTCATATGTCCTAACCTTCTGTACCAAAGCCAACTTTCATCTTTCTATGTAGTGAGATAACTCTTTCCATTCAACTTACTAAGATGATAAATTCCACTTTCAGTCTTGCTTCCTTCTACAATTAATTCATTGGTACTTGATTCCCTGATTTCACAACCTTCAACACTAAAGGATAGCTTGTAGCCTTTGTCACACATCTGATTAACACTTAACAAATTATGCTTTAAACATTCAACATACAAAAAATCACATGTCTTGGTTCTACCACCATCAAGACTTAAAGTAACCTTACCAAATATTTTAGCAATTGAGTTGTTTATGTTGGACTGATCGCCAGTGTCCCCCTTTGGGGTTCGTGACATGGATTAACCACCTCCTGTGGATCTAGGTAAGTTTGGAATTTGTAGTGGGCGTTGATGGGTTGATCTTTTGGCACAACAACAAGCATACCAACAATTGGTATCAGAGCCTTGGGCCACTAGTTCAAATTCCCTCAGGTAATGTTAAGGGGGGGATTGTTGGACTAATCACCAACATCCCCCTTGGGGGTTCGTGACATGGCTTAATCGCCTCCTGTGGATCTGGGTAAGTCTGGTGTTTGTAGAAGGCATTGATGGGTCGATCTTTTGGCATAATGGAAAACATACCAACAGTTTCCAAGGGTCATTGAACCACCTTTAAATTTATTGAAATTCATGAAATTACTCATTTATATGGCTAGAGAAACCGCTGTCAATGATCCATAGGTTATTCTCCTTTTGAGCATGCAGTGTATTTTGAGCAATCATTTATTTTTTATAATTCTATTTAGGAAAGTTCCTCCAAACCTTTCTTGACTCATGACTTCTAATTTCTAATTCTTTTCTCCCACTTTCTGGAAAAGGAAGAATCCCAAAATTTCTTCTACAGTTTCTTGCAATATGTCCAAAGTTAAACTTGAAACAAATGATACTAAATGTACAAAGGTACAAACACATTTTTATTGATAAAATTATTTCTCATTATCGAAGCTCTTCTATAGTCAATAGCCTTATGACCAAAATTATTTCAATTAAAACAATAACCAAAGAAAGGAAAATTTGACCTAGTATTATGTCCTTGTATTTTGGATCTTCTTCTATTATTCTACACTTGAATAAAGCCATCATTGTATCTCATGATTTCATCACTTTCCATGGTTCTTTCAGATCTCTAACTTCTAGAGCTTGTCACTTCTGAACTTTTCTTGGCATTCTTCTCAAACTATTCTATCACCTTCTTCTTCTGATCAACAAAACCTATTCTATTTTTGTCATGTGAAGCTTTCTGACTTTCCAAAATTTGATGTAGGGCTTCAATACTCTTACTAAACTTCAACTATAGATATCATTTTTCCTTCTCAAGCTCTTTTCTTACTGTCATAATTTCTACTTTAAGCTTCTCACAGTCTTTGTCTCTTGAATAGTAGCTTTTCTGTAAAAAATTCTTCAATTCTTTTTGCTTCTTCTACCTAGGTCTTCAATTCAACAATCATCTTTTCTACATTCTCTAATTATTTAGATACCTTTTCTTTAGCTCTCACTTCTTCAACTATTCTATTCTTCAATCTCTTTATTTCTTTTCCAACATACATCAATTCTTCCATAAGATCTACCTCTTCTACATTATTTTTGGAATCCATTTTAGATATCCATCAGCTGTTTCAAAATCCATGAACACAACCTTTTCTGTTTTCTCTGTATGCATCTTCATCTTCTTCTTCTTCAGTGAAGTAGTCTTTTTCCTCATCAGTGTAGAAGCTTGTATGTTTTCTCTAACCTTTGAACTTCCTTTGAAATTATTTTTTTTCATTTCTTTTCTCAACATTGCTATAATTCTTATGGGGATACTTAGCCATAAAATTCCATACTTCTCCACAATTTAAACGCTTGAAAGGTAATTTTCCTTTGTACTTACCAGAACCTCTTTGTAGCTTCCTGAAAAAAATTTCTTCTTTCAAATCTGATCCAATATCAAAATCTTCATCAACCTACTTAGACACTTTGAAAGTAGCCTCTTTCCTTATAAAATTTTCACTTTCAAATCTCATCTCAAATGCAGTTAATATTCCATGCAATTCAATCAAATTTAAAGCATTTAGATCTTTATCTTCTTCAATAGTAAAGATTTAGGATCAAACCTTCTAGAGAGAGATCTGAGTACTTTATTCACAACAATCTTCTCTTCCAAACTTTCACCAAGACCTTGGATGTGATTTCCAACTTCATCAACTCTGAACATGAATGCAAAAATGTTCTCATATTCTTTCATCTTCAGTCCTTCAAACTAAGCTATATAAGTTTACAAATTTTCCTCTTTGACTTTGTTATCACCTTCATAGATTCTTCCCATTTTGTCCCATATGTCCTTTGCTATTTTTTACTACATTACTTTCACAAATTCAGAATTAGTCAGTTCACATCAAAGAGCATTCTTTGTAAGGAAAGCTTAGGTGTGGAACAAACTCTCCTAACACCAAACCTCAGGGAAGAATGTAGATATGACTTTAAATTTTGCAATTATAGTTCAATAAGATACACTTGAAAAGAATTAATAGAAAAGAGAAATGAACACATACACAATTATACACCAGAATTACGTGGGAAAACCCTTACAGGAGAAAAACCCACCACACCAAGAAAAGCCTCTTTGTATTACAATAAGGAAAATTACATATAGAGATCAGACTTAACTTTTTGATGTAAATTTACATTAGCAACACTCATTGATCAATCTTGTACAAAATAGTAATCTTACAATGCTCTCAGAAGCATCCTATGAATCCACTCAGATCAATCCATGTTCAATCGAGCAACACTTTCATTATCTCACACTTCTCTCATCATCAACCATTGCAGAGTGTAATCCATTCTACTCACGGCCTATTCGTTTTCCACAACAGAATAGTCACAACTGTCCAACTTCCAACGGTTCACATTCTGCTTCTCTCATTGGCTTAGAAAACACCACGTAGGAAAAACGTTTAGTCAAATTTTTTAACTAAATCGCATGTCGGTGAGACACCAGACCATGTCTCCCTAATGCCAAAATGCCCAAACACATAGCTATCGGCAAGACCAAAGGTATCTACAACACCCTAAGAATTCAAACCGATAATAAAACAAGTTTCCCAGATATCACAAGAAAACCAACTATCCATGGGCAAGAGATCATACCAAATGCAAAACCATTGGCCAAACCAACTCTATCGGAAAGACTTCTCACCGATGTCCATTGCAGAACTATCGACAAGACCATCGCTATCGCTAGGACTTCCAAGAAGCTCAACCATCGACAATATCCCACATTGACGCAAAATATTAGTAGTCATTAGTTTATAAATAAAATCCTGAAGAATTTAGGTATCCATGAGTTAGTCCTTTTATTACCAACTTACTCATACATCGCATTTGACCATCACACCGAATTGTTGGTCATTCCTTGTGGTCTCCACCATGACACACATTCACTGCTTGTGCATTTCTGGAGAATCAAGCTGGGAATCTACAATATTCTCAACAAGTCTCCCAAAATTCCAAGTGGCCCCCACATCCGTCAGCTTGTCGCTCAATTAGAGAAAACACAAACTTACAACTTCCACAGTAGGTTAGGAAAATCCCGAACACCGCGAAATTGAAGGAGATCAACTAGTCAAGAAGTTAAGAAACTTTTGAATTGTGTAAGAAGGTTCCAAGGTTTAGGATTTGGGTGATAGGTTGATAAAGAAGACCAACAAAGGGTAAATCCACCAAGTCTTTAACAGAGAAAGAAGCCAACAAGTTGAGGCACAATTTCCAACATTCTTTGCCTTAGAATTGAGTTTAAGGGCCCTCTTTCCAACTTGATCCCTAGGAGGAAGATTTTCAGGAGGCTCATATCCTTCTACAACTAACATCTAGATGTCCATTCCTAAAGCCATCAAATAGGGCTCCTTCCTAACTTTCCAAAAAGAAAAATTGGATCCATCATATATTGGTACTTTGTTTCTAGAAGAACTCCCTTGTGCCATCCCAAATCTACCTTAAGTTTTTAAGATCCTTCAAAGGAACTTGGTTCTAATACCAATTTAAGGTCACACAACCTACTAAGAAGGGGGGGTTGAATCAATAGATTTACTTAATTCAAAATTCTCAACTTCAACACTACTTATTGGATCATGCAACTTAAAATTTTTGCTAGTTATATAGATTTTCAACATGAAGAGCACTTAACCATACACACAAACACAAGACAAGATAACATCGGATATATGTGGGAACCTGAGATGGGAAAAAACATGGTGAGAATGATGGTGTTTTCATTGATGTCAATAGGAAGTCTGTTAACTGGTGTTTTCACTGATGTCAACTATGGGATGAAGATGTTGAGGATATTGAGAAAATTGTGGAAAAGAGGAAAACAGGTTATGCATGTGTAGTTGAGACCTTGAATAATTTTTGTGAGTACATGGAGCTATTCTTGTGTTGTAGAGTTTGAAGATGAGTTGGAATGAAGTAATGAGCTAAAATGACATTTTTGGTACTTTGTTTCCAAGTGCTTTTGAGAAAAATTAATAAATAGAGTAAACTGTGTTGTGAAAATACTCATAATTTCTTCGATATTGTGCTCCATGTTCTTTCAATGTTGATGCTATGCCTATGCAGATCTTATAGGTTATTGAAGGCTAACAAAGGTTGCTATATTTAGAATTTGGGTTTTTGGACCATTTTACAGTGCAAGATATTTTTACCAATGTGTGAACTAGTTGTTCAGTGATACTTTCTATGGTCTGGGAGAAATGTGTTTACTCTATGTTTCTCTCCCATTTGGATTCAGGTTGTATAGATTTTGGAAGTTTCTTATAATGTCTTTTTCTTTCTATGTTCAAGGTTTTTCTTGATTTGATGCAGTATAGTGTGATTTTCATTTATTAGTATGCAATTAAGGGCTATTAGTTGTTTTGAGTTAAAGTATTTGTTGATGCAAGCCTGAATGAAGTGTTTGATGAATCTTATGTAGTTTGTTGGATTATTCTGAATTGATTTCAAGTGAATCATGTTGTTTGGAACTTTTTGCTTGATATAAAGAAGCGTGTACTTAATGTCTATGATGTTTTGCATGGGTGTTGGTCGACCTTGTGTTTAACAATAGATGGGAGGATTTTGGAAGTGAGTTGAAGTGTGTTGGGATCTATTTGAGTCCTAATTAAGGATTTGTGTAGGTTTCCTTTTAGTATTATCCACCATGGGAATGTTTAGGTGCCGAACTATTTTGAATTTGAATGTATAATGACTAATGACTAACATTGGAGAAAGTTTTTGAGGTTGAACTTGATATAAATATGTATGGTGTTGATGCAAGAGAGTGTGGAAAGAGTAAGAAGCAAGATAGATGCTATATTTTTGTAAGTGATGTGTATGATGCGAAATTGAGTAGACCAGTGTGAACTTCATGTTAGGGTTCCTGAAGGCGTTCAAAATCTTTCATGTGAGACTGTGAAAGTGTGCAAGCAATTGTAGTGGACTCCTTGTTACATTAAGAAGTGTTTTCTCTGTGTAAATTTCTTCTTCTATCTCCTTGTTTTCTTTCTATTGCAGTGAGCCTTTTTGGATAGTGTGTCCTATTCTAGTAGTGAGACCCTTTGTACTAATTTTGCTATTACTTATATTGTGAGCTAATCCTCACTGTGGTTTTTTCCTCATTGGTTTTTCTACATAAATACGGTGTTCTCATGTGTATGGTGCTATGATTTCAGTTTCTATTATCCGCATTACGTATTTAATCATTCTAACAAAATAAGGGTTTAATTAATGCTTGTGAATTTGATTACTATTGAGGGTTTTTAAAGGTTTAATTTGTTACAATTGATTCACCCCCCTCTCAATTATCTTGTTCATTTCAACACAATCCCCTATTGAATCAGTAGGCACCAACCTACTAGAGACAACAATCCCCATTGGAAAGAGACACCAATCCCTACCAAAGTAATACAACAAGTAGAACACCAATCCTATCGGAATAATGGAATATTTGAAATCTAAATCTAATATGTACCAGAGTCACAACTAATACTGTTCCATACTAAGAATGATCTTTTGATGTTGGTTCTCCCTCTTTTCTTTACAATTCTATACTCAAAATTTCCTTGCTTGATCACAACTAATACAACTCACACACTCATACTCACCCTTGATGCATTTGAACATTTGAAATATATACATGAAATTGCATTAGCACTCTTTCATGTCGGCCAAGAATCCGCACAAAAATAGGATGACATAAGGTGGACCTAAATTCAAATTACATGAAACGTGTAATACAACGTTCCAAACAAAAATTTCTTGCTGCCAAAAGAACTTGATGTCATGTGCCACCACAAGAGCCTTAACTAGGTCCTATCCTCACTCCACACAAGAATTAAATTACTCACGCTACTAGCTATTACTGCACATACCTTGAACTTCAAGTATCTTGAAAAAACTTCTAAAACTCCAAGCTTCTTGCATGCTAAACATATCCTCTAGAAACTTAGGAAACTCATAAAAAAGTGTAGGCATACTCTCCTTCCAAACCATAGAGAAAACATGCATTTTTGAAAGAAATTACAACCATATTTAGAAATCTCTCTGCCCAAAAGATATCCTTGAATTGACTTTCAGACCACCACACTCATATTGACTACATACTTGACATGGTATAATAAATACACCAACTATATGAAGGTAGTCACATCTCAACAAAAGTTAATGCATGTTACTTGATATTGATAAGAAAACTTCTTCACCATTACTTCTTTTAGATACATATCACTTTAAGTCAAGGGAATATAATGATAATTCAACTTTTAGTACTCCTACAGTCTCGTTCATCTTTGAAAACCCTGACACCCTTTGATAACAACTGTTAGCAACCTTTGACAAACCCTTGACATCAATGACAACCTATGTTCAACATGAGGACCTACATAAGGTTTATTTGGAATATTTTTATTCTAAGTCCTTAGGGAAAGTCAATAATAAAGAAAAAATCAAGTTCATACCTATGATTGGAGATCTAGAGGATATTTGCAATTAAGGTCCACTACTCTACTTAATGTGTCATACAAAATAATTACCAAAGCTTTGGCATTGAAGGTGCATCATCTACTCCCATAGATTATGTGGCCAAAAAAAACTAGTTTCATAAAATATAGATATATATTGGATAATATCATTATGATCTAGGAAGGAATTGAATGGGCTTGATGATTTCAATAGAAGGCTTTATTCTTAAAAATTGGGTTTTCCAAGACCTATGATTGTATTAAATGGACTTTCATTCTGGCCATGCTTCAAGATCTACTATTTGGGCCTTGTTTCATCCAATTTGTTTGTGTACTCTTTGTTGATGCTTATGTTTGCATACCATCAATGGTCATCAATCCAATGACTTTAATCTCTTCCATTCTATTTTCCAAGGTTTTCCTTTGGATCCAACTCTTCACATTCTTGTTATTGAAGGATTTGGCTACCTCTTGGCCCACTCTTTTTCTTAAGTGCTAGTCATATATATTAACTTTCTTGATTCATCAAACCAAATTTTTAATGGCTACAATATATATGATTCATTCCTCACTCTCATTGAAGAGGAGAAAAATATCAAAAAATCCCTCAAATACTTGGATAATTTTTTTTTAGCCTCTGGGTTGACCATTTAATAACACAAGACTTAATTCTATAGATAATCCTTTCTTCACACAACCTCTTGGATAAATACAATGGAATTTTCATTTAGAAATTTTTAGATTCTTGGGAATTATCTTTGATTTCTAAGCTTCAAAAATTTCCTTATAACAAGTAGTTATCTCCAAATTTTAAAAAAATATTTCATATTAGATCATGAAACCCATTTCTTTGGTAGAGATATTTCAAGTCTTCCCCAAGATGTTGGAGATCTATGTTGTCATTTATGTCAATAGATAGATTGTTGCACTAGGTTGTCTTTAGTGTTGTCATTGATGTCAACCTATGTCAACCTCTAGTGTGGTGTTGGGAAAGTGTTGTAGATGGAGAGATTTATGGTGTTGCAAAGCGTGGTTGTGATGAGAAGGTGTTTGCAATGTTGTTGATGTAGTTGGTTCACTTGGTTTCCAAGTGATTTTGAGAAAATTTGAATAAGAGAGTGTACAAGATGATAGGGTTGTGTTCTACATTGTGCTCCACATTTCTTCATGGTTGAAGATGTGCTTTTGTGGTTTGGATAAGATGATTAGAGGTTTTATATCCAAAGTTTCAAGTTCTGAATCATGTGGCAGTGGGAGTTATATTTGACATTATACCTATGAAGAAGGTTGTTTGGGAGAAATATAATTGCTCCACATTTCTACGCATTAATGTTTCTTATCTTGCAGATATGGGAAAGTGTTAATATTATTTGTACCTACCTTCCCTTGGAGTGTTTTGTATTCAAGTATTCTACAAGGTTGGTTAGTGAGTTGTATGCATGTGGTAATGTGGTTGGTTGTACATGATGATAAGTATTCTCAATTGTAGTTGGTTGTGGCAATGTTGAAAAATATTTTGGGATGTTTTGTGATGTTTCTTCATGGTTCATAGGATGTTTCCAAACCTAGTGAAGAGTGAATTGATTGTTTGGTAGAGTTAATGCAGGTTTGGCCAACTTGATGTGTTAGCATTACTTGTGGATGTGCTTAGTGGTTTGTGTAAGTGTGGTGAAGCATGTCAGTGTGGGTTTGGGTCTTGGTTAACCCTTATTGTGGTCCACCTTCACTTCTTTCCATCATAAAAGTGTTTGGTGCCAACCTATTTGTTGGTTACATGTTTGAGGTGCATACGTTTCATTGAGGCTAACCTAAAAAAAATTGTTTGAGGTCGTGGAGGATATATAAGCAAGTTCAATTGTTGGATATGTGGTAGATGCAAAGTGAGATGCAAATGTGATCAAGTTTGTTGATTTGAGTGGGCGATTAAATGCCTAAGGCTACTAGATACAATGAGTATAAGGTGTCTACATTTTTAGTGAACTGAAAGTTGCTAGAGGAAGTGACCCAAAGGTTGTAGATGGTGTAGAGTTGTTATGGTGGATATTCCTATTGCTTTGAGGTATTGAACCTCCTTGTAACAATATTATTCTATTCTCTTCTATTTCAAATAGTGAGTCCTTTGGGTAGTGAGCCCTTGGCAGTGAGCCATTCTGATAGTGAGCCTATTGTATATGGTGTTGTTATTCATACATATGTGAGTTAATCATCACCGCTTTTTTTACTTGATTATGGTTTTCCACATAAATCTAGTATTCTCTTGTGTATGACTATTGTTGCATTGATGTTTCATATGCTTACTTTCTATTAGTTCTTAATAAGGGTTTGAAGGCTAATAAAGATTAAGTATTAATGAGGGTTTGATGATTTTAATGTACAACTAATTCATCCCCCCTCCTAGTTTTCCTGTGTGTATAACAATTGGTATCCAATCCATGGTTCCTTGGAATAATATTAACTACTTGAGGTAGATCGGATGGTGCATAGGAATGGTATCAAGGTCCCTATGTTTGATAAATCAAATTATGCTTTCTAGAAAGCCAAGATGGAAGCCTTTCTTATCTCATTAGTTTTTGGTGTTTGGAAGTTAGTTGAAACTAGATACACTATGCCTAGTACTCCTCTAGCAAGTGATGATGAGATCAAATATTATGAGAATAATGACAAAGAAAGGAATGCTATCTTGAGTGGAATTTTTGATTTAGAACTTGTGAAGGTGATAAGCCTCAAAACTATGAAAGAGATTTGGAAAAAGTTGTAGAGAATTTATGAAGGAGATGATAAAGTCAAGCAAGCAAAGATGTAGAATTTAAAAGCCAAATTTGAAACCCTAAGGATGTCAGAAGATGAAGATATTGCAAACTACATGCTCAGAGTGGATGAAATTATCAATGTTATCAATGGTCTTGGTGGAAAACTGGAGGAAAATGAAATGAAAAAGGTATTGAGAAATCTTCCTAAATCTTATAGTGCTAAAGTTTTTGCTATTGAAAATTCTCAAAATTTGGATCAGCATTCTAGAGATCAAATTTTTGGTGCTTTAACTACTTTTGAGTCAAGAGAGTTTGACCAAGATGCTATAAGTAAATAAATTGATTTTAAAGTTAGCAAGAAAGATGATGAACCTGATCTGGATGATCTTGATGAGGTGGAAATAAATTTTGTAAGGAGATGGAAAAAGGGCACTGGAAAATACAAAGGTAAGTTACCCTTTAAGTGTTTCAATTGTGGAAATATAGGTAATTTGTCTTCTAAATTTCTAATCAAAGTTGCAAATGAAAAACATAAATATCATAAAGGTAAATCTATCAAGAAGAGTTATTATGTTAAGAAGATAGTGGTGTGTCTGATGATGAGGAATTAGATTATCCAGATGATGGAAGTGATGAATGTTTGTTCATGGCTTTAAATTTTGGAACTAATTATACTAATCCTAAAAGATGTATGAAGGAATTTTCTTTGGAAACATGTCACAATATTGAAGGAACTATGTTGACTAATTTTCATGCAAGAGAGGAGAGAAACTACTAGATAATTAGCAACGAATGCTCAGATCATATGATAGGTGATAAGAGTAAGTTTATTAAGCTTCCAAATTATATGATGGTGGTATTGTTAAGTTGGTGATGATACATCTACTAAGATCTGTGGAAAAGGTTCAATTAGTTTTGATGGAAAGCATAAGACAAATGGTGTTCTCTATGTCGAGGGTCTTTAGCATAATCTTCTCACTGTAGGAAAAATATGTAGCAAAGGATACAATTTGGTTTTTCAAGATGATAGTTGTGAAATCAGAAAAGGAAGCTCTGGAACATTGGTTGCAATTGGAACAAGGATAGAATGAAATTATTTATCAGCTCAAAGGTGGTGGTGTTAAGTTCTTTATGTCTCAAATCAATGAAATTTGGATATGGCATAGAAGAACGGGTCACATCAATTTTTATAGCCTAGTGAAGATCAGTTCTACTGAAGCTGTGAGAGATCTGCCAATGATTACAAAGCCTATCAATGCAATTTTCAAGAAGTGTCACTTTGAAAAGAAGATAAAGAAGAGGTTCAAAACTAAGGAATATTGTATTGTAGGACCTCTGGTGTTGGTGCATACAGACCTATGTGGACCTACCAGAACAAGAAGATCTCAAGGTGATAGGTATTTTATGTTGTTGATTGATGATTACTCTAGAATGAATTGGGTGACATTTCTCAAAGAAAATTTGGAAACTCTAGAAAATTTTAAAGCATTTAAGTCTATGGTTGAGAATGAAATGGATTTGAAAATAAAATGTTTAAGGTTTGATAGAGGTGGTGAGGTCACCTCCAATGAGTTTAATAGTTTTTGTGAAGATCATGGGATAAAGAGACATTTATTAGATCGTAGGACTCCACAGTAGAATAGAGTTGTGGAAAGGAAGAGCATGACAATTCAAGAAGCAACAAGAACCATCATGAAGGAAGAAAATCTACCGAAAGTCTAATAAAAAGAATCTATTCATACTACAATGTACATTCTTAACATAATACAAGTAAGAGTGAATAGTTCAAAGACTCCCTATGAAATATGGTGTAGAAAACCTCCTATTGTGAAATATTTTAGAGTATTTGGAAGCAAATGTTATATGAGAAGATATGAAGAAAATATAGGAAAGTTTGATGCAACATCAGATGAAGGAATCTTCCTTGGATATTCTACAAAGAGCACGGTATACATATGCTATAAAAAAAGGCTAAAGAAGATAGTTGAAAGTGAAAGTGTCAAAGTAGATGAACCCCCTTGTAGAGAATAAGAAGAAGAGAAATAGAAAGAGATGATAGTTGAAGAGGAAGAAGCTCTAGAAAATAATCCTAAGACCCCTAAGTATAATCACTCTAAAGATCAAATAATTGGATATAAGAGAAAATGTATACTGACAGGAAGAAGAGATGCATGATAGAAGAGCAAGTAAACTTTTTGTTTACTTTCTAAGGTATAACTTAAAACTATGACTAAAGCATGAAAGGATGAGAGTTGTATCAAAGATTTGGAAGAAGAGTTGTGGCAAGTTGAGAAGAATCAAATATGGGAACTGGTCCCAAGACCAACAAACAATAATGCGATAAGAACGAAATGGGCTTTTAGGAACAAGTTTAATGAGAATGGAGAAGTTATTAGAAACAAGGCTAGGATTGTGTGTAAAGGCTACTCACAATTGGAAGGAATAGATTTTGAAGAGAATTTTGCTCTAGTGGCAAGAATAGAAGCCATTGGGATGTTTTTGGCTTTTGCAACACAAAGAATTACAAGTATATTAGATGGATGTCAAGTCTGCATTCTTGAATGGTGAGTTAAAATAATAGGTATACATTAAAAAACTAGAAGGTTTTCAGTTATTAGAATATTTTGATATGGTTTGAAGGTTGAAGAAAGATTTATATGGACTCAAACATGCTCCTAGAGCTTGGTATGCAATATTGGATAAGTACCTATTGTAATAGGGATTCAAAAAGGGTACCACAGATAGAAATATTTACTACAAAGTTGAGAGAGATCAAATTTTGATTGTGGTTGTGTATGTTGATGATATAATCTTTGGAGGAACTGAAGCAGTGTGTAAGAATTTTATAGAGGAGATGAAAAATGAGTTTGAAATGTCAATGTTTGGGGAGATTAATTTCTTCCTTGGGCTACAAATCAGTCAATCTGATAAAGGTAAATTCATTTCACAATCAAATTATGTCAAATAAATTGTAAAGAATTTTGGAATGAAGGACTCTAAACCAATATGTACTCCCATGGTTACTAGTTGTAAGTTGAGTAAAAATTATGAATCTCCTAAGATAGATTAGAGCAATTAAAAATCAATGATTGGTGGATTGTTATATTTAACTACTACACCAAATATCATGCATGTAGTATGTCTTGTGGAAATATTTCAAGAAGACCCTAGAGAATCACATTTGACAACAGTTAAAAAGGATATTCAAAAACTTGAAATGCACTCCAGAATTTGGTCTATGGTATCCTAGGGATACTGATTTCTCTCTAAGTGCTTATATAGATGTAGATTGGGTAGGCTGTACAAATGATAAAATAAGTACAAGTGGATGTGCTTTCTTTCTTGGAGGTATATTGGTTTCCTGGTTGAGTAAGAAGCAAGATTTAGTGTCATTATCTACTATAGAGGTAGAATACATTACAACAACCTCTTGCTTTACACAAGTGTTGTGGATGAAGTATACATTGAAGGATATCAAAGTATCATATGATGAACCTATTCCTATCTTGTGTGAAAATATAAGTGTTTTCAATATTTCAAAAAATCCAATAATGTATTCAAGGACAACACATATCTCTATCTGGTATCACTTTCTAAGAGAGAAAGTTGAAAAATAATGAAGTATGTGAAGGTGGAGTATGTGCCTACAAAAGATCAAATAAAAAACATTTTCACAAAGGCTCTTCCAAAAGATACATTTGAGTATCTCCATAACAAGCTAGGGGTTATTTCCCCTCCTTATTTCAACTAGGTACATAAGTTGGTGCATCTATCTAGGTGAGAAATTCAAGATTTATTCTTTGTCTTGGACTGATGAAGGCTAAATCTCAAGGGGAGTGTAATTAAATAACTTGCACAATAGAATAAGTTGATATGACATATGCTAAAAATACTTAATAATAACTAAGAATAACAAGCCACTTCAAGGGGTCAACCTCCAAATATCTCCAATCAGAACACAATTCACAATATGATGATGAAATAAGACTCACTAACTCCTATATATACCTATTTATGCCTAGAATATCACCTAGGCCAACTTAGATAGCCCTATATAAGCCTTAGGCCAACCTAAATAATTAAATACCAATATAATAATGATAATATGACTTAATTAAGAGTTAATATAGCCATAAGCTAACTATTCATAACCCGATGTACACCAATATTAAGGGTGTAGCATGCACTCCATATTCAAAGAAGAATTATACATAATGATAATCAAGTGTAGATTCTTTTGAATGAAATCCTCATCCTCCCATGTGGCATCTTTAACTAGTAAATTCTTCCATTGGATGAGATACTTGGTGAGATTTCTATTCCTCAACTTCTTCATGTGTGTGTGATGAATGCACTTTGGTTCCAAAATGATTCTTCCTTCTTCATCGAGATATGGTAGTACTATTTGAGTTGGAATATTATCTCCAATTACCTTCTTCAAACAAGAAACATGAAAAACTGGATGTATCTTTGTTGTTGGTGGCAACTCTAGCTAGTAGGCAACACTACCGATCATTTGCATGATTTGGTATGGGCCATAATACCTTGGAGACAACTTATTATTCTTTTTATATTGCTTTAGTAAATTTTTCTTATAAGGCTGCAATCTCAAGAAGACCTAATCCCCAACTTCAAAACTTCTTTCGCTACTATGTTGGTCCACTTGCTACTTCATTTGATTTTGTGCCATAGCTAAATTCTTCTTGAGTCCTGAAAGTACCTGTTGTTGATGAAGCAAGTGTTCCTCTACTACCTGAACTCTTAGTGAAACCCTCAATGTTGATGTGATGGAAGGAGGATGATATCCATATAGTGCCAAAAATGTAGACATTTATGAGCTATGAAAAGAAGTATTATACCACTATTCTACTAGCGGTAGCCAATCTACCCATTGAGACAATTTCTTTAAAGTGAAACAATGTAGATATCCTTCCAAATGCTTATTAACAACCTTAATTTTCCCATCTGATTGATGGTAGTATGAATATCTATGAGCCAATTGAGTACCCAAAAATGAGAATAAATCTTTCCAAAAGTGACTAGTAATGATAGGATCATAGTCACTGACAATAACCTTAGGTGTACCATGTAGCTTTTGTATCTTCTCCAAAAAATATTTTTCCACTACAGTTGTTGTAAAAGGATGTGATAATGCAATAAAATGTGCATATTTAGTGAGGCGATCAACTACTACCATGATGGCATTATGACCTTTAGATTTGGGAAAGCCTATGATGAAGTCCATGGATACCTCTTCCCAATGTTGGCTAGGAATAGATAAGGGTTGGAAGAAACCTTATGTCTTAATTGTCTCCCCTTTATTCCTGTAACAAACCAAACATTAAGCCACAAATTTTTGATCACCTTTTATCCCTTCCCAAAAAAATCTTGTTTGACCCGATGATATGTCTTCAAAAATATTGAATGACCACCAACTGGAGACTCATGTAGTTCTATGAGAATCTTGTGTTTAAGAGTGGAATTCTTGCAGAGATACAAATACTCTTTATACCAAAGAGTATCTCCCTTCCAATAAAACTTATTTGAACTACTAGGATCACTCTTTAATTGTTGGATGAGGTTACTTGTCGCAACATCATTTTGCCACTTTGCTTCAGCTTCTTCCACCCAATTTTCTTGTAATATTGAAAGGGAACACAATAAGGCTTAATATTTCTCATCCTTCCTAGAAAGTGCATCTGCCACAATATTTTCCTTACCTTTCTTATATACAATCTCAAAGTCATATCCCAACATCTTAGTGACACATTTTTGTTGCTCTTCAGAAGATAATCATTGATCCAAAAATTGTTTTAGGCTATTATGACATGTCTTAACCTTGAAGTTTCTAACCATTAGATAAGGCCTCCATTGTTTAACTGCATGAAGAATTGCTAGAATTTCCTTCTCATAAATAGGTTTGAGGTGATTCTTACCCTTTAATTGATGACTCTCAAAAGAAATTGGTTGAGTCTCTTGCATGAGTACTTCTCCTATACCATTTCCCGAAGCATCACATTCCACAATAAATTCCTTGGTGAAGTCTGGACTAGAAAGCACTGGAGTTGTACACATAGCCTCCTTCAATCTCTCAAATGTTGCATTAGCGGAATCATTCCAATGAAAATAATCCTTCTTCAATAAATGTGTGTGAGGTGTTGCTATACAATAATAATTCTTCACAAATATTCTATAGTATCCCATCAATCCCAAAAATCCCCTCAATTTCTCAATGGTTTTTAGAGTAGGCTATTCCATGATAGCCTTAATTTTGTTAGGATCCACCTTTACTCCATGTGAAATTATGCGTCCTAAATACTCCACCTCATTAAGACCAAAAGAAAAAATTGGATGGATTAGCATAGAGTTGATGATCTCCGAGTATTTGTAATGCTTGATTTACATGTTAAAAGCATTCTTCCCATGTATTGCTATTAAACAATATGTTATCAAAGAACACTAATACAAACTTCCTCAATAATTTCTTAAAAAATGGAATTCATCAAAATTTGGAATGTAGATGGTGCATTGGTAAGAGTGAATGAAATCACCAAAAAATCATAATGGCCCTCATGTGTCTGAAATGTTGTCTTACAAATATCTTCTTCTTTTATCCAAATTTGGTGATAACTAGATCTAAGATCTAACTTGGTAAAATACATAGCTCCATTCAATTCATCTAGAAAATCATCAATGACTAGAATACGAACTTATCTTTAATGGTGTACATGTTGAGAACTCTATAGTCTAGACACATGCACCAAGTTTCATCCTTCTTATGGACCATCACCATAGGTGAGGAGTAAGAATTTTAGCTATGCCTTATAATTCCTACCTCTAGTATCTCCTCAACAATTTTTTCTATCTCACATTTTTGTATATGTGGGTACCTATAAGGCCTAATGTTGGGTGGTTGGATCACTAGAACTAGCTATATGGCATGATCATGATCCCTCTTAGGAGGAATTCCTTTAGGAATATCTCCAAAAATCACTAATTAATGATCAAATATTACTTGTAAATATGGATGAGTAGGAACATTAGATTGAGAGACTTCTAGTGAACATAACTAGGCCACATATCCATCAACTCCTTTCTTAAGAAAATTTTGCATTTGATGAGAGATTACCATTTTTGGGTACTTTTCCTTCAATCCCCTTAGCTCTACTACCTTTCCTTTTGATTGAAATCTAATGAATAGTTCTTAGAATTTCATCTCAATTGTTCCCAATGTAGTAAGCCACTGTACTTCCAAAACAATATCTATTGCACCCATGGAGATAACATAAATTGGGCTATCAAGGTGCTAATCTCCTATTGATAACTTAATGCTATGGAATTTTTTAGAACAACTAATAGTACCACCATCTTAAATCAAGAATTGAAACTATGAATCTAGATATATAAATCAATTTAAATGAGTAGCCAACTTTTTGTTGATGAAATTATGAGTAGTACCCGAATCAATCAACACTGTTACTTTATGCTTCTTTAAGTAACCAACTACCTTGAGAGTTTGAGGAGCACTAAAACTTGAAAGTGCATGAAAAGAAATGATTGGTTTGGAATCATGCGATTCCTCATCTAACTCCCTTTCACATTCTAATATTGGTTCCTCATCTTCCTCACTCAAACCTTCAATATAGAACAATTTCTTGTTACCACGTTTATGTCCCCGACTATATTTTCCATCACAATTGAAACATAACCCTTTTTCTCTCTTCTCCTCAATATGTTGTGGGGTCAACCTAGTAGGTTGAGGAAGCAAAGGAGTTGAATATCCTTTGTCTCTTATCACATTATCCCCTTGCTTTCTAGGAATTGAATGCTTTTCATCTACCCTCCTTGCTAAGACAAAAGAATTAAAGATAGAGCTAGGACTAAACATGCATACCCCATGTTGAATGTGATCCTTAAGACCACCCAAGAACAAATCATTCAAACTCTCCTCTATAATTGTATCCACTCTTAAGGAAATATTTTGGAATCACTAAATATAATCCTTAACTGATCTTGTTAATTGAAGTTTAGCTAGTTGGTTGAAGAAGTTGTCTGTCACACTCTTGCTATATTGTTCTTGGAGTTCCCCTGTAAAAATTGATCATGAGATAACTCAATACCCTTTTTATTTCGATGAGTACAAATCCAATGATACCAAATGAATTGATCTGGTTCTAGATATAGGGAAGCCATCATGACCTTTTTTCCATTTAGGACTTGATGGACTTCAAAAAAAATCTTCATTTGGTTTATCCATGTTAGAGGATCCTTGCCATCAAAATTGTGCATATCCACCTTTGGTATCAAATTCCTAGGTCCCATAGGAGCATTAACATTTGGTTCAAGAGTAGCTAACATGGAAGATTCACCTCGGTTTCTTGAGACCTCTTTCTTGGTTCATTCATATAGGTCCTTAGCATGCCTCGTATGTTCGATATATCTCCTCTTAGGCCACACATCTCCATCTTCACTGAGGAAATGTCTTCCTTGACCTTAATTATTTGCTCATTGGGATTAATATCCTCTATTGTTACCTCATCCTTATCAAAGGATTTTCTTGACGTGACCATTCTTTTTGCCCCTTGTTGTAGGCCCCAACATGATGGAAACCAATATTTTTGCAATAAATCACACAAATGAAACTTAAATTCTCTAAAAAATTTACTATAACTTACTAGGGCCAAGATACCACTTACCCAGAAAAAACTCCAAGAAATTAGCAGATTTGTAGCCTTGAGTGCAAATTTGTTGGAAACCATAATTTTACAATAACTCGCTTATTTATACTTCAATTTCTACAAATTTTATACTTTAGGATTCTCTATTATGTTTACAAAAACCCAATAAAAATTAGGCTCCAATTTTGTAGGATTTGAGAGGTATGCAACTTCCAAATAAATTGTGTAGAAACCCTAATTATGTAATAATTCTCTCAATTCTATTCTAATTCATTTGAAATCTAGATTGTAGTTTCTTTAATATGGTCTTAAAAAACCCTTTAAAAATTAAAAAAAATTCACCAAAATCTGAAAGATATGTGCCTTCCAAAATGACCTCCAATATTAAGAAGATGCTTTGCCTCTATGGTGTCAAGATCATGCTCTGATACCACTTGTAATGAAATAACTTACACAATAGAATAATATGATATGAGATATGCTAAAAATACTCGATAATAACTGAAAATAATAAGCCACTTCGAGGGTGAAACCTCCAAATATCTCCAATGAGAACACAATTCATAATATGATGATGAAATAAGAATCACCACCTCCTATATATGCCTATTTATGCCTAGGATATCACCCAAACCGACTTAGATAGCCTTATACAAGCCTTAGGCCAACCTAAATAACTACATAATAATATAATAATGATAGTATGACTTAATTAAGAATTAAGATAGCCATAATCCGACTATTCATAACCTGATGTACACCAATATTAGGGGTGTATTAGGGAGTAGGTAGTAGTGTCTTTGGTTGGTGCAATCAGGGGGAGCATATCTTATGCCCCTAAGGGGGAGAGAGTAGTGATGAGGGAGTAGTGGAGAGAAATTAAGTGAGAGAGAGTTTCTTGCAAGTGTTGCCTAAAGTGAAGTCTGTAGGTTTTTCCCTTTGCCATTTATGTCAAAGGGGAGAGAAGTTTGGAAAACATGGAGAGAGTGAAATCTAAGAACCATAAGGAAATAATTGATTTCAAAGGGGAGAGAATACTGAAGTCAGAAATGTAAGAAATGTCCAAGTAAGGGGGAGTACTACTTGATGTAGGGTTGATTTTGTGAGCTAGTGTTGCTATTGCATGGTTTATTTTATTGTTGATGATTTTTCATAGCTTGTGTTTCCATAAGTAACAAAGGGGGAGATTGTCAAAGATTTGTGTTGTCATTGATGCCAACAGGGAGATTGTTGCACTATGTTGCCTTGAGTGTTGTCATTGATGTCAACCTATGCCAACCTCTAGTGTGGTGTTGAGAAAGTGTTTGTAGATGGAGAGATTATTGGTGTTGCAGAGTGTGGTTGTGATGAGAAGGTGTTTGTGATGTTGATGCAACTGGTTCAGTTAGTTTCCAAATGATTTTTAGAAAATTTGAATAAGAGAGTGTATAAGATGTTTGAGTTTTGTTTTGCATTGTGCTCCACATTTATTCATGGTTGAAGATATTCTTGTGTGGTTTGGATAAGATGATTAGAGGTGTTTAGAGGTTGTATATCTAGAGTTTCAAGTTTTGGATTGTGCGACAGTGGAAATTGTGTTTGACAGTATGTTTGCTTGTGAAAAAGGTTGTTTGGGAGAAATGGAATTGCTCCACATTTATCCATATTAAGGTTTCTTGTCTTACGGATTTGGGAGCATACTAATTTATTGTCTATCTTACCTTCCCTTGGAATTTTGTGTTTTCAAATGTTCCACAAGGTTGGTTAGTGAGTTGTATGCCCATGGCAGTGTGGCTAGTTGCACAAGATGTTAAGTATTCTTAGTTTTAGGTGGTTACAACAGTATTAAAAAATATTTTGGGATGTTGTGTGATGTTTCTTTATGGTCTATATGATGTTTTCAAACCTGGTGAAGAGTCAATTGATTGTTTGGTAGTGTTAATGTAGGTTTGGATGGTGTGGCGTGTTAGCGCCACTTATGCATGTGCTTAGTGGTTTGTGTAAGTGTGGTAAAGCATGTCAGTTGTAGTTTGGATCTTGGTTAACCCTTAGTGTGGTCCACCTTCAATTATTTCCACCATGGAAGTGTTTGGTGCTAACCTATTTGTTGGTTGCATGTTTGAGGTGCATATGTTTCATAAAGGTCGACCTAAACAAGATTGTTTAAGGTATGGACAATAAATAATAAATTTCAATTGTTGGAGATGTGATCTATATGAAGTGAGATGTGAATGTGATCAAGTGTGATGATCTAAGTGTGAGCTTAAATGTCTAAGGCTACCATATGTAGTGAGCAGAATGTGTCTAAATTTTTAGTGAACCTAAAATTGCTAGAGGCAGTGAGCCGAAGGTTGCAAATGGTGTAGAGTTATTGTGGTGGATCTTCTTGTTGCTATGAGGTAGTGAACCTCCTTGTAAGAGTCTTCTATTCTCTTATATTTTGGATAGTGAGTCACTTGGGTAGTGGGCCCTTGGCAGTAAGCCATTCTTCTCTTCTAGGTAGTGATCTCTTCTAGTAGTGAGCCTATTATATTTGCTATTGTTATTCATATATATGTGAGTTAATCCTCACCTTGGTTTTTCCTTGATTAAGGTTTTCCATGTAAATATTGTGTTCTCTTGTGTATGAATTTTGTTGTGTTGATGTTTCATATTTTTACTTTCTATTGATGCTTAATAAGGGTTTGAAGGGTAATAAGGATTTAAGGATTAATGAGGGTTTGATGATTTTAATGTACAACTGATTCACCCCCCTCTTAGTTTTCTTGTGTTTCTAACTAAAGATTCTTGCAAACACCCATGTTTATTATTATTAATGTTGGGATCCTTTTAAATCCTCTTACATTAAGTTGGATAACCTTATATATGATTTTATTTGGGCTTCTTCATGAAACCACAAAGGTTTTTATAGGGTTTCCTAGGAATTATATTATCTCCCTCATAATTTTGGGGGGTTAATACTTTTATCCACACAATGGAAAGGTTTGAAACTTTGTGTCAAATGGATTATCTATTACCTCACTAGAGATGAAGTTTGGAAAAGCCTAGTTTGACATTGCATCTCCTCTATATATTTGATTGGACAACCTACTTGGAAGAGGATTGTTTTCCAAACCCTTCTTACCATAAATAATGAAGTTTAGATTCAAGGAACATGTGTTGTTAAGAGTATTTGGAGAGATTTGGAGGCCATAAAACCTTATTTTTCTAGAATGGTTATACTTTTTTTATGTTATTTCCATCAACTAGTAAAATATCTAGTGGTCCCCCATTCTTCAAGATCAAGGTTTCCCTTTGGCTAGATTTCCTTTGATGTGAGTTCTAAGATTCACAAGGAATTCAATGTCTATGATATTTATTCTCAAAATTTTTTATGAGTCTCATGTCATGGAATGAAACTAAAGTTAATTTTTATCTTTCTAACTAGGATTGTGAAACTTTTTTTTTAAAATAAAAGTGGCAGAGCCACTAATTTTTTTATTAATAACGAAGAGGTACATTTACGAAGTACATCATAGAAGATCTTTGAATAGAGAATAGAAGTAGAGGAAAGAACAAAATGTATAACAAAATTCTCCCATAAGAGACACATAAAAGATTCCTGAAAGAAAATAAAGAGCCCTTATAACCATAACCAACACAAAAAGTGGTGTTATGCAAAGAAAAACACCGCATCAAAATGCATCCCAAAAGGTGGAGCCAAGTAGCCAAAAGGATGACAAAATGAGGTACAATACATTTCGAAAACATACACCAAATTATATCACGAATTGGAGAGCCAAGAAGAATGGGCTGAAGAATACCTTGAGCATGAAAGCAAAGGAGTGACAAAATTCAATAATAGACCATGATCAACCCCTGGAACATCCTTGCTTGGTCAAATATACAAAAAAACCAACAAAGCCTAGAACATGGACACGACCAACTTGCAGTACAAAATGATAGCTGAGAATTCAAGGAGACAAAGAGAGGCATAAGGGGTTAGCCGAGAGATAATTCCATCCCATAGAATGATCAAAGAATCGAAACCTAGATACCAAAAAACGCCACTGAGAGAGAGATTTAGGTGGAACTTTCCTCTGATGAGGTGATGTTAGCTGGAGGAGGGAAGTAGGGAACTTCATGAGGCTCCATGAGGGTATGATGAATTAGAAAATGAACTATGTTAAAGAGATTTTGAATTGTGTCACAAATAGCATTACCATAGTGTAACCTTAACCTGAATAATTGATGATTAAACTCACATCGATAGTCATCAATGAGTGCATGAGCCATTAAATAGAGTAGAGTAGAGAGACACTTGTCAAATAAAATGTGTTGTCTACAAAGAATGCCCCCAAAAATATTCAAGTCATGAATATATTATAACCTTCTAATGTAGGTTGCAAAGAGGAGAGTGGAAAAATATGAGGCAATAAGTATGTACATGCTAGAAACTTCACCATTTCGACTCTCCAAAGGACATCCATGAGGTTTGAAACAAATATCGATGCAATTTCATGAGGCAACACCATGGTGTGGAACTCCACCCATTCCACACCAAGCACAATTGAAATTTCCTCTGTAATTTGTTTAAATTCAATTATAAAAGTCAACTTTTCAATGTTAAGTGGTTGATTATCTCGAATCTCATGCAGTCTCATAGGGACTAAAAATTTGAAAGATTTTTCCATTTCCATAGAGAAAGAACGAAACAAGATAATGAGAATAATGTATGGAAACTCTATTTTAAAAACCTTGCCACCTTGCCAATATAAGAGTCAATCACATGAACATTCAATAAAAACACTAACTCTTGGTTGTACCAAAGAGAGGTGGAAGTACTATTTCCCAATAAATAAATAAGCCACTGAGGGTGCCCAATGGCCAAGCAAACATTTCTAGGTGCCAAACAATAAAGAGTCAAACAATAGAATGCCATGTCACACCAAGTGCCATGGAATCAATGCAATAAAAGTGGAGGACACCATATGTGGCCACATCAATGTTTGTCAACATGAAAAAATACACATGGGTAGACACACTTGGAGTAATAATAAATTCCCATTATCCACAGGAGTAAGATAAGGGGAATGAAAGTACATATTTCCAAATTTTGCATTTCAATGTAATAGGTGTCATAGGGAACTATGCACATAACCAAAATATGCATTAATATTTCATAGGAACTAAAAATCTCCACCAAAATCCACCAAAAAATGTTGGTTTCACACCATATAATTTTTTTTATTGCCATTTGAATCATCACATGTACCAAGCAAACCACCAAGAACAACAATGACAACTGTTAAGTACCCCAAGCATTTAAATAGTTCACCACCAAGAATAGCATCGATCCTGCAAGCTGTGGAACAAGCACATGTCTGGGCATGAATATCAAAGAAACAAAAGCAACCAAAATAGCTTTGAAAACATATTCAAAATTTGGTAGATGTAATTAGAATAGGACCATTTAAATTTCCAAGATATTTAGATACTCTAAGTGATAAATGATCCAAGAAAGGTAGGGGGATTGAATAAAGTCATGTGAACAAAAACTAACATTCCTTCTTGTTGAAGGTATTGGTCTCTATACAAATATTAATTGGTCCTTGAAAAAATAGAGATGTACATGTGAACTTGAAATGGATGAATATGACCAGCCAATTCAATTTATTGAGATTACCTTCATCATCGTTGTAACAAAGAGACCACAACTGCATTCCCGTTGATAACCATCACTCTCTTTGATAAACTCCATTCGTATGCCATCCTTATTTTTTAGAATAAGAAAGGGACATTGATATCACTCAGCTTGAGATATCAAAATGTCCTCGATGTAAGGTATGGTGTGAAGTCGCTACCAACAAGGATGACCCACCCCCAAAGAAAAAAAGGAGATGCACATGTGAACTTGAAATAGATGAATACAACCAACCAATTAAATTTATTGGGATTACCTCCATCATTATGGTGTGAATTTTCTACCAGCAAGGATGACCCACCCCTAAAGAAATAGAGGAGATGCACATGTGAACCTGAAATAGATGAATATGACCAACCAATTCAATTTATTGAGATTACCTTTGTCATCATCATATTGAAGAGACCACAATTGCATTCCCGCCGATAACCAATACTCTCTCCGATAAAATCTAGTCGTATGCCAACCTTATATTTTGAAATAATGAAGACATTGAAATCACTTAGCCTGAAATATCCAAGTATCTTCGATGTACCCACTATTGCATACAAAATGCCCCATCTGAGGGACCATGAGTGACTCGAAGGAAAAAGAAATGGTCACCCTTGATGAGTGCATGAAATGACACTTGAATTAATCCTTTTTATGTTTTAAAAGAATTTATTATATATTAATTAACTATACTGGGGGTAGACTACATGCTCAAATGTTTGTTTGATTTTTCCTTATATTTAACTAATTAGAGTATATATGAGAAATGGTATTTTGCAGTAAATGTCTTGCTTTTGAATGATGATTAATGATAAAAATGTTTATGCAAGTTGAGATATTTTTCTATCTTGATTGCATCCTATCTTTGAGGATTATGTTTAGTTGATTAAGTGCTGATGTTATGAGGTGGACATGTTAAAATTCATATTTAACAGATTTGAAATTTGTCTTGCTCCTGATCACTCCAGTTGGATCCTAATGAATGTTTCTGAATTGACTTCTTCAGTCAGTTTGAGAACTTTTTGTTTAGTTACTTTCATGTGGTAGATTTCTTTATGGCACTTTCAGTTTTGTTTAAGTTTATTTGTTACCATTTTGCATCTTGGTGGGTTACACAAATTTTTGTATTCAAATAAGTGGATATTCTTATAAATATCCATCCTTAGTATTAGTTTGGTAGTTAATATTTTTTCTTTAGCATTGTAATGTGGATGACCTTCACTTTTGTACTACTTGCCTTTTTTGGCCAATTGGAATGAAAATAAGAAGTTGATCTGAATCTTAGTGTTTAAGTCCAACTGGAGGAAGAGTAGGGCCTGCTCAACTGAAGGAGGTGACTTGTGTTATTTTCTTTGATTCAATTAATTTCTACATCGTTCATCTCAATTGAAAAATAGGAATATAGATCTTTGTTAATCATTGTTAGTGAATGTGAATGCTTATATTCTTAGATTAAAATTCATTGAATCCTTAGAATAATTCATTACACCTTACTATATATTTGTATTCACTCATTTTTTGTAGATTTAATCATTGTTCATAGAGTTAGATTCATTGATTACTTCAAAATGCATGTAGTTTAATGGAAGAGACAATGATGACTTATGGAAAGATGAAACTAAAGCTTGTTTGGAACTTGTTCATGGAAGTTAGTATTATTGCTTTCTAGATTAATGTTCATTTTCTACAAAATTAATTAGATCCTTTTCTACAAACGTAAATAGATTTCCTTTCCAAGTATATTTCAATTCTAAAGTTTAGTTTAAAAGTAGATTTAGTTTTTAACTTAATTCTTCCATGGATAAATTGCAAGTAAGTCAAGTGAAGTATGAATTGAGTTATTGGAGTCTGAACAATCATTAGTTAAGAGATAAATTAGGATTAAGTCTTTAGAAATAGTTAGGAACCCGTTGTTAAGATTGGCTCCTAAGAGCTCTTGAAAGCTCCTGACAGCTCCTGATGGAGCTAAACCGCAACCAAAAGTCACTGTTTACAGTACAAAAACCCCCAATTTATGGAAACACCCTTATTGCATACAACTCTAAGACACACCCAGTTTGATAATTGATAAATTAAATGATGCAAGAAGTGACATCAATGACCTTGCACATCAACCCTTTGCAAATCAAGGTGAAAGTAATTGGAATTGAATTAATGTGAAATAAGAAATCACATCCTGCCTATTAAATTCCTTGTGAGATATAACTTCATCAATAACTTTATTAGCTAGAGTGTCCACATATGAATTGGCCTCTCTGTAACAATGTAATATTTGAAAATTTGGGAACCCTTCAAGTTTTTTTAAGATGTATGATAAGATGTATTCCAAGAGTGAGATCTCCTATTTTTCAACACAAAGATAACAATCTTTAAATTTCCTTCATTGGCAAGATGAGAGATGGAAAATTTCTTAGCCAAGTCCAAAACTAGTCTTAGTGCATTAAATTCAGCGACATTATTTGCACCATTTGGAATCAATTCAAAAGCAACACCAATGAAGTGACCATGCCAGTCTCGTAAGATTATAGTTATACCTGATTTACTAGGGATACCTCTAGAAGCCCCATCGAAGTTCAATTTGACAAAATTTCTAGTGGGATGGATCCATTTTAGGTGCTTTCTCTTCACATTGGGAGACTTGCTTAAAATAGAGCTAGCTCTAGGGAGTTTAAGAAGTGACCAATTCTTTAAAATGAAAGCGTCCCAAGAAGATAATTTTTTACTAAATTTACACTCTTATATAGAGAAGAAGTTGTCACCTCAAAAATGGAAATCTCCATTTTTTGTGGGACATGGGAGATGCTAGAAGCCTTCTTTCTAAAAATTCTATTGTTTCTTTCAAGCCAAATGTTCCAAATGATTATGGAAGGGAATATCTCCCAAATGCACGATAAGGAAGAAGTAGGAAATAAAGAGGGAAAACTGAGAAAATGATTGAGGATGGTATTGTGGAGAGGGTTTGACCATCCAAGTTTATTCATTACCCAATTCCAAAAATGATGGGAAAAGTTGCAACCAATTGATAAGTGATCAACAAATTCAAAGGTGTCCTTGCACATAACACAGGGGAATAAAGGAGTGATTCCCAAATTTTCCAACTACATACCTATTAAAATTTTGTCTTTGATTTCAAGCACGAATTTTTTTTCTCTAGGAAGGACATGAGGACCCAAATAAATTTTAAATGGCCATGGGGTTGATTGATTTCTAGAGACCAAAGAATTATATCCATCTTTAACATCGTATTGACCATTTTTAGATTTTAACCAAATGATTTCATCTTGTTTGTTGGATAAATAAATTTGTCTCTTTAAAAGTTCAACTTTTAGTGAATGTTGAGCTATGGTGTTGTACACCATTGCATAAATTGATTTATTATAATGTTGTAATGAAATAATTATTTAGTTGTGATGCACCTTGGTGGTGTGGATAATCACACTAGGTAATTATTTGGGGACCACTTATGTTGTATTGTAACATTGTATTTGTATATGCATAAAAATGGTCATGTCTAATTAATTCTGACATTTAATTAAATATTTATTATTTAATTAATTTCTTTCTTAATTTCTCTACATATAAATAAATTTAATTAATTAATTTATATTGTTCACCTACTTTATTCTTCCACTTTAATTAAATAAATTCATTTTATTTAATTACCACTTTCTTAAGTCCACTTAATTAATTAAATAAATATCATTGTTTATTTAAATTAATTATCACATTTAAGTTTAATTAAATCTTTGATTTAATTGAATTTAATTCCCTTTCTCCTAAATCAAATATTAATTAAATATGCTTATTTAATTAATTCCACATGTCATTTTCCAAATCTTAATTAAATATTTTATTTAATTAAGAATCTTCCATTTTCTCCAATATTTAATTAAGAAAATCTCCATGTCACCCATAAATAAATAATTGAATTTATAATTCATTATTTATCTTCTTAAATCTTTCCAAAATCTTCTAAAAAGATGATTTTTATCATCTCATCTTATCTTTTACATGAAAGAGGAAACAAATCCTACTTTCTTTTTTTCTTCTATTTTTCTCTCGAGTCTTCTCCATTTTCAACTATTCGATTTGCCAGAATTATCACAGCTGTTGATCACATTAGCCAATCAGAAGCTTTTGAAAATTTTATAAATATCCTTGCGAATCCAAGCATTGGTTACACAAAGATAGATACACAAACAACAGATAGATAGATAGATAGTGACAACATCTTAGCATTATCAGCTTTAGCATTCATAATTGTACATTTTAGCAATCATGTTTAGCTTAAGCATTTTAATCATATCTTAGCATAGCATGCATTCATCTTTAATCTCGTTCTCTAGGAAGAATATTTGTTGAGCCTAGCATACAATCTAAGAGCACACTGGAATTGACAAAAACACTGGAGATAGAGGATGATATGACGACATCAAGGACATAAGACTGAGTTTGCATTCATTTTAATTGATTTTCTATTTTGATATAATGCCTTATTGGTGTGTTTGATTTATTATTTTTAATTTACACATTGGGATACACTTAAAATCAATCACACAATATTATTATTATTTAATGTGTGAGAGACATGTGATACTAATTTAATATTGGGGAAATATTAAATAATTTGATGTCTTAGTACCCAATATTAAATAAGAGGTTAGTGGTTTTGTATTCACATGGTTTTGTGGTACATGGTTTCACCTTACCACTAGTTGTATTTTGTGTGAGCTTGTGTCTATAAAAGAAAACACATGTGTAGTAGTTTAGGTTGGTTGAGTGGGTTGACTGTCATTATTGAGTCTTTTTGAGGAGTGCATTTGTGAAGCATGGCATCAGATGTGTGGATTCATGCTTGGACACATGGGAATGCATTGGAGGGCTTGATGCTTCAAAGGTATTCATTGTAACTCTTGTATTTCTTTATTGTTGAATAATATGATGGAGCATGGATGCTTTTGGAGGCTGGGTTTTTCCATTTTGAGAGTTTTCCCAAGGTATATCTTGTGTTATCTTGTGGCTTGTATATTTAATCTATGCATTGTGGTTACTTGTATGCATGTTTATCTCTCATGGGTTATGTAGGAAATGAATAATATTGTGGGTTGAATGCAATATTTCCTAACAAGTGGTATCAAAGCTTTCATGGTTGAAGATTTTTTTGTTATAACCCTAATTTGAGAATTTTTGCAAAGTTGAAGCCATGGACATGCATGTAGGGTTTGAGGCATTACAAGATATGGAACACATGTTGTAGGTGTTTTTATGCAGATTTAGACTTTTTGGGTTGTCAAGATTTGTTGGGTTTATTGCAAATTTGAAATTTTCCAAATTTGGGTGAAAGAGGGTTTCTTGGTTTGAGTTTACATATGAGGGTTTTGTGGGGGAAATTTCATAGATGACCTTTTGAGACAAAATGGACCTCATGGTTGGATTCAGGTTGGTTGAGAGATGAATTTTGACATAAAATTTGACCTATTTTAGAAAAGTTGAAAAAAGGAAATTTTTTTTTAGTAAAAGGGCCATTTTTGCTCAAATTCAACATATGTAGAATAAAATATAAAAAGATAAAAAAATATCGTATTTGTATAAAATTTGTAGAAATATATATATATATATATATATATATATATATATATATATATATATATATATATATATATATGGGTTAGGGTTTTTAAAATTTTAAATACGTACAAAATACAAAATGAAAAAGGTTAGAAAAATTTGTATTGAAATTAAAAAAAAAAAATTATAATACCTTGGGGGGTTTGCAGACCCCCCCACCCATCGCTCGATACAATCAATATCAATTAGTACTGACATAGAAATCCTTGTTGACTGATGATACTCCCTAGTCGGTGGGGTTTCCAGTCCGGCTCCCGTTCGAAGGGGACTCGCCAGTGGTTCCACCACCCAAAACAAAATTTAATATATTTTAAATTTCGCCTAATTTTTTTTGAATAACTAGATTTCAAAGTGTATTAAGCTCTATTGTATATTCAGTTGGGTTTGGACTTAAGGGGGCCAATTTTTTTTTGAAATTAAGAAACTAAATTATTTTGAAGAGTATTTTGAAATCTGTCGCCTAGGTGGTGGTGGTGCTAGCCAGCCATTGATGGGCCACCTTGGGCCACCATAGCACTGCCCATAGGCCTACTTGGTCTTTTTATAGTAGTTTTTTTCAAATTTGCATAACATTTTCCCATGATGTTGGTTTTTCGACTTCTTGTAATCATTGGAAAGATGGTTCTAAGTATAGATTTGGTTCCTTTATTTTTTCATTTTGACGTGTTTTTGGAGCCTGGAAGTCATATGTTCTTGTTTGCATGATTTTGGTCATAAATTTTACATACATAATCATATTTTTAATTTCGAAGAGGCATTGGAGAGAATTTGTAGTGTACTACAGAGTGGTTCAAATTGTTTATTAGTTTGAGGAATAGGTTGAGCTTGGTACTTGTTTGATCGCTTGTAGGAGCTTGAGATTCAGGGTGTGATTGTGTGAGCATCCAGATGAGTCAAGAGGAAAAACCTTGAGGGAGTACATGTTTTTATATGTTATTTATGATGCTACAACTAATTATTATATTGGTGCTTCCTGGTATATGTTTACAAGTGATTTTCAGAGTTGGGACTTGTTGATGTGTTTTTTATGCACTTCTCAACACAGGTAGTGTGTAGGTGCACTACCTCTCTTGAAAGACAATCTTCCACAATCAGATTGCAGAACACTATCCCAAGGTCTCTAATGTTAGTTCTTGATAGTGCTTGGAATATCTCAGTTGATTTATGTGATTTGCTGGAATCACAAGGCAGACTTACAAATGAGTTACAAAGTGGGGAAGTTGGATTCTTGAAATAGAGTTCTTAAGATGGGAGAGTTGTTATGCATTTGTTGTAGGTTCAAACAACAGTCTTGAACTCCATTTTGTCATTGGATTTAGCTGTAAAATGTGCAATGAACCTTAGCATAGGTTACTCATTAAATAAAATGAAAAAGGGCAGGAAAGAGAGGAGGTTCCTGGATCTGCAACTAATTGTGAACAGTGATGATGGAGTTCCTGCAATGGACAGCTTCTTGGAAACAATATTCCACTTAACTAGAGATCTCACAGTCTCATGGAATTTGTGCTATCTTCTAAGATCTACAAATGTTTTGTCTTTCATTCACCATGTGCATGCATGAACAAAGATAAAAGTTTTGGAGCAGCTTTGAATTCAAGCCCATAATAACTTTACACAGCTATCTACCATTAGCAAACAACAAAAAGTATGGACTAAGAAGTCATCTACATAGCAAGAATTTTCATGATCACAGGAAAACATTCCTAAAATCTACCAAAGCAAGAAAACAGTTGACTAGAACAGCAATAAAACCTAAGTTAAACATCTAACAATGGAGATTGAATCAAGCAACATGTAAGAAACTCATAAAATACACCAAGTCAATGTCTTTTCCTTGTAAATTTCTGCAGCATGTCTTTACAACAACTCAACTCTCCTGCAAATGAGAGGAGAGCCCTATTTATAGTGACCAAAAAGTCAAATGAATGGCCATGATTAATTATCATTGTGTGGCCAAGAATCATTACAAAATAGGGTTTCACCCACCCCCAATATATCACAATTTAAAATTACATTTTGCCATTTTCCCTATTTTGTCCTTTACTGACGACACTATAGCACTTTGTCTTTTAGTTGATTGTTGTTTTACTATAGCTACTCTTTAGGGAGCTCTTTATCATCAACAAGGCTGTCCTCCTGCTTCTTGGATGCTGCATATTCTATGAACTTGAGGATGACTGCTTGGAGCTTGTCCACTTCAATAATCTCATACCTTAGCACTTGGTAGCTCCACTCCTTTGCGTTATCCTCCAACTTTTTCCAATCCTCATCGTATTTTATACCTTGATCTCTGAATAGCTCTGATTGGTCAAATGCACGGGCAACAAAACTCATAAATTCCATTAATATTTTGTTAGACATCCCATCCTCCATTTTCTTTTGGAAGTAGGGCTTCACCTTTTCTGGATCCATCTGCACTATGGGCATATCATATTTTGTCATCATCTTGAGATAATGAGCGCATTTTGCCCTGATTTCCTTTATCCATTCTATATCCAAATCCACCTTGCTCATTATCTACTCCAACCTTTCTCTCCTGTTGCCAAAGTCTCGCCGCCACACATCCATTAACCAATGATCATCCCTTTTAAACGCAATCTCCTTTTCCCATGTGGCTTTTGGCAATTGAAGGATAGCTTGAATCTTTGGGAAGGTGGAGTTGTATGCTGCGGGGAAGTCAATGCATAGCCTCCTTGTGCCTTCCAAAGATTGCTGCAGGTCTAAGAACTTGTTGGCTGTCTGAATAGCCCGATTAATCCCCATGTTTCTGATGCACAAGACCTGTTGGAACCAACTCTCTGTCATCTTCTCCAAGTTCTTTCTCCTTTCCATCTTATCAATCTGCTCTTTGGATAGCAGCTGGGGTGTGGCTGTGGATGTGGTAGGTAGGTCATCCACTGAAGACCACTGTAATCCGTTAAGGCTGCCACCTGTGCCTTGAGCTCATCCTTCGAGATCTTATCCTACTTTATTAGATTTACCACCATAGCCACTAATTCTTTAAGATGCCCGACTTTCTGTTCTTTGGTGGCGGTCCCTAAGTCGATGGTGGAGATGTTGTAACCCACCCTAGCCTGGCCAATCACAAGTGTTGCTATTTGCACTGCTCGAGACCCAAAAGCATCCATCATTACCCTGGATCAAATTTTGGGCTTCTTCTCCTTCTTTTTCATGATTTGAGCTTGGGCTAAGATGGCCTCTAGCTTTGCCCTTGGGTCCTTTAGTATAGGGGTTTTCTTTCAAGCTACTTCTCTAACCACTCTGGCACGACGGACACGCCCTTAGGTGATCCATGATCACCCTCGCCCTCCTTGGTTAAGGCCCCTGCTTCCTTATCTTCTAAGGTCCTCCCTCCCCTTTTTGTTGCATCCCCCTCTTCTTCTTCAGAGTCTTGGACGAACATGAGGTGTTTGATAGGAAGCCCGACGGATAGTTGCTACATGGGACCTTCTTTCTCTACTGTCTCTTCTTCTTTCTTTTCCTCAGCACACTCAACTTCATGCACAGGTTCCTTGGATTGCTCGACTTTGAGGCTCTTGAAAACTTGGGTTCCACTCTCAGGTAAATCTTCTCTTGGACTATCTTCTGGTGGCTGTCCTTCTTCATCACGGGGTGACCTTTCTACTCCCGCCTCGGTGTCTTTCAGCCACTGGGCCAACTCTTCCTCAAGATCATTGTTAAAGGTTTGCACAATTACATTACCACTGGTGCTATCTTCCTCGTCCCCACTCTCAGAAGAGCCCGTTCCCTCCTCATAAGCCACCCTGTCAATGATTCGGTGTTCGTACTCCAGGTGCTCGTGGTATTCATCGGCTTCCTCCTCAAAAGGGCTTCGAGGCTTCCCACTCTCGTTCCTCCCACTCCTTAGAGATTAGCATGGTGGCTTCCATAGCTGGTAGCCCTGTTGGCGGTTGTGAAGGCTGCATAGTAGCGAGGACTTATGCAAGGGCTGCTTGAAGAGTGGGATCCATTAGGATCTAGGAGAGCTTAGGGGGAAGATTCTACATATGTCTTGAGAGAGCCTCATGCATGGTGGAAGTGGGAATAGGTGTTGTTACTGTTGCTAGAGGGAGCGATGTGGTTGGTGACATGGCAGTAGAGGAAGGGGGAGTAGTTATGGCAGAAGAAGAGTCGACAATTATTACAGACTCGGCCGGAGGCGAAGGGGCAAGATGGACAAAAATGTCCACTGCCAGTGGGGATGTGGCGATCATAGCTAGGGAGGTAGGTGGTGCAACGACAGGGGCAGGGAGAGCCAAGATAGGTTCCAATTGATCCGTACCCTTCACTTTCTCCTCTTGGGTTGAGTGTTGTTTCGTGGTGAACCCAAAGAAGTGGAAGCTATGGATAGAGGGATTTCACAAAGCTATCGAAAGGACTAGGCTTCTTCTCAAACAAGTAGCCCCTTATTGGGAAGATCTTGTAACCTAAGTCGCGTGCATATATCAATTCTTCGCTGAAATACACGCCAACGAATTTACCAATTAGGAATAGTAAAGTGTCATTCTAATCCCTATATGGTAAGAATGGTCTTTTAATGGTACTAGGACACACTACATAAGCCTCAATAAATCCATACAAGTTGGACAATTCCTGGCCTTCCAAATTAGCATGCCATACAGGCGTACCCCCTGGCATAGGGCAAGATTTCATGATATATGGGTATAATGAGTTGACATCATAGTAGTACAGATTTTCACCATATGGCTTATACGTATCAGCATGGCCTCCATAATACCCACGCCGAATGAATGTATCTTCGTTCCTGCTTGGGATATGGATAGGCCAATTAATTGGATCATAATAGCTTGTATAATAAATGGTCATAGCTAGCGTTGACAATGTCAAGCAATTCTTGATATCAACTTTGTACTGACTCCAATAAATATCTTGTGCCTTGAGCATAACACCCCCTAACAGACGAATATCCTGTATCATATACTCCAACAGTTGCTTTCTAAGATCCTTTAGATTTGACACTTGCACTTCGTCATGTGGGAAGGATCCTTTAGAGCCTAATTGCGGACATAAAGTCTTAGCCAATGAAGCCAGACTACTAGGTAGCAGATTTAATGAATCTCTTAGACGGAACAGCCGTTTATTACCCCTATACACTGATAACTCGTAAAGTCTAAGATTCCTCATGAGAGGTTTGATGGTGTATCCCTTATCCACATGAGAAGTATAATATTTCATTAATAGAATCCCATCGAATCGTGAGAAGTTATGGAAGTATACCGTTCGAATATTAGTTCGATTAGCAAGGATTGCTAAATGCTCTAGAAATTCGAACAACATTCGATCACTCCTGTCTTCAAATTCAGGTATATGAAAGAGGTCATCCTCACTGAAATATGTTTTAAAGTCATAATTGGGGTAGACCCCTATATCTTCACCTAGTCTAAGCGCTATGAACCCCGCTGTGCTCCCCGTTTGTTTGAGCCTTTTGGAGGGTGAGCCCCTCGTTTCCTTCCTTGCATAGACCTTGGGGTCGGGAGATTGTTCTATTTTTGTCTCCTTTCTCTTCTTAGATCTAGTGACCGGAGGAGACTTGGAGGTCTCGCCAGTCGAAGTGGCAGTAGCAACATCCTCTGTAGCACTTGGATCACTTTTGAGCCATTCATAAGTCAAAATTACTTCTTTCCACTTTAATTGGGTTACTTGCTCATTGACCCATTCTTTGGTGTGGGCCAAGATTGGCTTAGTTATAATGTCAAGGTCATCGACCTCCTGCTCGTCCTAGTCAATTGTTAGTACTAGCAAATTGGTGACTGCAGGGTACCTGGGGTGCATTATGGTGCTCTCGTCTTCCTCGACCTGGTCTGGTATGGGGAAAGGCTGCACCTTTCTTATGAAATACGTAGTCATGCGCATATAATATCTTGCCCATACCTCCTTATCATCTTGGCAGTCTACCCAGAAGTCCTTAATATGGTGAAGATGGGCATACCCTGATCCCAGTGCCCTCCTTACATGCTCGTATGGGTCCATTCACAGGTGGGCCATGTGTAGGTGAAAGTGATAGTCCTTTAGTTCTTTCTCAGAATTAGTAGCGCATTGGGAGGTTTGCAGCCTATACATGCCCTGGCTAAGAGTCATGGGATAGGAGATCCCTGCTATGTGTTTGTTATTGAAGATTTCCTGTACGTGTTGGAGCTGTCGGGAAAGCTCCAAAAGGATGATCCAATGAAGAGAAAGGAATACTACCTCAAGAGTGCCCTGGCACTGTGGGAGACCCTCCTCTCGAAGTCTCCAGCAATCATTATGATAATATGGCCGATGAAGGCGTCGTTTACTCTACAGTATTCCCTTTTAAAGTTTCGGTACTGGAGCTGCGGGTACCTATCATAGGCCTTGAGTCTTTGCCCCTGCTCTTGATCGAGTGCCACAAACAACCCATTGTACTATCTTCGATCTGCCAAGGAATAGACGAGATAGGAATTCATATAGAACTTGGAGCTCTTCTGTACATTGACGAACTGCTCATGGAAGCAGTTGCTTATTATTCCTCCCCAGTAAAATGAAATCTTTGTGGTGATGTCCTCATTCCCACGAAGAATTTTCTCAATGAAGTACACCATCCATTCTTGGAAGAAGGCTGTCGTAGGAAGAACCATAACCCTACTTAGCATTGTGACCAAGTCGTGGTAATCTTCGTGGAAATCACTGAGGAAGAGTTCGTGAGGAACCTTCGCAGTGCTGCCCCACTTTTCTTTGAGCCAAAGCTGATTTATTAACCTTTTACATCCTGCCAGATTATCATCCCATGCTCCTTGGCATTCTTCTATGGTGGAGACTTCCATCCATTTAAAAGTGGGGATATAGAAAGTCATTGTGATTCCTTCAGGTGACATGTCAGTGAGAATGTTGCCCTCTCTATCAATAAGTGCCCTTGTGTCAGGCTGATATGCCTCCCAACAAGCCATGACTAATTCGGGGGCCACGAGGGATGGAGAGAATCCTGCAACTTTTGTGATCCCACTTTACCTTATCAGTCTTGCATTCTTGGTCATTGGATTGACCCTGACCCTTTGTGTGAATTTGTCAATATTGACGTGGCCAATGTTATTATCGGTGATCTCCTTCCAATCCGTGGTAACCTTTGAGTGGAGAGGCTCACCCTAGAATTGGTATTTCATCTGGTTCTTGTCTTCTTTCCCTCGAGGAGTTTTTCCTAACTTCTTTCCTTTGTCCTTTTCGACGGCTGCCCCCGAAGGTCCCACACCTGATTCCATATATTCTGCAAGCAAAAACGTAGTGAGTGCAATTGATCACGAAAACATTCATGTTAGCCGAAATCCTAAAGATGAAATCCATTTGAATAATCTATCAAGCATAACATGATACTTTATCTCCTGATGTCATTGGTCTTTTGATTGAGGTCTTTTGGACAATCCAGGCTTGGAGGGCCAAACTTCCCTACCAGGAATGTCGTTTTGAAAGGAAAATAGGGCAGAGGGCCCCCGTTGATTCTCCCTGATCGAATTTGATAATTTAAAAGGTTCGCAATGAAGAAGACCAAGATTAAGCACGTGGGTTGAGATCAAATTTCAAATTGGGCTCATTTGGATTAGTTTAGGGACATCCAGAGGTACAAGGTTGAAAAGCCGTCAGGAGATAGCTGTTTGGGACAATAGATTCAAAAACGGAAATCTAGAGACGAAAATCTGAGGTCCGGGGTCCGGCGGGCTGCAGGGACATCGGGAGATTACAATTTTCTGCTTGAGTGTTTAGGTCTGAGGCATTGGGAAGCTGTTCATCCCTCGCTGTTCAGGACGGCCATTGTTGAGCGGAAGTCTGAAAAGGGAAGCTCAGTGGATCGGACCTGGTGTTATAGTCGGACGAAAGATTTTGATGCTCACCGGCGAGAGGCTTACATTTTCGTCAAGAGGTCTGGGCGACCTATGAATGTCTCACCGACTGTCAAGAGGCGCACCGGGTCCGGCAGTTTGCAAGGCGGCTGGTGCTTCACCATTTTTAAGTGATCGGGCTCAGAGGGCCGGGATGGCATGATGTTTTTGCCATTTGGGATGGCAGACATCGAACAAAAGTCCAGAGCTTCGGGCCTGGAGGGGAGGAAGTCATCAGTTCATTTTTTAGTTTCAATTGGGCGGGCGGAGCTCATTCCGCCAATAGCCAGTCGGCGAGACACTAATGTGGTGGGAAGATGTCCTAGCGAGATCCTGAAGTCTCACTGACAGCCACGAACAAGACCGGACCCGGGACGAGCGTCCGCCATTTGATTTCATTTTCAGCCTCGCGGCAGTCGGAAGGGTGGAGCCCAGAGCTCAGAGGGGCAGGCGATATTTTCCTTTTCAGAACGGTGGATGAGGGAAGGACTCCCAGATGGCGGAGCCCGACACAGATGAGGTTTCATCGTTCAAGTTGGATCTTAGGGGCAAACGGGGGTCCAGAGCCCAGAGGTCAGAAGGACACTGGGTATTCGCCAAGAGGAAAGTGATGTCGTCGTGAGGTCTTGGAAAACACTGAGAGTCCTTCCGACAAAGGAGTCTTTGGCGTAAGTTTTTGGGTTGGGGAAAGGTCTTGGCAAAAAAGCGATGCTTCGCCGATGAAGAACGAGGGGCGTACTCTCGGGCATAGAATCCCAGGTACCCGGGCCCAAGAGAGCCAAAAGCTGCTTCGACATCTTGTTTTTGCTAAGTCTTCACTAACAAAGGGAGCATCTAGGCCCGAGGGTCACGAATGCCCCTGTGAAGAACGGCCATGCGGAGATAAAGCTCTGAATTGGTCATGGGGATGCTGTGTTGGTTTACTCAATTTTCGAGGACATGGGTTTTGTTCGTGGTGCCGCATTTTATCATTCACATGTTGCCTTGATGGTTGTTATTTATTTTAATACCTAGAAATCACAAAAACAATGTTCGGGAGGGTGAACGGAGGACCTACTTCGAACACTCAATGTGGGGAGGTGTGGGATCCACCAGCGGTCGACAAGTAAAGGCAATGAGCATGAGCATGAAGGTCTCGAAGACAACAAACTCCTCTCTGGCAAGCACTTATCACTCTCTGCAACATTGTCAAGTGAAAATGACAGGCTCAAGCGGGTCTTTTATACCCCCCACTACCATTAATGGACCTATTGAATGCAGGTATGGTGAGCAAGTAGGTTGGTGAATTTAAATTCACTGACGGCGGTGGGAGATCCGGGGTGCGGTGACCGCGAGGGCATAGGACGATGGCCATTTGATAAGTTCCTCTTGGAGATTCACCAGCGGAAAAGGGGAGGTCGGGGCCCGGAAGGTGGAACTTCGCTAGAGGTTCGCCGTGAGAAATGATGAAACACTCTCGAAACCCCAGTAGTAGAACTCCGGAATCCTGGGCTTAGAAGGTCGGAAAGCCGTCAAGATTTCCATGGATTTTAGTAGACGGAGAACGGGGGTCCGGACCCTGGGGTCTGGGAGGACACGAGCCGAGTGTCGTTGGGAATGGTGTGTGCAACGGGGAAACCCGGCAAAGGAAACCTAAACGACTGGGCTTGGAGCCATTGGCGGGGTCAAACTACCAAAGAGACTCCGCGAGGCACCAGAACCTGACAAAATTAAAAGGGGAAGGCACGGTCAACTTATGGTGAGACTTTGAAGCAATATTGACCATCTAGGACACCAAAAAAAAAAGGGGAATGCAAAACGAGGCAGCGACAAAAATGACCCAACAAGGCGAAATAAAAGAGGGTCCCCATTCAAAACAGGGCGTGTGTGCTGAGGGCACAACAGGACTTTGATGGTGACAGGTCCATAGGTTATCTTTGGTTTTGAGGACATGGTTGGACATGATTTGAGACTTGGAGTCTTTTATGGGTGATAGTTAAGTGTACATGCAATGATGGCTATGGTTATGGTGTCACGGATATGTAGGTACATTTGATGTATTGGCACGACATGATCATGTATGTGGTGTTTGGTGGTGATATGGTTTGGTGTTAGGAGATTGCTCTTATCTTCTTGATGCTTATTTGGCTCCTTGACTATGATTACTTGTTTGTGGACATGGTTGGAAAATTAGATCTATGGTTGATTTGGTGTTTGAGTCTTGATGTCTACAGGATTATCTTCTTTGATATCTTAGTTTGCAGGATACTAATGTGATGATGAGTTTGCATGTTTCGGTGGTTGGATCTACGAGTTATGCAGTTGTATGGATTGATCACCCATTTAGTTGTAGTGGGATGACTCAAATGTGGACTATCTATATCCACCAGGTTTGATTCATTATTGTTGCATATTTCATTAGTTGGCCTTGTTTGTGGTCATTTTTACATTGGTATGTTGCTTTAGGATTGAAAGGATGGATGGTTAGAGTATTTGATTAGTTAGGTGATGGGATGTGTAGCATGAGGTTTGATCACAATTTCATGATAGCTTGTTACATTCATTGGTTATACACTTTCAGTGGGAGATTTTGACAATGATTATTTGGCAGTGTTGGATTGGTTTGTGATGTTTTGTTGGGATTGTATATATCTTCTTAGCTTGGAGATCTTGGTTTCACTTATATGTTACTGATATTGTAGTTGAGTGTGTGTAGACCTAGATGATATTCATAGAGATGATGGTTGTCATGATGCCATGTGTAGCTCGTATCACGGTTCAGTGGGAGTTGTTGGCAGTGACAAGGATACATCATTGGTGATGGTTATCTTCATGTGATTAGAGATATGATTTCTTGGTTTAGAGTGTATTTGTTATGATGTCATGTTATACTCTTGATTCTAGATTAGATTTTAGAATATTACATGTTCTCTTGAGACCAAGATGTTTGCATTGGTGCATGTGATCTCCTAGGAGATGGCTAGATCATGTTATCATGATCTAGGTTCCTAATTTTGTAGTTGGAGCTTTGAAATTGATTGTGGTAGTTTTCTTTGTATTGAGTGCTAAAATAAATATTTGAACAGCTCCCTTCGGGTTTCTTTTTGTGAATATGTGTGCGCCAGCCTGTGCGTCGCCAAGTCTGGTCGACTTTCCATCGAGTTTTGATCTCCTGCTATTCGCATCCTATCTTCGCAACTTCAGGTGACGGCTTCCCTTTCAGCTCTTAAGATGCTGCGCTGGGCGTCCACGTGTCTCACTTATGGAGTTTTATATTTCCTTTTTGCCTTGAAGTCCCTTCGAGTTGCGAAAGCCTTCCACCGAGGCCATCACTTCTAAAGATTGTCGGAGGGACCCACATCTTGCTGCATGGCGACATATTGCGAGTTTTTCATACAGGAATGAAATAAGCAGCTGCGAGCTGCGAAGTGCTTCCGCAGGCCTTCTTTTATTGTTGGCCAGCCCCACCTTCTGCTAAGTGGCAACCATTCGTACCTTTTCAACTTGGTAGAGGGGTGAGCAACCGTGGGCTGTGAAACGCTGCCACACATCTTTCGCACCCGGTTGATGCGGCTTTATCTCCACTGTGACGAAGACCTCAACCCATGGGACACGTGTTGCTACTTTGCAATCTCTCGGCAGCGGTAAGGGAAGTTTTCATTTGGGCAGCGACAGGATACCACGTACCTTATAACTAATCCTTGAGGCGGGCGATAGGATGGATGACGAAATTATGTTATTGGATGCCGCTCTTCATGTTTTTTCAAAATGGTGGATGACGCTTGTCGCCTTGAGTATGGCTGTGACCACTGCCATCATTACAAAGGGCGCACCTACAACTGGATGACTAGATGCTGTGTTCTAGCTCATTGCTATTGTAACAACATTGGAAATCTTTTGATTCTGGCATCATTGCTGGAGATTGTGAGATCTTTTCTATTTCAGCTTTCCAAAGCGGTGGGAGTTTTTCCCCCCCGGCTATATATGCTCTCTCTGTCAACGAGAGAAAAGGGTCCAAAAAAATTCAAAGGATCCAAGAGTTCAAGAAAAAGGATACTGGTTTTAGCAAGAGATACCAGGCCTCTTTTACATGTTTATTTGCAAGAAACTTTCAGACTGTGCCCACTGTTCGGCCTTTCTGCTTTTCATGTTTTAATCAAATTGTGAACTGTGCCTTTTTATTGTCTCAAGCATTTCATTTGACAAGACTTCTATGTATTGAATACAAGTTTGCTTATCTAAATCATGTCTAAATGACTCTTCTTAGTAGTAAGGATGTATGCGATATTATTTTATGTCAATAAATGAACTGTTTATGCTATAGCTTTAAGTTTCTGACGTTTTGGAATGTGACAACACCATTCAGGCCTTTAAGTCTATGATTTATTATGCCCATCAGCAAATTTTGGCGCATCGCCTTAGATTAGATTTTGCTTTATTATATCTGTTTCTTTTTCCCTTTACAAAAACCATTACAAAAGAAGCCGACTTCTTAAAAAACTCAGAGGTTACTCAGTTTGGCGCAAAGGGGTCCCCCTTGAACTGAGTTTCCCATAAGGCACTGTTACCTCATTAATTTTTGGCGTCAACAGTTTGTCCTTTTTCTAGCATGCCCGGTGGGACCCGAACTAATGAAATTGTCTTATAGAGGGGTGTATGAGCCATCGGTCTGTAACTAGATCCCAGACTAACCCAGGTTTACTAGTGCCTCCATTAGGGACAGTCTAGGCCGCAAATCAATTAGTAACCGTTCCATTCCCACCACCCTTTCCTCTCACCATGTTGCTGGCCGCGAATAGAAATTATGTAGAATGGGATGCTGGGAGTCCCCTGGTAGCTCCAGTAGCGCCCGCTGTTTGGGGCGCTATCCCGGTCTCGGCCCTGAAAGCTCTTCCTAAATTTTTTGGAGATAACACAAAAATGCCAGTAGAACATTTGCAGGATGTAGCGGATGTATGTCTAGTACATGGTATCACAGCGCAGAATATAGCCCTGAGGGTCCTCATTGCGTCCTTCAAAGGAAAGGCTCTGGATTGGTACTGAACACTGACTCCTAACACCATTCACACTTGGGATGACCTCGGAGATCCATTTTATGAAAGCTTCTCAAATGACGGAGATCGTTCTTTGTTATACTATCAGCTATCCGTCATCAAACGAGCACCCCAGGAGGCTCTGACGGACTTCAATGCCCAATTTCACTCAAGTTGGCGGAGGATTCCTGTGACTATCTGCCCGACTCCAGAACTGGCATTCATGTTTTATCTGAAGTCCATTAACCCCGAAATTTCTATGATGATCAAGTCTTTGGGAGGAGCCACTTTACCAGATGCTTATGCTACTGCTATCAAAGTAGAGAATCATTTGATAGATTGCGGGAAATTGCCTCCTCGACCTATTGTGCTGATATTTCTCGAAATATCAAACACAACGCAAGAGGTTGCGACGACTAGTGCGTCAACAACTCCCTAGTCGATGTACTCATATGCAGCTGCTCTGGAAAGCTTGGCTTCCACATCAAGTTCTTCTAGTGATGAAATAGGCGACCTCAAGGAGATGTTGCGAACTATGGCAAATGACATAACAACTCTCAAGCGGAACCAAGCAACGCCTCCACGGCCCTCATATCAAAACTATCAAGGTGGGCAGCCTACCTATCAGCAAAATCAATATCAGAATGTGCCTCGCACTAATCCACTTGCGGTGGCTACAAACCAAATAGTTTTGGTGCCTACGCCGTTGGCAGGTGCGTCGCCAAGCTCAAGTAGAGAACTAACCGTGGGACAAAACAATCTTATCGATGACATCAATCCATGGTGCTTCCCTTGCAATGATGCACATATGCCCTTAAATTGTCCGCGTGGCAACTGACAACAGAATGTGGTAGAACAATGCAGTCAAGGTACTGCAGCAGAAAATGGAGAATACATATATGCCTCGGCAATGGAGAATGCGGTCCTTACCGCACAAATGCAAGGAATGTCCTTAGAGTAGGAGTCCGATATTGTGCCTGATCATGCGCTCTTCTCATGGATGGAAGATGAGGAAATAGTGTTTGCCAATGACACATCCACAACCGAAACGCCACAGGTACACTCCGACTATAACACATGCTCAAAGAGGAGATTCACCGGTGAGCCTGTTGTTTCACTTTCGGACAGCCTGCAATGCAAAGGAGTGTCCGATCAAATTTCTGGCGTTGCGACCGTCTCTTCGCCTTCTCAAACATAGAAGGAGATTATTATAACAAAAACAAAGGAGCAGAAATCTCTGAGATCGTCACCTTTTAATGTGGTGGAGCAATTGAAGAAATCATCCGCTAATGTGTCTTTATAGGACATGCTAGCTATCCCGGAACAGAAAACTATGCTACAAAAAGCGCTTCAACAAGAGATCAAACCAGCACCAACAGAGCCATCTGCTAGTACAAAAGGGGTTTATCAAATGCCGCCAGCTAAAATTCTTGCAGACAAGACGAAGGGATCCCATGAGGAAGGCGGAGGTAGGCCAAAACCTCAACCCTTCTTGACTCTCATTATAAGGGAAAAGCTATTACACAACGCTATGATTGATTCTGGCGCTAGCATAACGGTTATGCCAAAATTAATAGCTGAAGCCTTGGGGCTTAGCTATGAACATATGAAGAAGGGGGTGATGCAGCTTGATGGAAATAAAGTTGATATCGTGGGTGTCATCATAGCGCTTCCATTAACTCTATTTGCCTGCCCAAGTATCACGGTCTCGCAAGATACTGTAATCATAGATGTTCCTCCTATGTTCGATCTCTATCTATCTCGAGAATTTACTTCAAAGGTGGGCGGATATTTGTCCTTAGATTGGTCACATCTAATACTTAGGACCAAGCATGGTGCGAAAATGAAGATACAATCAGAGGCTCTATATTCTGAACACGTGGCAGAGGAGGCCCTGATCAATTTTGAGGCTGCACATACCTCCATCACCAAGCAAGACATGTACAATGTCGAACTACTAGAGGAGGAGGAGGTGGGCGGAGACCGAAATGATAAGGAAGATGCTCTATTGAGCAAACACATAAACAATGATCCTTTCAGGAATTATCATGCTACCGGATTGGGCACATATGTGATTTATGATGAAGACCAAGTTCTTCCGAAGGTCGTCAAAGAATCTAATGATAACCAAGCAAATGAGCTGTGGACGTTGTATTTTGACGGAGCAAGGAGAAAAGTTGGAGCTGGAGCAGGGGTATGTCTAATATCCCCGCAAAATGAAAAGTTGTTGAGATCTTTCCATTTCCAATTCACCTATTCAAACAATGAGGGTGAATATGAAGGGTTAGTCCAAGGCCTAAGCCTAGCGGAACAAATGGGTATTAAGCAATTGATTGTGTTCGGAGATTCTGAATTGGTAGTTAATCAGGTCCGAGGAATTTCCGCAGTGAAGAATGTCTGAATGAGATCCTATTGGCATCGAATCTGGGACCTGATTGAAGGATTTAAAGCTTTTAACATCCTAACCGTTCCCCGAACATAGAATGGCGATACAGATCACATGGCGGTGATCAGTGCTCAGTTTGATCCTGTCTCTGACTTGTTTTGGAACAAATATTTAGTACAAGTGCTTGTTCGACCAGTGATTCCCAACAATGATTAGAGTTGGAAAGTCTTTGAGAGCGATGAGCACATCACCTCGTTTATCCAACACTCGGGAGAATTTGCTGATCAACTTCAACCGAAGATCGCCGAGGCCTATGAAGGACAAATTATGCAGCTCAGGTCAAATAAACTTCCAAAGGTGTTAGTTACTCTCGATATTTTTTTCGATTGTAATGACGCCCGAAATAATAAGTGGAAATTCGTGGCAGACAAAAGTGATTATGAAAACCTTTGGGTCTCCGATGACATGAATCTTTGGGTTGGAAAAGATGTCTCACAGCGAGATAGAGAAAGGCTTATCAGTTTCTGTGAAAAATATAGAGTAGTGGCCTAGTCCTACGATGATCTGGAGGGTTATAATCCTGACATCATTCAACATACTATTGAGCTAATAGAAGGTGCGAAACCAGTCCGACAGAAACAGCAGCCGGTCAACCATAAAGTTGAGGCCTTGATGGCACAAGAGCTAATCAAGCTCATTGAGTCACGTATTGTCTTCCCAATCAAACACAGTACTTGGGTATCAAATCTAGTACTGGTCCAAAAGAAGAATGGTGATATCCGCTTATGCGTGGACTTCCGAGACCTGAACAAAGCATCTCTGAAAGACCACTATCCATTGCCTTCTATAGAATCGATCCTACAAACTGTTGTGAGATCTGAAATATTCTCTCTGCTAGATGGCTATGGACATCGCATTTAGCGAACTGATCAATAAGTTTATCCTAATCTATTTGGATGAAATTACTATGTTCTCTAAATCTAAAGATGATCATTTTGATCATTTGGAATTAGTTTTTCAAAAGTGCCAGAAGTTTGGGATTTCCTTAAATCCAAAGAAATGTGTATTCGGAGTACCCTAGGGTAAGCTATTAGGGCATGTTGTGTCTAAAAAAGGTATTTCAATCGACCCCGAAAGAGTGAGGGCTATCAAGGAGCTTCCCCTTCTGGTAAATAAGAAAGGTGTCTAGTCTTTCTTGGGCAAGGTAAATTTCATCAGCAAATTTATTTCTAATTTTGCCAGAATGATTAGGCCGATCACTCTAATGCTGAAAAAGGATCAAATTCTCAAGTGGACAACAGAGGCTCGAGAGGCATTTGAAAAGGTCAAAGAAGCAATCTCCACAGCCCTGGTGTTAATTAATCCAGATCAGTACAAAGATTTTATAATGTATGCCTTCAGTAGCAAGTCCGGTGTCGCTACTGTTTTGATTCAAAAGGATAGTGAAGGAAAGGGAGAGCACCTAATTGCGTTCTATTCCCGAACCTTAAAAGAATATGAGGCGAATTATAACTTCGTCGAAAGACATGCCTTTGCAATAGTAAAAGGACTTAAAAAATTCTGCCATCTAATTTCCCGCAACAAAGTTCTAGTATATGTCACACATTCTAGTGTGCGGGAATATATCATGGAAGGAGAGATTACAGAAAAAAAAAGGGCTAATTGGATTACCAAGATCCTGGAGTATGACATCGAGGTCAGGCCTACCAAGACTGTCAAAGGCAGAGGACTGTGTGAGTATATGGCACAGGACGAGGAGGTGCCTGCCAAAGAGGAGTAGCCAGAGCTCGTCCTGATAAATGAATCAAGATCGGAAGACAATTGGCTGATAGATAGAGTGAACTTCATGTGAACCGGAAGGTATCCTCCAAGCCTATCATCCCAAAAAAAAAGGTATTACCGGCTGCAGAATTGCGGATATACGCTGATAGAAGAAGTTCTTTTCAAAAGAAATTTTAATGGTGTGCTCCTGCGATGTGTTACTTTGGAGGAGGCGCAGAGGATCCTCGACGCATTTCACAATAGCGACGAAGGTGGACATTTCTCTGCTAAAACTACCGCCATCAAGGTCCTGTGGGCTGGATATTACTGGCCTACACTTTTCAATGATTCCTACTCTCTGGTAAGGGCTTGTAAAAAATGTCAGTTCTTCTTCGACAGAAGGAAGAATTCAGAAATGCCCCTCAAACCTATCATGGCGGATGAACCATTTGCGCAATAGGGCCTAGACTTCATTGGAATGATCAATCGGGTTTCTAGTGTCGGACATAAGTGGATTTTAACAGCTACTGACTACTTCACAAGGTAGGCGGAAGCTGTTCCCCTTAAGGGAGCAACAGAAACAGAGATTGTAGACCTCCTTGAAGCACTGGTGACAAGGTTTAGCCCTCCGAAGACAATCATTTCGGACAATGCCAGAGCATTTGTAGGTACAAAGGTATGTCACTTTGCATTAAAAAATGGCATATTCCTTAAGACATCGTCAAACTATTATCCCCAGGGAAATGGCCTAGCTGAGTCAACAAACAAAATTTTAGTCCGACTCTTTAAAAAGGTTGGCTCAGAACACCAAAGGGAATGGCATAAAAATCTCTGAAAAGCACTCTGGGCCAACTGTATAACTCCTAAGCAAGTCCTCAAGACTTCGCCCTATGAGCTGGTATATGGGAAGGAGGCGCTGTTACCAATTTCTATGGAGATCCTGACAATATAATTATTAAAGTCGCTTGAGGTAGAACAAAATGATGCCATGGAGGTTCGACTCGCCGAACTACTGGAAGTACAAGAAAAAAGGGAGAATTTTCTAATAGCAATGATAAGCCGTCAACAGGTGGTCAAACGATGGTTTGACAAGAAGGCTTCTGACCAAGGTCTAAAAAGTGGAGACTTAGTGCTAAAATATGACAGTAGGACTGCAAAGCCAGGTCAGCACGGTAAGTTTGACAGCCTATGGGAGGGACCCTTCAAAATCATTCGGTGCAAGTAATACAATGCTTTTGAGCTGGAAAATATGGAACAAGAGCTGTTAAGAATTCCCGTCAATGGGATTCATCTTAAGTTATTCCATTAGGCAAAAAGGTCTACCCTGTATAGTTGTAAATAACGCTTTTATTTCTTTTCCTGTTTTTGGCCTATTCTTTTGCTAAACTAGTAGTCTTCCTACGCATTTGCTCATTATCATTGGTGGGTAAAACACCAGAGTTGTTTTACACAAAATATACTCATAAATGGAGAAAAGGCATACAAAATTTGCAAACCCAGAAAATTTTAAACACAGAAGCAAAAAGGAGCATAGACTTTCCTTAAAAAGAGAAGTATATATTTATATATATATATATGTTCCTGGGTTACAAAATGGCTGAGATGCCGATTTTCAAAATGTACAAGTATTAAAGTATACTATATATACAATGGCCTTTTATCAGGCTTATCTGGAGCAGGTGAGTTACATTATCAGGTAGGAAGGCAAGGGGGTTATCTATCCAAAGGAATGGCTGACAGCAACTGACGCATTCACTGTAGCGTCCGCTTCTTCCTCATCCACGGGCTCCTCGGTGGCACTGGCAACATCATTCAACACGGCCGTCATTGGTGGTGGATACACCAGGTCCCTGAAGTCAGTATACTATTCTACGTCATAGAAGGGTATCACGTTGTAGCTCTGAAATCTGCTGAGAAATGGCAGCCAAACAACGACAGCTTCTTCACTAAAGCGACGCAGGTTGCTCGCTGTTGGTAGGCCTATCCCATAGGCAGCATGTGTAACAACCTTGCCGAGCCCATTCAAGTACTTCGGGAAGATTTCTTTGACCAACTTCAAGATAAGTGGTTGGGGAACGCAAATGTCCAGCATGGACACTACAAAGTGCAAGCATACATCAGTGTTCACCCTATACTTATCTTCATATTCTACACAATTCTTGCCTAGGACCCACTTAATGGCTACCAGAACTAGCGAGTGCTTGTTCTTCATCATCCTTTTTAGCCTTCTAGTGGAGATCTCACCTACAAACGCCGTCTATGATTTGAACGAGGTTAGGCGAATTGGGGTATCCATCCTCCTGACACTGTCCCTAAGTCTCCTAAGACAATGCCGAATTTGCTCACCACCTAACCTATGAAAGGACTTACTTAGCAATCTACTATTGACCTATCACCTCTCAAACACTAAGTATGTTTGCTTGCTATCTACTGGCCTATTTATAGAGAAATTGACAAGACATATGCCAATCTGCCTCTGAGGAACATGATGTATGCTAGCTGCCATCTCGAAGGCCGAGTTTGCATTTGTTCACATTTTGGGCTGGTACATGCATGATAGCACAGCTCAAGGCGTGCTTAATTGAATGAAGTTGATTAATTAGCTTTAAAAAGGTGGCACTTGTTGGTGAAAAGACGTATGGCCGTAGGCTATTGTGTCATATCTCAAGCACATCCCAGAGCCCAAGGCGATACTCTTATCTTTTTCAGGTGGTGATCGTTTGCTTGGCGTAATCATTCCAGCCCGGATATTAATTGCCAGTGCATGTTAACGCAAGGTTGGGAGGCCAGTTGCAAGCTCAATTTCCAAGAAAATCAGAGCGTATCACACGATCTCTTAAAAAATAATGATGAAAGTCGACCGCCTCGAAATAGCAATCAGTTCATCTTGCATGAGTTATAGGATTAACGGTACATGCCGAATTAAATGCAAAAGACTTGCTTTCACCTACCACCTTGGGAAAGGTTGCTATTATTGCATGAAGGGGCTTAAATATTTTAAAGGCTTTTACAAACGCAGAGAAGTGCAAAGTGTTTTTAGACTGTCTATCCAGTGCAAGCGTATTAGCAGGTCAGGAGCTTACAAATTCTGCAGAGAAAGAAAAATGTCAGAATCCTCAGCTCAGTCGATGTAGGAGGAGATTAGCCAGGAACTATATACGGCTATTCGTTCCTCGACTGAGGTATACGTGTATGAGGATGTAGCATACGCCATGCCTGGTATACCTGCGAAGACGAAAAGAGCCCACATGGAAGAGTTGGAGACCCAAGGAATGGAGTAACCAGAAAAGGGTTAGAGAAAAATGGGATAATATTTATGACCCAAAGCTTGCAAAGAACCCTAAATCTCTTAGAGAGGCAGCTTGTGCAAGGTTATTAGTAGCAAAGGTAGACCAATCCATGGCAGGTAGAGTCTGGTTTAGTGGTCTCCCACAATATATGGTCCCATTGGTGCACTATTGCCCAGAGGTGGTTGACGCAGCTTTTCAGCGCTATAATCTAGATACCCACTACATTGAAGGTCACAATTTAAGGGTTCAAATCAGCCAGAAGCTATATGACATATGTTATGTATCCCTGATCCCAGCAGAAAGAAAGAAACTATCAAGCATTTCCGCTCAAGCAAGGGGGAGAAAATATAGAAGAGGATGAAAATCAGCTCCGATTTCTTATTAGAGGAGACTAATAAGAAAGGTAATGCGTCCGCTAAGGCACTGAGTATCCCATTATTACGTGATTCATTCCGCGATGATCTCCGGAACCCCATGTCCATGTTGGAATTTTTTTGCGGCCAAGACTCCGATGAGAAGATCGAGGCTTTTCAGCTGGGCCCTGCGATACAGTTTCGGAAGCAGCATGAACTCTTCTGGTATGATTTCGCTGAGTTCATGATTGAAGAGATGATACATTAGATGGAGAATTACCAAGCGGAAAAGAAATTTAGATTTTTTTCCTACTTGATCCACATGTTCCTGCACCAAAATCCTGATTTTTTCACCTGATTTATTTTGCTATCAATTTTTGATGAGTAGAATAAAAAAAAGCTGGTGTCTACATAGACACATTTCCTTTCCGCAACATATGACTATTATGCATTCGTGGACTATTTCATAGCCCCGGTCCTGAATGATTTGATCAGAGAAGGTGATATCATCCGGCTCAATACAGAGCAGACTGAATTTTTTGCAAAGCTACACCCCTGCTTGTGACTAGTTCTTGGACAAGGATTTCACAATCCTTCGAATGTGAGGCTTTATTGGTAAGCCTTTCCTACTCCCGGCTTGCATCACTAATAGAGTGCTCACGCTGGAGGTGTTCCGACATGTGTATTTCATTGATTTCATGTTCTGTAGCTACAAAAGTGTCAAGAAGAAGGGATTCTTCACTTGCCCGAAGAGTTTCAAGTCAGTAATGCTTATTAAAAAATAATCGCACAAGCTGCTAGAGGAGAAGCTGACACATCTAAGGTTGGTACTGGTAAACTATAAGTGGGATTACAACCCTTTTAATGACCTTCCAGAGCCACACATGAAGGTTACACATGTTCCCCGACCATACTGGGAGAAGCGGCGTAATAAGCAGACCGATAAAGATGAAGATTTTGTTGAATTAGCACAAATCCCTACACCGGATACCAGAGGTCCATGGCACAAGTTCTACTTTCCTGTGGCCATGGCTCAGGACAACCTTCCGATAGAGCACAGCATGTATAACAAATTGAAAGTGGGCGAGGAATGGAGTGATGAAAAAATAAGAGCTTTCTGAAAATATCGCCAGGAAATAGCATAGTTGAAGGCTCCTTATAATCAGATAAAGGACGACCAGGAATTTGATAGATGGTGGGATGAAGGCCATCCCAGCCCGATCTCTAGTGCTGACAAGAGTGAAGAAGCAGAGGGATCCGAGGAGCAGGAAGAAGAAACGACAGTATCATCCTCTTCAGCGTAAGGAGGCAATGTCTCCGAGCATGCCGCTTATGTGGGCACTAATGTACGCTTTAATATATCAAGAGGCTCACTTAAACGCACATGGGCCGCTAAACCGGTTAGGCTAACGCCTCAACAGAGGGATCCGATGACTGAAGTTAGTGAGTGTCTGCCTGCAAAAAGGCAGCACACGAAAAGTATTATCGGAGGAGTTCCGCATGAAACCGTCAGAGGAGAGGTGCCCGCTGCTGGTCAAATGCCAGAGTTTGTAGGCGAATCATGAACGATCCCAGAGCCACTAACGACCAGCCAACAGGTACATTTCACTCATTCTTCTCTTACATCTCATTCCTTCATATCATCCCCTGCTTTGTTGGCAACTCCTGCCATAAGCCCGAGCCCTCCACCTTCTGCTTCTGGTCCAGCTTGTTCGGTTGGATTTGCCCAGTATTTGCAGGCCTCGCTATTTATAATTACTCCTCCAAGTATGCTCATGCCTATTGCTGCCGCTTAGTCTTTCCTCACCTTGCTTTTGGAAGATGTTCCCCCTATCGGCCCCCATTCTTTTTCTACTATGCTTATTGATCCCCGTCTATTGCAACAGGTTGACACTCAGTCAACAACCCCCTTTTTCCAGCCAATTAGCCTTACGACTGAATCTCTGATTCAGCCACTACAAATGCCTAGTCCTGCTGACAATTCTCAGGTCAAGCTATGGAATATGCCACACTTTTCTCTGCAAACTGTCACTCTCTAGAAGAAGCAAATGCATGCGCCTATGAAAGTTACCTATCCCTATGCCCTGCCTTCTGGTGTTCCTTTCGCAGGTGGGCTAGTTTCATCACCAGTAAAATTCATAGCGCAGATAGATTATGGAAAGGAAGCGCACACAAATAGAATGAGGTGACGCAAGGCAAAGGATGACAATGCTCCCACCGAGCCAAGAGTACAGGCTTCGTATGATGAGGCTCGACAAGAGTTGAAATTCGCAACCATGTACCCAATGGTAAACAAGCCTCAGGGAGAAATACAACCTGAAGATTATGAGATCTATGCTGTCGGACTTGACATGAAGATAGTCCGACCACAAGATAAGGTCGAAATCATAGAGGAGACACAACGGGTGGTCACTTCTGACTTCCTCAAAACTGGCTGCCAGTTAAAGAAGAAGGATGAGCAACTCAAGGCAACCAAGGAAAGGGTGATATTTCTGGAGACAAAGGAGAAATCCTTGGAAGCAGATATCGCCTGAATGACTGAGAGGGCGTTAACAGTAGAAAATGAGAGGAACAGGCTTCAGGGCGAAATTGCAAAGACCCAGGTTGCTGACCCAGGCTTAGTAAAAGAATTGCAGAGTCAAAACCAAGTAGCGCAACAAAGCCTACGGTCGATAGAGGAGGAGCTTGAACGCTTCCGCCTTGAGTACATTCAGAGGATGGCAGAGAAGGGTGAAGAGTTGGAGCACCTACAAGAGCAGCATCAACAGAAGGTACAGGAAAAAGAGGCAGAATTCAAAAGCTTGAAAGCTAAGCTAGAAGAGGAGCTCTGAGAAACAAAGGTTTCTTTGGAAGAGCAATCAGCTAACCACTCCTGAGCTGAACAAAATTGGAATAAAGAAATGAGCAGCTATGCATAACAGTTAGCGTCTGAGAAAAGGAAGAAGGCGGAATTAGCCGAAGCCCTCATTTCAAGGGACGTGGAGATTTCTTCGCTTAAAGCCTCTCCGTTACCTGTCCCTCCCCAACCTGATGTCATTCCGCTGGTCAGGTAATTGTATGTTTCTCACTGGGAGAAAGTCAAGGCCTTCTGCCTAACACTGTAGCCTACCCTCCAATTTATCGCCAAGACATTAAGGCTAAATCAGGAGGCCAACGATACAATAGAACAGTTCCCACGTTTCATCCTGGAAAAGGTTCCTGAGGCAAGGGACTTGCTCAATAAGCTATACTCAGTCTCATATGAGATCCTTGCCGGGGCGGGTATTGAAGATCGGGACATTGCTGCTCAAATATCAAATAAATTCATTCATTGTCAGTCTTCCTTCCAGCGCACTAAGGTAGCAGCGGCTTTTCTAGGTAAGGCATTAGATGGAATTCGGGGAAGTTTCTCTAAGTTAGGCAAGTTGGGGCTGCCATCCACGTTCCTCGAGGATGGCTCCATTGCCACTACACAGATTACAGAGATTATTGAGCAAAAAGAGAACGATCCGGAGGCATTCAAGGAGTTCGGCAGTTCCCCAATGACAGCTGACATTGAGACGATCATCCATCCACTCTCCCAGCTGCTTTTCCATATCCAAGCAGGGGCCGACCTACCTGAGGTGCTGCCTCACAAGGAAGCTATTGATCTCTGCGGGGCATAAGAAAATTTGCGCAGCATGGCAAAGCTGTCCGAAAGTGAATGGTCGCCTTTGCAGGCTGCACTTTCCAAACTCTGACTCCATTTTCCCTATGGATGAAGGCTCTGGTCTGCAGAACCAAAGAGTTTTTGGGTTCTACATTCCTTATCAGAAACACCCTTGATAGTCACCAAAAGATGTTAAAATAAATATTTGAATAGCTCCCTTCGGGTTTCTTTTTGTGAATATGTGTGCGCCAGCCTGTGCATCACTGAGTCTGGTTAGCTTTCCATCGAATTTTGATCTCCCGCAGTTCGCATCCTATCTTCGCAACTTCAGGTGACAGCTTCCCTTTCAGCTCTTAAGAGGCTGCGCTGGGCGTCCACGTGTCTCACTTATGGAGTTTTTTATTTCCTTTTTGCCTTGAAGTCCCTTCGAGTTGCGAAAGCCTTCCGCCGAGGCCATCACTTCTAAAGATTGTCGGAGGGACCCACATCTTGCTGCATGGCGGCATATTGCGAGTTTTTCATACAGGAATGAAATAAGCAGCTGCGAGCTGCGAAGTGCTTTCGCAGGCCTTCTTTTATTGTTGGCCAGCCCCACCTTCTGCTAAGTGGCAACCATTCATACCTTTTCAACTTGGTAGAGGGGTGAGCAACCGTGGGCTGTGAAACGCTGCCACACATCTTTCGCACCCGGTTGATGCGGCTTTATCTCCACTGTGACGAAGACCTCAGCCCATGGGACATGTGTTGCTACTTTGCAATCTCTCGGCAGCGGTAAGGGAAGTTTTCATTTGGGCAGCGACAAGATGCCACATACCTTATAACTAATCCTTGAGGCGGGCGATAGGATGGATGACGAAATTATGTTATTGGATGCCGCTCTTCATGTTTTTTCAAAATGGTGGATGACGCTTGTCGCCTTGAGTATGGCTGTGACCACTGCCATCATTACAAAGGGCGCACCTACAACTGGATGACTAGATGCTGTGTTCTAGCTCATTGCTATTGTAACAGCATTGGAAATATTTTGATTCTGGCATCATTGCTGGAGATTGTGAGATCTTTTCTATTTCAGCTTTCCAAAGCGGTGGGAGTTTTTTACCCCCGGCTATATATGCTCTCTCTGTCAACGAGAGAAAAGGGTCCAAAAAAATTCAAAGGATCCAAGAGTTCAAGAAAAAGGATACTGGTTTTAGCAAGAGATACCAGGCCTCTTTTACATGTTTATTTGCAAGAAACTTTCAGACTGTGCCCACTGTTCGGCCTTTCTGCTTTTCATGTTTTAATCAAACTGTGAACTGTGCCTTTTTATTGTCTCAAGCATTTCATTTGACAAGACTTCTATGTATTGAATACAAGTTTTCTTATCTAAATCATGTCTAAATGACTCTTCTTAGTAGTAAGGATGTATGCGATATTATTTTATGTCAATAAATGAACTGTTTATGCTATAGCTTTAAGTTTCTGATGTTTTGGAATGTGACAACACCATTCAAGCCTTTAAGTCTATGATTTATCATGCCCATCAGCAAATTTTGGCGCATCGCCTTAGATTAGATTTTGCTTCATTATATCTGTTTCCTTTTCCCTTTACAAAAACCATTATAGAAGAAGCTGGCTTCTTTAAAAACCTGGAGGTTACTTAGTTTGGCGCAAAGGGGTCCCCCTTGAACTAAGTTTCCCATAAGGCACTGTTACCTCGTCAATTTTTGGCATCAACATTGAGTACATTGATCATTTTCTTGATTACTTCATGATGGTGCTATGTTGCATTTGAAGTTTGGTATGGATTGGTTGGTTACAGGTACTCATGGATATTTGGAGATGTAGGTGATGGTTGGTTTTCTCTTGTGATTAGACATATTTTCTTAAGACAATTACTCTTTGGAGGTTTCAATAGAAAGATTGAGGGACTTTCACTTGGATATGGACTTGAGTTCATAATGGAATGATATAGGAGATTTCTCTTGGAATGAGTCATGATGAATTGGTTATCTTGGAGGATCATTCTCATTCCTCACTGTTGGTTATCTTGGAGGAGCATCATGATCTAGGTTCCTAATTTTGTAGTTGGAGCTTTGACATTGATCACGGTAGTTCTCTTTGCATTGAGTACATTGATCATTTGCTTGATTAATTCATGATGGTGCTATGTTGCATTTGAAGTTTGGTATGGATTGGTTGGTTACAGGTACTCATGGATACTTGGAGATGTAGGTGATGGTTGGTGTTCTCTTGTGATTAGAGATATTTTCTTGAGATAGTTACTCTTTGGAGGTTTCACTAGGAATATTGAGGGACTTTCATTGGAAATAGATGTGAGTTCATAATGGAACAATAGAGGAGATTTATCTTGCAATTAGTCATGATGACTTGGTTATCTTGGAGGAGCATTCTCATTCTTCACTCTTGGTCTATGCAGTAGTTCTTTATTTGAGAGGTATTTTCCCATTATATTTTTCATATTTATTATGTTTTGTGCTTTGATTTCTCATGGGATTGAGTAGAGTCATGGTGATTGATTTGTATACTCATTTGAGGATGGTTTAGCATGATTTTATGTTGCTTTATCTTTCATAGATATGGATCTTGAGCTATGGATAGTTAATTCTAGAGGATTCATTTGAGGGATGTTATGGCATGGTTATCTCCTTGTGAATTTGAGTTTATGATATCATTCGTTGATGAGGATTATGGGCTGATTTCCAATATTGAGGATGGTTACTTTGAGTTTGATCTTCTTGATTAGAGAGGCTTATATACATGTTGGAATTGTTACATTGATTCATATGTTGTACTTGATCTATGAGATTGGGTGTTATGGATTTTATTGAGACTTTTCATTTGGGGTTGTTAGGAGATCATACTTGAAACATCATTACACTTTTGAGGTGTTGGTAGGAGGACATGTTATGGTTTACAGGTTTCTCTCTTCATGGTTTCTCCTAGATGTTCATGTACATGTGCTTTTGGGAGGATGGTGGCAACATGTTGTGAGAGATTATGCAACTCTTTAGGTTGTATGTGTGGTTCATTTTTATTGTTCTTGGTACTTCATGCTTTTATTTACATATCACACCTTGATGTATAGTGCTGATTGGTAGACTTGATATGCTTTGACATTACCTATGCAGTGGGAGTTCCTAGATATGTATGTTCTTCATTGATAGGTTTGATACAAGGAACTTTTGGTTGCAGTTTATAGGTTGCATATGTTCTTGACATGATTTTACTGATGTATTGATACCTTGGAGGTATGGATGGTTGGATTTATTAGCATGTGTTGTGGATACTATTTCTGATCATGTGGGATTTTTAGTTGACAACAACTTGGTTAGAGCCTTTTTTATCACTTGGATTTGATTCGTGTGTTCGTGGATTGGTGCATCTTCACCTTTGCATGTTCCTTTTCTTTCATAGGAGGCATGTTGGAGGATGAGAGGAGTTATTTCTTGAGATGGTGGTCACTTTTTTCTTATTGCAGGTATCTTGATGGAGCACGAGAGCATGTTGGAGATTCATGTGATTTAATGTATGGCTATGATGATGTATTTCATGTATTGATCCCTTATGCAATGTATTAAACAAGTGGGAGAATGTTGAGATGTGGTGTTGTACACCATTTCATAAATTTATTTATTATAATGTTGTAATTAAATAATCATTTAGTTGTGATGCACCTTGGTGGTGTGGATATTTACACTAGGTAATTATTTGGGGACCACTTATGTTGTATTGTAACATTGTATTATTATTATTTAATGTGTGGGAGATGTGATAATAATTTAATATTGGGGAAATATTAAATAATGTGATGTCTTGATACCCAATAATAAACAAGGGGTTAGAGATTTTGTATTCACATGGTTTCACCTTACCACTAGTTATATTTTGTGTGATCTTGTGTCTATAAAAGCAAACACATGTGTAGTGGTTTAGGTTGGCTAAGTGGGTTGGCTATCATTATTAAGTCTTCTTGAGGAGTGAATGTATGAAGCATGGCATGGGATGTATGGATTCATGCTTGGACACATGGGAATGCATTGGAGGGCTTGATGCTTTAGAGGTATTCATTGTAACTCTTGTATTTCCTTATTGCTGAATAATATGATGGAGTATGGATACTTTTTGAGGCTAGGTTTTTCCCTTTTGAGGGTTTTCCTAGGGTATATCTTGTGTTATCTTGTGGCTTGTCTATTTAATCTATACATTGTGGCTACTTGTATGCATGTTTATCTCTCATGGGTTATGTAGGAAATGAATAAGATTATGGGTTGAATGCAATGTTTCCTAACAGTGAAGAATTTTCATGAGAAGGGAATTTCAAGAAATTAAAGTCTTTCCACTTTACAAGGCAAGAGGTAGCAAGATCAAATTCTAGGTAATCTCTAAATTTATTGACCCATTTGACTTTAAGAGCAATCTCAATTTTCTTCCAATTACCAAGGGACTTGAGAGGTTTCATGAGAAGGGACCTACAAGAAATCAAAGTCTTTCCACTTTACAAGGCAGGGGTCAGCAAGATCAAATTCTAGGTAATCTCTAACTTTATTTCCCCAACTGACTTTACGAGCAATCTCAATTTGCTTCCAATTACCAGGGGTCAGCAGGATCGAATTATAGGTAATATCTAACTTTATTGCCCCATTTTACTTTAAGAGCAATCTCAATTTGCTTCCAAATTCTAGGATTGTGTAACTTTTGATACAATCATGGGGACAATTTTGGCTAATATTGTTTAAAAAATTAGATTTCATTTCTCTAGGTCTTAGTGGAAATATTGGAAGTGGGGTCCAAACACCTCCTTTTGCAATTATAAGGCCCAACATGGATATCATTGGGTCTCTCCCCATTTTCTCATGGTTTCAACTTTAAACTAGAGATGGCACTTGTAATTGCTAACTTCTATATGGAAACACCAATTTCACACCATATGGTTGATAGTTTTGGAATTGAAATTGGCTCATTTTGCCTATCATATTTTTCCCATGCCTTCATGTGGGAGCTCAACACTTTCTCATTTGGGCATATGAGATGCTCATTGTCCTTTCTATGGGAAATTAAAGTCTTTTAAGCATCTCTTTTGTTTTTGTCTTAGATCCCAAAAAATTTGGACCTTGATTCATGCATTTTTCAAGCCTTCTGACTAGAACCTTTCTGATGTAGGAGCATCTAGTGGTGTAAGGGAAATCTTGCGTCACCCATAAAATCGTATTTTCTTTAGTTTTTTTAGGTCTCATGATAACACTTAAGGGTTGTAAGATATTAAAAAGTCTAAAAAGGCCAAAAATGGTCACCTACTATTTTTAGTAAGTCATCCTAAATGGGCATGTATGGACCTAAAAATTTTACCTTGAGGAGAGGAATTGAAAAAAGAATCCAGTGGTGAAAGAATCATCTTAATATCCTATACCATTTTGGAGATATTATTTTTCCTGATAAATTCCTCCAATAAAGTTTAAAACTCAAATTTGAAGTCTTTAGAAGCCTCATAAAAATATGAAAAGTGGACAAAATAATCTTCAAATATTTTGGCATTATACATCTCTTCATGAGCTTTCTAATGATATATTTTAATAGTAAATTGGATGCTCAAGTCAAAATTTATGGCTCTAAGAAGTTTTCCACCAAAATGTGAATTTCAAATGAAATATCTTCTTGGGTGGGAAAATGAATGGCTAGAATTTTGGGTACCAAAAAAAGGGGGGGGAGTTACACATCCAAAAATATTCTAAGGCATTTATTGGTGTCAATTAAAGGGTTGAATAAAGGTTACAAGAGGCATCTCCATTAATGTAGATTGTGGCTCTAAATTTTAGATTATTTTTAGAGAGTTGATTTTCTTTGTAGTGAGACAAGCTAATGTGGTTGTAGCATTGTAATTATTGAATTTAATTTCATTTTTTGAATGAAATTGAATGTGGGTTGTTTTTCTTCCTATATTTTCTATGTCAATTTTTTTTGTTGTGTTATGTGTGGGTGTTGGTGGAGTAGACCATCATCACTTTCTCCTCACATATATTTCTTCTAGGGTATTGGCTTTGTACCCCTCACAAATTCAACTATATTTGAAATGTTTCAAAGGTGGAGATTATCTTCAACATATAGAAAGATACAAAATTATACAATTTTTGCTAATTTTTCTATTGCTCAACACAATTTTCTTTTTTCTAAAGTAATTATTTGTTCTAATGTGTTATTGCAGATCTAAGTGTAAGCTTATAAAGTTACACTGGAAGTGGATCACCTATAGTTTCTTCTTGACCACCATGGAAATGACCCTTATTGTAACATGCCAATTTTTCACGCAAGTAAAAATTCCTAAGTTTTGACTTTCAAGTAAATAAACCATGTTTCATAACAATTGTCATAAAAAAATTCTTTTCCATATGAGAACAAATGAACATAGATGACATAACAATTTATAAAATTGATTTCATTTCCAATATAATATTCCACATATTACAATATTTTCAAAGGTTGTATACAAAATACATGCATATCTCAACTAAGCTTCATAGCAATAGATATAGATGGTCCAAGAATTTCCTTTCAAATCTTGGTCACTAGCTGAGGAGGAGAAACATCACTCAAGCACTTTTTTGGCAACCATGGACTCAAATGCGGTCCATCGCACATCTACCACATATGGTAAGATGGCCCTACCCTTTGAAAAAGAGATTGTTGGAGTAACCTCATAATGCCAACCACTCTGAGCTTAGTGTTGTGCTCTACATAACTACAACTTGTAAACACTACAATCCTGAAATAGCATGCATAAAAGGAACATGGTGAATTGATAGTGGAGCCAAAGGTGATCAGACTAGTTTGGCCAAAGTATTCTAACTCAGTACCTCAAGTGACAATCATCCTACTCACATACACTACTCAAGCTTGATTTGACTTTAGGCCATTATAACTATGCATAGGTAATCATTAACCTCAGAAACAACCTATTCCATTTTCCCAAAACACAATGGTATTTCTACCCACAAATCATAAACATAAGTTACCCCATTTAATGGATAATCTAATCCCCGGTATAACATTAGAGTTTTCAAGCATAATATAACTTAACAAGCTATTACCATTTCATCAATCCTAGTATGTAATACTAAAGACAATATTCAATTTCTCCTTAGTAAGGATTAAGTACAAGAGCTTATAAGAAAATCACAATAACAAGTCTTTTCCTTTCCTACAAGCAAAATAGACTACTTCTCTATTTCATGCAACCTAATGTAATTTCTACTTAAAACACAGAAGGTAGAAAATCTTTCACGATAAAGACAAAACATAAAGAGATTAGAATCTCATGCTTGATCTACGCTTATTCCAATTGGCCTCTAAATCCCAAGCTTAGCCTCCTCTTAGAATCCAACTTAGCAATAACTCTATTAATCTATCTCACTAAATTCTTCACAATATATCACAGCAAAAATAAGAACTCACTCAATGGAAAAATACAACAGAATGGAGCAGCGTAGTGATGCAAAGAAGAAATGTAAGAAAATGAGGTGAGTATGCCTCATATTTATACCCAAAAACTAGCTACTTCAACCTATATTCAAGGCTTTAGCATTGACACGTCTTAGAAATGAACTATCAACTCATCTTGAAAAAGAAAAGGTGGTGGATTCCTATCACATTACTCATCAAAACTATACAGCAGATTGATTATATGCTCACCACAACAATTTGACCATTTCATAATGCACATGCTTCAAATAGTAAATTGACTCCTAGGCACACAGGAATTCTAAATGAAATATATATTTCATAATGTCGTGGCAAGTATTCCACACATTCCCCTACTCTCAAGCCCATGGTTAAACAAAGGAAATAGTCAATAATCAAATAGCTACACATTTACACAATCGACTTGGTCAAACAAGGCAGTCAACAAATATTATTGAATCGACCTTCACAATAATGGTGCAGTTTAGTGCTTTGACATAACACATCTATTATCATGGTTTGCTTCTTTTATTTCATGTGTTTAATACTTTTAAACATCAGATTTAATATTTATGTTTCATCGAGTATTATGCATATGGATAAAGGCATTTCATTGTTTAATATTGCACTACTAAATATAGCGCTACATTCCTAACAAATTGAGCATGGAATTTATACTTTAAATCGACCTTTATCATAGATCGACCATATCATAATACATACATACATACATACATACATACATACATACATACATACATACATACATACATACATAAATATATATATGTATATATATATATATGTATATATATATATATATATGTATATATATATATATATATATGTATATATATATATATGTTCATATATATATCAATAATTAAATAGCTTCCAATGCTATATATATATATATTCATTGACAAATAAGTTTGTCAAAATATTCCACTTGTTATTCAAATGAATAAGATCAAGTTAACATTTCATATATAATATTGCTTGTATATATATTATATGTATATGTATATATATATATTTATATATACATGTATACGTACGTATACATATATTGGAATGCTTGTATGGGCATTCCCATTTTTCAACACATACATGTATATCGACATATGTATACTTATGTATATATGTATATATCTCATATATATACATTCAATTACACAATCATTTAACACATAAACAATTGCTATCTTATTGATATATATATATATATATATATATATATATGTGATGTATATATATACATACATGTCACATTGTCCTTATGATATCACCATGCCCATAAGCAACCCATCCATAAGTGTGCATAGATACATCTATCTATGTACTCTTATGTGTGTGTTCCCTTATGTGTAGGGCTATCGTTGACATGAATATGTATACATATGTATATATATCTTATCAATCAAGTATAGTAATATAAAGAATAAAAAATAATCACCAAACACATAGACACCATCCAAGAATTCTCTTAACATAAATCAAGATCCTTTCTAATGCAAAAACATCATACTAAAGGATGACTTACCAACTCCCAACACTATGAATTGACTCAACCATTCTATTGTGAGTGTGTGTGTAAGCTCAGTTAGGTTTCATTATAGGTTACTTGACCAAGTTCCTCTCTTGAGTGATACTTCCCCTCACTTCTGAGGGATTGCATATGAACCTGCATCCAACTTAACACATTTCCATGGTAGTTAGCTGTTCATCAAAACAAAAATTTACATAATAATTTTCAAAGTTAGAATATCAAATTCAATAACCATTCATTCCATATATGCATTTCATCACATAACATTAAATGAAATAAACATTCATTCATAATTCTCTGATAAACAAAGTGTAATCACATATATTTCCAATCAAAATTCCAAATATACTCACACATGCAATAATTCACCCTATCATAGTAATAGTAAATAGGTAAACACACAATGGGGTGTGACATACTCACCCCCTTGTGAATCATCATCCTCAATGATTTTATGTAGAAAACATAAACTAAACAAACAAACAAAAACATTGTTTTTCAAGTGCTTTCATAAGAATGTAAGACATGTGGAAACTTTTTCTCTATCTTAGCATAGTCTTCCCAAGGGGCAGAATCTTTTGCATACTAGTCCCACTGGACTTTGCACTGCAAAACCTCCATATTATGAAAGTGAAGCTTACATGTTCTAAGCACCTTGATAGGCTCAATTGTTACCACTCCAGGGTCCTATACCCATAAAGTATTCCAATCAATTACATGATTATATCATGGTATCTACTTCTTTAGGTAAGAAACATGAAAGATGTTATGTAGGTGGGCAAGAGCTGGTGGCAACACAATTCGATAAGCTTTAGGATTTAATTCCTCAAGAATTTCAAAAGGTCCTACATAGCACGAACCTAGTTTGGATGACTTTCCAAACTTGATGGAACTCTTATGAGGTTTTACCCTTAACAACACCTTATCACCTATTGCCAAATTCCTGGGTTCTTGCTATGCATCTACATAGCTTTTATGTCTATCATTGGCTTCAACTAGACTTTGCTTAACAATCCTAACATGTTCCTCCATTTCAACCAACAATATCTTTGGCCCAGGACTCACCCTATCCTCAAGTTTATCCCAACTTATAGGGGTTCGACACTTGCTTCCATATAATGCTTCGAAAGGAGCCATCTTTATTGCAGAATGGTAGGAATTGTTATAAGAAAATTCCACTAAGGACAAGTGATCTTCCCACTTGTATTGTTGATCCATGCAATACATTCTGAGTGGGTCTTCAAGTACTTGGTTCACCCTTTCAGTTTGTCCATCCGTTTTTGGTTGGTATGCTGAAATTATATTTAGTTTAGTCCCAAGTGTAGAAAATAAAGTTTTCCAAAACCTTGAGGTCATAATGCATCCCTATCTAAGATAATATTCTTAGGAATTCCATGCAGTCTAAACACCTCTTGAATGAATTTTTGAGCTATGGCAAGAGCTCCATTAGTTAAATTTCTAGGTATGAAATGCACTACCTTAGTAATGATGGATAGGGGTTGTTGTTGTTCCCTAATCATTTAATCTTTATTTGTCAACCTAGGGGCGTCTAAAGCTATCTATAGTAAGAGTTGGATTGGTTTTGGGGGGGTTTGTTGTGGTTCCACCTTGTCAGGAGTAGTTCAGAGTTGTTCCTTCCTTATCGAAAGCGTCTCTACACTATTCTATGCTATGCTTCTAAATTCTTCCTGACTTAACTTATTTTAAAGCTTTAAATTGAATTACTTCAAAATGAAAGATGTGTAGGGATAGATCATACTCCAAACTAAATCAAATGGTGAGGACTAGATGATTAACTTAAAATAATTGCAAGAAAATAAGAATCTGACATTTACTCAAATTTAAGATCTAGAATTTAAATCTAACTTTAAAAACAAAGTACTCCAATCCTCATTCGTTCAATCTAACAAGTAGTAATTTCTGCTCTGCTCATACTCCAATAAAAACATAATCATTTATCAATGTTGAACTAACTGTCTGATCTGCAAACTAATTAACTGGGAAGTAATTTTATTTATTTAATCAACACAATAATCAATCTAAGATTGTAATGATAGATTTGAGATCTACTTTAACATTCAATTTGTAAAACCATTCTAAGAACAAAGATGGAGTTTTAAATGAATGAATATCAATTATAAAATTAACATGATCACCTTCCTTCAGTAGAGTGGCCCCTGCTCTACCTTTGGAGGGATCCAACATAGAATTTGGAGCAACCTCTTTTTATATTCATCAAATGTGCCCAAAGAGGGGTGAACTACAAATTTTTTCAATTGGGAATTGAAAAATAGAGAAAAATTGAAATAAAAAACTAAGATAATTTAATACAGAACTAGCTTGAGACTGGATACATATATCCATCTCTTATTTGAAAATAGGAAAAAGCGGAAAATTAAACTAGCTCCACTATGTTAAAGATATCTTGGAATGTAGGGGAAACAGTCGTGAAGATCTTGCAACTATCTTCAATTGACGTTGAGTAGAACTTTAGAGTTGGAACATGTGCTTAGCTGGAGCTACTGCTCAGTTGACAGGTAACTTGGTAGAGGATGTGGAGCTATAAAAGGTTAGCCAACAATCTCATTTTGAATGGGAAACAGTTAACACTTGATTCTAATAAGTAAATGCTTCTTCCAGTTATGCATTAAATACACACTATCATGAAACAATCACACATTAAATATAATTTTAATCATGCATTTAATAGCAATAAGCATTTATACAAAACATTTATATTCTAAGTTCTTATGCATAATTAAGTTCATATTTGAAGTATATAAAAGGTAATACCATAAGTTCTTAAGACAAACATAAAGTATCAAGTATTAATATTGAAAAATATATGAAGTCCTTAGAAGGATTCATCAAGTAAGCTTGTCCACTACCACAAGAATGGAATTGTGTTTGTTCCTTGAAAAAGGCATGTTGGTTGTTTTTAAAGAACCAATCAGATCTCACCAAGTACCTATGAGCTTGCCAGACTCAATTGTCGAATACTTGAGAGATAGTTGGCCAATGAACAAGATGACACAATGATGTTTCTTCTCATACACTTCAGGCTCTATAAGACCTAGGAGGGTAATCCCACAATGCATATTATAAGACATTTCTAGACAATTATGTCACACATTGTATAACAAAAAAAATATATTCCCATCAAAGGCTAAATAGATGAAATCCTTCAAGAAATTGGAAATTCCTTAAGAGAATTTAACACCTAAAGTTGAGAATATCATGCAACACCAACCACAATGAAAGGTGGATTGATTATAAAGTATTTATGAATACTGTTCTCAAATTGCATAACAAGGAACACAGGAAATACATACAAGACTTAAGATCAATGTCATATATCTGGGTTAGAAGTTGAAACAAAGAAAATTGAACTGTAAGGTGAATTTAATCCTAAACATCCATGATCTACACGATATTTCCTTGCAATTCATAAATTGATGCTCAGTCTTTACCACTACCTATCAAATCCACTACACAAGTATATGAATTCATGATTTACTCAAAGCATTTTAACTGATCCATTGTATCAGAGCCTAAAATAAAACATACATCAAAGCATAATAACAATGAAGATTAATGAAATGATCCTCGATTGCATTTTGATTAATAATTCAGATACAATGTATAGATGGTGATATGTTCCAAGGATTTTTATTATTGCTCAGGTATGTTCAAAAACCATACAATTAACAAAATTCACTTGCTAGACTCAAAACTTAAGATACAGACTTCAAACATGTTCTCTCTCTATTTACAATTTGCATAATTCAGATCCAGAATTCAACAAGAGACCGACACTAATGGCCATGAATTCCCTTTCATGAGAAAAAGGGAGCAAAATAAGCTTTTAGCCAAAAGTACACATGTCACATTCTAATTTGATCAATACAACGCACATTCCCTTTGCAGTTATATTTACATTTTCAATTGGAGGGAACACACATGAGAGAAAGATTATTCATTCGCTGAAGAAAATAGAACTGCCTTCCAAAAGGTACATGTTGGAATGGAATAATCTTCTTACCATTGTAGCAACTTCATTCCATCAAGCAAAATGAAAAAAATTGTGTAAAGGTGGCAAAGGTGAACCAACGTCCAGATTAGCATCATCATCAATCCAAGTAATCACTAATCAACATTTACTTGTTACATCATGAATCAGGAGAAACACATGTTTATGCATTGTAATTTCTATAGCTAGACCTGTACTATACTTGACCAAGTATATGTATTCTCCATCCTTGTATTCAAAAATCCAATTCATCAATAAATAATCTCTTCCACTACTCATATTCGACATCAGATGGCCAATTGAAATCAATGATTTTATCCATCTTCTTCCTATATGGAGAGTACTTTTTCAATACTAAATTGGATTCCTTATCAAAATCCTCAAGAAAGCTGATGATGAAAGACAATTTCTCCAAAGCGTCTTTCAGTATATCAATGTCAACCTTCTCACAAATTAGAGTTGCTTGAGAGAAAATTGTGGTATCCACCTGGTCCTACCACATCTGCAGGAGTTTTACCTCATCATGGGTATGTTGAATATCTGGAAACAATGTCAAATCTGCTTCATCATACTTGGCCTTCAATTCTTTTATTCTCTCTTCTAATGGGGTAGCATACCCTTGGAAATTTTGTTCCTTAACCTCACAAACAAATTTATAAGTTGGTACCACCCTTGGATATCTATCCTCCTACTGCTTAGCCCCGATTTCCATAAATCTCAAATTCTCATCCCTAGGAATCCATTTGTCTAGAATTAGATTAGCCAATTCCTTATCCCTTTGAGATAACCTTATCGCTCATAACATCAAAGAGTAGTTTGCATGAACATTGTTCAATTTACCTTGAATCCTTGTGTTTAGATGCTTCATAATAGTATGAACAATCTTGGAATTGTTCTTATACATTTTGTCCTACACTTGTTCAAGCAATTTCTTGTATACCTCAATTTGCTGAAATAATTGTCCCCTTGTAGGCTCATTAGATGGAGTTGCACCTGATGTGCTTGGATCTTCAACTGTGAGTGGCTCTTGACCCATATTATAAGGAACTATTGCTAGGTATTGCTCTGGTGAGGGAGGGATGGGTGTGGTATGACTTGAACTAGTTGGGCCTTGATTTCTCAATACCTCCAATTGTTGCTTCCACAATGCTACCTTAATTTAAAACTTACAAAATCTTTGCTGACACTTATTATATTCATCCACAAGTTCATTATATTTGCTTCTATATGTGTCTCTTTCAGTGGTGAGGCTCTCCAATGTTGCTTTTGTGAACTTGGAAACATTTATTGCCATGTCAACTACCTCCAATACTTGGGTGTTTTCCACCCTCTTTATAACTAGTTTCCCACTAAAATCACTTGGTTCTACAACCACTCGCTTCCTAGATCCCAAGGACAATGACCAAATAGTTAAGGCATCCCATTCTTCACTAAATTATGATCCCTAAAGAACCAATTTAGCTTCCTCCTCAATTTGAAATAAGGGCCTTCCAAACCTCCTAATGGTATCCAATACTACCGCATCAACAATGTCCCACACGGGTAGCAACAACACACCACTTTTTTGTACAAGGGATCTACCCTCTTTAGTTGTCATATTTTGAAATTATTTTTTCGTTTCCTTACATTGGCTTGGATATTGCTTTCAAGGAGCTTGGGATGTAAACTTCTCTCAATAGCAACCCTTTCTACATACTTTGAAGCTTTTTCTCTCCACACAAAATCTCTAAATGCCCTTGTTTAAATGAAAGAACCATCTTCCATGAATGCTTTACATGATTCTTGCCTTAATTCATCTGCATTATTCAAGCCTTTGAGATCAACCTTTCCAAGTCTAAGATCATCTCCTCCTAAACTTGAGGGAACATCCCTAATGGGAGAAAGCATTCCTTAATACATTTCTTTAGGAGTAATGATAATATCATCCTCCTTTGTGTCTAGATAGTCAACTACCTTCTCCGTCTCAACCTTTTTCTTCTCCGTAGGTGGCTGGTTTGATGGAGGGGGACCTCTTGTGGGTGAATCTATATCAATAACAATAGGAGATGCACCTCTTGGAAGTGATGGAACTAACCTCACAAGCGAACTTACCTTTGACCCCTCTGATGTAGCAGGGATTGGACAAGTTTGTTGTTTCTTCACAGTCTCCTTCCTCCTAGAGTTAATCCTTATCTTCTTTGATGGTTGGTAGGTAGGTCTCTCCTCCAACACCTCATTAGGATCCTCCTCAACTGCCATTGATTTCCCTTTATCCATAACCACACATTCTTCCCTCAAGACTCCCACAATGCTCACAAAATTATCTATAACATGCATAATCTTGTTGAAATCGCCACTTATGTTTGGCATAGGGTAATAACAAGCATTATATTTCTTAACCTTAACCACCATTTTTTTGAAAGACAAATATTTTTATTTTCTCTCATCCTGTTCCTGGAGGTTAAGAACATTCTTAATTGCATCCTTAGGATAGTAAAAATTATGCACGAAAGTGCCACTCCTATTCTTTTCCTTTAGTCCTACAATAAAGCCCTCAAGATCATGGTTCCTTGGGCGTATGGTGTCTAGGTTGTAAGGTGCAAGAAGTTTCAATAAATATTTCCATCCTCCTTTTTTTGTCACAAAATCTACAAACATTGTGTACTATGGGAAAAATGAACCCTTCTTTAATCTCTCAAGAAAATGTGCCATTTGGGATCCTCCCAATTGTCTCATGATTTCCAAGAATCCAATCCTCAATGGAACATCCCTAGGTAATACAAATGGAATGACATTGGTGCCATAGACCCTGAATATTTTCATGTGGCGATATGGGATTATGTCTCCCCAATTGTGAATCAAATTCAAATTTGTTCTCTTTTGCATGGGCCTCAAGAAGTCATGGATTTCCTTGGGGATATGGGGTGGATCATACACTAAGAATATTCTCAACTTTGAGGCAAAGGAATTGTGGAAAACCACATTGTTAGATTTATGATCATCCTTATCCAGGATTTGGGTCCAACACTGGACATGCAGATCAATACCATCTTCCATCTTCTTCAATGTCATGTCCTTCTCAAAATTATTCTCACCCTTATACAAGAACATATGCATCAACAAAGAGTACCACCAGAAATGTACCCAATCCTTTCCACTTTTTAGCTCAACCAAACCCTTGAGAATGCATTCTGAAATATATATGGTGTAGTCATAGACTAAATTGAAGGCTAGATATTGCAGATGGCATGCCATGTAACAATATTCCTTCAACAGGATGATAGGTGGAGTGAAAACAATGATTTGGCACAAAGAATACACATTCTTCTTGAAATAATTATCAAAATATTTCATGGGGAAGGGTTCAAGTTCATCCCTACCAATCTTTATTTGCTTTCTATTCTTCCCAGTTTCGGTGAAAGCATTGTGCATAGGCAACATTGAAATTTTGAGTAGAACCTTAGTATTCTCATACTCCTTTTTGAAAACATCCATGTCAAGAGGAATCATATCTTTGCTCCACATGCAGTTGGAAAATATTTTCAATCTCTTCTCTCGTTATCCTCAACATTTCTTTGCCATCAAATATTTTGACCATCTTGGTAACTGGCTCATATCTTGTAGCAATATCCTTCAACAAATCTACATCCATATACACATTGGGAACTACCAACTTTCCCATGTCTAGTCTCCAAGGGTTGTAGATAGGAACACCTAGATTTTTGCTCCCATACCAGTGTTGGAAAAATTGCCATCCCGTATAGGGTACTTCTGCATCCTTAATGAAGCATTGCTTATCCATTAACTTATCTATACTTCTATGACCATAGAATACAATTTTTCCTTCTTCCTTCTTTGTGGAGGGTTTTAATTGGTCGACTATATCTTGGGATAGTAGTCTGGTTGAGGTTGCAAGGCTAGTGGTTTGTACTTTGGGTACCATTGATAACAAAATTAGTTCAGATAAACTTCAGGTTTTGGCAAAGATGAGCTCAAGACTTAACTTCTCAATTCAAACTTAGGGCTCGACTCAAAGATGTAGAATTTGAAAGGTTTGACATAATTGTGATTTTTTAAAGAAAATTCAAACCTCATAAAAGCAATTAAAAGAAAGCATAAAGCCGATTCAACAAAAAGCACAGTGAATTTTAACTCTAATTGTAGGCAGTTGGAATAAAATAGATAAGTTGTGTTTGATTAACTTATAGCTTTTTATCACAAGAAAACCCTAATATTGATCACCCTAAACTATACAGATACTCCTTTCAATCTCCAGTGCACTCTAGATTTATTTGTAACTATCAATTATGCATGAATTAATCATTTATGTCCAACTTGAGTGAAGGTAGGTAGCTTTGGAGGTCATTTCTACCATTACTGCTCGCTTGCGCAAAGCAAGAATGGCTGCCATGGTTGTACTTTCAATTTTGAATCTCCACTGTCAATCTCTGGGTGAGATGGCCTTTCGAAGGAATGAGATCAAGTCAACCAAGTTTTAATTCACTTCATCATCGTGCACCAATCCATCGGCCAACACGAGCTTGCCAACTGGGCACCAAATCATCCACCCCCCGGCCCCCACCTTTTCTCATTCCAAACAATTGTGGAATCCACGTGGCGACAACTTGCTAACCATGCAAATTTTATTAAAGCCTTATTTTAATCCCATGGGGTGAGCGAGTAATGGATTAGATTTAATCTCACAGTTGTATCCCATCCATTTATCTCAAAGCTTAAGAAAATTGGGCTCCACATTGAAGACCGAGACCCACAAGTACGATAGTACACGTGTCAATAGCCCGCTGACCTTGCGGCCTTGATTAAGCCATTATTTTAATCGTGCAGTGCTAGCGAGGAATGGCCAAGATTAGATCTTACGATTGGACAATGGTCCATTCTACACATGCAAATAAAGTTAGTCGTAAAAATGGGGCCATGACTACGCCAACCAAACTCGACCCTCAAAATTAAAGATTTATGACTTAAATCTTTTAACATGAAATATTTTGGTCCAACTTAAGCATTTATTAAACGATAGACAAGAGCACAATGACCGAAAAACCTAGACAAAGAGGTTGGTAAAGACAACATTTTAAAGGCTCAGGTTACAACTTAAAATACTAGTAACTGGGCATGACAGGTCAATGCAAAAATAGAACCTTCAAGGCATATAACTGCAAGATGATGGAAAAGAAAGGTTTTCATCTTAAACCCTAAACCCTACCCATGGGCATAGAATCTCATAAACATGACAAGGCGATGCCAACTAAAAAAATTTCAAAAAAATTAGGTAGATCTCTACTAGTGGCTCATTCTTGGGGACACATACCCCTAGTGGGTATGGTGAGAATCTAGATCTCATGGTGAAGCAGACCAACATAGAGAAACCCCAAAAAACTCAAGAGCTTGCCCAAACAAGGCAATAAAATGCAACAGAAAGCAAACACACCAAACCTAGATAGCCTAATTACATGGATATACAATGTACATGGAAAATAACCTATTTCACAAGAAATAGGACTTCAAGAACTTTCCATGTATCGGTAGTTCTAGAACTTTCCCTATCAAGGATTGCAAGAAGTATGAGCCCTCCTCGTATGTATCTACAATCAAATATGGACCAAGCCACAAGGGATCAAACTTCCCATGTTTTCCTTTGTCTTCCATTCTTGCATTCCACATTAAAACCATACATCCAACTTCAAATTTCCTTTCAATGGATCTTTTTTCATAGAGGTGTTTGACTTGAAGTTGCAACTTCTCATTTCTTTTATGAGCTTCTCTTCTAGTTTCATCAAGCTCAATTAACTCTTCCATCCTATGTTGCATCTCACCACAGATGTCATCATCATATTATTGAAAAAGTTTATACATCTTTATCAAGTTGTTATGAGGTATCTTTGCTTCTACCCCATACACCAGGTTAAATGGTAACTACCCAATGACCTTTTTAACTGTAGTCCTGTTCGCCCACAATGCAAGTTGCAGTTTTGAATCCCATGCCTTCTTGTTCTTCTCAATCATCTATTTGATGATCTTCATCAAACTCTTGTTACTGGATTTTTCTTGTCCATTTCCTTGTGGGTGATATGGAGATGAGTAAGAAATAAATATGCCATGCTGATTGCAGAAATTAGTAAATTCTTCAAACCTGAAGCACATGGCATTGTCAAAGATGATTCTTTCTAGGACTTCAAATCTACTTAATATGTTACTCATCAAGAAATCAATTACTACTTTGCTTGTTGCTTTCCTGGTGGGAATGGCTTCCACCCACTTTGTGAAATAATCCATGGCAACAAGGATCTAGGAGTGACCCCCACTTGAATTTTCTGATATCTCTCCAATAAAATCAATGCCCCATTGTTGAAAAGGGGCCTGAACTACAACTAGTCTAAGAGGAAGGTTACTAGAAAATTTTAACTTACCAATGAATCTTTGGCAAGCATCACATTTTTTTAACAAACCTATGAGCATCTTTGAACACAATTGGCCACTAGATACCTACTCTTAGTATTTTGTGAGTAGTTGTTTTGGCCATGTAGTGACCTCCACATGCTCCCTTATACATTTCAATCAAAAGGTCTTCTGCCTGGTCTTCATCTACACATCTGAGTAACACACCCTTTGGGCTTCTCCACCAAATTTCACCATCAATAATAATGTATCTGATAGCTTGCAACTTGAGAGTTCTCCTTTCATTGTTGGGAATTCCTTCAGGGAATTGCATAGTCTACAGGAACTCTACAATTCTTCTATACCACCCATAGGTCTACATGTCGCATATGGGTGCAACACTCTCATGTTCAACTTGATTGATTTTATTAGCTTCTAGACTAGTCTCGACCATCAATTTAGCCATACCTTGACCTCTCACTAGCTTTGTAATTTGGATGTCAATGTTGAACTCTTGGATCCTATTGATCCACCTGCATCTCTGACCTGTGTTCTCTTGTTGAGTGAAAATATCCTTGACTGCTGCACTTGGAACATAAGCTACAATAGTCGCTCTAGTTAGATATGGTCTAAAATTCTTAACTTCCTTTACCAAGGCATATGCTTGCTTTTTTGTGGCATCATACTTGAGTTCAACAACCTATAGAGATTTGCTAAAGAAAGCAATATGTTACTCAAAACCCTCATCATTCTGCTACAATAGTACCCCTACCATTGTATGAAATGAAGCAAAGGTGAATAGCTGAAATGGCTTTGAATAATCAAGGTATTGAAGAATAGGAACTTATTTGATGGTATCCTTTATGGCTTGAAAAGCTTTGGTAGGATCTTTTTTCCATGCTACCTTTTCTCCTTTCTTCAGCATTTTAGAAATAGGCCTAACAATTTCAACAAAATTAATAACAAATATTCTCACAAATTTAATTTTCTTGAAGAAAGATTGGGTCCCCTTCACATTTCTTGGTTGTGAGATTTTATCTATAGCTACAACACATTCAAGGTCATTCCTAACCCCATCCTTTGATAAAATGTGTCCCAACAACTTACCTTCCTTGACCCCAAAAGCACATTGCTTAGGATTCAAAGAAATCCCATACTCCAAAGCTCTGAAAAATATTTTTTCCAAGTGAGAACAATGATCTTCTTCCTTCTTGTTGTGAGCAATTAGGTCATCCTAATATATAGCAAGGAATAGATCAATAAATTCAGCAAAATCCACATCCATGGCTCTTTGAACTGTTGCACTAGCATTGATCAGGCCAAATGGCATTCTCACATAGACATAGGTTCCCCATGGTGTAGTGAATGTAGTTTTGTATTGCTTAGATTCTCTCACCATGACCTGATTATATCCTAAGAACCCATCCATCATTAAGAGTAGTTCACACCTTGTGACCTTTTGCAACATAGCCTCCATGTTAGTAATTGTCTTTTAGGTATGCTACATTTAGATTCTTGAAATCTACACAAAGCCCTAGATCACCATTCTTTTTCCTAATAGGAACTAAATTTGAAACCCATGAGGAATGCCTGATTAGCTTAATAATCCTAGCATCTCTTAACTTCATAAGTTCTTGCATTTTTGGCTACAAAGTGGGATTTATTAGCCTCTACTTTTGTCTAAAAGGTTTTACATCAGGCTTCAAAGGTATCTAATGCTGAAAAAAATCCTCCCTATAGGCCTTTAGGTCATCATATGATCATGCAAGCACATGTCTATATTTCCTCAATAGGGCAATCAATATGGCTCTAACATGAGGTTTCATCTTCTTCCCTATGTATACCTTCTTGGGAGAATTCTCCATTCCAAGATTTATTTCTTCTAAATCTTCTCTAAGAGAAGATGCCTGCTTAACATTTAATTTATCAGAGCCATCAAAGACCTTCTCTAATGCAACCGGTCCTTTGAGAATCTTGTTGGTTTTCAATTGAAGCACCTCATTCCCAAATAATGTTTCTTTTCCATCAACCTCCACCACTAATGATCTAAAATCAATTTCTTGTCTTTCATATTAATCGATACAATGTAAGAAATTAAAGATATCATTGTCATCATTAAACAATTTCCAATTACAAATGTTATTTGACACTGAAGGCCAAGTTTGTATCTCTATTCTCAAAATGCCATCAAAGGTGACATCATCTAATCTGACAACAATATTAGCTAACAAATTTTCCCTGACATTTGGTCCCCTTTCTATCTAGTCTATGTTAAAAGCATCAAAGGCTTCAATATTATCCCAAATTGCATTCCTATATTTCTTAAGTATTTTATCTTTGGCAACAAATTTAGACCTAACCTAGGAAACTACTAGTTTAGAATCTCCCAATACTTTTAACAACTTAATGCCATGCTTTGAAGCTAATTTCAGACCAAGCAAGAGAGCCTCATATTTGGCCACATTATTTGTACAAGAAAATTGTAACAATGATTACTTGAAGGTTTTTCCTTGTGGAGAAATGAGAATAACCCCTGCATTCGAGCCCTCCTTAGAACAAGCTCCATCAAAGTACATGGTCAAAAGAGCATCTTTTTGTGGTGTATCCAAGACCTCCCTATTAATCGTTGTAGGATGGACTTCTTCTTCTTCTTATTTCAATTCTTCAATCCGAAAAGTGTCTAAACAAGTATCTACAAAATTTATTATTATAGGTTCTTCTAGCTCCTCAACATATTCAATCATGTGGTGAACTCTTGGTTCTTTAGCAATCTTAACATCCTTTTGGTCAATTGAGAATGTGGCAAATGAAAAGTCACATTGTATACTTCCACCCATGGATGCACTCCATTGTCTTGACAATAACATCCCATAAGTTGGTGGAATGTCCATTATTGTGATACTCATGAACAACTCCTCAGGGAAGGTTGCCAACTTGTATGGAACTCTATTAATTACTCTTACTATAGGCACTTCTCTTGAGTCCATAGCATAACACTTCCCATAAGTGCTATCAACTTTCAAACCCATTTCTTCTATTATTTTTACACGCATCACATTGTTCGAGGCCCTTAAATCTCTCATGTAATTCCTAAGCAACTTCCCTTCAATAATCAAACTTAGGAAAAATGGATTGACTTGACTTGGATTGGTAGTAACTGTGGTTCCCAAATATACTTTAGGATTTTCATTAATCATTGCTTTCATCTCAACATTCTTCACTGGGATTTTTCTTGATTCAGGTATCAGTCACCATTTTATTCTTTCCACTCATAGCAATACTATTAATGAGAGCAACAGTCTTATTCTTATGCTCATCTATTCTCATCATTTCTAACAGTGGAACTATGAATTTAACCTGAGATAATGCTTGGAACATGTCTATAGGAGAATAATTTGGTAACTTAGGGAGTATCAATTCCTTAGAAGTTACCTTTCCATCTTGTCTTTCAACCTTTTTAGTATTAGGCCTTAGATCCTTGGCCTTCATAGCCTAAGGAACAACTTCACCATCAATCTTAGCCTTACTTCCCTTCCTAGCCCAAATTCTCATCTCTTTACCTCTTTAGGTTTTGTCTCTTCTTTCTTATTTTCTATCTTAGGCCCTTTATTCTCTGCATTGTTCTCCTTGATAAACATGCTACCAAGGTTACCCTAATTGCCACTTACAACCCTATTTCTCAATTGAAGACTGTTTCTTGCTTGGGTAGCCAATGCAATTGTGTAATACTCAATTTATTTGTTTGAAGGTATTCTCAAAGAAATATTATCTGACTCAAGAGTGTAAACAATGCAATCACCCTCTCTTTCTTCATTTGAAAACACTTGTTGATGGTAAGAACTCACCTCCTGCCTTTGAACATCTACATCACTTCTATTAGGCTCATCATCAGAGGAATATTCATCAGAAGAAAAATCTAATTTGGTCATAATCACATTCACAATTCCATCATGCTAATGAGGGAATCATAACCTTCTTGATCATCTGGTAATTCCTCTACTGATCTATCAACAACACATTGCTATGAAGAATGAGGCATTTGACATACTCCACACCATGGAAAATCTTCAGTGACATTTGTGGAGTGCTTTTGCAAAGGATCAAGTGTGCTTTTGAAATTTTTCTGATTATTGTTAACTAGCTTCCCATTGTGCCAGTTAGTATGGTAAGGGTAGTCCTACAATCTTGGTGGCCTTTCATTTATTTGAAATTGTGGTTTATCATTCTTTGTTGCCTTCTCCAACAAACTAAGAACTTGATCCAACTTCTCATTAGGGGCTGCAACTTTACCAACCTTTTGATTTTAAACTTTTGGATTCTTCAATGGTTTAAGATCATCTCTCCTTCCCAGTTTACCTGATGCTCTCCAATTTTTTTCTATATAAACTACCATTTTGTAGGCTTCTCTCAGGTTTTGTGGATTCTTATCTCTAAGTAGGTAACACATTTTTGAATCATATGCATTGTAGTAAACCACTAAACATGCATTTTCATTGGGCTTTAAATAACCAAGGAATTTATACATAGCTTTTTGGAACCTAGCATTGAATTTAGTTGTCATTTCATTATGTCCCTTTACAATATTGTTGAAATCATTTAACCTAAACCTAGGATCAGTTTGGTCTCCATACTGTTCTCTGAAAATTTGGTAGAAAGAATCCTTGGAATCAATGCTTGCATCAGGAAAGCTCCTGTACCAGTCCCTAGCATCTTTAGTTAAGGATTGCATAAAATATTTCATAGCAACATCATGATACCATAGATCAAAATCTTCCACAAAACTCTGAAAGTATTTCAAATGATCTTCACCACTGAGAGCATTATTACTAGTAAATTTGGGTACATGATTTCTTGCATTTTCTGGGATAAGATTTGGATACCCCGGGATATTCTCATAACATAGTTTCCTATATCTATCAATATGCAATAATATTTTTCTGAAGGGTCCCTCTTCCTCATTTTGATTGTCATGGTTCCTTCTCCTTTCATAATTGTTTAGAGGCCTCCTTGATTGAGAATCATATTGATCATGCTGCTAGGTTCTCCTAGCCTTATTCTCTAGCTGTAAAGATGAATTGGAAGGATTAGCACTGGACGAAGGTTTTTCATTCACATGGGAACTTGAAGATGGTGTATGGTCTTGAGAAGTTGGAGTTTTAGGAACAACAACCTTTATGGTAGAATCTAGGAAACCTAGTTTCTAATTCATTTTAGTGTTTACAACTAGGAGTTCCATTTCTTGCACTCTCTTTTGTAACTTCTAGTTTTCTTTTATCAACTTATCAACTAATGAGATAGACTCATTTTGTGGTGTGTCCTTTTTAGAGGAACCTCCCTCATTTATCTTTATTCCTCCCATGGATTTCTTTCCTTTATCAACATTCTGGGGAGGAGGATTAGTATTACTAGGATGAGGGATAACTGTGATGGAAGCATTTTCATCGGTGTTATTCCTTGAATTTACACCAACATTAAAAAAAAGGGAACTATAGGGTCCCTCGTTCAAATTCCTTCAACAATAGGACCGGTTGTTAGGATAGGTTTAGTTGCCAACCTATCCAATTCCTCCATTTCCTCAACTTGTCTTCATAACATATCTCTCTACATCATGGCTTCCCTTATCCATTTCTCTTTCTCTTCATCCCTTTTCTTTCTATTCTCATTGCATCTTAAAGCTCTTTCTCTAAGCTGTTGCATATCATTAAAAACTTCTTCCTCCTCTGGTAAAGTAGTATCAACATCATATGCTACTACAACTTCAACATGATTAGGGACACTGTTATGGGCATATTCATCAAATCCAATTAAAAAATATGGAGGGAGGGGAGTATATGGGTGAGAGCCCGGAGTTAAATATCCTTTAACTCTGGCACATATAGCATTTGCATTATCTCATTGTATTCTATCTCTTTCCCTCCTTTCAATGGCTCTTAAGCCTTGGTCTGAGGGTTGCTTATTCATAAAAAAATTCATTAAAACTTCTCCTCTCTCAGAAGAAGTGTTATCACTAAAATATAACAAGTTTCTTTCACATTCATAACTAGAACTAGAATGAATCTCATGTTTAGGAGTTGGATGGGGACTAGACTTACTTGTTCCTACATCCTTTTCTTTTACCCATTTTCCATGATTGTTCTTGGACAGTTCTCCTTCCAATTTCTACTCTGGATGCTTCTTCATGTGGCCTTGATTTCCTCACATTTGTGCTTGAATATTCTTCTCCTTTGTCAACTTTTTCAATTTCTTTCTATTCTTCTTTACTTCTTTGATATATTCAAATACCAGCATGCACTGGTACAAATATTTTAGAGTCGCCACCCATATTTCTTGGGAGAAATTTGTAGCAATTGTGTTACAACTTAAGAAAATTTCACAAGATCCTTGGAAAATCTAATAGACATTGAAAAATGTGAAATACTTTTAAATGAATTTTGAGCACAAGCCTTTTAAAAAAAAATGGTAGGAAACTTAACATAAACTTTGGTGTGACACTTAGCAAAGACTCGAGCAATATTTAGCAAAAAATTCAAATAGACCAACTCTATAGGTAAACATAACCATATATTATAGCGATATTTGATAAAGCACTCTAGAGAACAAATATTTATAAAGCTTACATCCCCAACAAAGTTTCCAATTTGTTGGTTGTTTTTAAAGAACTAATCAATCTCACCAAGTACCTATGAGCTTGCTAGACTCAATTCTCAAATACTTGAGAGATAGTTTTCCAATGAACGAGATGAAGCCATGATGCTTCTTCTCCTATACTTCAAGCTTTGTAAGACCTGGGAGAGTAATCCAACAATGTATATTATGCGACTTTCCTAGACAATTATCTCACACATTGTATAACAAAGCAGATATATTCCCATTAGAGGCTAAATAGATGAAATCCTTCAAGAAATTAAAATTTTGTTAAGAGAATTTCACACCTAAAGCCGAGAATATCACACAAAACCAACCACAATGAAAGGTAGATCGATTATAAAGTATTTATGAATATTGCTCTCAAATTAGATAACTAGGCCCACAAGAAATGCATACAAGACTTAAGATCATTGCCATATCTTTGGGTTAGGAGTCGAAACAAAGCAAACTGAATTGTAAGGTGAATTTAATTCTAAACATCCATGATCTGAATGAGATTTCCTTGTAATTCACAAATTTATGCTCAGGCTTTACCACTACTTATCAAATCCACTATAGTATACGAATTCATGATTTACTCAAAGCATTTTAACTAATCCATTGAATTGGAGCCTAAAATAAAATATACATCAAAGAAAAATAACAATGAATATTAATGACATGATCCTTGATCGTATTTTCATTAATAATTCAGATATAATATATAAATGGAGAGATGATAAACTCCAAGGATTTGCATTATTGCTCAAGTATGTTCAAAAACCATACAATTAACAAAATTCACTTCCTAGAATTAAAACTTAAGATACAAACTTCAAACATGTTCTCTTTGTGTTTATAATTTGCATAATTCAGATCCAAAATTCAACAAGAGACCCATAGTAATGGCCATGAGTTCCATTTTATGAGAACAAGGGAGAAAAACAAGCTTCTAGCCAAAATTACACATGCCACATTCTAGTTCGACCACTACAACACACATTCCCTTAGCAGTTATATTTACATTTTCAATTGGAGGGAACACACATGAGAGAAAGATTATTCATTCATTAAAGAAAATAGAACTGCCTTCCAAAAGGCACATATTGGAAAGGAGTACCGTTGTTGCAACTTCAATCCATCAAGCAAAATGACAAAATTGTGTAAAGGTGGCAAAGGTGAACCAACATCCAGATCAACATCAGCATCAATCCAAGTAATCACTAATCAACATTTACTTGTTACATCGTGAATAAGGAGAAACATATGTTTATATCTTCTTCCTGTATGGAAGGTATGACAAGGATCATGATGGGCCAAAAAGTGGCGATATGATGGGTATGTGTAGGGTATGTGACTGATGACTTTCTTTAATCCAAAATTAATGAAACGAAAAGGGTTTTTAAAGGATATTCTCAACTTTCCACCAATATAAATTATTCTTTACTTTGAATTTAATAAATAATTATTATTCATTTTCTATTTGAATCATGACTAAAGTCCTAATTGATAGGTTGATAAACATCTATAGCTTTCAAATGGTATCACATTTTTTGAATCTAAAACATGCACATTCTATACTTCACATACTATAGGATTAAAAAAAATGAATTTCATGAAGTTTTGACCAAGTTAAGGTGGTTAGACATATGAGTTTTATTTTTTAAAATTTGTAATTAAAAATTCATAATTAATTATTTACTTGGAAAAAAATTACAAAAAAATATACATCACATCGGGACATGAGTCCTCTACTTATATCTAAAATCTTATAAAAAAATATTATCATTTTATTGTGGTTAGGGTGGTCAGACAAACACCTACTTCTTATTTTTTCCATAATACTTAAGTACTACTGTATTGAAATTTCAAATTTTACCAAATAGATTCTTGATTTTTTAAATAAACCTAGTAGTTTAGAAAATACATTCAATTTTCTATATTTTTATTCTTACATATTTTTGAAATAATATAGATAACTTATTCAAATTTTTAAGTCAAGTTGCCTAAATATGATTTTTCTGAATTTTTCACCACCTAAGGGCCTATTTTTTCCATGATGATCCTGCACATACCTTGGAGAGTACTTTGTAAATATTGAATTGGATTCCTTATCAAAATCCTCAAGAAATCTGGTGATGAAAGATAATTTCTCCAAAGCATCTTGCAATATATCAATGTCAACCTTCTCAAAAATTAGAGCTGCTTGAGAGTCAATTGTAGTATCCACTTGGTCCTTCCACATTTGCAGGGGTTTTACCTCATCATGGGTATGTTGAATATTAGGCAACAATGTCAAATATGCTTCATCATACTTGGCCTTCAATTCTTTTATTCTCTGTTCTAATGGAGTAGCATACCCTTGGAACTTTTGTTCCTTAACCTCACTAACAAATTTATAAGTTGGGACCCCCTTGGATATCTATCATTCTACTACTTAGCCCTGATTACCATAAATTTGAAATTCTCAGCCCTAGGAATCCATTTGTCTAGAATTGGATTAGCCAATTCCTTATCCCTCTTAGATAACCTTATCCCTCACAACATCAAAGAGTAGTTTGCATGAACACTATTCAATTTATCTTGAATCCTTTTATTTAGATGCTTTAGAATAGTATGAAAAATCTTGGAATTGTTCTTATATATTGTGTCCTGCACTTGTTCAAGCAATTTCTTGTATACCTCAATTTGCTAAAATAATTGTCCCCTTGTAGGCTCATTAGATGGAGCTGCACCTAATGTGCTTGGCTCCTTCAACTATGAGTGGCTCTTGACCCATATTATAAGGCACTATTGCTAGAGATTACTTTGGTGGAGGAAAGGTGGGTGTGGTATAACTTGAACTGGCTGGGCCCTAATTTCTCAATACCTCCACTTGTTGCTTCCACAATGCTACCTCAATTTCCAACTCAACAACTCTTTGTTGAATCTTACTATATTCATCCACAAGTTCATTATATTTTCTTCTATATGTGTCTCTTTGATTCATGAGGCTCTCCAATATTACTTTTCTGAACTTGGCAACATTTATTGCCATGTCAGCAGCTTCCAATGTTGGGGTGTTTGCCACCCTCTTTATAACTAGTTGCCTGCTAAAATCACTTGGTTCTGCAACCATTCACTTCTTAGATCCCAAGGAAAATGAACAAATAGCTAAGGCATCCCATTCTTCACTAAATATTGATCCCTAAAGAGCCAATTTATCCTCCTCCTCAGTTTGAAATAAGTACCTTTCAGACCTCCTAATGATATCCAATACTAGTGCATCAACAATGTCCCACTCGGGAAGCAAGAACACACCACTTTTCTATACAAGGGCTCTACCCTCTTTAGCTTTCATATTTTAATTTTTTTTTTCATTTCCTTCCTAACATTGGCTTGGATATTGCTTCCAAGTAGCTTAGGATGTAACTTCTCTCATTAGAAACCCTTTCTACATACTCTGAAGCTATTGCTCTCCACACAAAATCTATAAATGCCCTTGTTTCAATGAAATAATCATCTTCCATGAATGCTTCACATGCTTCTTGCCTCAAATAATCTACACTATTCAAGCCTGTGAGATCAACCTTTCAAAGTCTAATACCATCTCCTCTTGAACTTGAGGGAAAATCCCTAATGGGAGAAATCATTCCTTGTTGCATTTATTCAAGAGTAATGAGAATATCATCCTCTTCTATGTCCAAATAGTCAACTACCTTCTCCACCTCAACCTTTTGCTTCTTCATAGGCACTTGGTCTGATGGAGGGGGACCTCTATGGGGTGAATCTATATCAATAATAACAAGAGAGGCACCTCTTGGAAGTGATGGAACTAACCTCACAAGAGAACTTACCCGTAACCCCTCTGATGTAGTAAGGATTGGAAAAGTTTGTTGCTGCTTCACAGTCTCCTTCCTCCTAGAGTAAATCCTTATCTTCTTTGATGGTTGGTAGGTAGGTCTATCCTCCAACACCTCATTGAGATCCTCTTCAACTACCATTGATTTCCCTTTATCCATAACCACATGTTCTTCCCTCAAGACTCCCACAATACAATCAAAATTATCCATAACATGAATAATCTTATTGAAATCACCACTTATATTTGGCATAGGGTCATAACTAGGATTAGATCTCTTAACCTTATCCACCATTTTGTTGAAGCTAAATATTTTGATTTTATTTCATCTTGTTCCTGGAGGTTAAGAATATTCCTGATTACATCCTCAGGATAGTAAAAATTATGCACGAAAGTACCACTCCTTTTCTTTTCCTTTAGTGCTGCAATAGATCCCTCAAAATCATGGTTGCTTGGATGTATGGTGTCCAGGTTATAAGGTGCCAAAAGTTTCAATAAATCTATCCATCCTCCTTTTTTCATCACAAAATCTACAAACGTTGTGTACTTTGGGAAGAATGAACCCTTCTTCAATGTCTTAGGAAAATGTGCCATTTGGGATCCTCCCAATTGTCTCATTATTTCCAATAATCCAATCCTCAGTCACACATCCCTAGGTAATACAAATAGAATGGCATTGATTCCATAGACCCTGAAGATTGTCATGTGGGGATATAGGATTATGTCTCCCCAATTGTGGCTCAAATTAAAATATGTTCTCTTTTCCATGGGCCTTAGGAAGTCATGGATTTCCTTGGGGATATAGGGTGGATCATACACTAAGAATCTTCTCAACTTTGAGGTATTGTGGGAAACCACGTAGTTAAATTTATGATCATCCTTATCCAAGATTTGGGTCCAACACTGGACATGCGGATTGATACCATCTTCCCTCTTCTTCAATGTCATGTCCTAAAAATTCTTCTCACCCTTATACAACAACGCATGCATCAACAAAGAGTACCACTAGAAATGTACCCAATCCTTTCCACTTTTTAGCTCAACCAAACCCTTGTGAATGCGTTCTGAAAAATATGTGGTGTATTCATAGACTACATTGAAGGTTGGGTGTTGCAGATGGCATGCCATGTAACAATATTCCTTTGGCAGGGTGTTAAGTGGAGTGAAACCAATTATTTGTTACAAAGAATACACATTATTCTTGAAATAATTAGCAAAATATTTCATGGGGAAGGGTTTAAGTTCATCCCTACGAATCTTTATTTTCTTTCTATTCTTCCCAATTCCAGTGCAAACTATGTGCATAGGCAATATTGACATTCTAAGTAGCACCTTAGTATTATCATATTCTTTTCTAAAAACATCCATGTCAAGAGGAATCAAATCTTTGTTCCACTCATGCAATTGGAAAATCTCTACAATCTCTTCTCTCGTTATCCTCAAATTTTTTTTTCCATCAAATGTTATGACCATCCTAGTAATTGGGTCATATCTTGTAGGAATGTCCTTCAACAAATCTACATCCATATACACATTGGGAACTACCAACTTTCCCATGTCTAGTCTCCAAGGGTTGCAGACAGGAACCCCTAGATTTTTGTTCCAATACCAGTGTTGGAACAATTGCCATCCTGTATAGGGTACTTCTGCAGCCTTAATGAAGCATTTCTTATCCATTAACTTATCTATAATTCTATGACCATAGAATACAATTTTTCCTTCTTCCTTCTTATTTGTGGAGGGTTTTAATTGGTTGACTATATCTTGGGATAGTAGTCTGGTTGAGGTTGCAAGGCTAGTGGTTTGTGCTTTGGGTACCATTGATAACAAAATTAGTTCAGATAAACTTAGGGTTTTGGAAAAGATGAGCTCAAGACTTAACTTCTCAACTCAAACCTAGGGCTCAGCTCGAAGATGTAGAATTTGAAAGGTTTGACAAAATTATGATTTTTTAAAGCAAATTCAAACCTCAGAAAAATAATTAAAACAAAGCATAAATCCAATTCAACTGAAAGCACAGTGAATTTTAACCCTAATTGTAGGTAGTTGGAATAAAATAGATAAAGTTGTGTTTGATTAACTTACAGCTTTTCATTACAAGAAAACCCTAATATTGATCACCCTGAACTATGCAGATACTTCTGTCAATCTCTAGTGCACTCCAGATTTATTTGCAACTCTCAATTATGCATGAATTAATCATTTATGTCTAGCTCAAGTGAAGGTGGGTATCTTTGGAGGTTGTTTTTACCATTACTGCTCATTCACACGAAGCAAGAACGGCTACCACAACCATACTTTCAATTTTGAATCTCCACCATTGATCTCCAAATGAGATAGCCTTCCAAACAAATGAGATCAAGTCAACAAAGTTTGAATTCATTTCATCATCATGCACCAATCCATTGACCAACACGAGATTTCCAAATGGACACCAAATCATCCACTCCTCAGGCACCACCTTTTCTCATTCCAAACAATCATGGAATGAATGTGGTAGCAGCCCATTGACCCTACAACTTTTCTTAAAGCCTTATTTTAATCCTGTGGGGTGAGCAGGGAATGAATTAGATTTAATCTCACAGTCGTATCCCATCCATTGATGTCAAAGATTAAGACCGTCGGGCTCCACACTGAAGACCAAAACCCACAAGTATGGAAATACACACGTCAATAGCCCTTTGACCTTGCAACCTTGATTAAGCCATTATTTTAATCGCGTGGGGCTGGCCAAGAATGACCAAGATTAGAACTTATGATCATAAGGTGGTTCATTCTACACATGCAAATAATGTTAGTCTTAAAAATGGGGCCATGACTAGGCTAACAAGACCTGATCCTTTGAATTAAATATTTATGACTTAAATATTTTAATATGAAATAGTTTTGTCCAACTTACGCATTTATTAAATGATAGACAAGAGCACAATGACCAAAAAACCTAGACAAAGAGGTCAGTAAAGACAACATTTTGAAAGGCTCAAGTTGCAACTTAAAATACTACAACCAGGTATGACAAGTCAACATAAAAATAGAACCTTCAAGGCATATGACTGCAATATTATGGAAAGAAGAGGTTTTCATCCTAAACCCTAAACCCTACCCATGAGCATAGAAGCTCAGAAACATCACAAGGTGATGCCAATTGACAAAATTTCAAAAAAAATAGGTAGATATCTACCAAGGCAAACCTTGCACAAAGTCCATACTAATGACTTGCCACTTACTCTCTAAAATATCATGTGGATATAGTAAGTCTACATGATGTTGATGTTTAGCTTTCACCCTTTCTAGGCATCTAGCCACAAATCTAGAAGCATCCCCTTTCATCCATTTCCAAAAATATAATGGCTTCACATTAGCGAACATTTTCGTCACACCAGGATATCAAGAGTAAGGTGCTTCATGAACTTCTTTCCATACCAAATTTCTTAACTCTTCAAAGTTAGGTACATACATTCTCCCATTATACCTAAGAAATCCATTGGGTTCAAAATGAAATCCTTCATACCTTGCATCTTACAGATTACTTGTGAGTGCTTGCTTAACTTGCATGTAGAACTCATCCTCCTTGCATTTTTGCAATACTTGGCCTTTAAAGTCAGTTTGGATTGTCACTATTGAGGTAATATGACATCTACGTCTTAAGGCATTAGCAACCCAATTTTATTTTCCCTTGATGTAGCTGATATTGTATTCATAATCAGATATCAACTCCAACCATCTTCTCTATCGTGCATTCAAATTATGTTGAGTGAATAGATATTTCAACCCATGATGATCAATTTTCATCTCAAAGGGCTTTCCTAACAATTAATTCCTCCACATTTGTAATGCATGAACCACCACTATCAACTCTAGATCATGTGATGCATAATTCTATTCATAGGGTTTTAGCTTCCTTGATTCATAAGCAATTACTTTCCCTTCTTGCATTAAGTCTCCACCCAAGCCTTCTCCTTATGCATCTGTGATAACAGTGAAGTCACCATCAGGATCTAGTACTTTCAAAATTGGAGTAGTGGTTAACTTCTCCTTGAGTAGATCAAATGCTACTTGGCATTTTTTTCCACTTAAACTTCCCTTTCTTTTGCAAACAAGTAATTGAAAAGGCTATATTGGAGATTTTGCAAAAAGCTTCCTATAATATCTCGCCAAACCCATGAAACTTCTTACCTTAGGGACATTTTTAGGTACAAACCATTCTAGCATTGTCTTGAACTTGGTTGGATCAAATAAAATACCATATGTTGAGATTACATGTCCAAGATACTGTACTTTCTTCTAAAAGAGGGTACACTTAGAGAGTTTCCCATACAACTTATGTTCCCTCAGTCATTGTATGACTATCTCTAAATTCTTGCAATGATCCTCCTCATTCTTGCAATAAATTAGGATATCATCTAGGAAAATTGAAACAAACTTATCTAGGTAATCCCTAAATACGTTGTTCATTAGATTCATAAATGTTGTTGGTGCATTAGTAAGTCTGAATGGGATAACTATAAACTCATAATTCCCATATCTGGTTCTAAAATCAGTCTTGAAGATTTCCTCATCTTTTATTCTTAATTAATGGTATCCAAATTGCAAATTAATCTTAGAAAACACAAATCCCCGCATTTGATAAAAAATGTCATCAATGCATGGCAATGGATACTTGTTCTTTATCATAGATTTGTTAAGCATATGATAATCTATGCACAACTGCAAGGTGCCATCTTTTTTCACAAATATTACTGGTGCTCCTCATGGTGATACGTTGGGTCTTATCAATCCTTTAGACACCAATTCGTCTAATTGTGCCTTAAGCTCCATTAACTTAGTTGTCATTTTGTAAGGAACTTTGGAAATGGGTTTAAATCCTAGCATAATATCAATAGAGAAATTGAATACCCTTTTCGGTGGTAGTACAAGTAGTTCTTCTAGAAACACATCTAAAAACTTTCACAAGATAGGATATCTTTCCATATTTTTCTCTCTAGTTTCCATCATTTCACCTTCTTCCATCTCTTGGTAACTCTATACTCCATAGTTGTCAAGACCATCTTGAGAGTTAAATTCCTTATATTCTTCAAGATTTTTCATCTCAACTACAAAAATATTGCATCCTTTCTTCTTGGACCTAAGCAATTGGATATCATAGATTTCACACAACTTGACTTCTCTAGGTATCCCTTGCATCATCACTTAGTTACCAAAATCATCCAAGCACTCTACTTTGTTGGCATGGAAGTCTACCTTGGCTCTATGTCTCCAAAGCCAGTTCATTCCTATAATAACATCGTAGGATCCTAAGGCCGCTACATATAGGTTTACCTCCATAGAAAAACAAGGTAGCTCAATCCTAGCTTCAAACAAACATTATTCCACCATTTCTCTTGTCTGGTTTGCATATTCTACAACCCATGTGGGTCAATTTAAAGAAAAGTGGTCTCCACCACATGTGAAGCTTCTCGTTGCTAGTCATTTCTTCCTTGCAGGTTCACTAGGTTTACTAGCATTACTTCCAACATTGTTAACATTTCCACCATTCAAATTATTCCTCTTGCATTCCCTTCTTGATTCTCTTCCATTATTTTGGGGTCCCTTTTCCCCTTGTTTTTGAAAATCTTTCCCACCTTCAAACTTCCTAGGAGTTGGTTTAACTTGAGCTCCTATGAACTTCTTACGGTTCCTATTTTCTTGGAAGATGGAGATGGCTTTGAGCTTCTACTCTTTCTTAACAACCTTTTCATACACTAGATCCATAGTGGCTAGACCATGAACATCTACCTCACCTCCAATATGGATACTAAGACCCATAATGAATTTCCTTATGTAGAAACGTTCATCCTTCTGATGCATTGGTATATAATGTAATAGATAGGTAAAATTTTACCAATACTTATTTACTAACATCGTTCCCTATCTTAGATTTTAAAAACCAGTAAGTTTTTGGTTGAAAAAGAGTTGAGGTAACCATATTTTTCTGAAATATTTCCACAAAATCATTCCATTTAAGTTTCAAAGAATTAAGACCGAGTTCCATTTTCTTGTTCATCCACTAGTTAGAGGCTTCTCCTGCTAAATGATAGGCTCCCCATACCACTTTTGTGACTTCAGAATAGTTTCTAATCTTGAAATATTTCTCCATAAGAATCAACCATGCCTCATCTTCTTCCCCATTGGTGCTACCTCAAATTTTGGTGGGGTTATTTTTCTCATGTCCCTAGAAATTTCAATAGCCAAACACTTCCTAATAGATCCTTCCGATTGAGAGTGCGATTTCTCATTCTCGTGTTCATGGGTCTGTTCATGATCATGAGAATTATCTCCCTCATCCTCATTGATAGGGACTTCTTCATTAACCAAAATTTATTGTTCCACTCCATCTCTTCCCCTTACTTCCAGCTTAATATTTCTCAACCTTGCAGTGGTTTCGTGAATGATAGCCAAAATTTGATGCAATTTAGATTCATCACCCACTGGACCTTGTTCAACTTCATGACTCCCTCCAATATTGGTCCTTGCTCTCACCATCCTTGCAAGAAAAGGGTTATACCTAAAGGTTTATTCCTATTATATTTCAATCATGTTCATACTATCTTATGGATAACATTTAAATGAGCATTTAATTACACATAAAATAAATTTCACATAAGATTTGAGCACATGATTTTTATTATTCACAAGTATCTCAATATCCTTACATTTACATAGAGTGACTATTCAGATAGTCAAGTGGAGAGTATCCCTTGGATTTACTCTTTGACACATAATTCAATGGGTTATACCCCTTAGATTTTTTTTCATCTCTTATTTGCTCCTATCTATCCAAAAATGGATAGTAACCTTCAAATTTGTCATCTGATACATATTTGCAGAGGACATAACCCTCTGATTCATTACTTGAGGAAATTACAATCACTTTGAACATAGGAAGGACTCTAGGGTATCTAAATATGAATGCTAGACAGACACTCCCTTGTAAGGGAATATCCCTAGAAAGTGAAAAGGATTCATACTTTTTTGGTGAAATTGGAGGTAGATAGTTGAAATTTCCCTCCTCCTTCATCTTTCTTTTTACTTCACTAATCTGAGAAAGAGCATGGCTAAAATTTTTAGTTTCGCTTAACTAGATAACATTATCATAGTTTATACCCTCAATTGTACAAAGAATGGCCTCTTTTTCCTTCTTACAGTCTTTCAAGTAGCACTCATTCCTAATTACTGAATTTCTTTTAGTTAACCTTAAGATGCACCATCTTGGAACAATAACTTCCAAACATTAGTATCATTCAATGTTGGATGGAAAGTATGATGAGCACATAGGTTCTAGAGCTAAACCTGGTAGCTCTGATACCACATGTAACATGCCAATTTTTTTGTTCATGCAAGTAAAAATTCCTAAGTTTTCACTTTCAAGTAAACAAACCATGTTTCATAACCATTGGCATAAAAAATTTCTTTTCCATATGAGAACAAATGAACATAGATGACATAACAATTTCCAAAATTGATTTCATTTCCAATATAATATCCACATATTACAATATTTACAAAGGTTGTATACAAAATAAATACATATCTCAAATTATCTTCATAGCAATAGATATAGATGGTCCAGGAATCTCCTTTCAAATCTTGGTCACCAGGTGAGGAGGAGAAGAATAACTAAAGCACTTTTCCACCAACCACAGAATCAAATGTGTTCCCCCGCACAGCTACCATGTATGGTAAGATGGCCCTACCCTTCGATGAAGATATTGGTGGAGTAACCTCATAACAAAAACCACTCTGAGCTTAGTGTTGTGCCCTATATAACTAGAACTTATAGGCACTACAATCCTGAACTAGCATGCATAAAAGGATCATTGTGAATTGACAGTGGATCCAAAGGTCATCACACTACTTTGGAAAAAGTATTCTCACTCAATACCTCAAGTGACAGTCATCTTACTCACATACACTACTCAAGCTCGATTTGACTTTAGGCCATTGTAACTATGCATAGGAAATTTCCTTCAATAGGTAATTATTAACCCTAGTAACAACCTATTCCCTTTTCCCAAAACAAAATGGTATTTCTACCCACAAAGCATAAACATAAGTTACCCCCTTCAATGGATAATCTAATCCCTGATATAACATAATATTTTTCAAGCATAATAGAACTTAACAAGCTATTCCCATTTCATCAATCATAGTATGTGTAGACACTAAAAAATGTCTTGAATGATATCATGCACTCGAATTAGGTATACTAACATCATTTCATCTTGAAACCCATCCTCTTTTTGCTTAATTAATTAAATTATCTTATCTATTTAATTAATTACATCATTTGCATCTATTAACCTAATGCATCAAATTGGGTTAATTCCCCCCTTTCACAATAACACTTCATCTCATTAAATTAAATAAATCAAACTATTTAATTTAATTCCCTAAGTCTTCTTATTTAATTAAATAACCCTAAGTTATTTAATTAAATGTCATTTCACCTTTCCCCCTTTCATTAAATTACTTAATTTAATGAATATCACTTTATTCCTCTAAATCTCCTAATTGCATGATTAAACCTTTGTTTAATTAGCAATTATCTAATTAATCTAATTTCCCCCCAAATTGCAAGGGAATATTTCTCCTTTACACATTCCCACAAAAGGGGAATATTCAGTCCCCTTTTTCACAATTAAACTTTGTTTTAATTTCAAAATATCCTTTTCTCTCTCCTCCAATCATTTGAAAAAGGGATATTCTCACAAAGCTTCATATGCAATTTAGCTTGTGACATCTTGTAAAAGTTAAATTTTCACCTCTTGTATAGGTCAAAAGTGTGTTTGTTTGGAAGGAATGAGAACCCTCGATTAAATATCATCTTTCATTCTCACCTATTGATGGGAATCCATGATCCATGCCACTTCTTTCCTCCATTCTTGACCATTGATTGGATTTTTCAATCTCACCCCTTCATTTCTCATTTGTTTTCCTATAAATAGAACACTATTTGGAGACAAATGGATCCATCATCCATATTTTTCAGAGAAAACTTATGCTATTGAAATCACTCACACTCGCACTCATTTTAGCTCACATTTAGCATATTTTAGATTAAATTAGTTGCATAATAGCTTAGCTTCCATTAATGGCTTCCATGCATCCATTTAGTTAAATAGAAAATTAAGGTTTGAATGTTTTTAGTTTAAATCTCATTTAGATTAGCTTAGCAATTACATTTTTAATCATTTTAGCATAAATCATTTTTTTTATCACATATCACAACCGTTTCATCGATTCTCTTCAATAGAATCAATTGAAACAAGCTCATTGATCATAGGATTGGGAAAGGGTCATCATTTCATATCAACGCAACACTAATTCCAAAATGGGATAAGTTTCAAATGGGTTAGAATAGACATTTTAAACGATTTCATACTTTATAATGCTTCATTTCAATAAATGTTTAACTTAACCTTCATTTGAATGATCTTGTTTAAGATTGAGTATTAGTGGCTATGTTATGCTTTGATTCTTCATGGATCAAGAGTAATTGGCCCCATACTGATATCCTCGGTTGACATTCTTGTGCTAGAAGGTGGGAAAACTATCAATTTAATCAATTTCTATCTCGAATTATGTTCATTTTGACTTTTGTAGGAAACATTGATGCCCAACTCAATTTCAGTGACACCTTTGTAGGGCATCACCATATAGAAACACTATCATCATTTCAAAAAATGATGACTATTAAATGCACTAGCGCTAATTAAAAAAATGATGACGCTAATAATTTTTAGCAGTATCAAAGATCTACAAATGACAACGCTTGAGCAAATCACAACGCTATCATGTTCTCTGGATTTTCTATAGAGTGATTCCCTAGTTCACTAGAGTGACGCTTGACCAAATAACGATGCTATTGTTCTCTCTGTCTTTTCTGCAAAGTGACACCCTTGTTCACCAGAGCAATGCTATCGTAAATAGTGATGCTCAACTCTAGTAAGAATTTTAACGATCATTTTTCAACATGTGCTATGATTTTTTGATTTGTTAGATTACTAATGCACTTCTAACATTGTTCTGGTTGTTAGACTAACAAGATTTTGCGGGTTGGATGATACAAAGATAAAGTAAAGAAAGCATTCTCTTCTTAAAATTGTATGATTGCAACAAGCATTTGACGCTTTGGGGCAATTATAACCCAATTTCTTATGTTTTTTTATGCTCTAAGACCTCATTAAATTTAATTTGGGTTTAAAATGAATGCTCAACTAGGACTAAAATTCATCTTAGCTTTAGTTAGTAAAATGAATAAGTGTTTTCTTTTTTGTGACACACTTGTAGTGTGTATCCAATCCCCTTGCACTTCGTGCAATCTTGGTTGTAGAGAAACACTCCAAGTGTACTTCATTGTTTGTGTGCACTTATAATACATATCCAATCCCATTATGCTTCGTGTGATCTTGGGTGAAGAGAAATACTTAAGTACACTTTTATGCTTTGTGTCACCCTTAAGAGAGGACTTACTATGAGACACACCCCACAACAGGAAACTCATAGGCAAGTTATTTTTAAAGGTTGGGAAATCATGAGAAAGTACCTTCTATCCTAGACTCTATAACATATTGCACCTAGTACCTTGCCTTAAGTGTAATGGGAATGGTAGTAAGAGCCATAAGTGGTAAAGTGGGCATGTATACAACTAGGTGTTCTTAGTTTATTACCAAGAGCCAAACTATTTAGTTGCCAAAAATCCTTAATACTTGTTGGTACAAGAACGATCGTTCTGAAGTTGCCCCACATTTGTACTATTCATTGTTGAAACAAAAAAATCCTTAGGATCTTCAATATTTTGAGATTTGGTGGTCTTGAGAAGTGTGTGCCATGGAGGGGAGCCAGTGTCGCCAAATCTCTAACTATTCGCAATGTCTTAGTGTTTGGAGAAATCTGAGTGGGGGCTCAACAAGTATGGCCATTTTAAACCTATAATTTTTAAAGTGATGTTGAGTTAGTTTGAAACATTGTTTTGTTCCAAAACATTACAAAACAAACATTCACTATCTTCCTCAAAATTTCAAACACTTTGGCTTAAATATGGATACCTTTTGAAACAGTCTTGATATTACTGCTTGTCTTAAGGATTTCTATCCTTAGATATTTCTAAATATCTTGACTTATATCTCAATCCATATTTTCTAAAGAAAACATAGGAAATTATCACTTCAACCTCATGATTCTCACAAAATGGACATTGTGAAAGTTATGATGTTTTTGATATAAACATTTAGTTTGAAAACTTAATCAAGACAAGTGTTTGTGGTAAAATAGATTCACTTAATCAAAATAAATTGACAATTGAACCCCACATGACTATTTGGAGACTGATTGCTCCCATTGAATAACCTAATATTGCCAGCGCTATCATTCAACCAAACTTTGAACTCATTAATGAAGAACAAACTGATCTCATTAGTAGTTTTTGAAGCTTCACTTTTGCAACAAAATAAACACCTACCCAGTGGAGAAACACAACAAAAATCTTAGACGAAGAAGAGGAACAAGCTGATATTGAGGCTAGAAGGCCCATATTACGACCACCTGTGTGGAAATAAATCCTCCTTTCTTCCATAAACTTAAACTTTTCTAGATGATCTCATGCAAAGTTAGGATCCCCAAAAGAAGGTCTATTGGTTTCCACTTTAAACTTAGGAATTTTAATTCAAAACAAATCAACAATTGCATTGAGGAACTCTACAAAAATAGGAACAAGTTATTGATAAAATTTTATGAACGCACACTAAGGAAATATCTAGACATGTATATGTTCTTTATGAGCTAAAAACCTTGTCTTTTTGAGGATCAACAACTTTTTTAAATGATTGGGTCTTTAAGATTTGAAAACTTTAGAGGTATAGTATGTTTCTCACTACCTTGGTCTTGTCAAATAAAAGTTCACTTTAGGTCAACATTGGATCAAACGTCTCATCCACTCCATCAAAATTAATCCTTCATGACACAAAACTTTGAAAAAAAATTCAAATACACCAACACTTTCGATTTGGACATCTATCAATCAACCCAAACCCTAACTTAGCTACTTTGTATGCAAAATATATCCTTTTCCATGCATTTAGCTAAGTTATCATTCTTGAAATAGTTCATCTTCAAGGTCACAAGTATACCCTAAATATTTACAAGCTCAACAACATCCTTCATCCCAACATCAAAACATTAAACATAAGTCAAAAGTGTTGTCCCAACATGTTTGCAAATATCAGTCTCGATATCACCTATCTTTCCATCCCCCATTATCACAATTGCTCAAAAAAGACTTATAACATCCCTTTTACCTATATTTGAGTCAACTAGAGAGTTTAAACATTAAAAAGCACAATACAACTGTCCCAAAGGTGACACAAAATTTATGGTAAAGACGAGATCACAACACAAGAGAATCATGGAGAAAACCAAAGTCACATTTACCTCAAGTGATCCAAATCCTTTAGAATTTTATCTCAGAATTCAAGCTACCCCATCACAACAACCTTCATCACCATCAGGACCATATGAGATAGAAGATATTACAAACAATCCATTTGAACTCACTAGGGAGGAAATCATTGAATGTCAAGCCTTTGAAAATGTAGCTCCTATCTCCCCATCATTTGTTGCACAAAATTTGGCATAGGGATTCACAACTCCATCACTAGGGCTACATCAAACCTACATTCCTAGTATTGCAACAATCCTTTCTAAGGAATTTTTCCATACTCTTCCATTTGAAAGCAACACACTTGTGGGTACCCTTAAAACCAACCCTCCATCTCACACGACCACTTGGACACCTACCTTTGGTGCTCCTTCCATTCCCAAAGATCCTAAAAAATCATATAAACCTCTTGAGCTTCATTAATCCATAATGACCTCCACATATCAAGGACATCCATCTTCATCCATACCCATGAGTACCATAAGTGTGCCTACCATCACACAAAGTAATGTGGATCAAGTATCTCAAAACATCACACAAGGGCATGTCAGCACCATACCACAAAGTCAACCCTTAATTTAAATAGGGACATCCTTACCCGATCCTCCAATTGGTTCATCCATACCATTGGTTTTTCAAAACACATCCATCCCATCCATTATCAATCCATCTTAAAGCAATACCTTGGTAACAAATCTTGTCAACATAGGTAACACATTAACTACATCCCTAACACAAGGGAATACTCAAGAAATGGGACAAGGAAACATTTTTAATCAATGGAATCAAGGTCCTAGTGTGTCATTCCCATCATACAATCTAATGGCACCATCCTCATCTTTTCCCAAAATCCCCTTTACCATGCAAAATCAAATGGGATCTCAAACGTACATTCCTCCACCTCAATCCACTATATTACAAGGAATTTTAAACCAAGGGAACCCACAAAATCTCATCACCAATCCACTACCAACTCAAAACATCAACACCCACAATCCTCCATGGATGTCCCACCAACCACTTGATCCTACAATGCAAGTGCATTTCGTAGCCTTACAAAAAGCACAATAGGCCTATTCGCAAGCCCTAGCAGCACAAAAACAACAACATTAAGCAACACTCGTAGCCCAACAATAGCAACAACAACACGTAGCCTTGGTAGCACAACAAGCATCCTTAGCACAACAACACGTAGCCTTGTAAACACAACAAGAAGCCTTAGCACAAAAAAATCAACAACAAGTAGCCTTAGCAGCACAATAAGCTACCTTAGCACAACAACAACAAGAAGCAACCTTAACACAACAACAACAACAACAAGCCCATCAAGCAGTGTTATTAGCACACAACAACAACAATCCCAACAACAAGCCCTAGTGGCACAACAACAACAATAAGCTCAACAACAAGCCTTACTAGCTCAAAATTATTCCCAACAACAACAACAACATTCCTATTATAACCCTCAATCACATATCATCAATATAAATGTGTTAGGAACATATACATCAATACCCCAATCACCTTCACAGAATCCTACACCACCATACACCCCATACAACACATCCTCATATCAAAATCCCACATACAACTCATCCATCATCCTGCCATATGTTCCTCCACCAAATCCACAAGATGATCTAGCATCTCAATTTAAGGCATTATCACAAGAAATGCAAGACCTTCACATGGGAAAGACCAAGAAGCCCCATACACATAACCTATGTCCTTATCCATTCAACCAAAACATAGCAATGGTCTCGTTCCCTCTAGGCTTTGAAATCACCAAATTCGATAAAAACAAAGGGAGAGGAATCCTTGTGGACCATGTCAAAGATTTTAATGTCATGTGTATGGAGGTGGCCTACAATGATTCATATTTAATGCGCCTCTTCCCTCAAAGTTTAACAGGTCTTGCTACGGATTGGTTTTCTCATCTGCCTCCAGGTATCAAAACCTTTCAAGAAATTACTAATAAATTCATCGATCACTTCTCCTTTAATCTTGACATGGACGTTAGTCTAGAGGAATTGTACACTCTCAGAAAAAAAAGAAAAAGAAAAAAAAGGAGAAACTTTCACTAATTTCTTACAACAATGGAGACAAAGAGCTAGTAAGAGTAAGTTGCCTCTACCTAATGAACAACAAGTGGGAATCATCCTAGTGAATCTAGATCCAGATCTATCCTTCCACTTGAAAATGCAATGCATCACATCTTATGATGAGATTTTCCCTAGATCCCTTAACATCGTGAGAGCTCTAATCTCACAAGGGAATACTCAAGCTTACAAAGACAACCGCCCATTAACTAGTTCAAATGACAAGCCTCGTGTCTGGGCTAAGAACAAGAATGTAACAAATGATGGTGTGGTAGATGTTAAACTAGTCCTAAATGATCCTAGGTCAAACAACACTCAAGTTGATAACATTCAACCAATTGTGTAGCAAACAACACCTCCTTAGAACAATCAAATCAATAACACTGAAATGCAAATGCAAACCCCTAACAAGAACAACTATCCTAAACACAAGTACACATAGTTATCTGAACCTATTGAAACCATCATGAAGAAGTTGGTAGAGTCAAATTTGATAACACTTCCCAACTTTAAAAAATACCAAGAACCACAAGAGAAACTATCCTGGTAGAATGAGAACAACCTTTGTGACTTTCACAAGATCAAAGGACACAAAACAACAAAATACATGAGGCTTAAAAAACATTATCCAAGACCTCATAGATAATGATACCATATCTGTTGAGGTACCAACTGAGAATCAAGATCTTAAGATATACAAGAACCCTATGCTAGATCATAACAAAGTGAACAACACTGGAAAAGCTAAGGATTACACAAATGTTCAACATACCTATTCCAATGTAGTTGCTTCTTATGATAGCGTCATAACTGTTGTCACCATCAAAGGGCATAGTGTAGAGTGTGGAGTCACCACACGACATGGTAAAGTCATTATCTAAGGAGTCCCACCCCAATCTAGGGCACAACCTACTCAACCAACAATAAGAACTAGAAAGTATAACCTCTTAGAGTAGCTTAAGAAGACCCCCGCACAAATTTTGATCCTAGAATTGTTAAGGCTATCTCCCACCCATAGAGAAATCTTGGAGAAATCTTTATCAGAGCCAACTATTCCTGAGGCTATTGATACCGATCAGTTTCAAGCTATGGTAGGCCATATTGCTAATCACCTTCTCACCTTCTTAGAGCAAAACCTACTGTCACAACCATCTCATAACCACACTTTACTCCTTGATGTTATCATTCATAGGAACAAGGTCAAAATATTCTTAGTAAATGGAGGTGCTAGATTGAACATTTGTACCCTTCAACTGATAAAAAATTTGGGCTATTCAAAAGATACTCTTGAAAAGACAAAGAGTACCACCATTAGGGCACATGACAATAAAGAATGGGTATCAAAAGGTATCATTTCACTACCCATCCAATTAGGCCCTCTCATCATAGAAACTACATGCCAAATTCTAGACTTGGATATTCCCTACAACATACTACTTGGTCAACCCTGGATCCATGCCCTAAAATTTGTAGTCTTGACTTATCATCAATGTGTCAAGTTTCCTTTTGAAGGAAGAGAGATTACCATCCATGGAGATCCTGAGCCTTTTTACTACTGCAAGAACCTTGAGGCCAAGTTCTATAAAATCCACCAAGTACCCAAGAATGACGAAGGGCCTACACCTTCTACCTCATTTTTTGACCCATCATACCTTGCATCTACCTCTAAAACAAAGGCACCCATTGTACATAACATACCTGATATCAAGGTAGTAATCTAGGATGATGGTTGTTGGAACTAAAAGCTAATGAAGAATACCTTTGTCTTAGGAGAGCTCCCTATTTCTCCTCAATCTCATGGGAAACCTACATCTAACAACAAAGAGCCTAAAACTATCAAGATGGAAACTACTACCTTCACCAAGTATGGGCATTTGAATCAAGAATATGTCAATGAGGACGATATCTCTAAACTCCTCTATCAAGATGAAGGACCTATCCATGCTCTTCCTATGGAAGATGATAACAAAGTCTTGCATCTAATGAAGAGGATGTGATATAACAAGAATGAGAAGCTAGGGAAAAATGACAATGGTTTACTAGAACCCATCATTCTTGAGAAATGACTAAAGAATCTTAGCCTAGGTTGTATTACTAGCAAGGTCACCCTTATTGGCAAAGGTACTTCTACTAAATGAGTTGAGGCTTCCTCTTGGTTACCTCCATCATGTGACATGACCTTAGATGAATTCCCCCTTGATGTTGCTGAACTGTTTGAAAACAACCCCCTCTTCATGATATCCATTACATCCTTTGCTCCAAGTAATCAACCAATTGAAATACACCTTCTCTACCAACAACTCATTGGCATGGACCAACAAGGACTACCAATTCTTGATTTATTAAAAAATGATGAAGCGATCTCAAAATTCATGGGAATCCATGACAACTTACTGTGGGTAGATCACAAAGTAGGTTTTGACATAGAGCTAGATATAGTGGCATACTATGGGGAGACAATTGAATCCTTTAGTCACAAAATTAATGAAATGCAACCAACATGCAAATATTTAAGTGAAAACCACAGTGTAGCACTTTTTGATCCTAAGATAGTAAAAATAAAGGATGTATCTGAGGGTGAAAACCTCTTTGAGGTTCTGAAGGATGAGTGATTCTATCTACCCCTTAGTGCAATGCATCTAGAGAAGTCAACAGTACTAGCATAAAATGCCACACTAGTTAATGTGGGTACTCAAGAAGCACTTAAGATCACTTTCTATGTTGAATCCTTATTGGATGAAGAATAGAAGAACCGAGAATCATTCTTGAAATAGCACAAAGCTAACTTTGCATGGTCATACACATATATGCTATGGCTCGATCCAAAAGTGGTTGTGCATCACTTAGTGGTTTATCCTAAAGCCAAGCCAATCAAGTAGAAATTAAGGAAAATGCACCCTTGGATAGCACTCTTGGTCAAACTCAAGTTACAAAAGCTCCTTGATGTTGGATTTATCTGACCAATAGATTATCCTGAGTGGGTTTCAAACCTGGTACCAATCTCAAAACCCATTGGGGGCATCAGAATATGCACTAATTTTAGAGACTTGAACAAGGCATGCCCAAAGGATGATTTACCCTTCCTAATATTGACCTCATTGTAGACTTAATAGTTGGGCATGAAATGTTGTCGCTCATGAATGGACTTTTATGCTACAATCAAATCATGATCGCCAAGGAGGATCAACACAAAACAACATTTACTTGTCCATGGGGAACCTATTTTTGGAACGTGATACCATTCAAGTTGAAGAATGCATGATAAACCTATCAATGACCCTCATATTTCATGAAATAGTCCACAAAATATTTGAAGACTGTGTGGGAAATATATTGGAAAAATCAAAGAAAATAGATGAGCACATGCAAATCTTAAGACTCATCTTTAACAGGCTGGAAGAATACAAAGGAAGGATAAATCCAAAAAGTGTGTCTTTGGGGTTACATTAATTAAACTTCTTAGCTATATCATATTGCAAAGAGGGATAGAAATTGATCCAAAAAAGATAAAATCCTTCCTAGACATGGAACCACTGCAAACACTAAAGTAGATGAGAGGATTACAAGGAAGATTGCAGTCCATCAAGAGGTTTATAGTGAAGCTATCAAATAAAATACACCCATTTTTGCATCTTCTCCATAAAGGGATAACTTACAAGTGGGATGAGAAGTGTGATAAAGTGTTCCAATAGATCAAATACTATCTACTAACACCTCGAGTGCTCATTTCTCCAATACCGAATAAACCATTGATCCTGTATATCTTAGCAACATTAGCAGTTCTAGGAGCTCTTCTAGCACAACATGATGAAAATGGAAAGGAAAGAGCTATTTACTACATTATTAGGACTTTGGTGGGCTATGAAATGAACTATTCCCCCATTGAGAAAGCATGCTTAGCAATATTTTTTGCTTCACAAAAGTTTAGGCACTACATTTTATCAGATCAAATGAAACTTATTGCCAAAATTGACCCATTAAAATACCTTTTATCCAAAGCAACTCTCATAGAGTGAATGGCCAAATGGGTGATTGTCTTAACAAAGTTCAACATGGAGTATGTAGAATTCAAGGAAATAAAAGGAAAAGTGATTATAGAACAACTAGCAAAAGCACCTATCTATGCAAAGAACCCTTTAATATATGAGTTCTCATATGAATCAGTGTTCCTGATCAATCTCACAGCTCAGTGGAAGATGTACTTTGATTGATCATTCACCCAACATGGATTAGGAGCGTGTATTATTTTCATCACCCCTCAAGGTGATTGCATTCCGAAGTCACACTGGCTATCCTTCCCGTGTAATAACAACATTTCTAAGTACGAATCCCTAATCATAGGACTAAGGATAGTGGTTTAGTGGAAGATACAAGAGATGAAAGTCTATGGAGACTCACAGTTGGTTACCAACTAAGTCAACGATGACTATCAAACTAAGGATGACAAGCTCAATCCTTACAAAAAGATGGTGGAAAGTCTCAAGGACCTTTTTATAGACATAACTTTTGAGCAGATTCCTCATATGAATAACAGAGCAGCATACACCATGGAAACAATTGGATCACTGCTAGACATGTCGAACAACGTCCTCTAATGTGAATTCTTGGTAGAACAACTTCTCATACCAACTTTTGAAATCCTGAAAATAGAATTTGTGTGTAATTGTTGGTCCTTGATTCTTGTGGTACCATGACATCTTTACCTACCTAAGCAGAGGAATCCTCCCATCTGATATCACCTCGAACCTTAAAAATACCTTTGTTAAAAAGGCATCCTGATTTGTGATCCTAGGTGATACCCATTACCATTGAAGCATCAAAGGGACATTGCTATGATGTCTTAACCAAGAGGAAGCCTTGGTCACTTTAATAGAAGTACACAATGGCATATGTGGTTCCCATTCTAGCTATATGACTTTAGCTAAGAAACTGTTGAGGTCAGGGTACTACTGGCCAATCATGGAAAGGGAATCTTATTAGTATGTGCAAAAGTGTGTCCAATGTCAACATCATGGGGATTTGATTCATGTTCCAGCTCAAGAATTGCAACCAATAATCACACCTTGGCCTTTCTCGTAGTGGGGGATTGACCTTATAGGAAAAATCACTCCAACCTCATCCAATGGCCACAAGTTCATCATCACAGCTATTGAGTATTTTACCAAGTGGGTTGAGGCCATTCCTATGACCTACATAATCGGGAAGTAAATTGCTAAATTTATCCTGAACTATCTAATCTTTTGTTATGGTGTTCCACAAACCCTCATCTCAGATAATGGAACCCCCTTTAAGAATATGGATGTGAAATAGCTATGTCAAAGATTCAACATCCAACATCAATTCTCTACCCCTTATTACCTCTAAGGAAATGGTCAAGCTAAGGCTACGAGAAAAACCATTTTAAAAATACTAAAGAAAATGATCAATGAAGCTGGTCATGATTGGCATCTATAGTTGAATCCCACTCTTTGGGCTTATCAAACTAGTATCCACACACCAATAGGTGCAAACCCTTTCTCCCTAGTCTATGGATTCGAAGCTATCTTGCCTATTAAGGTTGAGCTCCCATAATTGTGAGTGTCACTATAGAACCTAATCACCAATGAAGAATACAAAGTATCTTGGCTAAACAAGTTATAATTCCTAGATGAGCATCACCTTGATGCCCTCAATCACTTGCAAGTATATCAAAACCAATTGAAATAGAGATATAACAAGAAGATCAAATTTCAATCTTTCTAGGTAAGGGATCTTGTCCTAAAGCAGAATTAGAAGAACCTTCCAGATCAGGATAGCAAAGGAAATTTTAAGCCTAACTGGTTGGGTCCCTTTGTCATCACAACAAACTATGGATCAGGAAAATACCAATTATCAACGCCTGAAGGTGAACCCTTGCAAGAACCAACTAATGGCTTACATCTTAAAAAAAATTATGCCTAGTCTTGAAGGGTGTAAAATCTGAAAATACAAAAATAAAAATAAAAATGTTCAAAATCCAAAAAAATGAGAAAAATGATTGAAAAAGTAGAGAAAAACAATTGTCCTCTAATGAAAACCACTTCGGTGGCACTTTGGGCAAGTACCTTGGTGAAAACCTAGAAAATAGGTGCCTTGTGTAAATAAAGCACCTCCATCTATTCTTTGGATCTTTATCCTATCATTCTTTACATCACCCTCCATATCATTCTTTCATTCATTCTATTTATTCACCCATTGCCTATCCATGTCCTTATCATAGCTAGATGTTGTGAAGTATTGCAATCCCTTTAGTACTACTTGGAATATTCCAAAGGTTAGTTTGTCCTACCTATATCGAAGTAGTCTAACATATCATGTTGGGGGAAATTCATTTGGATCATATCAAGTTCTTGTATATCTTAAGGTTATCAAAAATCTCATCGAAAATCCAAAAACATTCATAAAATCTTAGCTAAAATCCAAAAACATTCAAAAATTTGTAAAGTCAAAATCCAAAACATCCAAACACATCAAAATCCCTAAAAAGGTCGAACATCAAAAATCCAAAAACAACACCATGTCGAACTACATCATTTATGAGCTTGAACGTAGGCAATGCCATCATTGATGTGCCCCCGAGACACCCTAGGTCAGTCCTTTAGGAGTCTGTCATAATAAACTGGCATTTTGTCAACTATTCATATCTCATCTTTAATAAGTCAAGTCAGTTGAACTACATGGTCTCTATGTATATAACGTAGGCAAGGCTTATCTTTGATTAGCCCCTGAGGCCCCTAGGATAGGTTCTTGGTCAAAACTTAGAGAATCCTTGAACATCCAAATATCTCAAAAATCCCCAAAACATCCAAATATCTCAGAAAATCAAAACATCCAAATAACTTGAAAAACTGCTAAACATTCAAATAATAAAAAAAACACAAAACATTTGAAAATTGAAAATCCAAAAACATTAGAAAACATTCAAAAGACATAAATAGCCTCAAATACCTTGGAAAACCCTAAAACAACCTTAGAAAATTGAAAACATAAACATTCACATAAACTTTCAAAAAGACCAAAAACAACCTTAAAACATTTTCAAAATACCAAAAAAATTGAAATATTCTAGGAAAATACAAACCCATCCATGCCATCTCACTTTCACCCGTAATAAACCTTCACCCATAATAAATTGATCATCACCTTCAACCTTTGGCAAAACAAATAGAAAACAAGTATAGCAAGTTGTAAAGTGAGAACCTATGTGTCAAAATCTAAAGTATAGATCATAGGTAAATGTGTCAGTGAATTTTATATCAAAGTCTTATCATAAAGCTCATCATTATCCTAACATAAAAAAACCATTTGATCAACATGTCCTAGGATGTATCGTTCCTGTAATGGACATCAGTATCAGAAGTCACTTTAGCTAAGTTAAACTGGCAAGAGATATAGATAACACTGATTGTTTGTCTTTGATATTTTCTTATGATTTATCTTAATGGCCCATTCTAAGGACCTCTTGATGATGTCTATCAAAATTATTTAGAGAGAAAGGAATGGGGCATCGATCATTATCTTCCTTTTTCTATGCTTGTGGGTAGTCTTGTAAAATAATCTTGGCACATACTTGCTTAGTTGTGTGAAGGGAAGTTGTTTGGAGTACATTGTTGACTATTGCATATGCTTTGGTCCAATATATTATAAAGCTTCTGACTTACATTCCAATGAGGTTTTTGTATGTCAAGATGTGAACAAGAACTATCCTATCTATTTGCAAAGTAAAATTCCATTACACTAGACATAATGTCATCCTGGTTATCAATACCTTTATGCATCGTGTCTACATGTTATATCAAACAATAAGGAACAATGAAAAAAATCCCAGTCCCAAGATTTGAGTGAGTCATCATCATGCATTTCTCATCACCATCTAAAATAAAGTCTCGATGGATCATAGACTTGTTGGATATTTCGAAGCAATCATCGAAATCAATGGTCAATCATCTTATTTCTTCTATCTTCTCTCCCCACTAACTTGGCATCATGATAGTCAACAAAAAAATCATCAATGCATCCATCTTGCATCCACAAATCATCAGCATACATATATCTCATAATCACAACATATCATAAACACCCATCTTGCATCATCATTATCATTTAAGTTGTGAAGAATAATATAGATTTATTATTCTAAGCATCTTAAATCATTGCATCATATATCATAAACATGCATTGCATTATCATATGATAAGTATAAACATCTGCATTTTCCATCCATACATTCACATGCATACATCACATCATAAAAATGCATAAGAAAATACAAAAAAATAAATACATTCCATATCATTTGCATAAGCATAACATAATCATATCATATCATCCATCACATTGCATATCATGAAAAGATAATGAAAAAGAATATAACATTGCATCCATTACATCTCATCTCATCGCATATCACATAATCATACATGATAAAATATAAGCATGTCACATCTCATATCAAATGCATCTATACAATCATAAGCATGAAATAAGATGAACACATCATATCAAATATGAATCTGTATCATATATATATATATATAAGTGTTGAATGTCATGGTACAATATCTGAATCACTGTATGTGTATCGATCATAAATAAAATATCCATGAGGCTATCAAAAATGAGCCCATGAATGTATATATGTATGAAAGAATTGGGAAACAAAGTAAAGAAATGTCTATACAATCAAGCTAGCCTTAATGGTTGCTCCCCTCTTTGGCCTGTCTCTCTAGTTGATCCTCAGCCCTGGGTCATGCATCACTCCTTTATGAGTAGTCAGATTGTTTGAGTTCCTATGGAACATCTCAGTGATAGTGCATCCTATAATAGGCCTGCCTCAGTCACAACCTCTCGGTATAGACTGGCAGATACAGTCTTGCCCTATGTAGTAGTTGTCATCACCTCCAACTGTTGGCAGTGACCAGTCTCTTGATCTCTCTTGGCAGTCACAACCTATACCTATTTCCTTGCATGATCTCTCTCTGTAATTACAACCAAAACCTATTGTCATGCCTGATCCCTCTCAGAAGCCACTACCAAAATCTATTGTCAGGCCTGATCCCGCTCACCTGTAAGGACCTGAACCTACTGTTGTAGCTATTGAATCTATACATCTTGGGGATCTGGCCCCGATAGTGGTGGTTGCACTTGCTGCTACTATCCTACCTATTGTTGTCCTACCTATTCGTACATAGGCTACTGTTGAACAACTAGAGGCTATTACGGAGGATGTTGACCCACTAGCGTTGCCCCCAAAATCTTCCCATCATAGCCATCCTAGCCATCCTACCTCCTACCTCTACCTCTACCCACTCCCCTCCCTCTTGGTCTACCTCGTGGAGGAGCACTCGCTAGATCTATCAACTCACGAGGGGGTGTAAACCATGCATCATATGTAGGCGTCATTTGCGTGACTGCCTAACCCTACTCATAAGCCCATGGTTGTGCCACTAATTGTCAAAAGCCCTCAACTACCTCTAGAGCTGGGATCCTGGGTCCCCACATGGGAACCTCTCAATCTAATCTATAAAATATAGCTATGTAGGCATCATCTGGCCTATCTTGCTACTCACCAAATTATCGAGCCACCTTATCTAGAAGATATCTCTCTATGATTATGTGCTCCTGACCATGCATAAATTGGGTCTATTTGGTAAAGAAGAGCTATTGAACATCGTTGAACCATGCTCGCATCTGTAGCCAGGGATACCATCTAAATATTATCATATCATCAAGGACCCTATGGAAATACAACATCCTAATCTTCCTAGTGTGTCATAAGGTGATTGTGCCTCTGTATTTCAAAACAACTAGATCATCAGGATCAACATTGACCATTTGGATGATTGGTCAGATCAGTACAATGTTCTCCCAAGCCCAAATACGGAGCAAGGTAACCCTATGCCAATGGTTCTATCATCACAGTAGATGAAGTCATGCATATCATGATACAATGAGGCCAACATCACTGGCCCCCATGCAAACAGTTTCCTCCTATAGAGCATCCTGTGCCATGCCAAGTCCCATCCTAGCATGAATCCTCTACTCCATCAATTAGGAGTGACCAAACCAGAAATGAGGGCTGCAACAATCAGTCAGAATGTGGGCACTCGACCTCTATACATCTCAAGGTCGATTTGTGAAGTGACTAAGATGATATTCTCAATCTCCATCACCTCATGATAGGCGTTAGGACATGCTTACCATGTATTGACAAACACAGAATTCGGCATACATCCTCTAAAGTCATCACCACCTCATCCATGGGAAGGTGGAATAATGAAGTCACACTATGCCATCGCTTGCATAGTGTGGTCATCATAGCTAGATGTGTCTGAACAATGGGCGCATACACAACATACCATAGACCAATCTCCCCCAGGTGCTCCTAGCACAACTTGGATAAATCACCAAGTCTCTCCAACACTATGGGCCAATGCTTGTGAGACATCAAGGGTGGAATGAAATCTTGCACTCACGAAGTTCACGATGTCAGAACTCAAAAAAAATTGACTCAGTTTGGAATTTTGGCTCCAAAATGACAATAGCATAGCTATTTATGATAGTGTTTCTATAATTCAAATTCTAAACTGAGACGCCCAAAGGCATTCAAATTGAAAATCACAAATCATGCTATAAATACATGTGTCATGATATAAACTTTGGAAACCATATCCCTAATTTTTCAAATCAAAAAGTGCATCACTAGAAACATATGCGTCACAATTTAAAATTGGAAACCCTAATTCTAAATTGTGAATTGTGTTGCAATACACATATGCGTCGCTAAAAATCATTTTAGCGTCACCAATTTTAAAATGGGTGTCACTATATAGCGACACCGCTAAAGTCTAAAATCTAAAGTACAATAAATGCATCAAAAAGTCAAATTTCAAATCAAGTTTTGAGTTACATACTGGTGGTTATAAGCTAGAATTCGTTGGTACTCTCGAACCCAGTCAGAAATGTGTTGTGGGAGATCTCGTCACACCATTTTGTCAGAGGTTCAGAGCTCAAATTGCAATAATTTGTTAAGGTGTGAATGCACAAAGGAATTGAAGGTGACCCTTCTTGGCTTATGTATGCTAGAAAATTAGGGTTTTTTGCCTTAATTTAACCTTGAAGCTAGGGTTTATCATCATTTTCACCCATTTTTCCAAACTAGAGCTTATTTTGCATTGTTTTTTAGTATTTTTGGAATATTTCTTGTATCCCAAAGCCTTTTTGGACCCCTTGGGAAAATTTTCACCTTTATCGAGAAATCAATCGAAAACTAAAAATTTTTGCTTGCTTTCTCGAGAGGGCAGGAAATCAGCTTTATCCTTCTGCTGGGGCATCTAAAAATCATTTTTTTTTTGTTTTTTGATCTGAGTAACAATTTTCATTTGAAGAGCATTAGTCTTTGAACCAAAGTAGTTGGTACCTCTCTTCAAAGAGGGGCAAAATGTAGACATTGAAAAATTTCCTGAATGATATCATGCACTCGAATCAGGTATACTAACATCATTTCCTCTTGAAAACCATCATCTTTTCACTTAATTAATTAAATTAGCCTAGCTATTTAATTAATTACATCATTTACACCTATTAACCTAATGCATCAAACCGGGTTAATTCCCCCTTTCATGCTATCACTTCATCTCATTAAATAAAATAAATCAAACTATTTAATTTAATTCCCTAAGTCTTCTTATTTAATTAAATAACTTTAAGTTATTTAATTAAATGTCATTTCACCTTTCCCCCTTTCATTAAATCATTTAATTTAATGTATATTACTTTATTCCTTTAAATCCCCTAATTGCATGATTAAACCTTTCTTTAATTAGCAATTATCTAATTAATCTAATTCCCCCCCCACTTGCAAGGGAATATTCTAAGGGAATAATCCTCCTTTGCACATTCCTCCAAAAAGTGAATATTCCCATAGAATATCCCCCTTTTCAGAATTAAACTTTATTTTAATTTGAAAAATATCATTCTCTCTCCTCCAATCATTTGAAAAAGGGATATTCTCACAAAGCTTCATATGCAAGTTAGCTTGTGACTTCTTGTGCAAGTTAACTTTTGACCTCTTGTATAGGTCAAAAGTGTGTTTGTTTGGAAGGAATGAGAGCCCTTGATTAAATATCATCTTACATTCTCACCCGTTGATGGGAATCCATGATCCATGCCTCTTCTTTTCTCCATCATTGACTGTTGATTGGATTTTCAATCTCACCTCTTCATTTCTCATTTTCTTTCCTATAAATAGAACACTATTTGGAGACAAATGGATCCATCATCCATCTTTTTCAGAGAAAATTTATGTTGTTGAAATCACTCACACTCACACTCGTTTTAGCTCACATTTAGCATATTTTAGTTTAAATTTGTTGCATAATAGCTTAGCTTCCATTAATGGCTTACATGCATCCATTTATCTAAATAGATAATTAGGGTTTGAATCTTTTTAGTTTAAATCTCATTTAGATTAGCTTATCAATTGCATTTTGAATCATTTTAGCATAAATCATGGTAGATTAATTCTTGCATCATATGCTCATTTCAGCATAAATCACGTTTTTAATCACATCTCACAACTGTTCCATTGATTCTTTTCAATAGAATCGATTGAAACATGCTCACTAATCACAAGATTGGGAAAGGGTCATCGTTTCACATCAACATGACACCAATTCCAAAATGGGATAAGTTTCAAATGGGTTAGAATAGACCTTTTAAATTCTTTCACAGTTTAGAATGTTTTGTTTTAATGAATGTTTAGTTTAACTTCAATTTGATTGATCCTATTTAGATCGAGTGTTAGTGGCTATGCTATGCTTCGATTCTTCATGGATCAAGCATAATCGGCCTCATACTAATATTCTCAGTCAACATTATGTAATACTAAAGACAACATTCAATTTATCCTTAGTAAGGAGTATGTACAAGCACTTATAAGAAAATCACAAGTCTTTTCCTTTCCTACAAGAAAAATAGACTACTTCTCTATTTCATGCAACCTAATGCAATTTCTTCTTAAAACACACAAGGTAGTCAATGTTTCATAATAAAGACAAAACATAAAGATATTAGAATATAATGCTTTATTTACACATTCCAATTGACCTCTAAATTGCAAGCTTAACCTCCTCTTAGAATCCAACTTAGCAACAACTCTCTTAATCTCTCTCACTAAATTCCTCACAATATCTCACAACAAAAATAAGAACTCACTCAATGGAAAAATACAATAGAATGGAGAAACGTAGTGATGCAAAGAAGAATTGTAAGAAAATGAGGTGAGTATGCCTCATATTTATACCCAAAAACTAGCTACTTCAGCCTATATTCAAAGCTTTAGCATTAGCACTTCTCAAAAATGAACAAGGTGTTAGGGTTAGAAGGTAGATATCTAACAGTTAAATATAGATTTCATCAATAAAATAGAGAAATAAAACACATTGAAAATTATAGCAAAAACAAGACAACATAGAGAATTTAATGTGGTTTACCCAATCCAGGCTACATCCACAAAACTGAAACCATCCAATTATTTTATTATCTAATGTAAAACATATTACAATATCGCTAATAATTTCCTACTACAACCCCCATCCAAACCGCTTATAACAAGCTTTTTAGAATCTTCCAGAATTAGGGTTTTACAAAGTTGGTTTTTTCTTTTGTCGGTGATGAAGCGAAAAATGAGAAAAAAAAATTCTTGGTGGCTGTCACCCCCGAACCTCACCCAAGGCCTGGCTGAGCCCCAAATCCTAGCAAGGATACATAAAGAGTGTACAATATAGCATGATCAATCGCCACATACCAATAATCTCCCCCTTGGAGACTAATCCTGGATGACACTGCTACACTTACAACTCCCACTGGAAATAAGCACCTTGGACCCTACTGCTCCATTATAATTTTAACCATGAAGACCAACTGAAGCTGAAGATGAGCTCAACTTCTCCCTTGTCACTGCCTTTGTAAACATATTCATTGGAATGGCATCTATATTATTTTTTCCATCTTTACCACACTGACCGAATGAAATGATATCTCAACTGTATGTGTTTGGCTTTAGAGTGCAAGGCAGAATCCTTTACAAGATGTATATCACTTTGGTTGCCTATAAACAAGTGATTGTCAACCTATTGTTTACCCAACTCTTCCATGAAAAGTTGTAGCCATATCATCTCCTTTTCCACCTTTTTTGCACCAACATACTTTTCCTCTGTGGTGGATAAAGCAACCACCTTTTGCAATTGATAAATCCAACTCATTGTTTTCCCACCAACTATAAATACATAACCTATGGTACTTTGCCTAGTATCTACATCCCTTGCCAAATCTGAGTCAACATAGCCTTTTAAATCGGTATTAGAGCCCCCAAAACATAAACATTTATTGGATGTGCCTCTCAAATACTTGAGAATCCATTTTATTGCATTTCAATGCTCAACTCCAGGATGAATCATATACCTACTAACAACTCCTACAACATATGCAATATCCGGTCTTGTGCATACCATGACATACATTAAACTACCTATAGCTAAAGAATATGGTACCTTGGACATTTTTTCTTCCTCCTCTTGTGTCTTTGGACACATATCCTTAGTCAATTTAACATGACTAGGAAAAGGTGTGCTGAAAACTTTTGCATTCTTCATATGAAATCTTTGCAACACCTTTTCAACATAATTAGCTTGAGATAAATTTTTTTTTCTTTTTTTCCTATCTCATGTAATCTTCATACAAAGTATTTTCTTTGTTGCCCCCAAATCCTTCATAGCAAATGAATTTGCTAACTGTTGTTTTAACTCCTTTATGTGATCCATGTTAGACCCCACTACAAGCATATCATCAACATATAAATATAAAATAATGTAGCTATCATCATCCACCTCTTAAAATAAACACAATGGTCTGAATTACATTGATTGTAGCCATGCTCAACCATAGAGCTATCAAATTTAATATACCATTGTTGAGGTGCTTGCTTCAATCCATATAAACTTTTCTTCAATATGCACACCAATTTTTCCTGACCTTTGACCTCAAATCCTTGTGGATGTTCCATGTATATTTCCTCTTCCAAATCACCATGGAGAAAGGCAGATGTAACATCAATTTTTTCTAAATACAAATCTCCAGCAGCCACAATACTTAAAACAATATGAATAGAAGTCATTTTAACAACTGGAGAAAATATTTCATCAAAATCCATACCCTTTTTCTATGCAAATTCCTTTACAACTAATCTAGATTTAAATTTTTTCTTACCTCCATCCTCCTCTTTCAACCTGTAAACCCATTTGTTTGGTAAAGCCTTTTTACCTGCAAGCAACTTGCATAATTCCCAAGTCTAATTGTTCAGCAAGGAGTCCATTTCTTCTTCCATTCCATGCTCCCACTGAACCTTGGTATCCACCTACATAGCTTCATCATAACATTTTGGTTCACTAGCATCAGTTAATAAAATTGAATACAAAGAGGGAGAATATTTTTAGAGGTCTACTTATCCTTGAAGATCGTCTAACATTCACTGGAGTTTGCGGTATTTGTTGTTGTTTTTGTTACGGAGCATGAGGAACCAATGGAACATTGTTGTTTGGTTTATCATCCAACACTACATAATCATTTTCTTTCTTCTCATGCTACTGCAACTGATCTTTGTCCAACACTTTCTCATTGAATATGACATACCTGCTTCTAACAATTTTTTGATTTTGAAAATACCAAAGCCTATAACCAAATTCTTTAATGCCATATCCAACAAATATACAATTCTTTTATTTTGCATCAAGCTTGGTTCTATTTTTAGAATCTACATTGTTTAAATGCTTCACAACCGAAGATTTTGAGAAAAGAATAACTCACCTTCTTACCTGTCCATGCTTCCTCTGGAATACCACAACCCAAAGTATTAGAGGGACTTTATTGATTAAATAAACAACATTGTTTACAACCTTTTCCAACATGTTTAAAGGCAACCCAACATGCAATCTCATAGTTTGTGCACGCTCCATTATTATTTTGTTCATGCACTCAACCACTCATTTTCCTGTGGAGTCCTTGGAACAGTTTTCTACCTATGAATACCATTAGAGGAACAATAATCTTCAAACTCTTTGTTGCAATACTTACCACCATTATCAGATCAGAGACATTTTAACTTTTTACCTGTCTCATTCTCAACCAAGCTTCTCCATTTCTTAAAAGTTTCAAATACATCAATTTTTTTCCTAAGGAAATAAATCCATACCTTGTATCATCAATAAAAGTGACATAATACTGAGAGCCATTGAGAGAAGATACTTGAACTGGTCCCCATACATCCGTATGCACAAGCTCCAATTTTTCATCTTTCTTTTTCTTCCCATCCTTGAGAAAACTAACTCTCTTTTATTTTCCATACACACATCTTTCACATAAATCCATATTAACACATTTGAGACCTAGTAAAACATTCTTTGAATGAAGTACTTTCATCCTTTTGCATTCATGTGCCCAAATCTATTATTCCACAGTGTTGATTCAAAATCCATAGCAACTCTCTAATTTTATGCTTGTTGAACTACAACAACTATTCTTGAACATTGATTTTTATCTGCAATAGCTAAAGTAGAAGGAACAGTATGACTTGTACAAAGATATAAGGTGCCTACTTTCACACCTTTTGCTACCACTAACGAACCTTTTGTAACCTCCCATTTTTTATCACTAAATGTAACAACACAACCTTCATCATCTAGTTACCCTGCTAAAATTAAATTTCATTTTCACTTTGGAATGTTCCTTACCTCATGTAGTAGCCAATGATTCCCATTTTGTAGCTTAATCTTGATTCTTCCCTTTCAAAAAATATGGCAGGGTTCGTTATCTCCCAAATAAACCAACCCAAAATCCCCTTGGACATAATCAAGAAAATAACTTCTATGGGGCATAGCATGAAATGAAGCCCCTGAATCTAACACCCAAGAATCATCACCATTATTAAGGGAAAGAATCAAAGCATCCCCATCAGATTTATTACTTACCACATTTTTCTCTTTATTTCCTTCCTTTTTGTCTCCTTTGTTTTTTCGAGACCAACAATCTTTCTTTAAATGACCTAGCTTACCATAGTACCATCAATCCCTCTTGTCTCTAGATTGGGACCTTTTGTCCTTTGATTTTCCTTATGACTTCCCACAACTTCCAAAAAAAATTCCTCTCTCCTTTGTTCAACCCCTACTTTCTGCATTCAAAACATTGCTTGATGTGGATGTTCCACCTAAGCTTTTCCTACGAATTTCCTCGTTCAAAATAACACCAACAACATCATCAAATTTCAATGTATTCGAACTAGAAACAAAATTGCTAATAGCCATTACCAAGCTATTCCAACTTTCAGGCAAAGAATACAGAATCAAAAGAGCCCTAACTTCATCAGATTTTACATTTATAGAAGTTAATTGACTGGTAACCTATTAAACTCATTTAAATGATCAACAATTGACCCACCTTCTACCATTTTCATATTAAATAAACACTTCATAAGAAATACCTTATTTGAAGAGGAAGGATTTTCATAAAACTTTGCTAGGGTTTCCATCAACTCTTGAGTTGTCTTTGTTGTTGTAATATTGAATGCCATTGATTGTTCCAGGCATAAACGAATGGCTCCTAGTGCCTTTCTGTCTAGAAGATTCCAATCCTCATCACTCATTGTTGTCATTTTCTTGGCTATTCCTTCCAACATCCTCCATAAATCCTTCTTATAGAGATAATCCTCCATCTGCATCTTCTATAACTGACAGTTCCACCCATTGAATTTATCTACCTTCAATGTACCCTCGTCTATCATTGCTCCCACTTAACCGCGAGACTCCCACTCAACCATGAGAATTTCTTGTAGATGATAATCGAACGCAACCTGCTCTGATACCACTTGTTAGGGTTAGAAGGTAGATATCTAACAATTAAATACAAATTTTATCAATAAAATAGAGAAATAAAACACACACAAAATTATAGTAGAAACAAGACAACACAAAGAATTTAACGTGGTTCACCCAATCTCGGCTACATCCACAAATCTACAGTCATCCAATTATTTTATTATCCAATGTAAAACATATTACAATCTCGCTAATAATTCTCTACTGTAACCCCCATCCAAACTGCTTATAACGATCTTTTTAGAAGCTTCTAGAATTAGGGTTATACAAAGTCTATTTTTTTCCTTTGTCGGTGACGAAGCGAAAAATGGGAAAAATTAAATTCTCGGGGGTTGCTGCCCCCAAACCCCCACTCGAGGCCGAGCCATGCCCTAGACCTTAGCAAGGATATATGAAGAGTATACAATATAACATGTTCAGTCACCACATACCAACACTAGGGACTCAGCTTCACAAAGAAAAGGTGGTGGACTCCTATCACATTACTCATCAAAACTATACAGGAGATCGATTATATGCTTTCCACAACAATTTGACCATTTCATAATGCACATGCTTCAAACAATAAATTGACTTCTAGGCTCACAAGACTTCTAAAGCAAAATACAGATTTCATAATGTGGCACCAAGTATTCCACACATTCCCTATTCTCAAGCCTACGGTTAAACAAAGGAAACAGTAAATAATCAAATGGTTACACATTTACATAGTTGACGTGCTCAAACAGAGTAGTCAACACATATTATTGAATCAACCTTCACAATAATGGCATAGTTTAGTGCTTTGACCCAACACATCTATTATCATGGTTCACTTCTTTTATTTCATGTGTTTAATACTTTTAAACAATAGACTTAATATTTATGTTGCATCGACTATTTATCCATATGGATAAATGCATTTCATTGTCTAATATCGTGTTGCTAAATATAGCACTACATTCCTAACAAATCGACCATGGCATTTACACTTGAAATCAACCTTTATCATAGATCAACCATATCATAATACATATAAATATATATATTTATATATATGTACATATATATATATCAATAACTGAATAGCTTCTAATGCTATTTATATATATTGAAATGTATGTATATATGTATATGTATATATATATGTATATAGCTATGTATATATATGTAGATATATGTATATACATATATATACATATATATATATGTATATATATGTATATACATATATATACATATATATATATATATTTATGTACGTATACATATATTGACATACTCGTATGGAAATTCCCATTTGTCAACACAATATGTATATATCTTATATATATACATTTGATTACACAATCAAACACATAAATAATTGTTATCTTATTGATAGGTATATATACATGTGATGTATATATATATATATATACACGTCACATTATCCTTATGATATCACCATGCCCATAAGCAACTCATCCATAAGCGTGCATAGATGTGTCTATCTATGTACTCTCATGTGTGTGTTCCCTTATGTGTAGGGCTATCATCGACATGCATATGTATACATATATATACATTCTATGTATATATATCTTATCAATCAAGTATACTAATATAAAGAAGAACTCATAATCACCAAACACATAGACACCATCCAAGAATGCTCTTAACATAAATCAAGATCCTTTCTAATACAAACACATCATACTAAAGGATGACCTACCAACTCCCAACACTATGACTTGACTCAACTATTCTATTGTGAATGTGTGTGTAAGCTTGGTTAGGTTTTGTTATAGGTTACTTGACCAAGTTCATCTCTTGAGTGATACTTCCCCTCACTTCTAGAGGATTGAATATGAACCTGCATCCAACTTAACACATTTCCATGATAGTCAGTTGTTCATCAAAACAAGCATTTACATAATACTTTTCATTGTTAGAATATCAAATTCAATAACCATTAATTTCATATATGCATTTCATCACATAACATTAAATGAAATAAATGTTCATTCATAATTCTCTGATAAACAAAATGCACTCACATATATTTCCAATTAGAATTCCAAATACACTCACACATGAAATAATTCACCCCATCATAGTCATAGTAAATAGGTAAACACACAATGGGGTGTGACACTTATTATATTGTATGGGTAGAGTTCTCTCATCTCCCTCCTCTTCCCAAGACCACTCATCTCCTCACATACACCAAAAAGGGAAAAGCATTTCTATTTATGGAAAATATGTTGCTCATTCACAGGCTTCTCCTCTTATTGCCAAAGGAGATCGTTGAAAATGGATTTGGTCATGGCCTACTCATTCATTCTCTACCTCTCCACCTCCCATGGTGGGAACTTTAAGGTTTCCTATTGTTGGAACTTCTAGTTGGCTTGATTCTTCTCTGATAAACAAAATGCAATCACATATATTTCCAATCAGAATTCCAAATACACATACATGCAATAATTCACCCTATCATAGTAATAGTAAATAGGAAAACACACAATTGGGTTTGAAACTTATTCTATTGTGTGGGTAGAGTTCTCTCATCTCCCTCCTCTTCCCAAGACCACTCACCTCCTCACAGACACCAAAAAGGGCAAAGCATTTCTATTTATCGAAAATATGTTGCTCATTCACAGGCTTCGCCTCTAATTACCAAAGGATTCATTGAAAATGGATTTGGTCATGGCCTACTCATTCATTCTCTACCTCTCCACCTCCCATGGGGGGAACTTTAAGGTTTCCTATTGTTGGAACTTCTAGTTGGAAGAAGAATGACAAGATTGAGATGACTAGGTGTAGGACCCTCTCATGGATACTCCAAACCCCGCTAATATATATGTCAAATTGAGTGATTGGGACCCACCTCATCTCCCCTTTGTTACTATTGTTCACTCAATTTTTTATTTTTTATGTTATATGATCTAGGCAGTGGCCTTGTATGGACTCTAGGGGTATGGTTTTATATCCACCCACAATTTTTTGTGAATATTTGTAATATTTTTTTTTTTTAAATGATAAAGAAATCACTTATTCATCAAAAATGGAAAACATAGACATCTATATTTTGTTTCCCTAATTTTTCCACCTTTTATCAAATATCTTGCATATTAATTCAATTTAAATATCACCATGTTGATTCATTAATTCTACATATTAACTAATTGATTCCTTGTATCCCATCACATTTCATTATCATTAATTATTTAAAAAATTCTTAATTAAATCCATGTCAATTAATTAATTATACTATGCTAATTAGTCTCATTTTAATCCATTAACAACATTTCATAATTAATTAATCAATCAATCAATTCCTAAATAACCCATGTACACATATTTAATTAATTGTACATAAATAATTAATTAGTCACCCTCTCTCATTCCATATTTAACTCATAAAATTTCAATCACTTCCACATATCAAGTCGTGCAAGCAATTTAAAGATGAAATCAAATTAGTTTTAAATAAAAAAAGCAAAATCAAAATCAAAATTTATAAATCAATTAAATTAATTACAACCATTAATTTCTTAATCCAAATTTCATAAATTTACCTCTTATAGAAAAATTGAAAATCTTGATTGTCTTAACAATCTTAATCATCTTTGAAAATCTTGGTCATCTTGATAATCTTAATCATCCTAATTATTCGTCTTGGTCATTTCTTATTCATCATATTGAAGGTATATGTTTAGACATCTTACATAATTTTTTAAGCAACCACATTCATAATCACAAGAAAAATTTATTCTCAAAAGAGAATACCCTCAATTAGAGTTTTCATTTGTTCTTAGAATGGGATGTGATATTCGTTGTTTATTTCTTATATTATTTTGAATTTTTATTCTTACACATTGCATCAAAATTATAAATCCTTAATATCATCATAGCCACGTCATCTAAACTACTACTTGCCTTCTTATAGCATCACAAATTGTCACCCTTGATAGTTTCACACTATTTTTGGCTCCCTCCTAAGTGCACGTAGCTAATTATACTTATTATTTACCCATTTAATTATTGTTTTTGGGAAATTGAATTAAATATCTATTTAATGAACTTAAGAATAGATAAATAGGGATGGATTAGGGTTCCCAATGCCCCTATCCCACCTAATCAAGCTGAAAATCTAAAGTTCTATTGTCAACCTCAATATGGTTATGAATCTAAAATCCTTTCATAACATATCATAATGGTTAATATAAAATATGTTGAAACTCATATAAATATGAGTCTTTCTCTCCATTTCAACATCTAAGTCTATCTAAGAATTTTGACTATCTTTTGAGCATCCTAAAAAAAATTAGTACAATTTCAAAAGAAAAATAAGAAGAAGATCTACAAACTTATTTCAGCCAGTTACAAATTTATAACACATCAGAAAATTCATGTTTATGCATGGTAAGATGTTTCATGTTTATGTTTATTTATTATTATTGAAGAAGGTAAAATATATTTATGAAGGAAAATAGATAAAATGCATAAGATAAATAAACACTAAGACATTATACCTTCATACTCTCCGTCCTCATGGATTGAGCTCACAAAATGCACCCATGTCTTGTAGATTTTCTCAAGTGTTGATAGTGGGTGTGGTTGCTCAATATTTTTGTAGAATAATATTAGCATGTGATAAGTGATGGAAATGGGATGGGAGGCCTCTCATTTATAGAAATGATATGGGAGAAATCAAGGGCCAAGATTGATTGTTTGATGAATGGCTAATATTGATTGAGAAGTAGGGTTTTGATCAAGGTTGAGGTGAAGCATTAGCATTGTGACAAGTGTCACAAGAGGGAAAGGGGGTAATCATGAGGTGTGCTCGCACACCTTGAGAAGGGAGATATTAAATTTGTGTAAGAGGATGTAAGAGATATGGTGGCTTGTGTAAGAGATAGTGGGAGTACGTGAGATCTCACACATGTGTCAGAAGAGGGTAGAGGATAGACTAGGACACTTGTCACCATGTGAAAATTTTAGGGAGAGGTGAGGAAATATAAAATTATAGGAAAATGATAATGATGATTAGGGGTAAGGGTTAGATTAATTAATTGGGGATTAGTTGATTTAATAAGGCTAGGTTGGGGCGGGGGCCCTAGCTCGGTTGGTTAAGTCTTTCCTGTTGTAGGAGGCTGGTCACGAGTTCTAGTCTCCCCCATCCCGTGGTATCAGAGGGTGTGTCGCGCCAGCACCGCTGGTCACGTTAAAAAGTTTACCAGGCGCGCTACAGTTTATAGGGGGCCATGCTATACAAACCCAATTTCTGCAGCCTAAAAAAAAAAAAAAGGCTAGGTTGAGTTAATGAACCAAGTGTTTATTAACTTGGGTGAAGTTAAATGTTAGAGAATGAGTTAATGAGGGTTAGGAAATGGATAAGGTTAATTAATTAAGGATTAATTAACTTAAGTGAGATTAGGGAATTTTAGAGGAATGTGGGAAAAAGGTTTGCTTTAATTAAATAAGTGTAGATTTATTTAATTAAAAGTGGTGGATAAAGGTAATGGGAAATTAATTAAATAAATAATAGATGTTTATTTAATTAATTATTGGGATGTGGGAAAGGGTTAAATTGATTAAATAAATACCAAGTATTTATTTAATTAAATATTATTTTAGGTGTCTACATTTTGCCCATCTTTGAGATGATATTGTGACTAAAAGAAGTAACATCATTTCAAAAAAGAATAAAACATAGTGTTGCAAGTATGTGTAGTTGGTGTTGTCATTGATGTCAATAGGCTTATGTTTGTGTTGTAATTAATTTCAACTAGTGATGGTTGAGAATTTGTGATGTTTCTTTGATTAGTTTCATTAGTAAGTGATACTGGTGTCAACCTCTAGTGTTGCTTTGATAAGCTTCAATCTATTTATGGATGTGTATTTGAGTTGAAGTGTTGTAGTTGGTTTAGTAGTGATGAGGAAGTGTTGAAGATGATGGGTATATGTCTCTAGTGATTGGTTTCCAAGTGCTTTTGAGAAAATTTGAATCAAAGAGGAAACAATGTGTTGTAGAGGTGTTCTGGCATACAAAGTGGTGTTCTAGTTTTTCTCCACATTTATTCTGTGTTGAATATTTTCTTGTACAGTCTGGATGTGTTATTCAAAGGTTTTCATAGATGCTATATCTAGAATTTTTTGGTCTAGATCATTGTGCAAAAGAAGTTTTGTTCACCAGTGTGTGAATTGTGTTGTAGTGTTGTTTGGGAGAAATTGTTTTTCTCTACATTTATCCACAATTTGGTTTCTTGTCTTGCAGTTTTGGTACTATGTTGATATGGTTTGTATCTAGTTATAGTTGAAGTTGTTCATGGTTTGGTGTTGTGCAAGGTGGTTTCTTGAGTTATAGTGTATGAAAGGTTTTTTGAGTGTACTAGGTGTGTAAATTCTTCAACTAAACGTGTTTGTGGAATATTCTAGATTGCGTTTAAGTGTTGTGTGTGGTCTGTGAGTAATCTTTGGTTTTGAGGAAGTTCGTACTTAAATGTTAATGGTGTTTACATAGGGTTGGCTGACCTTGGGTGTTTACACTAATTGTGGATTTGCTTCAGTGATTTTGGAAGTGTGGCATGGTGTATATGTATAATTTGGGTTTGAGTTAAGATGTGGTGTGGCTCTACTTTCATTCCTTTCCACCACGGGAATGCTTAGTGTCAACATAATTTGAATTTGCATGGTTGAGGTTGTAAGATAGGGGGACCACCATGTGCAAGGGCCTAGGTCATGAAGGGCCAAGATGCGAAAAGCTACCCTAACTTACCTCAGCTAAACGAGGTGTTAGGATATGATGATGAGAATGATGAAGATTATAAAGTCCTACAACCACTCTGCAATCTTGAGATTCAAAATGAGGCTAGGCGAGTTGGTTTTCGAGCTCAACACTATATCTCAGATAGCTCTTTGTCCAAGGATGGAGCGCAGTTCTAGGATGACAATGCAGTTCTAGGATGACAACATCATGCACTAGCATCTCTTAGGTGTGCTGGCATTCGTATGACCAGAGGACCGAAAGGACAATGTGAACTAGCAAAAAATGAGCTAGTAGCCTAGCTAGCGACTTCTAAAAGAGTAAAACAACACTATGAAATAGGAAAATTACAATCAAATGTGATAAAGCAAATATACTAGAGCTAGGGTGACAAAGATGATTTCATAGAAGAGTCCATTCACCGGCTAGCTCCTCAAAAGCACATACTCCTACACAAAAAAAGAGGAAAATGTTGGGTGGTTGTATAGGGGCCTACCTCAGTCAGACCCTCGTTTAGGTGTTTCCACCTCCATGAATAGCCAAGAAAGCGAGATAAAGAAAAATAATTAGTAAAGAGCACTAAAGCACTACAAAACAGTAAAGTGCTAACTCAACCAAGTGATAGAGGAGAGGAAAGGGAGCTTACCACCTCCACCAAGAGCACACAAGGCTGCTTGGGGGAGAAAATGAGAGTACTCAAGCCTCTGCTACAATGGTATTTGTCCCCAACTTTCTCTACCGAAGTGATGGAGTGATGGATTCACTGCAATAGAGTGTAAGAATGCTACTTGGAAGCTTGGAATGGATGCCAAAGAGTATGTTGAAGCTTGTGGAATGATTGTAGAAGATGAAATGCTTGTTCAAGGAATTAATTTGAAGAAGGGATGGAGAAAAATGACCATATTCAGGTTGGTCAGCCGAAGGGGGAGTTACAACTTGACTCCCAATGAGAAGTGTAACACCTCTACAGGTTTAGTCGTAGGAATCTGCTAGGGATGTAAGCACACCGCATGGACGTATGTTCATCGTGTGGGTGTCCCCAACATAAATGCTTCCACCGATGCTCAAAACAAGTGCCAAGTGGGATGCAAGCAACACGCTTAGGTGGAATTAAGCCTCCAAACTTGGTTTTATAAAGTGGATAGGGACAAAGGGAGAATTTACACATGGGGTGCAAATTCACTCCTATACATTTTGTCCTCTCTTTAGTGAGCATGAGTAGTGATGAGTGCTTAGTAAAGTAGATTAAGGAGAGAGTAAGGTTACAAATGTATACCTAAATTGTTGAGACCTAAAGGTGCAAGGCAAGAAAAGGACTCCATAGATGCTCAAAACTATGAAGTTGAAAAATAAAGTGCCTTACAAGCTCTTAGTCCTGCAAGGAAGGTGTCCCCCCAAAAATCTAGCATGGAGGATACCCCATGAAGCAAGCACCTTATAGGCCCGCAGACCTGCAAGGAAGGTGTCCCCCAAAAACTATAGCATGGAGGAAACCCAAAGGAAGTACCCTACAGGCTCTCAGTCCTATAGGGATGTATCCACCAAAAACTCTAGCATGGAGGAAACTTGAGAAAGCAGACTCTGCAGAGTCAGGAAATGCCCATGTAGGAAAGTAAGTGGATAGTCGTGTAGACCGTCAATGATTAGGAAGTCTTTCAAAAGGGTCCCTTGGGAACCCTTCAAAAGAAGAGGGGTCCACTCAAGGGATGTGCTATTTGCAAAGTGAGGTCTAGTAAGGCTCTCACAAAGCTAGACATGAATGATTTCGCTCAAGATAAGATATTTCACAGGGGATCCCTCAGGAACCTACCATGAAGAAGGGGGGTCCACTCAAGGGACGTACGATTCAAAAGAAATTATTTTCTTTCTCAGAGCGATCCATCATCAAGGGATCCTTTCGAAAGATGTTAACTTCATCAAGGAATTTGAAAGGAAGAATATTCCCCCATGCGAGGGGAAGATCAAAGTTGTTCCTGCTTCAAAGGAAGGTTTCCAAGTCCTTTCTTTATGAAACCATGATGAAGGAAACATGTTTCGTTAGGGTTCTAAGCTGAGAATTCAATTTTGAAGAAATATTTGCGAGGATTTTTGAGAAAAGATTCGTTGGCAAAAAATGCATTTTCTAAAAATTGAAATGTTGAAAATGCAACATTGTGAGAAAGATAAAGAGAAAGATAAAGAGAACGAAAAAGAGAAAAACACAAACAAAGGGCACAGGGGGATCTTGTTTAGCGGGGTTAGATCTGTCTGAGCTCATATGAATAATAGGTAACTGCGGTGCAAGGTGAAAGATCATCAATCCCCAACTAGATCAAGAAGAATGCATAGAAAAAAAAGGGCCCCCAATGCTTTGCATCGTCCCCAATTTATCAAAAATCAAGTGCAAACATCAAAGAATGATGATACAAATAGAAGAAAGGTTTATGACACAAAAACCACGCCTGTATCCTTTTATGCCTTGCATAACCACCCCATTTTATTTTGGAACAAAATAGATCCCTCTTTTTCTTTTGCTTTCATCACCTTTGGTTGTTTTTTTGGGTCCTTGGAGTTCTTTTGTTTTCCTCCTAGGTCTATCTTTTATTATGGTCGATTTGTTTCTGCCTCAGCCAAAGTTGGGTTTCTTTTTGCTAAAAATTGAAGGCATGATGAAGAATAATGTATTTTCTATGCTTTTGGGACTAATGGAGGCATTGTTTTGCAAGGTTAAATCATACATCTAATGCTATTTCACAAGGAAGTCTATTGGAAAGTATGCCTCAGTCGGATCTGGAATAAAAATCCTCAAAGAAGAAAGTCGTTGAGACCAGCTGAATGTCTTGTCGACTGGCAGTGTGTTATATTCATTTGAAATCCTCAGGTCGCCGAGACATTTTGGTCGCCATGAAGTTTTCTATCTCTCTTCGACTGAAGACCTCTCACCGATGGTTGTTCACAAGGTTAGCGTCGAGGAGAATGGTTTTCCTTCGGTGTGACCTCTGGCCGATGAATGGAACTCTTGCCGAAAGGATTTTTCATCGAGGAGAAGTTTGGCCGACATGGTGAGGTCTCGCCAAAATAAGTTACACTAGCCGAAGGAAGTCTCGTTTGGTGTAATCTCTTGTCGACTTGTGGTGGTCTCGCCGAAGGTGCCACTTCAGTATAATGTCCTACTGACCAATGGATCTCTCACCGACATAGGGTGCTCTCGGGGTAAGGTCTCGCTAACCGAAGGTGGTCTCGCCGAAGTGGAATGGTCTTGGTGTAATGTCTCGCTGACGGGGTGAAGTCTTGCCGATGAGTATATGACTTCGGTAAGACTTCTGGCCAAATGGTTTGTCTTTGATATAAGGTCTTGCCAACTGAAGAGTCTCACCGATGGTTTCACTCTTCGGTGTGACTAATGGGAACCCGCTATGAGCTCCTGCCAACTGAATGATGTCTTGCCAAATGCGGATGTTTTTCCAATGGAGGAACACATCGGTATAACTCTTATGGGCTCGCTATGATGTCCATTCGATAACAATAGTCTTGTCGATGGTGTTGGATATCGGTATGACCCTTGCAACTTGATATGAAGTCTTTTTGACAGTTCTAATCTATGTCGATTGCTGGTGTGAAGTATAATCGCATCGGGGAGAAATGGCTAGTGTCTCACTGACATGCGATTCTATTTGAATAACTTTTGACCACTTGAAGATCCTACGTGGTATGTGTTCAACCAATCAGAGGAGGCTAAAGGTGAACCCTTGGTAGTTTGACCATTGTGATCATCTTGTGAAGGGATCAACGGACTATGAGCAGTATGGATCTGCTCTGTGATCAAAGATAATGGATCGGTTCATTATCCAATGGTATCATCTGTGAAGGGATCTAACGAGAGGCTTGAGATTGTTTCCAAAGGGGATTAACATGTAGAAAGATCTAGAGCAAGAGGAAGGCAGAAAGGAATGAGCCACGAGTCTCAGTGATAGCTGTGATGTCTACTGGAAAAAGTAGACCGACATTAATGATAAAGCTTTAGAACATTCAAAGTAGCTCTGCAAGGAAGTTTGAGGGTGGACACAAAGGCCAGAAGTTAATGTGATGGTTGCAAACGATCTAAGGGCTACTCCTGAGGGAGATCCTTCACCGACATGGACACGGGGGATGCATATTGAATGCGATTAACTTTATTGCAAAAGATCTAAGGGCTAACCCTTCTGAAATAGACCCATTTTTGTAAACCCTAAAACAGGGGCCAACACATTCTTTTTGGCATGTTCTGTATATATGGCACTTTTTGCCTCTTTTTAGAGGTATATAGGTAGAGATTTCAGGGACAGACATAGAGAGTTTTTTTTCTTTTGTTAAAAAAATTAGCAAGTTAGGATTAGAAGGTAGAGAAATTCGAGAGTAGAAGGCAGTGATGTACCTTTCAAATTTCCTTAGTATAGTTAGAGAAAATTTGAAGACATGGGTTTTCTGTACACTAGTGATTTCGCCAAATTGTTAAATGTTGCTTATCTATTTCACCAATAGTAGAAGCAACCAGATTTAAATCTACTTCATATTTTGTTGCAGAATGGTGTTTATCTTGGGTTAATCATTTGATTTGAAAAGCTTTCGAGGAATGAAATTTTATTTTATGTTTTGTTTAAATGGTGATTTGCAAATCGACTGTTGAAATTAACATTGTGATTGAATGAAACTATGTGTTAATCACAAGTTAATTTTCTTCTACAGTTTTAGTTAGGAATTCCTTGAAAGGAAACAAGTTTGGTTAAGTTGGATGAATTAGCATTCTCTTCAGTTCTAAAACTTTGATCTATCTTTTTATGTTTCTTAAAAAAAAACCTTGGTTAAAGTAGGTCTAAATTTATGTTTGATCTTAGAACAATCCAGAAGCTCAACACCAACAAGCCCCTTGAACATTATAGTTCACATCAACCATTGAGTGAAATCGACAAGTCGAGAACTGATTACCAAGACCTTGGGAGTTAGATATCCATGTGTTATTCTTTCTCTTTCAGGAGAACAGAGTAGTAATAATATGTTTACTGTTGATATACTCATTTGATCGAACAACAAAAAATTGGCGCTAGAAGGAGGGCCTATAAGAGAAAAGTGGATAATACTAGGTTTTTCTCACTAGAAAGGTCCCGTAGAGTTCTTCGATCAGCTGAAAATCCACCACCTTTGATAGAACTCAAGACCTCGATAAGACGCAAGATTCACAAGACTAGGGCAACCATCATACCACCTTTGTCTGCTCCACTCACTCTACCCATATTTTCACCAATACCCTAGTGGATACCTATCAATCCACCACCGAATCCATCTCAAGTGCCATTACAGCTAGTTCAACCCATCCAACAGTTGGCTCAACCACTACCACCAATGGAATTTTTTTAGAATAATCCCTCTCCATTGAGGACTATTCCTGGAGGATTTCCTGATATGCCTAAGAATCCTAAGAAATTTTGTTCCAAATACATTCATGGCGAATAAAGGAGTGTTGAAGAGCACATACAAGCTTTTAAGGATGCTTGTACCAGAGCTCAGATAGCTCACCATGATGTAGTTTGTAGGTTGTTCCCTTATTCCTTAGGGGATATGGCGTACAACTGGTATCTAAATCTTCCACAAGGTTCTATTCTAAGCTGGACAGACTTGGAGAATGATTTCATCAATCAGTTCAGAGTTTATGTGGATCCAGCCATTTTGTTCCACCAATTGCTACAATTAGGAAAGATCCATGTGAATCCTTTCCCTTGTTTAATACCATGTTTCAACGAATGTATAGGAGACTACAAGACCCCTATCTAGTTGTTGAGAATAGTGTCATTCAAGCATACTATAGAGTTATAGACCCTTTTCTTGGCTTGTTCATACAAAGGACTTATCAACCAACATATATTGATTCCCTGTCTAAAGTCTATCATCTAGCCATCAAGCTGCAACAACAAATTAGCTCTCAACAAGGAAGTTTGGGAGGAGGTTTTCCTTCAATGGGGTATAGATTTCTAGCCCAACCCCCTTATTCAATACTATCCTAGGGATGTCTCCTTCCCATTATGGGCCTATGTCTGAGTTGTAGACTCAATCTCCTATTCCATTCTTTGCCAATGGAGCTCCTGACTTCTTTCAACAATCATAGGCTCATCATAGTCCGCATGGTCATCATAACCAAGCTGGAACACCAAATCATGTCGGTCAGCCACTTGTTGCTAAGAGTGTTGAGAGTGAAAAGACAATTCAACTCACAAACGAGTTGGAGACCTTAAAGAAAACTCTCTCTCAAGTCACAAATGACATGGTTCAACTTAGATTGAACCCTTCTCAAAATCAGGGTAATTACCCAAACAACTACAATCACGGCGAGAGAAATTATCAAGGCCAAAACTCCCCTAGCCAAGGTTATCAAAATAAAAATAGAGGATATAACCAGAGGCCAAATAATGGCGGAGTTTCTCACAATTATCAAGCTAATGAGGATAGGAAAAATACTGCAAACATGGCTGACCTTAATTTTATGACTAATTGGTGAAGGTTGCATGATACTCCAACCCATTCTGAGGTAAACTGCCTTGAAATGGAGAAATTCATGAAGATGGCATAGGAAGATGCCCAAACACTCCAAGGGAATTCAAATAGAGAAGGTGGCTCAGTAGATACAACAATGACTTATGACCTCTTTGAAGAAGAACCTTCATTCCCAATGCAAAATGAGAATGAACCAGAGGAAGATTGGTATGATGCCCAAGCTTTCCAAACAAAAGGGGGACACTTTTTAAGAAATCAGAATAAGGGTCCGTTCACTACATCAGCACCGCCTAATCACATGGTGCCTCTGAATCAAAGTGCTGACAATAACCCTCCTCCACCAAAAGGTCCACTTGACTTCCATAACAAAGGTAATTCACCTGGTGTTGTCAAATGTAATGCAAACTATAACACAAAATTTGATATTGTTTCTGAGATGCGGAGACAAAAAACCTCTTTATCATACTTTGACATCCTAAAGTGGTGCCCTGCCCAATGAGAGATAGTGCTGAAAGCTTTGGAACAAGCTGATAAACCAAAAGGGAAAACCAAGGTGGCACCTACTGCAGACATGAATGCAACTTTGTACAGAAGCAAGGTAGGTACCCCACCATTTCTTTTGAGTTTAAGAATCTTTGGGAAGAATCTACATAATTTTTTGTTGGATTCAAGGGCTTCTGACAATGTTATTCCATTTTCTATATGCAAGAAATTGGGATTGAACCCTGTCCAAACAAACAAGAAGGTCATCCAACTTGATAAAACAGACGTTAATGTAGTTGGAGAATTGAGAAATATACATGTACAAGTAGGGTCTGACCCTAGGATTTTAACCAATATGGATATTCAGGTAGCAGACATTCCCGAGACTTATGGTATGCTCTTAAGCAGAGATTTAATGAAAAGTATATGGGGATATCTCTCCCTCGACTTTTCACATATGTGGCTTCCATGGAGGGGAGTGCGTATGCAAATTAGGATTGAAAGTGAACCTCGACTCAAACATATCATCACTAAGTATGATTGTCCCAACAAGGTAGCTTATTTTGAAACCAAGATAGGGGTTTATAAAAGAGAAGAAATTCTAACCTTTTCGGTTCTTGATTCTAAAGATTTGTCAATACAAAAATCCCTTGATCCCATGATTAATGAAAACCAATAGGTATTGATCAGGAAGCTGCAACAGGATCAACTGGTCTTAGGGGAGGACATCGATATGTGAAGTCTTCTACTCCCTAATTGGTGCAGGGTGCATTACCAAAATAATTTAGAACTGACCTTCCAACCCTGCACCAGTGTCCTAAAGTATGTTTGTCACACAGGAGGAACCTACCCAAGTCATCTTGAGGCCATTTCAGATCACTTCTCCTTCGAAGCCACAAATTCCATAATGTTAACCAGGGATAATATACCTTCAAAGGAAGTCCCTCCTCAAATTGAACCTACCCCGGTCATGATACCGGACCAACATAGTTGTGTTGAACAACCCCAAGGTTTGTTTGATACCCATGCACTCACAAGTATACCAAAACCAAAGGGATCAATCAAAGATACAAGTGACTGTCGGAAAGATATCCTAGGATTACATAATATATCCGAGCAGGAATTGGAAATTGCACTTGAGGAACCTATTGAACACCCCTTCCCAATATTTGATGCAAAGGATCAAGTGCCCCCACCTATGGCTCATCTTATCCAAACACCCTTAATAACCTCAAAGGGATCAACCCCAGCTCATGATCAGCTATGGACCCTCACGTTTGATGGATCCAAGTCCAAAATAGGTTGTGGTGTTGGGATTGAATTAACCAACCCGAAAGGAAAAAATTTCTTTGATTCTTATAGGTTGCAATTTAGATGCACTAACAACATAGCGGAATAAGAAGCTTTAGCTCGGGAGCTGATGTTCGCACATAAGAAGAAAGTTGTTTCCTTGATGGTTAAAGGAGATTCAGAATTAGTTATCAAGCAAGTGCGTAGCCAATACACATGTCACAATAAAAGGTTGGCAACTTATAGAAATCGGGTATGGAACCTGATTGAAGACTTTGATGCTTTTGGGATTAGTTTAATCCGTAGAGAGGAAAATCAAATAGTTGATTCATTAGTTGTTGCTACAAGTACCCTAGAACCCATGCAAGGCTCCAAGCTTAAGAGATTCTCAGTAGAGTTGATTTCCACCCTGGCTTTTCTTGATAACATCAAGAACTTTCAAGTTTTTGATGATGATTGACATATCCTTGATTTTCTAGCAAGCTCAGATGTTTTTGAAGGACAGATCATCAATGAGTCCAACAGGGATCAAGGAGACTAGAGCCTCGAAGACTGTGATATAGAGGGGGTCCTCAATTTAAAAAGTAATAGCATTTCCAAGGGAATGGTGGCCTTAGAAATAATTTTTGATTCAGACCCAAGGGCTTGGGAAATGGTATCAACCGAGGATAAAGGAGGTGAATATGAAACTGTTAACCTAGCTGATTTTGGCCCTGAAAGAAATGTCTACGTAGGGAAGGCCTGCACTGAAGCAATAAAAAAAGATATACTGAGGGCACTAAAGAAGGATATTTCTGCAATAGCTTGGGGGTATGAAGATCTAAAAACATTTGATGCTTCTATAATGACTCAAACTATTCCTTTGAAGCCTAAAGCTAAGCCATTTTGGTAGAAGCAACATCCTGTCAACACCCTAATTGAACCACTGATCTTTAAGGACGTTCAGAAATTGATTTCTACAAGAATAATCTTCCTTGTACGACACTCAACATGGGTGGCCAATTTGGTTCCAGTTCGTAAGAAAAATGGAGAGATCGGGCTCTGTGTAGATTTTAGGAATTTGAACAGAGCTTTAGAAAAAGACAACTATCCACTCCCTTCACTGGATGAAGTCTTGCATACTGTCAATGGGTCTCAGATGATATCATTCCTAGATGGTTATTTTGGATACAATCAGGTGATTGTTAATTATGAAGACAGAATGAAGACAACCTTCACTACTAAGTGGGGAACATTTTCTTACAGAAGGATTCCATTTGGTATGATAAATGCAGGAGCAACCTTTTAGCATGCCATGGATGTAGCATTCAAAGATTTGATTGGTAAATGCATCATCATCTACATGGATGACCTGATAGTATTCTCTAAAGATAGACTAAACCATGTTGCAGACTTTTCTAAAGTTCTTGAAAGATGTATCCAATATGGTGTCTCCCTGAATCCTAAAAAGTGTGTGTTCAGGGTTTTTGGAGGGAAACTTTTGGGACACATAATCTCATAAAGAGGAATATCGATCGATCCAGACCTAGTTGAGTCCATTCTAAAGATAACCAGTCCAGGAAGCAAGAAGGAGATGAGATCTTTCTTTTGAAGGATCAACTTTGTGAGAAAGTTTATCACAGGTTTTGCAGAAATTGTAAAACCATTGAATGAAATGATGAAGAAATATGCTATAATAGAATGGAGTAATGAGGCAAAGGCCACATTTTCTCAAGTCAAATGATCCATTTCGGAAGCACCAGTTCTCACCAGCCCTGACTATTTGAGGCCATTCTATATTTATTCTTTTGCTTTTGAACATTCCTGTGCAGCTATCCTAACTCAACGAAGAGAAGAGGGAGAGGAGAGCCTAATTGCTTTCATGAGTTCTTTGTTTAAGAATGTCAAAGTAAAGTACCCACCTCTTGAAAAACAAGCTTTTGCGTTGGTTAGAGCTATCAAGAAGTTCAGGCGTTACATCCTCTGAAGTTAAATTATTGTTGTAGTTCTTGATGTTGTTGTAAAGTCTCTACTCATGTAGAGCAAGTTGGGAGAACGAAGGGGGAAATGGATGGTCATTTTGCAAGAGTTCAATCTAGAGATTCTCCCTATGAAACTTGTCTGAGGTCTAGGCTTGTCTAAATCCATAGCCGATGCTGGTGAGAACATTATTTGTCAGTAATACACAACGCAGTCCTTTTCCAACGACCCTTGGTATGCCAATATCATTTGTTTCATGCTTAATAATCGGTGCCTAGAGGGAATGAATACGACTCAGAGGAGAGCACTGAGAATGAAGAGCTCCCATTATATGCTCAAAGGAGGATTGCTACATAGGAATAATTTTGAGGGAGTGTACCTATGATGCCTTGATCAACAAGAGGCTAAACATGTGATTGTTGAATTTCATGGGAAACATGGCACAGGCCATGGTTCTGTAGATTCGTTAGCACATCAGATCCTTAGATCTATTTATTACTGGTCATGTGTGTTCAAGGATGCCCACCAACATGTAAGAACGTGTCACATATGTTAAATTTTTGCATCAAAAGAATGCCATTCAGCCATGCCATTACAACCTGTTTATGAGGTAAGACCATTTGCCCAATGGGCACTAGATTTTATTGGGGTAATTAACCCAAATTCTTTTGTAGGACACAAATTTATTTTGACTTCCATGGATTATTGTACAAGATGGATAGAGGCTATACCTTGCAAGAATAGCACAACGAAGGTAGTAATCAAGTTCCTCACCGAATGCATCACAACTAGGTTTGGAGTACCCTTCACATTGGTATGTGACAATGGCTATTCCTTTTCTTCTGCTGAGTTCATTTCATGGGCTTATGATCACAATTTTTTTTTTAAGTATTCTTCAAACTATTACCCACAAGGAAATGGAGTTGCAGAATCAACTAATAAGAATCTCTTAGGGGTAATCAAAAAACTGTTAGAGAACAATCCTAGGGACTGGCATACCCAGCTAAGATTTGCATTATGGGAAGATAGGACTAGAATGAAGGTTGCTTTAAAGACTTCACCATTTAAGTTAGTGTATGGCCAAGATCTTGTGTTCCCTATTCACTTGCAAATACCTATCCTTTAGTTTATGCAGAATTTTTACTCTAATGATGATAGGATAGAAGTAAAGTTAGCTGGCTTGTTGAAATTAGAAGAGCAGAGAGATGTCACCTTGCAGAAATTCTTTAGACACCAGGATGTTGCCAAACATTGGTTTGACAAAAGAGCCAAAGTCAAGGCTTTCAGAATATCAGATCTTGTGCTGCTATGGGATAAAGCTAATGAAAAGAAGGGATACCACCAGAAATTTGATAAGCTTTGGTTGGGTCCGTATCAAATTGCTGAAATCCTAGGAGAAAATGCTTTCCGACTGAGTAGTTTAACGAGATAACCTGTTCCATTTCCTGTTAATGGATGGTTTATTAAGCATTATTTTGAGTCATAAATTTTGGTATTTCTGCTAGGCTGTGCATATATGTAAATAATTTGTTGTTATGCTTCTAAATAGTTTTGTTGTTTGTTTGTTTGTTCTTTCTTTCTATCCTTTCATTTCCTTTGTTGTTTCATGTCTGTCTTGTTTAGTTCTTTGGGGTTTCTTTGTTTCTTTCCATCTTTAAATGGTGGGTTGTTATCTCAAGTATACTTTGGTTATTAGGAGAGAAGTGGTTTAGATATATTCAAGTTTTTTGATTGGATGATTTTGTCCTAAATTCATTTTTTTTATGCCCATTATCAATAAGAGTTATGGAAAGTCTTGAAAACAAGGTGCAAAGTAAACAATCTTCATTAACTACCTCTGAATCTATCACAAATCATCAAGATCATCTCCCTTTGTAATGGTATACTTGTCCTAGGATGATAGTGTTGTAAGATTTGAGTGAAAATTTTGATTCCCCAGATGTTGCTATGAGGTCCATGGTAGTTTTCAACCCAAAATAGATGTCACATATTTGACATATTGAGAAAAAAATTGAATGAAATATTTGAAACTCCAAGAGAAAACAAAAGAAAAGAGAATTATCTAAAAGAAAGGAAGACTCAATATGAATGGGTGATTCTAGTATCTCTATCGGGGCTATGGATGCCTGACTGGTAGTAGAGCAATGCTGTGAGAAAACTAGAGGTATCTTCGTCGGGGCTATGGACGCCTAACTGGCAGCGGAGAAATGCCCAGGATATCATTGCACAACAGTTAAAGGGAATCAACTCATGTAGTTCAAATCTTGCACATTGTTGTTCAAAAGATGAGAAAAACTTTATAAAAGGATGATGCACCATCAAGCACACACATAGATTCAGGGGTAGCCAGTGTTGACTTACATTTGAGATTCTATCTCAACCTTGGTTGTTAAAACTGACCCAACTGGAGTTGAGGTGTTCATAAACTAGGATTTCTGGGTAGCTGAATCCTTTAGTTTCTTGAAAATGGTTAAACCATTTTCCCAGCCGAGTCGCCATTTGTTATGCCTTTCATAACCACCCCATTTTATTTTGGAAAAAAATGGGTCCCCCTTTTTCTTTTTCTTTCATCACCTTTGGTTGTTTGTTTGGGTCCTAGGAGTTCTTTTGTTTTCCTCCTAGGTTTTTCTTTTATTCTGTCGGATTTGTTTCTGCCTCAGCTAAAGTTGGGTTTCTTTTTGCTAAAAATTGAAGGTATGATGAAGAATAATGTATTTTCTATGCTTTTGGGACTAATGGAGGCATTGTTTTGCAGGGTTAAATCATACATCTGATTCTATTTCACAAGGAAGTCTACTAGAAAGTATGCCTCAGTCAGATCTGGCATAAAACTCCTCAAAGAAGAAAGTTGTTGAGACTAGCTGAATGTCTTGCCAACTAGCTGTGTGTTATATTCATTTGAAATCCTCAGGTCGTCGAGACATTTTATTTGCCATGAAGTTTTCTATCTCTCTCTGACTAAAGACCTCTCACCGACAGTTGTTCACAAGGTTAGCATCGGGGAGAATGGTTTTCCTTCAGTGTGACCTCGGGCCAACGAATGGAACTCTTGCAAAAAGGATTTGTCATCGGGGAGAAGTTTGGCTGACAGGGTGAGGTCTCACTGAAAGAAGTTGCACTCGTCGAAGGAAGTCTCGTTCGGTGTAATCTCTTGCTGACTTGTAGTGGTCTCTCTGAAGGTGCGGCTTTCGTATAATGTCCTACCGATCGCTAGATCTCTCACCGACAAAGGGTGCTCTTGGGGTAAGGTCTTGCCAACAGAAGGTGGTCTTGCCAAAGTGGAATGGTCTCGGTGTAATGTCTCGTTGACGGGGTGAAGTCTCACCGATGAGTATATGACTTCGGTAAGACTCCTAGTCGAATCGTTTGTCTTCTATATAAGGTATTTTTGACTAAAGAGTCTCACCGATGGTTTCACTCTTCAGTGTGACTAATGGGAACCTGCTATGACCTCCTGCTGACTGAATGATGTCTTTTCGAATGCGGATGTTTTGCCAACAGAGGAACACAACGGTATAACTCTTATTAGCTCGCTATGATGTCTGGCTGATAAAAATAGTCTTGTTGATGGTCTTGGATATCGATATGACCCTTGTAGCTCAATATGAAGTCTTGCTGATAGTTCTAAGCTATGTCGATTGCTGCTATGAAGCATAATAGCATCGGGGAGACATGGCTAGTGTCTCACCGACATGCAATTCTATTTGAATAACTTTTGACCACCTGAAGATCCTATGTGGTATGTGTTCAACCAATCAAAGGAGGTTGAAGGTGAACCCTCAATAGTTTGACCGTTGTGACCATCTTGTGAATGGATCAATGGACTATGAGCGATATGGATCTGCTCTGTGATCAAAGATACTGGATCAGTTTGTTATCCAGTGGTATCATCTATGAAGGGATCTAACAGGAGGCCTGAGACTATTTCCAAAGGGGATTAACATGCAAAAAGATCTAGAGCAAGAGGAAAGCAGAAAGGAACGAGCCACGAGTCTCAATGATAGCTGTGATGTCTACTGGAAAAGGTAGATCGACATTAATGATAAAGCTTCAGAACATTCAAAGCAGCTCTACAAGGAAGTTCAAGGGTGGACACAGAGGCCAGAAGTTAATGCGATGGTTGCAAATGATCTAAGGGCTACTCTAGAGGGCGATCCTTCACCGACATGGACATGGGGGATGCTATTGAATGAGATTAATTTTATTGCAAAAGATCTAAGGGCTGACCCTTCTGAAACAGACCCATTTTTGTAAACCCTAAAATAGGGGCCAGCACATTCTTTTTGGCATGTTCTTTATATATGGCACTTTTTGCCTCTTTTTAGAGGTAGAGATTTCAGGGATGGACGTAGAGAGTTTTTTTTCTTTTGTTAAAAAAATTAACAAGTTAGGCTTAGAAGGTAGAGAAATTTGAGAATAGAAGGCAGTGATGTACCTTTCAAATTTCCTTAGTATAGTTGGAGACAATTTGAAGACATGGGTTTTCTGTACACTGGTGATTTCGTTAGATTTGTAAATATTGCTCTGTTTCACCAACAGTAGAAGCAACCAGATTTAAATCTACTACATATTGTGTTCCAAAATGGTGTTTATCTTGGGTTAATCATTTGATTTGAAAAGCTTTCAAGGAATGAAATTTTATTTTATGTTTTGTTTAAATGGTGATTTGCAAATTGGCTATTGAAATTAGCACTGTGACTGAATGAAATTGTGTATTAATCACAAGTTAATTTTCTTCTATAGTTTTAGTTAGGAATTCCTTGAAAGGTAACAAGTCTGGTTAAGTTGGATGAATTAGCATTCTCTTCAGTTCCAAAGCTTTGATCTATCTTTTTATGTTTCTTAAAAAAAACCCTGGTTAAAGTAGGTCTAAATTTATGTTTGATCTTAGAACAATCCAGTAGCTCAACACCATCAGACCCCTTGAAAATTATAGTTCACATCAACCATTGAGTCAAATTGGCACAGTCGAGAACCAATTACCAAGACCTTGGGAGTTAGATATCCATGCATTATTCTTTCTCTTTTAGGAGAACAAAGTAGTAATATTTTGTTTACTGTTGCTATGCTCATCTAACCAAAAAACATAGCCAAGCACCAACAAGGGTGACAAGGGTCATCTAGGCACACATAGCATGATCATGGGGGAACACATTACAGAACACACACACATACACAAAAGATGAAGAAGAGTCCTCCTCCTAGCATTGATCAGCCAAGAGGTCATCCACTTCCCACTCTAGATCATCATAGGGGGAAGGAGGATGAGCCTGTAGTGGTGGGATGTTAAGAGGAAGAGCGTATGGCCCTCCCACAACAAGGGCTAGGGAAGAGGACCCCTCAAGGTCCTCTCTACCAAGCTCTTGTGGAGCTAAGGTCAATGATTTCACAAAGATTGTTGACAAGGTCATAAATTCATCCACAGAGTTAAAAATGCACCCCATAGGAGTGTAATGTCTAACTTCAGTGGTTGAGGAAAGTTGTGCCTACAATTCATTGATGGGCTAACCGAGTGACTCAAGAGTGGTGACGAACTCAGGAGAGGCTGGGACTGGTTCCATCACTAAGATAGAAAAAGTCAGCACAGGACCACCTTGCAAAGAAGGTTGGATCCTCTTACATTCTTCACTGCTAAAAGGACAACACTCCACCTTTTTCTTTATTTGAGGAGATGAACTCCCCATAGACGAGGCTAGAGGCATGGAGGAAGAGGAGGAAAGAACCATAGCGGATACAACCAAGGTATTAATGATATCCACGGGCTTTGAGAAAGGCTAGATATCCAGGATGATGATTAGCAAAGGCAGCTCCATCGAAGGAGCAATGAACACTTGTACCCCATTGGGGTTAGGTATGTTCGTACTTGTTGCGGAAGCCAAAAGTAGCATAGAAGAAGTAGAAGGGAAGAGGGAAACACTACAAGAGGCCTTGAAGTAGGGGTGGTTGTCTCTTCCTCCCTTCTTTATGAGGTGACCTACTCAGCTAAGAGAGCCTTTCGTCGACACTTGCGCTCGCGCACAAGGCAGTTTCTATAACTCTTGGAGTCAGAGGCCAAAGGCTATGAAGGAGAAAAAGGCTCCTTCTCAACCATGGGAATGTCCACTATAGCCATTTTTGGCAGAGGAACAGGTTCCTGAATGAGAGTAGGAGGAATAGGTTGAGAAGCAGTAGGGGCAGTTGGTTCAAGAGCCTTAGCAGCGAGCCTCTTCCCATTCACCTCTTTAGGAGAAGGAGCGGTAGGAGGCCGTGGAGGTTGATACAAAGAGGACTCTCCACGAGATACCTACTTCATGTTATACCGAACAGGTCTCCACTCCATCAACAAAATAGGAAGTTCAAAAGTATAACACTCATGCTTTCGCCAAGCGGGCACCATAGGATTCTCTTGCAGACAAGGAGTAGAACTTGATGGTACCACAACAGAGCAAGAAGAATCATTAGACTAGCCATCAGAAGAGGAAGAAGGAGGATCATGAGACCACCTCTCTTCTTCCTTCCTTTGTTCCTTAGTGGCATCACTTTCAACTTTTAAACAAGCCCTATGTGAAATAGCATAAGGCGAGGGAGGCTATCTCACTTTCAGCCTCAAGTGCCCTTATATTTCTAATATGTTTGGTGTAGAAGGTCTGTCCTAGGTGGGAGAGGACCAATGGGCATAGGCCAAGATTATTCCATGGAGTAGCTACCATGAGCAACCAGTGGTCTATAACCAGTGTTGTGGATTATGTGTACGGAACCCCTGTGGATAAATTTTAAACATTTATGCATGACTGAGGGTACCATGTTCATCACCACCAACCAAGGGATACCCAATTTTACCCTAAAGAGCTCAAACCCAAGGATAATGTCAAACAAGAGGTTTACATATTTAGGTCCTAGTAGGACCGACATGACAATACTACCTATAGGGGGCACAAAAAGCCTGTCATGTGTGCGGATGGTACTCATGGGTGCATAATACCCATCTTTATGTAAGAAATTAATCAACATGATCTCCTTAGTTATGTTGTTTAGTTGTGACATCGGATCATCGAGAACACTCGATACTATGTTTTCGTTGATCTGTGTGAGGATGTAGAGAGGATATGGTTCCCTATTGAAGCCCATTGACAGGTCCTGTGAAGTGAAGGTTATACCAGTACCACTGTCCATAGGCTGCACAGAGGGGATAGGTTGATGTTGGAAGGAGGCCATTACACATGCTAGACAATACTTTCATAGAGTTCCTAAAGTTAAAAGGATAAGATAGTGACCCAAATAAGCTTTCATTATGCAATACCTTTGGAACCTTCCAACTATACCAACTAGGGGTCATAGGTTGGGTTGGAAGATGACAACCTTACAACACTTACACCTACAACACTCCTAGAGTACAAGGAAATGACCTATCAGTATCGCAAAAATGGAACCAAAATGGTTCACGTTGGGTTCACCAAAATGTAAGATAGGGGGACCACCATGTGCAAGGCCCCAAGTCACAGAGGGCCAAGATGTGGAAGGCTTCCCTAACTTACCTCAGCTAAACAAGGTGTTAGGATATGAGGATGAGAATGATGAGGATTATAAAGTCCTACAACCACTCTACAATCCTGAGATTCGAAATGAGAATAGGTGAGCTAGTTTTTGAGCTCAACATTGTATCTCAGATAGCTCTTTGTCTGAGGACGAGAGGGCGGTTTCAAGATGACAATGTGATGCACTAGCATCTCTTAGGTGCACTAGTGTTTGTACGACTAGAGAACTAAAAGGACAATGTGAACTAGAAAAAAACAAGCTAGCAGCCTGGCTAGTGACTTCTAAAAGAGCAAAACAACACTATGAAATAGGAAAAGTACAATCAAAGGTGATAAAGTAAATATATCGGAGCTAGGGTGACGAAGATGATTTCGTAGAAGAGTTTATTCACCAGCTAGCTCCTCGAAAGCACGTACTCCTACACATAGAAAGAGGAAAATGTTAGGTGGTTGTATAGGGGCCTACCTCATTCAAACCCCCATTTAGGTGTTTGCACCTCCATGGACAGCCAAGAAAGCAAGATAAAGAAAAAAAAGTAGTAAAGAGCATTAAATCACTATAAAACAATAAAGTGTTAACTCAAACAAGTGATAGAGGAGATGAAAGGGAGCTCACCACCTCCACTAAGAGCACTCAAGGCTGCTTAGGGGAGAAAATGAGAGTACTCGAGCCTCTGCTACAATGGTGTTTGTCCCCAACTTGCTCTACCAAAGTGATGGAGTGATGGATTTGTTACAATAGAGTGCAAGAATTCTACTTGGAAGCTTGGAATGGATTCCAAAGAGTGTGTTGAAGCTTGTGGAGTGATTGTAGAAGATGAAATGCTTGTTCAAGGAATGAATTTGAAGAAGGGATGGAGAAAAATGACCATATTTAGGTTAGTTGGCCTAAGGGGGCATTACAACTTGACTCCCAATGAGAAGTGTAACGCCTCTGTAGGATTAGCCATAGGAATCTGTCAGGGACGTAAGAGTGTCGCATAGGCGTCCTTGATAGAAATGCCTCCATTGATGCTCAAAACAAGCACCAAGTGGGATGCAAGCAATGGGCTTAGATAGAATTAAGCCTCTAAACTTGGTTTTCTAAAGTGGAGAGGGACAAAGGAATAATTTGCACATGGGGTGAAAATTCACTCCTATATAGTGGTGTATGGTCGACCTTGAAGAATGTTTTCAAGGTTGAAGAAGGTATAAATAATTGATGTGTTGATGAAGAATTAGTGTGTAGAGTGTGTTACGTGAGTTGTAGGATTTTGAAGTGCAAATTTTTGAAGTGCAGTACAAGCTTCAATGAGTTAGACTAATAGAAGTAGTGAGAAGAAGGTGTCTACAATATTCAGAAAGGCTACAAATGTGTTGGTGATGTTGTAGTGGAATTTTCTATTGCATTTAGATGGATTTATCACTGTAACATTCTTCTTTTCTTATTTTTTGTAATCTAGTAGTAAGCCATTGGTAGTGATCCCTTTTTTTTTTTGGGTAGTGATCCCTCCAAAAATGAGTCATTTGTATTTGGTGTTGCAATTACTTTATATTGTGAGATAATCCTCACTTTGGTTTTTCCCTTCTTAGGCCTTCCACATAAATATAGTGTTCTATTTTCAATGTGTTGATGTGTTTTTGTTTTTGTTATTTTCTTTCATGCTAAATCATTCTAATATAATAAGGGTTAATTAAGTTGATGTGGATCTAAATGTTTATGAGGGTTTTGAAGTTTTAATGTACAACTAATTCAACCCCCCTACTCAACTATCTTATGCATTCAACAATTGGTATCAAAGAAAGGTTCCTTGGAAGAAAGCTTAATCTCTTGAGGTAGATATAGGATGGCACAGAAGAGGGATGCTCCTTTGTTTGATGGAATAGACTATGGTTTTTGGAAGACAAGCATGGAAGGTTTCTTAGTATCTCTTGAATTTAGAGTTTGGAAGTCAGTTGAGATTTGATATACTATGCCTACTGGTGGTCTGAGTATTGATGATGAGATCAAGGCCTATGATAATAATGTTAAAGCAAGGAATGATATTTTAGGCGGTCTTTCTAACACTAAACTTGTGAAAGTTATGAATTTTAAATCTCCTAAATATATCAGGAAAAAGTTGGAAAGTATTTATGAAGGAGATGATAAGTTCAAGCAAGCTAAGATGCAAAATATAAATATCACATTTGAGAACCCACAAATTTTTGAAGATGAAAAAACTACAAGATACATACATAAGGTGGATGAAGTTGTTAATGCCATTAGAGGTCTTGGTGGAAAAATTGAAGAAGAAGAAGTGGTAAAGAAGGTTCTAAGAACTCTTCCAAAATATTATAGCCATAAAGTTTATGCTATTGAGGAAGTTCAAGATTTAAGAAAATATTCTAGAGATCATTTGTATGGTGCTTTATCTGCTTTTGAAATGAGAGAATTTGGTCCAAATAATGGAAAATTTGAGACTACTTTTAAGGCTAGAAAATAAAAAAAGACTAAGGAATCAGATCAAGAGGATCTTGATGATGTTGAAGCAAATTTCATGAGGAGAATGAAAAAGGGTACTGGAAAGTACAAAGTTAATTTTCCTTTCAAATGTTGCAGTTATGGTAAGATAGGTCATTATGCTTCAATATATCCAAACATAGCTTTAAATGACAAGAACAAAGAAAACAGAGGTAAAACAATTAAGAAAAGCTATTATGCTAGAGAAGATGCCAGTATATATGATGATGAGGATAGTGAATGCTTTTTCATGGCTAGAAAAGTTGAATCTAATTTTACTAAATTTGAGAGATGCATGAAGGAAGGTGCTCTAGAAGTAGGCCATTATCTTATGGTGACTACTTTTCATGCTAGAAAAGAGAAGAACAAGAATATCATAGATAGTGGATGCTCAAATCATATGACCGGTGACAAAAGTAAGGTTTTTAAACTTGAGAATTATGAAGGTCTAGTAAAGTTTGGAGATGATACATCTACTAAGATATGTGGAAAAGGTTCAATTAGTTTTGATGGAAAGCATAATACATATGATGTTCTTTATGTTAAGGGTTTAAGGCATAACCTCTTAAGTGTTGGACAAATTTGTAGCAAAGGATATAATCTTATGTTTCGGGATGATGGATGTGAGATCAGAAAAGGCTCTAGAACTGTGGTTGTTGTTAGAAAGACAAATGGAAATGTTTATCAGCTCAAAGGTGTTGATGGTTATTGCTTTATGAATCATATTAATGAGAGTTGGCTATGGCATATAAGATGTGTCACATCAATTTTTATAGTCTAGTGAGAATCAATTCAGTTCAAGCTATTAGAGATCAACCAAATATTACAAAGCCCATCAATGTTGTCTACAAGGAATGTCAAATTTGGAAGCAAGAAAGAAGAAGTTTCAAAGTTAAAAAACAATCTACTACCAAGCTATTGGAGTTGGTGCACACAAACCTTTGTATTCCTACCATAGTAAGAAGTCTTCAAGGTGATAGGTATTTCATGTTATTGATTGATGATTATTCTAGAATAAAATGGGTTACTTTACTCAAAGAAAAATAAAAATCTCTAGATAAGTTTAAGGAATTCAAAGTTATGGTTGAGAATTAAATGGATATGAAAATAAAATGTTCGACGTCTGACAAAGGTGGAGAATTAACCTTCAATGAGTTTAATATTTTTTGTGAGAATCATGGAATAAAGAGGCATTTATCTGCCCCTAGGAATCCTCAGTAGAATGGAGTGGTTGAAAGAAATAATAGGATTGTTTAGGAAGCTCCAAGAACAATGATGAAAGAGGCAATCCTATAGGAAGTATACTGGAGAGAAATAATTCATACTTATGTCTACATTCTTAATAGAGTTCAAGCAAGAGTAAATAGTGCAAAGACTCCCTATGAGTTGTGGTATGGAAGGATTCCTACTGTCAAATAATTTAGAGTATTTGGAAGCAAATGTTATATCAGAAGAGATGGAGAAAATTTAGGAATGTTTGATACAAGATATGGTGAAGGTATCTTCCTTGGATACTCTACAAGAAGCAAAGATTATCGGTGCTACAACAAGAGGCTGAAGAAGATTATTGAGAGTGCAAGTGTCAAAGTGGGTGCAAACTTATAGAAGAACTCAGTGGTGATAGATGGATATGACTCAGATGAATTCTCTTGCAGAGAAAATGACAAAGATGAAGGTAAAGAAAATTAAGTTTAGATTGAAGAGGAAGAAGCTCCATAAAGGATCCCTAAGACTCCTAAGTATGTGCAAAAGACTCATTTTAAAGATTAGATCATCGGTGACAAAAGAAAGGGTGTGTTGACAAGAAGAAAAGTTGTTGAAGAATAGGTAAACCTATGCTTAATTTATAAATTTGAACCTAAAATAGTGATCAAAGCATGTAAGAATGAGTATTGAATCAAGGCTATGGAAGAATAACTACTACAAAGTGAAAAGAGCCAGACTTGGGAACTTGTCCCAAGACTAGGAAACAACAATGTTATTGGAACTAATTGGCATTTCAAAACAAACTAAGTGAGAATGGATAAGTGGTAAGAAACAAGGCAAGGCTTGTGTGTAAAGGGTACTCACAAGTAGAAGGAATAGATTTTGAAGAGGCATTTGCTCTAATTCAAAGAATGGAAGCTATTAGAATTTTTTGTCTTTTGTAGCACATAAGGATTCCAAGGTTTACCAAATGGATGTGAAGTCTTCTTTCTTGAATGGTGAGCTGGAAGAAGTAAACATTGAACAACTAAAAGGATTTTAATTATCAAAAAAATTAGATATGGTTTATAGATTGAAAAATGCATTATATGAATTGAAGCAAGCTCCCAGAGCTTAGTATGCAAGATTGGAAAAGTACTTGATACAACAAGGATTCAATAAAGTTATCGCATATATTAATCTTTATTTCAAAGTTGAGAAAGATAAAATCTTGATTATGGTTGTATATGTTGATGATATAATCTTTGGATCAGATGAAGTTATGTGAAATAAATTTGTAGAAGAGATACAAAAAGAGTTTGAGATGTCTATGTTTGGGGAGATAAATATCTTCCTTTGAATGCAAATCAATCAGACAAAACAAGGTATATTCATTTCACAATCAAAATATTTCAAGGAAATGTTGAAGAAGTTTGGAATGGAAGATTCTAAACTAGTATGTACTCATATGGTTACCAATTGCAAGCTAAGTAAGAATGATGAATCTCCTAAGGTTGATTAGAGAAAATATAGATTAATGATTGGAGGACTACTATACCTAACTGCTACTAGGTTGAATATCATGCATGTAGTTTGTATTGTAGCTAGATTTCAAGAAGATCTTAGAGAGTCACATGTTGCACCAATGAAGAGGATACTTAGATACTTGAAGGGCACTCCATAACATGGTTTGTGGTATCCAAAGGATATTGATTTTTCTTTGAGTGCTTATACTAATGCAGATTAGGCAGGATGTGTTGATGATAGGAAAAGTACAAGTGGTTGTGAATTCTTTCTTGGATCTAGATCGGTGTCTTGGCTAAGCAAGAAGCAAGATTCAATATCTTTATCTACTATAGAGGCATAATATATTGTAGCAGCATCTTGCTTCATAGAGGTATTGTGGATGAGGAAAACCTTGAAGGATATTAGAGTGGTATATGATGAACCAATTTTTATCTTATGTTACAATACAAGTGCTATTAACATTTCAAATAATATAGTGATGCACTCAAGGATAGAACATATCTCAATCTGGTATCACTTTTTGGGAGAGAAGGTTGTAGAGAATGAGGTGAAGCTTGAGTATGCTCCTACGAAGAATCAGGTTGCTGACATATTCACTAAGGCTCTTCCTAAGGATACTTTTGAGTATCTATCGGAGAAGTTAGGGGTTATTAACCCTCCTTATTTTAACTAGATGCATAAGGATATGCATTAGTCTAGTGGATTTTAATATTCATTACTTGATGTGTACTGATGTTTGAGCCTACCTCTCAGGGGAGTAGGTAGTGATTTGTTGGTTGTTACACTTAGGGTGAGTTAGTGCTAGTGCAATTTGGTGTTGAGAAATGGTTGTTGGTTGGTACTATTTTTTGTATGCTCCTAAGGGGGGGTATGTAGAGCAGTTGTTGTCCCTTACAAGAATTTCCTTTGGGAAAGAAAGTATGTATGTTTAATTTCAAAGGGAGAAAGCTATGCAAATATGTTTCCCTTTGCCATTGATGTCAAAGGGGGAGAGAAAATAATGTGAAAAATGTTCAATTTTCAAAGGGGGAGAGAGAGTAAAGTGAATAAGGAGAGTATTATGTAAGGGGGAGAAAGAAAAAGACTTGATATGGAGTAGTATGTTGGTGATCAGAGTTGTTATGTTTGTTGTTGGTGGTTTTTCACATCATGTGTTGCCATCAATGACAAAGGGGGAGATTGTTTCAAGTATGTGTAGTTGGTGTTGTAATTAATTTCATAGGGTTATGTTTGTGTTGTCATTAATGTCAACTGGTGATGGTTGAGAATTTTTTATGTTGTTTTGATTAGTTTCATTAGTAAGTGTTATTGGTGTCAACCTCTAGTGTTGCTTTGATAAGATTTTATCTGTTTATGGATGTGTAGTTGAGTTACAATTTTGTATTTGGTTTAGTGGTCATGAGGAAGTGTTGAAGATTATGGCTATATATCTCTAGTGTTTGGTTTCTAGGTACTTTTGAAAAAATTTGAATAAAAGAGGAAACAATGTGTTGTAGAGGTGTTTTGGCATACAAAGTGGTGTTCTAATTTTGCTCCATATTTCTTCTATGTTTAAAATATGCTTGTGTGGTTCATATGTGTTGGTTAGAGGTGTTCGTGGATGTTATATCCAAAATTTCTTTGTCTAGATCATTGTGCAGAAGAAGTTGTGTGAACTAGTGTGTGAACTATGTTGCAGTTTTGTCTGGGAGAAATGGTTTTGCTTCACATTTCTCTGTAGTTTGGTTTATTTTCTTGTAGTTATAGAACTGTGTTGATAAGGTTCGTATCTACCTAAATTCAAATTTTTTTGTGATTTGCTGATCTACAAGGTGGTTTCTTGAGTTATAGTGTATGGAAGGTTGTCTGAGTGTATTGGGTGTTTACATTCTTTAAGTGAAATTTGGTGCAAAGGAATTTGTTAGATTTTAGGGTGTTTGTGGAATATTCTAGATTATGTTAAGTGTTTTGTGTGGTCCATGAGTCAACTTTTGATTTGAGGAAGTGTGCACTTAAATTTTAATGGTGTATGCATAGGTTCGACCAACCTTGCATGTTTACACTAATTGTGGATTTGTTTCGATGATTATGGAAGTGTGGCATGGTGTATATGTATAATTTAAGTCCAACTTAAGATGTGGTGTGGTCCGCTTTCATTCCTTTCCATTGTGGGAATGTTTAGTGCCGACCTAATTTGAATTTGCATAGTTGAGGTGCATAGCTAACCTTGGAGAATGTTTTCAAGGTTGAAGAAGGTAAAAATAAGTGTTGTGTTGATGGAGAATTAGTGTGTAGAGAGTGTGATGCAAGTTGGAGAGTTATGAAGCGCAAATTTTTGAAGTGCAGTATTAGCTTCAATGAGTTAGAATACTAGAAGTAGTGATTAGAATGTGTCTACAATCTTTATAAAGGCTACAAATGTGTTGGTGATGTTGTGGTGGACTTTTATATTGCACTGAGATGGATTTCTCATTGTAACATTCTTCTTTTTCTATAATTTGGCAGTGAACCATTGGCAATGATCCCTTCTTTGTTTTGGGAAGTGAGCCCTCTGAAAATGAGCCTTTTGTATTCAGTGTTGCAATTACTTTATATTGTGAGCTAATCCTCATTTTGGTTTTTCCCTTCTTGGGTTTTCCATGTAAATCTAGTGTTCTAGTGCGAATGGTGTTGATGTGTTTCAGTTTCTATTATTTTATTTCATGTTAAATTGTTCTAATAGAATAAGGGTTAGTTAAGTTGATGTGGATCTGAATGTTTATGAGGGATTTGAAGATTTAATATACAACTATTTCACCCCCCTCTTAGTTGTCTAGCACGATGCCTCAATCACTAGAAAGGATGATGAAGGATGATGAGGAGTTAGGGGTATGCCCCCTCGAGAGGACATATGGGTTCAAATAACATGGGTGTGCTCTCAAAATGGATGGGAATACTAGAGGATGAAGGATAAAAGAATAGAGGAAAATAGCTAAGGATGAAGGGGAGAAGATAAGGATGATGAACATGTGGATGGAGAGGGAGGATGGATGATTGTCATGCTGCAATGATTTGAGCAACCTATATTTGGTATTGAACTTGACCTTATGCACCAAGGCATAAGGAATCAGGATGACAATGTGCCAAGTATGTGATAAAAAAAGTCAAGTGCAAACATATGCCTTATAACACCATGATATGGAAGACCATGATGCCCCTATCGCAATAGAGTGAAAAGGTCCATGATAAATGAAAAAAATGATAATACACACAAGAAACAATAATCATACACAACAAACCAAAAGAAAACAAGGACTATACTCCAAGTCAAGCTGAAAACTGATTAGTGGATGGATTGATGGATTGATGATGATGATAAGGATAGAAAATTTAACGATAAGAAAAATGTGTACCCAAAGGATTGTATTGTTAACAATAAGAACAACACATGGATTGGGAAGGATATATCCCTGTGATAGTAATAGATTAAATTGAATCAATGTATTTTAGCTGATTTGAATAAAAATGGTGGACTACTTAAGGATGATTCCCTAGATTGTAAGATTGGATTGAATCGATTGGGATTGATTGAATTTGGATTAGATTGTATGGGGATGGTTGGATTAGAATTATATATGTGGTATAAATGGCTTGGATAAAATACTATAGGATGGAGGATAAGATGGTTGGGATAGAGGAATTAGATGGAATCCAATGACAAGGGAGAACCAAGACATGGTAAAGGATGAAATTATAAAGGGATTGTTTGGATAGGAGAGAGGGATTTGGATGATGGATGGTGATGGGAGATAAAAAGGGTTTTCCAAGGACTAGTTACAAAGTACTAAGATACCCCACACTAGAGGTAGTACAATCATGGATGGAAGAATAGTAGCATTAGATGGAAGGATAGCGCATAAAGAACATGGATGAAATTAAGAGTAAGTCCAAAGCATGCATAGATATTTTTCCCCTAGCTTTATCAAGATCAAGGGTGAAAAGAGGGGGTGAATTGGATAGGATGGGGGGATGGAGATAGGATAAGGGATGTGGGATGGAGGATATGGATAGGATGATCAAGGTTGAGTGGATAAGGTATGGATGCATAGATGTATGACTTGTAGGCTCTTCATCAAGATAAAATATGGGAAGAAAAGATGGATTTGGATAGGATGAGGGAATTATATGAATAGCACAAGGGAGATAGGATATGTGATGCTCATGTAGATCCGTAACCTTGTCAAGATCAAAGGAGGAAAAGGGGGGAATGGATTTAGATAGGATGATAGATAGACGATGAATGATAATGGAGGATGTGGATAAGATGTGGTATGGATGGAGCTTTCCCCAAAGTGTATACTACAAGAGTATGGGGAGATTACACATGAGTGGATGGATGATATGGGTATAGAGGAAGGATTCAAGCATCTAGTTCCATAGTTGGTATGATCCCTTGATTATGTGCAATTATGCTCATAGACATTGGTAGAATAATGGTAAGGGGGATAAAATGGATTCGAATACGAAGAGGGTTATGGATTTATGTAAAATATTGATAGGGATGAAAGGATGGAAAATAGGTGTTGGATATTAGATGGGTTGATGGAAGACTTGTGGATGATTGGATGGAAATGTTGACAAGATCAACATTGGCACACACCTTGAAGGTGGTGGAATTGTGGAAATGAAGTGGATTTTATATTTTGAAGTTTAGATGGAGGAGTGGATGTAGATTTTGAGATATAAGGACTCAAAATGGATGCAGGTGATGGAGTATTATTAGATGGGGTGGAGGACTTAGGATTAGATAGAGCTTTTGCATAAGCAAGTTTGGATGCCAATTTTGAATTTTCTTTGGGATACATTGATTCTATGAGTATTTTTGGAATCCACATTAATTTTGATTTTTTCTTGATAGTCCTTTGTGGCCTTTTGGATTTAATTTTTTTATTTTGGATCATATTTTCTTTTTTTTTTGCATGCCTTTTTTATGGGACATGTTGATCCTTGTATTTTTGTGGATTTTGGGCTATATGAATTTGATTTTTGGAATCCAAATTGTTTCCAAGAGAAATTGGATTGGTGGATGGATATGAATGATGTGAATTTATTATGGATGGGTTGGTGGAAGTAGTATTTTGGAAAAGGTTCAAGGGTGTGTGCCTTTGTTGATCTTGATTAGGGATATAAGGTGATGGATAGAGAGGATAATGGGAGATTGGAATAGGAATTCTAGGTGGTGGAATGTAAGGACCCAAGATTGATGGGAGGGGTGATGAAATTTGTTTTAGGACATAGGGACCCAAAATGGATGGAAGGGATGAAGGATTTGGATTTGGAACATAAGGGCCCAAAATACATTTGGAGGATGGGAATATGGATATTTGGATTTAGATGGAGAGATTTTGGACTTAGGATGGGTGGAAGGAGTGCCAACATCTTGAGCTTGGTATCCAAGGCCATGATATTTTGGATTTTCTTTGATATTAAGGGGTTCTAAGATGCCTTGCTCATGAAGGCCTAACCCTTTGCCTTGATAATTCATAGTTTTACAAATCCTTTTTCTAATGGGATACTTATTTTTTTGGAAGCAAGATGCGAGTCCATTTTGAGGGGGATATGACATGGAAGGAATGATAGGCTCTTGGAGACTTAGCTTGGATGAAAGTGGAGGAACCCATTTGATAAGTATGGAATTCATGGGTAGCTTGGATAGGGGTGATAGGATCTTGTGGAGGATTAGGATCATGACATGAAGATGAAGGGATGCTTTGATCTTGAATCAGGGTAGGCTCATGCAATGGGGTGGATGGTATAATGTGATCTTGGATCATGATATGAAGTGGGAGGGGCGTTTTGATCATGAGAGAGGAGAGGATCATTAGATGGGTTGGAAGAGATAATTTTGTTGGAAAGAGACAATAAAAATGTTTTCAAGTGTTGTCATTGATGGCAACCCTAGTCTGTGATTGGATCCGCATGTCATCATTTTCTCCTACTGGTAGATAGATTAAGGACAGTCATGAAGAATAGAGCATTTGATAGTTTTGTGTTCATTGATTCACTTGCAAATTTTTTGTTGTTATTTCGAGTTGTGGATCTTATGGGAGGTTAATTAATGTATTTCTTATGTTATCTGGAAATCTCAGTGCCTTGTACCAAGTTATGTGTAAGTTTGGAGATCCGATTGAATATCTTTATGTTCATCTGTGTTTTGTGGCCGACTCAATTGGTATATTGTGTTGTTGATATCCAAGGAATGTTTATTCAAATGTTTTTGTGTTCAAATTTTTTTTTTGGGTCCAAGCTAAGTTGTGGACGACCATTGTGGATGTGCATTAACTATTAATTATGGTTTAAGTCGACAGTTGTGAATATTTCTAATTTTTATTGAGGCTGACTTGTTGTGATTGAATTCTTATTTGCAGATATATATAAATGATCAATTATATCATTTTGTGTGTGCACAAGGTGTGTCGATATATGTTGCAATTATTAGAAGGGAGATTGAGCGATTATGTACAATTTCACTTGTGCATTAAAGATTTTGTAGTGTGAGTTTGTGTAAAGCAAAATTGCAAAATCAATCAGAAGGATAGAAGATCGACTACTGAGCTTAACTGAAACTGTAATCAACCATAAGTAGATGATATTCTCTCAATTCATTCTCTTGGATCTAATCCAAATCATTGTAAGGCAGTGATTCTTTCTATTTTGAGCAGTGAGCTCTAGGTAGTGTGCCTCAATGCAAGTGCATTCCCATTTTGTAATATTTCTTTTGAGTATACTCAGATTATATTGTGGATTGGCCATCCACCATGCTTTTTCCCTTAACATGGTTTCCACATAAAAATCCTTGTGTTATGGTGTTGTGGTTCTTTGTTTTCTATTTATGCATATATCTTTTGGTTGAATGCTTTAAGTTGGTTAAAGATTAGAATATTAAATTCAATTTTTTGCACAACACTAATTCACCCCCTCCTCTCAATGTTGCTTGTTTCCAACAATTGTATCAGAGCTAGATCCTTGAAAGAAGTCTAATAGCTTGAGGAGATCTTGGAAAGTGTTTTCAATGGATACAAGTAGTCTTCAACAACAAATTTTGGTGGCCCTGGATGATCTTGACCAATCAAAATCTAAGAACTGAGAACTACATGAAAATATTGAGAATGCAGATAAATTCATTCAGTCATTGAAAGACAAAATCAATGAATCAAGGGAGAAAAGAAAGGAATTGTGTGATCAGCTTAAGTAGAAGAATATAAGCATGGAAGATGAGCAACTCATTCATGCCTTGAAGGAGAAAAAAGAAGAATGTGAAATTTTTTCCAAAGAGAATGTTGCCCTGAAGCATGGGATGGAATCCATCATGATGAAAATGACCAAGGAAATTGAAGATAGAAAGAAAAATGAAGAAAATCTTACTTAATACTTGAAAGAAAAATCTAAACAATGCGGCCAATTGGACAATGAATTGGAACAATCTAAAAATAATGAGGAAATGCTTGAAAAATAGCTTGATGATCTCAGAAATGAACTTACTATTGCAAATGAGTACAAGGAGAAATTCAAAGCAAGCTTGGCCAAGATTGATGAACTGATTAAAGGACAGAGGACTGATGGTGATAGGAAAGGTATTGGATATGAAGAAGGAGAAAGTTTTGGATTTGGACAAAGGAAATATAGACAAGGGAGATTCAAGCAAGGAAATCAGACGAATGGAGCTAGAAGGAATCTGGTAAGACAACCAAATTCTCAAAGATTCAATGGTTGTTGTTTTCCTTGCAACAAAATTGGTCATATGGCTTCTCAGTGTAGAAGTAGGATGAATCCAAGAGGACCATCATTCTCAGGTCAGTTCTTTAATTGTAATAAGTATGGTCATAAATCAAATGAATGCAACATTATGATGAACAACTTTCATATATATGTCAGATTCTATGCATGCAATAGACTTGGGAATATTGCTAACCAATGTAGATCAAGGAAAAATCAATGGAACAATAGGTTTGGATAGAGAAATGTTGTGTGCTACCACTGCAACAAATTTGGACACACTGCTAGATTCTGTTAAACAAAACATACAACCAGAAGAGGTCTGGTTAAACAAAACATACAACAGGATGTTAGGGGAAAAGGAAAAGTCACTACAGATGTGATCAAGAGACAAATGTAGAAGAAATGGGTGAAGAAGGATCCCTCTATTGAAGGAAATACTCCAACACCAAAATATACTTCTATTAATTCCTCTGGGAATTAGTTTTAAGCCTTTGTCCTAGGGGCAGTTGTCAAGAAAATATGTTAACCCCCTGCCGATAACTGGCACCAGAATATGGATAAATCTAGTGAGTGCATAGATGTCTTTTAGGTGTTGATCAACCAATTGTAGATAATATCATACAGTACTAGAGATCTACAAAAGAATCGTCTATCTTAGTACATGGAAATAGGGTAACCAGATGAGTTAGGGTAAAAGCATTTATTGTGAGAAAAAGGGTTAGTTGAGCAAATGATAAAAGAAAATTTTCATCCTTTATTTGTCACTTTGCATTTTGGAGAAAAGAAGTTTGGAGAGCCCTAGAGTGAACTTTGCTAAATTGTGGAGAGATTCAATTGAAGAAGATTCTACGATCAAAACTCTGATCCGACGAAAAGGTATTTATTGAAAAACTAGCGAATTTGTGAATTTGTAAAAATGGCCACTCCATTGGTAGTTGAGGTTAATGATAGACCCTGTCCAAAGTTCAAGTGGCATCCTTATAAGTCTATTGAGACCAAGCCCCTAGGTGTGTTTTCGTTTATACCATATGGATTCTTGCAAACTTAAGATGTTAGGGCTTATATACATGTCAATATTGAAGAGTTAGGAAGCTCTCAAATGATGAATTTGTATTCCAATCACATAATTGGAGAGGACTTTATTATAAATCCAAAATTCAAAACTTTGGAAGAGAAGTTCACACAATTTGTGAAATTTTCCATATTTGAGGAAAATGAACATGGGTGTGATATATCTTAAGCCAAGTTCATGTTGAGTTCATGTGGTTGAATGTACCTTTTAAGATCACGAAAGAGGCTATAAGCACAGTCATAGTTCTAAATTCCTCTAGTGGACTTCTAGTCTTGAAAGCCGTAAAGAATGAAAAGGTTACCAGTGCTCAATGGGATAAAAGGGCAATGACAATTGAAGATATTACTGAAGTAGATATAAAATTTACATCAATGGTCATTGGCTACAAGATCTACCACTCTAGTAGGGATAATTCTATATCTGGTATGACCATTTATGTAGCCTTTCAGATGGTAAAAGAAAATATAGATTATGACTTGTGTGAGTTGCTCAGAGGTCAACTAATGGAGAATTTGGGAAAAATTAAGGACAAAAAGAAGTCTTTTAAATATGGTAATTTGCTATTGTGCTTGTTCTTCTATTTCATGACTGAGGTTCTAAGTGTTGGAAAATGTTGTTGGGAAAATTATCATCCTGTAGCTGTACAAATAAGAGATATTTTTTTTGGAAGCGGTGATCGTCAGACTAGAAATACTGCCCTCTAGTGATAATTCAAAATTTTTCAAAATATGATGCATGCCAGAGAAAGACTACCTACCTCAATTGTAGAAAAGTACAAAGATACAATCTGATTTATGGTAGACATTGATCAATTCCATATGGAAGTTGTTGATCCTAGAACGATATGGATTATGCCTATGGGATATGAAGTAGAGGAGAAAATTTTGAAGATGTATGCAGAACACTTGTTGAGCATGCCTCTGGATCTAGCAAAAGAAAGGTTTGGAACCTATGCAGAAAAGAGCATGCAAGTCCATGATCAATTGCAGAAGCCTAAGATAGTTAGAAGAGTGAGGAAAGAAGTAGAAGTTCTTGCAAAGAGCATGGGCTTACTTGTAGAATCATTGAGAGAAGCAAAAAGGAAGAGAGAGGAGGCCAAAGCAGGAAAAGAGTTAGCAAAAACCAAATCTGCTAGTCCGGGAGTATCCTCTGCTTGCACTAGATCTACCAGGAGTTCCCCATCCTTGTCCACCCCTTCAACCAAGCCAAATCAAATCAAGGCTTCTAATAAAAGGAAGAAAAACAAGAGCATGAGAACCTATGAAGCCATTTCAGAAGATGAGTACACTGAGTCAGATGAAGTTGAGAAAGAAATGAAGGCTACGAGAACTTAGGCTGCAAAGATAACTAAGAGAAAATCTTCCAGTGAAGAAGAAAAGGCAAAGAAGAAGGAAAAAATTATAAAACTAGGTATGCCAGTTGAGGAAGTTGAGAATCTTGTTATTAAGGATGGAAACCTCAAGCCCCTCTATGAATGGTATGGAATTTTTGATAAACCCGGTCAAAGAATTCTTGAAGAAGCCACAATTAAACATATGAATATTTTCAAATAAGCTCTTATTGAAATTATATCTAGTTTCTTGGAGAGTCTGTATGAATTTTTGGAGTCGAGAAGATTAAGTGCCAAAACAGAAGAAGAGAATATGAGAAAAAGAATTTGTGTAGATCTATGTACAAAAATGTCAATCAAGGAGATGAATTCACTCCTGGAAAATGCCAAGAAGGATTTTAAAAGAAAAACAAGGGTGAATAAACTTATGATCGATGAAACTGATGTTGTTGTTAGTGAAACTAAGAAAATTTTGGAAGTGTTTCTGTCAAAGAATAAGATTAATGTTGAAGAAGTGATTACTGAAAATGTTCCAGAAAATGAGGAGTTGAATTAAGATGCTAAGGATAATCAGATTCCTTCTTATGTGGAAAATATAGAAATACCTATGGAAAATGAAGTTCATAAGGTGGTATTAGTTGAGGAGAAGGAGGTACAAAATGAAGATGTTGAAGCACCTATAGGAAATTCGGAAACAGTCTCTGAAGAACCCAAGGTTGAAGAAGAAAAAGTTCAAGACAAGGAAATCAGAGTGGAGGCAAGAGACATTGTTGAGGCAGTGAAGAAATCTTTGATGGAACAATAGGAAGAATTTGATCTTGATTTGGCTGAAGGCTCGATCAATCTATCCGCTTTGTCCCCAATTCAGATGATCAAGGTCGCATCAATTACATAAGCTAAGTCTAGTGAGAAGATTTTGAAGTCTCACATAGAGGATAGTGAATTACTAAGTATTGCATCTAGAGTTCTAGAGAAATTAATACCTACTCATGTCAAGGATCTGTCTGGTTCCTCTTCTAGTGAGCTAAAGAAGCTCATAAATTTTGTAAGTACTCACTTCGAATCTTATGAAAAATTAGCTATGATTAAAGTGCACATGGAGTTTAAGGAAAAGAGATTTGGTGGATTGAAAGAACTGATTGCAAAAGATAAAACCTTGCTAGCCACCTATATGAGAAATATTCAAGATGCCCTATCTAAAGGTGGAAAAGTGTATAAGTCATGTTTGATTTTTTCAAAATTCACTGAAGCCAATGAGAAGAAAGTGAAGGAACTTGAAGAAAAATTGGCTACCATTTCTAATGCTTTTGATCCATTAGCTAGTAATTTTTGTGAGAAAGAAGTTCAAGTAATATCTTTGCTTCAAAAAATAAGGATTTTGAAGCATGAAAATGAAAGGATTGTAGGAAGAGCATGCGAACTCAAAGGACTAATTGGTTCAAAGATTGAATTAATGGTAAATGCATGAAAAGAGACCAAAGATTCTATGGTAGCTCGTGACCTAGTAAATCTTGAAACTGCAGAAGCTCAATCTTGTTTAGTTTTTGGTCACATAACAATTTTGGAGAGTTTCAAAAGGGTTTGGGACACAAATATGAGCATGTTGAAGAGATATTTTGCAAATATTTTCCAATTTATGTAAGTTACCAGATCATGCCTGAACAGTTTTGAAATTTTGTTATCTTTTTGGTTCCCCAATTTTCTCCATTGATGTTAAAGGGGGAGAGTTGTACAGTGAAAAATTTGTAATCATCTTAGGGAGAGTTTCATTTTTGAGCTGAGGTTGAAGTTTCTTTTTGTATTTTTGCAGTGGCAGTGTAGTTCTTGGTGGTACTGATCTGACACTTAGTCATTTTTCACTAAGTGTTGCCTTCAATACCAAAGGGGGAGATTGTTGGCAAGAGATATTGCAAATATTTTTAGGTGTTGTCATCAATGAAAACCCTAGTCCATGATTGGATCCACACATCATCATTTCTCCTACTGGCAGACAGATTGAGGACAATCAGGAAGAATAGAGCATCCAACAGTTTTGTGTTCATCGATTCACTTGTAGATTTTTTGTTGTTATTTTGAGTTGTGGATCTTATGGGAGGTTAATTAATGTATTTCTTGTGTTATCTAGAAATATCAGTGCATCAAACCAAGTTATGTTTAATTTTGGAGATCCAGTTTGTAATGCCCCGCCACGCAACCCTAGAGGAAGTTGCAATTCATTACTTAAACGTACCAATTTTTTTTATTTTTATTTTTTTGTTTAAGTACAAATAACATGTAACATGAATACATAATTTCCAACAACCTCTAAGGCCATGAGACAAAGATTACTTAAAAACCCAAACAACAATTAACATCAACTGAAACCAAAACATTAATCAATTACAGAATTAAGATTCCATACATCCCATACAAGATAAATTACAAGGAAAATAAATACCTCAAGATTCCAATTAACAACATTTAAACAATAAGATTACAACACTCATTCCCTGAATGAGGTAAATCCAATAATCATGATTACAATTTACAAATTCCACCTCGATAACAAACGAGGGGTAATAAAATAAAGATCAACTAAAAAGAACGAAGCCAGAAAAGAAACTACATCCAACGAGCTCTCCAACTGGAAATCACAACCACACGAATAAGAAGAAGTACCAACGGATTAAAATGCACGCCACCCGACCACGTGGAACCCAAAGGCCCCACTCCCTCCGTGCTAGGAGATAGTAACAAGGATTTCCTAGACAAGACCATCTACCCCTAAACACAGACTAACACAAAAACTGAACTGCAAACAAGAACATATACTACGTCACTTAAAATCAAGGTTACAATGCTTCAAGAGTACAAAATTGAGTACAATCACTATACAAAATAAACCAATGGTACAACACCATACCAACTGTTGTCATAGGAGGAGTGTCATCGCAAAGGTTGCATGGGATCTCCTGGCAAGTCTTCCTAGGTCTGGCCCCCCTCTAGGGATATCCTGGAAACCTCAACCGACTCCCGGACCCACATGCACACCAGAGGGGAATCGATTATCTCTCGTAAGGATGAGATAACGATCTTGCCATTCCAGGCCTTCCCGACTCATCTCAAGTCTCATACAAGCCCTTGAGCCAATGAGCGAGGCTAAATTATCTTATTAATTTTCAAGCTACTCTATCCCTAGTATAAGTTATTTTAATTTTCACTTAGTTAACTGACTCTCACACGAGTTATCCTGGAACCACTTTGGGCCCAACACTCATTGAAAGCCACTCCCCTATCGACAACACATAACTCAACCACATGCCAAGGGTAGACAATGCACTAACACTGATCACAAATAACCAAACACCTCAACAGGTAACACATCACTACAGATGTACAAAACTGAAACCAAAGCGTGCACTACCCAAGGCTAACACAAGGTTGACTAACATAATGATAACCCACATAATGAACTGAAAACATGACTCAACCTTTAATCACAAGGTCACACAACCCGTACGAAGAACCAGGTTTCCACTGATACAAGTCTCATGCACTACCCAAGAAAGACAATAACCAATCACAAGGGCAACAATCATCATCTCAAGAAACACAACTGGAAGACTTACATGATCAACAAGAAATGACTTAAAGTCAACAATCATATAATCACACGTTCTTTAAATGTCTAAAGATGTAATTTTGACAAACAAACTTTTCTCATAACATGGAAACCAAAGTACATAACAAAGGTTGACTCACATATAACCACCCATACCAATAAATGAACCCATATCTGGAAGACTCTCAAAACATTCACTCTCATTCCACAACATCGAAGGCGAACAATTAAACACTGAAAACATTTCAGACAAATAGGTAAGCTAATGTTCGGATTTCCTAAATCCAGTCAAACACAGATTTCATGACTTGCATTTATCCAATCAATTGATCCCATTTCTTTTCACGACATTGAAATATTTAAAGAACAGATCATTTACTCTAATTTCATAACCATATTCATAATCAAAACACTTTAATAATGCAGCTATCTGGTTAAAATTTAAATCAACCGTTCTCTCTAAGTTTCATGATCACAAACTATAGATAAATCACTTGATTAATAAATCATTTAGGTTAATTAATAAGTTCATCCTTTACTCTCAGTTCCACAATCATATTCTATAATTAAACATCTTGAAAAATAAACATTTAGATTAAATAATTCAGTCTTGATTTCAACTTAGCATTAAATAAATCAACTAAATCTTATCTCTACTTGAATTCAATTATATTCCAAAACAAATATACCTAATAGTGAGTTAAGCATGTTGACCACTTAAGGAGTTTAAACCAATAATTATATTTCGTTTCTCAATCACATATCTTAATAAAAAACAACCTTTGAAGTATAATCATTTGATTATTTAAAAACTCCCCCTCTTTTTTTTTTCAATACATCATTTGACTATTAAAAAAATTCAGCGTTCTAAATAATTCTTCTGAATATAGAATCTACTTTTGCTTCGATTATGTAACAATTTCATCCTAAGATGATCTATATCTTAAATTTGTCTATTTAATTTCATTTGCCTCAGTTATCCATAATAATCAAAATCAAATTATAAATAAATCCAACATTTGACAATAAAGTTGTCTGATTTGAATAAGACATTCGTTAACTCTAAGTTTCACTAACATATTCAAACTCAAGATATTTTAATAAATAATATTTAAATTAAATCACTTAATCCATTTTGCAACATAGGATATTCAATCAACTAAAATCAATATTTCAAATAAAACATTAGATTTTCTAAACTCCACTCTTGCCTCTAATAGCACAACGATAATCATCTTAATACATTTGAATTATGATACCCCTTAGCGCATCTATTAAGATAAAATACCAATGCGATATCCATACAATTAAATATAAAAGCATATTATCATGGTTATTTACAAATAAATATTCAAGGTATGTATATACCTTCATATACAAAGATACTTGATTTAAATAACTATTATTTTAACAAATATTTAAAAAATCCCATTAATTAAAATATATCAAATAATTTATATATTTCAATTAATCCTTTTTTTAAAATCCTTATGATTTAACATATATAATAAAATATATTTTTAACTTATACAAAAATTCATTTAATTTAATATATATTAAATATATTATATTTTATATAATATATAATATTAAATATTATAAATATTATATAAAATAATATTCATAAAATTTAAATTGAAATTAAAAGTAATTTCGAAATTATAATAGCACAGGAAAAAAGGCTGAAGCCCTGGGCACGCAGCCCTGCCTCCCGCTGGGCGGCGGTGGCTGTGTGCAAAGCACATAGCGCCGCCTCCCTGCGGGCGGTGGTGGCTGTGTGTTCACACACAGCCCGCCTCCCTACGGCGGCGGTGGCCGTGTGTTCACACACAGCCCGCCCCCCGCTGGGCGGCGATGGCTGTGTGTTCCCACACAGCGAATGCCTCCCGCCGGGCGGCGGCCGCGGCAGCGGCGGTGTCGGCGGTGGCGGCGGGGGTTGGCCTCCCTAGCCTCCCTAAAATAAATAAAATTTATTTTTATTTGCATTTATAAAATCCAACAAATTCCTCACAAAAATATCCATTAAGAATTTCACAAAAAGAATAAACCAGGGTATTTTCCAGAAAATTAACAAATGGAAACCGTAATATTTTTAACATGAATTTGTGGGTTTTATAGAGCAAATTCCCAACAAAATTTTGTAACAAAACAATGGATTTTTCATCACAAGCATAGGGTTTAGATTTATGTTTTGACAACAAGACTCTTTTGGTTTTCTTTTCAAAATCTCAACACAAAATGCAAGTTTTTCAAACAAATAACCCATGGGTTTCATTGGATTCAAATAACATTTCAAGATTTCTAAATAGCAAGAAGAGAATCTAATCTATTTTCAAAATAGACAAGCAAGGATAAGAGGAACCTGTTTTCTTCCTCCAAAACTTGAAACCTTCAAACATGGAGTTTTCCAATTCCTCCATTGAATCCATCCCAAGCCAAAGTCTCCACCTCCTTCACAATCCAAGTAAAGCCACCAACAAATTCTCCATCCAAGTTGCCAAAAAAAAACCATCCCTCCACCAAAATGAAAAATATATCCTAAAAATAGAGTTTTCCCCAAATTATACACAAATTGGAATTCAAATTCAATTTCCATTTTCCAAATTCAAAAACAAATATCTTTTTGTTTTACCAAAAAAAGTCAACTATTTCCAAAAATATATTTTCTACCCCAAAGTCATTGTATTGACAATATTTGGAATTTTAAATAACTTAAACAATTTTCAATTTTCTAAATAGAATGTAATACCTTTTAATTTTAATTTTATTTAATTTAATTTTTTTCTTTTCAATAAAAGAATTTAAAACTTTCAACACTTTTAATTCGAAAGAAATAACTTAATCAATTCACACAATTAATTTAATTAATCAATAAAATAAATCTAATCCAAGATTAGATTATTTTATTAATTAAATTAAATTAATTAATAAAGTAAATAACATTCCTAGCATTACAATCAATTACATTTAAGCCACAGATTAACAACACAAGCCATTATAACTTGAATTCAATTAAAGACCAAGGTGATATGAGCAACATGAAACAACCAAACCTGACTACAACCCGACGACACACGGTGACTAGGGTAACGACTTGACACAGAAAACCTAGCTACTATCTCCCAATTAATTTTTGTTGGTCAATGGACACGCTCAAACCTGGAAACCAGGTGGAGTCGATGTCATATACCTGCCAACTTGCAACAAAGAGCATGTCGAACGTGCATATATACATAATATGATCAAACACACCGTGAAGAGGAAATCTCAAAATCGTAGGGCACTCGCAAGCAGTGATACAATCCCATCCCCTTCACCAATACAATCTCACTAACTGACGCATCTAACATCAATAACATGATCAACAACATAAAACATCATTAAATCAGATATCTTCTAAGTTAATCCAAAACATGCCATAAGGGTAACATCAGGATAACATCACATCGAAATATAACATCCACATTGTATAACAATTGCAATCAAAAGCAACCTAGTTCCAAAGTCAAAGCATAATCAGACACAGTCATAACAGGGAAGAACAATGCCGATCAAAGAGCTAAAACAGAGGGGTGTTACATCCTCCCCCCCAGGGTCAGGCTTACTCCTGGAAGCCTACAAATACTCCTAGTTCAAGCTCATTAAAATACTCACATAGACAATGGTTCCAATACTGAACGAATCTATACCTCAACATAAAACAACAACAACTCATGCTAAATCAACATATCCAAGCACACTATCAATCTATACAATTAACATGGTGAAGCAACCACCAACCAAAATTCCAAAACACATATCCACTGATTAACATACATAATACCCATATGCACCAATACACATCACCAGAAATCATCACAAGGCCACACATAATGAGATATCATTACAATGTTTACTCAAGACAAAGTATGCACATTATCACTTCAGCTTTCATTTAACATTTTGCATTTTGAATCCAGGTACAATAATTTAACAACTACATGATTTCTTAAGTCTCAACAATGAAATTGGGGACTCTAGGCCTCACCAACAAAATGCACCTATTATGCAATTATCAGTAACATGCAATGGTTCCACTAATCCCTTTTCTTTAAACTTTTACTTACTGCAAAATGATTTTCTATTCATATTATACATTTTTCATAATTATGAATGCAACTTGGGGACTTAGGTCCTTTACCCAAGGTTTGATCTAATAAAACAACCTTCATGAATACATAAGCATTTTATCATAAGATACAACATACCCTGGGTGTCAATACCACACACACTTAAGGACAACATCTTTGTTAAACCAATGGAAAGAGAGAGAGAAGACAAGATATTTACAGTTCTAACATAGGCACGAATCTAATCATGGTTTTTTCATCACACAATCACTTTCACACAAATGCATCTACCACATGAGAGCATGCACAAATCTCTATAACTAACAACATATTCCTTCATTTCTTATTATCATATTTCATAATCTCAATAAAATATACATGCAAAAGAAACTTCAAAACCACATAGGGTCAATCAAGTAATCATTAACATAAGGAGGTAAAGCACAAGAAGACATGCACTAGAAACTTGCATGGTGAAGACAAAACTCCAAGGGAGAATGCTCACAAAAAGGAACTTCTTGGCACCTTCAAGGTCACCCAAAATTTCCAAGAACATGAACAAAGAAACCAAGCAAGGGTAGTTTTAGGTGACACATGTCACCTGCAACCCACCAACAACCACACTACAACCACACTCAAAAACCACTCAAGGGTCTCAACCCTTTACATAATGAAAAATCCAAGCAACAAGAAGGAATCCAAACAAAACACACCTCTTGGTAGGCTTGCGAGCCTAATCCTCACAAAAACATTCAACAAAAGACATGCGAGGGCGGGAACAATCAACAAAACTGATCATCGTCCACCACACACTACACAATCGTCAATAATGTGTTCTTCCAATAGAAAGGATATCGATGCATTACACACTACACCGAGGATCCTATCCTTTCCACTGGTTTCCTACACCATTGGACCTACACCCCCTAATGATAACTTCTAGGCAAACAAGAGAAATCAACCCAAAAAAGAAAACAACACAAAAGAGTAAAACAACTAGGTCAATACAATGGGCTCATAGAGCCCAAAGTATAACCTACACAGCTTACAACATAATGGGTCCAACATAATCCTAGAGTACCCAGTGTTTAAACCTAGGCTTTGATACTATGTGTAATGCCCCACCACGCAACCCTAGAGGAAGTTGCAATTCATTACTTAAACATACCAATTTTTTTTTGTTTAAGTACAAATAACATGTAAGATGAATACATAATTGCCAACAACCTCTAAGGCCATGAGACAAAGATTACTTAAAAACCCAAACAACAATTAACATCAACTAAAACCAAAACATTAATCACTTACAGAATTAAGATTACATACATCCCATACAAGATAAATTACAAGGAAAATAAATACCTCAAGATTCCAATTAACAACATTTAAACAATAAGATTACAACACTCATTCCCCAAATGAGGTAAATCCAATAATCATGATTACAATTTACAAATTCCACCTCGATAACAAACGAGGGATAATAAAATAAAGATCAACTAAAAAGAACGAAGCCAGAAAAGCAACTGCATCCAACGAGCTCTCCAACTAGAAATCACGACCACACAAACAAGAAGAAGTACCAATCGATTAAAATGCACGCCACCCAACCACGTGGAACCCAAAGGTCCCACTCCCTCCATGCTAGGAGATAGTAACAAGGATTTCCTAGACAAGACCATCTACCCCTAAACATAGACTAACACAAAAATTGAACTGCAAACAAGAACATATACTACGTCACTTAAAATCAAGGTTACAATGCTTCCAGAGTACAAAATCGAGTACAATCACTCTACAAAATAAACCAACGGTACAACACCATACCGACTGTTGTCATAGGAGGAGTGTCATCGCAAAGGCTACATGGGATCTCCTGGCAAGTCTTACTAGGTCTCGGCCCCCCTCTAGGGATATCTTGGGAACCTCAATCGACTCTTGGCCCCACATGCACACCAGAGTGGAATCCATTATCTCTCGTAAGGACGAGATAAATATCTTGCCATTCCAGGCCTTCCCGACTCATCTCAAGTCTTGTACAAGCCCTTGAGCCAATGAGCGAGGCTAAATTATCTTATTAATGTTCAAGCTACTCTATCCCTAGTATAAGTTATTTTAATTTTCACTTAGTTAACTGACTCTCACATGAGTTATCCTGGAACCACTTTGGGCCCAATGCTCGTTGAAAGCCACTCCCCTATCGACAACACATAACTCAAACACATGCCAAGGGTAGACAATGCACTAACACTGATCACAAATAACCAAACACCTCAATAGGTAACACATCACTACATATGTACAAAACTAAAACCAAAGCGTGTACTACCGAAGGCTAACACAAGGTTGACTAACATAATGATGACCCACATAACGAACTAAAAATAAGACTCAACCTTTAATCACAAGGTCACACAACCCGTACGAAGAACCAAGTTTCCACTGTTACAAGTCTCATGCTCTACCCAAGAAAGACAATAACCAATCACCAGGGCAACAATCATCATCTCAATAAACACAACTGGAAGACCTACATGATCAACAAGAAATGACTTAAAGTCAACAATCATATAATCACACGTTCTTTGAATGACTAACGATGTAATTTTGACAAACAAACTTTTCTCATAACATGGAAACCAAAGTACATAACAAAGGTTGACTCACGTATAACCACCCATACCAATAAATGAACCCATATCTGGAAGACTCTCAAAACATTCACTCTCATTCCAGAACATCGAAGGTGAACAATTAAACACTGAAAACATTTCAGACAAATAGGTGAGCTAATGTTTGGATTTCATAATTCTAGTCAAACATAGATTTCATGACTTGCATTTATCCAATCAATTGATCCCATTTCTTTTCACGACATTGAAATATTTAAAGAACAGATCATTTACTCTACATTTCATAACCATATTCATAATCAAAACACTTTAATAATGCAACTATCTGGTTAAAATTTAAATCAACCATTCTCTATAAGTTTCATGATCACAAACTATAGATAAATCACTTGATTAATAAATCATTTATGTTAATTAATAAGTTCATCCTTTACTCTCAGTTCCGCAATCATATTCTATAATTAAACATCTTGAAAAATAAACATTTAGATTAAATAATTCAATCTTGATTTCAACTTAGCATTAAATAAATCAAGTAAATCTTATCTCTACTTGAATTCAATTATATTCCAAAACGAATATACCTAATAGTGAGTTAAGCATGTTGACCACTTAAGGAGTTTAAACCAATAATTATATTTAGTTTCTCAATCACATATCTTAATAAAAATCAACCTTTGAAGTATAATCATTTGATTATTTAAAAACTCCCCCTCTTTTTCTTTTCAATACATCATTTGACTATTAAAAAAATTCAATGTTCTAAATAATTCTTCTAAATATAGAATCTACTTTTGCTTCGATTATGTAACAATTTCATCCTAAGATGATCTATATTTTAAATTTGTCTATTTAATTTCATTTGCCTCAGTTATCCATAATAATCAAAATCAAATTATAAATAAATCCAACATTTGACAATAAAGTCATCTGATTTGAATAAGACATTCGTTAACTCTAAGTTTCACTAACGTATTCAAACTCAAGATATTTTAGTAAATAATATTTAAATTAAATCACTTAATCCATTTTGCAACATAGGATACTCAATCAACTAAAATCAATATTTCAAATAAAAACATTAGATTATCTAAACTCCACTCTTGCCTCTAATAGCATGACGATAATCATCTTAATACATTTGAATTATGATACCCCTTAGCGCATCTATTAAAATAAAGTACCAATGCGATATCCATACAATTAAATATAAAAGCATATTATCATGGTTATTTATAAATAAATATTCAATGTACGTATATACCTTCATATACAAATATATTTGATTTAAACAACTATTATTTTAACAAATAATTAAAACACCCATTAATTAAAATATATCAAATAATTTATGTATATTTCAATTAATCATCTTTAAAATCCTTATGATTTAACATATATAATAATAATAATATATATATATATTTTTTAACTTATACCAAAATTCATTTAGTTTAATATATATTAAATATATTATATTTTATATAATATATAATATTAAATATTATATATAATATAAATAATATATAAAAAAAAAAGTTAAATTCAATAAAAGAAATTGAAATTGTTTTAAAACAAAAAAAGGGCCAAAGCCCTGGGCACGCAGCCCTGCCTCCCGTCGGGCGGCGGTGGCTGTGTGTAAAGCACACAGCGCCACCTCCCTGCGGGCGGCGGTGGATGTGTGTTCACACACAACCCGCCTCCCTGCGGGCGGCGGTGGCTGTGTGTTCACTCACAGCCCGCCCCCCGCTGGGCGGCAATGGCTGTGTGTTCACACATAGCGAACACCTCCCGCCGGGCGGTGGTCGCGACGGCGGCGGTGGTGGGGGTTGGCCTCCCCAGCCACCCTAAAAAAATAAAATTTATTTTATTTACTTTTTTTTTTTTCTTTTTAAAAGAAAACATAAACCCTATTCAAAGAAAAACACAGAAAAATTCTACATGGATAAAAATAAACATAGGGTTATTTCCAGAATTTCATAAATGGAAACCCTAGTATTTTTTTTTTTACATGAATTTGTGGGTTTTATTGAGCAAATTCCCAACAATATCTTGTAACAAAACAATTGATTTTTCATCACAAGCATAGGGTTTAGATTTTTGTTTTGACAATAAGACTCTTTTTGTTTTCATTTCATTTTTCCATTATTGATTCTAGTTTTGGTTTTCTTTTCAAAATATCAACACAAAATGCAAGTTTTCAAAGAAATAACCCATGGTTTTCATTGGATTCAGACAACATTTCAAGATTTCTAAATAGCATGAAGAGGATCTAATCTATTTTCAAATTGGACAAGCAAGGATAAGAGGAACCTGTTTTCTTCCTCCAAAACTTGAAGCCTTCAAACATGGAGTTTTCCAATTCCTCCATTGAATCCATCCCAAGCCAAAGTCTCCACCTCCTTCACAAATCCAAGTAAAACCACCAACAAACTCTCTATCCAAGTTGAAAACCCATCCTTTCAAAATGAACAAAAATCCCCTAAAAATAGAGTTTCCCCCAAATTATTCACAATTTGAAATTGAAATTAAATTTCAATTTTCAATTTTAAAAAAAAAACAAATATCTTTTACCAAAAAGTCAACTATTTCCAAAAATATCTTTTCTACAAGGTCATTGCATTTTGAAACATTTGAACTTTAAATAACTTAAAACAAAATTCTATTTTCCAAATAAAATGTAATACCTTTTAATTTTAATTTTATTTTTATTTTCTTTTCAATAAAAGAATTTAAAACTTTTAACACTTTTAATTCAAAAGAAATAACTTAATCAATTCACACAATTAATTTAATTAATCAATAAAATAAATCTAATCCAAGATTAGATTATTTTATTAATTAAATTAAATTAATTAAGTAAATAACATTCCTAGCATTACAACCAATTACATTTAAGCCACAGATTAACAGCACAAGCCATTATAACTTGAATTTAATTAAAGATCAAGGTGATCTGGGCATTATGAAACAACCAAACCCGACTACAACCCGACGACACGCGGTGACTAGGGTAACGACTTGACACAGAAAACCTAGCTACTATCTCCCAATTAATTTCTATTGGTCAATGGACACGCTCAAACCTGGAAACTAGGTGGAGTCGATGTCATGTACCTGCCAACCTACAACAAAGAGCATGTCAAACGTGCATATATACATAATATGATCAATCACACCGTAAAGAGGAAATCTCAGAATCATAGGGCACTCGCAAGTGAGTGATACAATCCCGTCCCCTTCACCAATACAATATCACTAACTGACGCATCTAACATCAATAACATGATCAACAACATAAAACATCGTTAAATCAAATATCTTCTAAGTTAATCCAAAACATGTCATAAGGGTAACTTCAGGATAACATCACATCGAAATATAACATCCACATTGTGTAACAATTGCAATCAAAAGCAACCTAGTTCCAAAGTCAAAGCATAATCAGACATAATCATAACAAGGAAGAACAATGCTGATCAAAGAGCCAAAATGGAGGGGTGTTACATAGTTGGATATCTTTGTGTTCATCTATGTTTTGTGGCTGACTGAGTTGGTATATTGTGTTGTGGATATCTGAGGAATGTTTATTCAAGTGTTTTTGTGTTCAAGCATTTTTTTTTAGGTCCAAGCTAAGTTGTGGACAACCATTGTGGATGCGCATTGAATATTAATTATAGTTTAATCTGACAGTTGTGAATATTTCTAAGTTTTATTGAGGTCGACTTGTTGTGACTAAATTCTTAGTTGTGGATATATATAAATGATCAATTATATCATTTTGTGTGTGTGCAAGGTGTGTTGATATGTGTTGCGATTATTAGAAGGGTGATTGAGCGATTATGCACAATTTCACTTGTGCATTAAAGATTTTGTAGTGCGAGTTTGTGTAGATCAGAATTACAAAATTAGACAGAAGGAAAGAAGATCGACCACTGAGCTTAACCAAAACTATAATCAAGCATATGTAGATGCTATTTTCTCAGTTCATTCTCTTGTATCTAATCCAAATCATTGTAAGGCAGTGAGCCTTTCTATTTTGAGCAGTGAGCTCTAGGCAGTGTTCCTGAATGCAAGTGCATTCCCATTTTGTAATCTTTCTTTTGAGTATACTCAGATTATAGCGTGGATTGGCCATCCACCATGGTTTTTCCCTTAACAGGGTTTCCACATAAAAATCCTTGTGTTATGTTGTGTTTTTTTGTTTTTTGTTTATGCATATATATTTTGGTTGAATGCTTTAAGTGGGTTAAATATCATAATATTAAATTCAATTTTTTGCACAACACTGATTCACCCCCCCTCTTAGTGTTGCTTGTTTCCAACAACTTTGATCTTGATTTAAAGAGGGATGATGAAATAGAGTGGTAGAGAGGGTACCATGAGAAGGGGATGAAGGGATATCTTTCTCTTGATATGGAAAGGTGTCATTGGATGGGATGAAAGGGGTATGTTATTCTTGATTGGAAATGGGATCATGAGATGGAAGAGGATCATATGATGGAGGAGAAGGGGTTCCTTGATCTCTATATGGAGGGGAATCTCTGTTAGCTTGCTTTGGATTAGGATATGTACATATTTCAATTGATGTGGATGGTGTAATGGGGGAGGAAGATTGGATGGACTCTTCAACTTGGATAGGTGGAGTGATAGGAGATTCATGGGATTTAGGGGATTGGGATTTATCTTGATGTGGGGGTGATAAAGGTGGATACATGACATGGGAAGATTGCACCACTTTGTTTTTACATTGGAATTTAGTCACTTTTGCAAATAGTCCTTGGAGGAAATTATTATGAGAGACATGGGATGAATTTGATTGGTAAGATTAGGGTGATGTGGATTCTAGGGATGTGGGAGGTGATCAAATGGAATAAGAGGTAGAAACTTTCATAGATTAGTAAATTGAGGATGAGGATGAGGAGCTTGAAAAGGATTTAGATATGGGGATTTGGGATGTCGATGGGGTTGGAGAGTGATTTTGGCTAGAGTCTTTATTTCCCTTATTAAAGGAAGGGGAAGGATAATCAAGAGGGGATGGATTGGGATTGGATGAAGGTGGGGAGGATGGAAGTTTAGAACCAATTCAAAGGAGGTATCTAACCATGGAATCCATATCATTATTGGAGTAGTGAGTGAGGATAAAATTGGTGGTGGCGGATAGGGATGATGTGGATGGTAAGGGTATGGGTAGGATTTTAATAGAACTTTGGGTGGGTAATTTTTGGAAGCTTGCAGAATTTTGTCTAATGATAATGGATTCAAGGTGATCCATAATACTCTCACTATAATCATAAGGATCATATTCATGTTGTTCAACAAGTCCATCCTCATCATCATCAATATGATTGGGGTTGATTAGAATGGATGAAGGTGGATTAGAATAGATTAGGTTGTATGGAGGATAGGTTAGATGGTTAGACATGGTGGAGGATTGATTGGAAGAGTAAATTTTATGATTGGATTTGGATGAGGATGGAAATAAGATGATGGATTAGAAGTGGATTGGGGACTAGAAGAATAGGACCTAAGAATGAAGATGGAGGACATTATTACATTTGGGATCAAATTTCAAGACCTTAAAATGATTTGATTTGGTGATGAATGATTCTCTATACTTAAGATAGACTAATGTTCTTAAGCAAGAGTTGATTGGATTCGATTTCTACCTAAGATAGGAAAATTTCTTAAGTAGGAATTGATTGGATTTGATAAATATACTTAATATGGACTAACGTTCTTAAGAAAGTTTGGATTAAAGATGAAATCAACCTTAAGGTCTTGGTTTTTGATTGGGAAATAATATTTAAAGTCGATGATAGTGGATTAGGGATATGATCCTTAAGTGGATGATTTTGATGATGATGACAAGATATTGGGTATGAAGGAGGCTAAATCCTTAACTAAATTTTGATGTTCAAAGGATGATTTTTATTAAAGATTAGGGATTGGATGCTTGATTGACAAGATAAATGGATAATGGTTGATTGAATTTGGATGAGCAATAGATGGATTAGATTAAGACTTGGATGCAATGGGATTAGGTTGATAATGCGAATTGGATTAAGATCATGTAGGATGTAGATTAAGGAATATAGTGAAGGATGTGGATTAAGGAAGATGATGGATAAAGGATGAAAGTGAATTAAGAAAGAAGGATTTTGATGTGAATTATGGAGGATGATTAGGACCTCAAATGGATTAGAAAGATTAATATTAGGGTACTAAATGATGGATTAGAGAGGAATTGGATATTGATTAGGGGATGATTAGTACAAGATGGATGATTGGAATGATTAGGAGGGCGATAGTTAGAAAGATTATGGATGATTAGGATGATTAGGATTAGAAGGGATAATTAGAATGAGAGTAGGGGATTAGGATGGGATGATTAGAATAAGATTAAAAGGGATGATTAGGATGGAAAGGTGGTATGGTTAGGATGTGGAAGGATGATAGTATATGAAGAATTGGTTGGGATGACATGAATGTTTTTCTTGACTAGGAGATGCAATTAAAGCACACAACAAACAAAGTGGCTAGGAGGAATTGGGAAGATATGCATTCACTGGTTTAGCACAAGAAGACACACCAAGCACTTGCACAAGCCTAAATTTATTCAAGTGGGATTATACTTTAGTGTAGGCCCACCACCCCAAGGGGTTAATAATCCTTCATACTCAAGTAGAACACCCTTTCTCATGAAGGCAGATAGCTAGAGATCCGACAACACATGGTCAATATTGCAATAAGTGCATCATCTCTCTCTCTTTGGGAACTATCTTAGTTCACCCAAAGATTTCTATCTCAACCTCAAGGAGTACATGGTGAGTAACTTCAAGGTAAAATTTGCATCCCTTGCACCATACTAAGCTACAACCAAAAGGTCTTAATCTAGGATACACAAAGCTACTAGGGAGTCCTCTGAATACCTCAAGGGTACATGAGGCCAAACTCCATAGATGAAAGGGAATACTTCCAAATAGCTAGGAGGAGAGGGTAACCCACTCTCCACCTTCACTTCTCCAAGGTATAAAGTTCTTGGAGGCTTAGCCTAGATTGACAAGACTCCACTTCCAAGAGAGGTGTCTTTCGATTCACCTCTCGCTCTTTGTACTCTGTCAAAACATGAGAGTTGATTTCATCCCCTAGGGTGATAAATCCATAGGAAGGACTCCTAAAAGGAATAATCCAAGTTTTTTTGGTCACCCAATATCACACAAGGTGTAAGGAGAGAGCATACACATGCTTGGTTCCTTGGGATAACAATGAAATGAAAAGAAAAGGGTAAGTGATGTTTTTGATCCTCAAGATCACAATAGGTGCAAGAGGAGAGCATACACACCACTCACTCAAAGACACATAAAAAAAAAATCATTAACCTTAAAAAATGAAATGTGCCTAGATTAGTGGAAAAAAGAAAGCCTTGGACAAGTGAATCTACAAGAAATATGTTAGTAGTTTGATGATTTTTTCCTTTGACAAGCAATTTCAAGCTATGCCACAAATGTGTTAGATGATAAAATGATCACATGAAATAAATGTTAGCATGAAGATAACCCTAGAAATTTGGAAACCCTTTTTTCAACGGGTGTTTGGCACACTTAGCCCAATGATAGGAGGGGTGTGATGGGATGGATGCGATCCCCCGCTAATAGGGGTTCAAGGAAAATATTTTGGATAAGAAAAAAGATAGAATTTGATGATTTTTGTCTTAAAAATGTATTAAACACCTACACCAAGCATTAGTGACTGAAAATAGAGATTAGATGAAGAGAACATGTAACCCAAGCCTTAAAAAATGCAATCTAAAACATAGGTGCAACTTCATAGAAAAATTTGGGATTTTTCTTAAATAGAGGTGCCACTCTTTTTGACAAAGGCGTAACTTTATAGTTAGGCCTAAAAACAGCTTGTAGGGATCAACAAATGATGTTTTTTGGAAACTTAATTTAGGAATCAACTTGATCATGTAGGTAATGACTCAAGAATGAAGGTTAGATGTAGAAAATAGCTCAAAAACTCTAACAAATGGACACTGAAACACAAGCATAACTTTATGCACAAAGTTGCACTTCTATTAAAATAGAAGTGTCCTTTATGCAGCAAAGGCGTAGTTTCATAAACAAAGCCAAAATACAGGTTTAGGGGTTCAAAAAATAGAGTTTTTCACTAACCCACCTAAGGAAACAAATAGATGATCCTAAAAAATACCTAGAAACATGAAGATCTTGCCTAAATATGCCCAATAATGTGGTAAAAGTGATTTCAAAATGAGCGAAACCCTAGGTGACCTATAAACTTTGCAAAAAGACCCTAACTTTGAAAACTTTAAAAGGCCTAGTTTATGCATGAAAATGATGATTCTTCTAGCAAAACAAAGTGTTAGAATGATGATACCCTACAAAACAAGACTTGAGAAGTTAAACAAACCATACATCTAGGTCAAAATGATAAAAAACTATCAAAAAAATAGAAGCATGATAATTTTTTATGAAAGTGTGACAATTTTCTATGGAAGCCTAATGATTTTTTATGGAAGTTTAGAAATTTTGGATGAAACCATGGCTCTGTGCAACAAAAGCACAACTTCACAATGTTGTTCCATAAATGACACCTGCTTCACCAAAACTCACAAAAACTTGACAAAACATTAGAAAAATGGTTGGTAACCCCCAAGAGTACCAAAATAAAGAAGGTAAAATATATTTATGAAGGAAAATAGATAAAATTCATAAGATAAATAAACACTAAAACATTATACCTTCATATTCTCCCTCCTCATGGATTGAGCTCACAAGATGCACCTATGTCTTGTAGATTTTTTCAAGTGTTGATAGTGGATGCAGTTTCTCAATATTTTAGAAATATTAGCATGAGAGAAGTGACGAAAATGGGATGGGTGGCCTCTCATATATAAAAATGAGATGGGATAAATCAAGGGTCAAGATTGATTGAGAAGTAGGGTTTGGATCAAGGTTGAGGTGAAGCATTAGCATTGTGACAAGTGTCACAAGAGGGTAAGGGGGTAAGAGTGAGATGTGCTCACACATGTGTGAGCACACCTTGGGAAGGGAGATATTAAATTTGTGTAAGAGAATGTAAGAGATAGGGTGGCTTGCGTAAGAGATAGTGGGGGTAGGTGAGATCTCACACATGTGTGAGAAGAGAGTAGAGGATAGGCTAAGGCACTTGCCACCATGTGGCAAGTTTAGGGAGATGTGAGGGAATTTAAAATTAGAGGAAAATGATAATGATGATTAGGGGTAAGGGTAGATCAATTAATTAAGGATTAATTGATTTAATAATGCAAGGTTGAGTTCATAAACCAAGGTTTAATTATCTTGGGAAGAGTTAAATGTTGGAGAATGAGTTAATGTGGATTCTAGGAAGTGGATAAGGTTAATTTAGCAAGGATTAATTAACTTAAGTGGGATTAGGGTATTTTAGATAAATGTGGGAAAAAGTTAGCTTTAATTAAATAAATGTAGATTTATTTAATTAAAGGTGGTGGATAAAAGTAATTGGGAAATTAATTAAATAAATAATAAATATTTAATTAATTAATTATTAGGATAAGGGAAAGGGTTAAACTAATTAAATATTATTTTAGGTGTCTACAATTATAAACACTAACATTTGTAGGATCTCAAAGGATCCTCTGATTTCTTCTTGTATGTGAAGTGAAAAGTGACTTCAGTCCAATAAGGAATGCATATCTAAGTGGTAAGTTATAGTTGTGTTACTTGTCATTCATTTTTATCTATTTTCCTCTACTCTCCCTGGAGCACATGATTTATATCATTATCATCATAGCCTTTTATGGAGGTGGACACACAAAAATGGGGTTTGACCAAGGCAAACCCCTATACAACACAAACCTCCTCCCCTTGTCTTTCTCATTGGTTATAGGTTTGAATTTGATTCAAGGGGATTAGAGATCTCGAAGCATCAAAACTCTTGTTCAAGCATTCATGTACCTTTCATCATCAGGTTAAAGAAAAATTGGTTATTTGCAAACTATCAAACTTCATATTTGGATTTTCACAATTAGAGACCAACAAACCCTACCACACTTGTACAAACTTTCATATCCAAAAATTCAACATGTCAGGACTAGGGTCCACCCAATGTGTCCCTGTCCTATCAGATCAACCTCAAATTCATATGTTAGATTCCTCTTTGTTCTTGTCTTTCTACTTTGAGTTTCCTAGATTTTGTAATAGTTCATCTCTTTAGTCTTAATTTACCTATTTTGCAATCTTTCATAATTAATAATCACATCTCATCAACCAACAAAAAGGGGACAAAAAACCTAACCAACTATTTGGTTCTCCCTTGAGGACAATAGCCAAATAGTTTCTCTTGGTTACTTTTGTGTCCCCCAATATTGATGGTGGAATGTGTGAATTAGGTTGGGTGTTTAGCCTAGATCGCATTTCACCACTTCTGACTTCCAACTTTATCAAAATAATTAAATCAATCAACACTAATTGACTAAGGTAAGAATTAAGGAACTAGTTGTCTCCCTTATGCATAGAAAGTTCCTATAATGTTCCTCAACACCACTATCTCTCATTATAAGTTATAAGTGTAGGAACAAAATTTTTTATATCTACAAAAGATCTACAATCATATGTATACAATAAAAATAAAAATTCTACAAAAGCATGGCAATTCTACAACTATAAAATTGAATCAAATTGTTACATAATTCTCAACACTTGCAAAAGCTTAATCATCTCATCATATTTATCTCAAATTAAATGTTAAAAATTAAATATTGATATTTCATTCTACACTAACTTTTTATTTCATCATTCTCTTTTTAATATCCAATTAAATGCATATCCATTTATTTATAATTTATTTTCATTTATTGACCCTAGATTCTATGTAAGAGATATTTATTCCCTTATAATAAAAATCGAGCATATCATTATCCTAATAAATATCCATTTGTGTAGTTAATTAAACTTTTTATTTCATCATTCTCTTTTTAATATCCAATTAAATGCATATTCCTAATCTAATTTTTTTTATCAAAACACATTATTTATTTACAATTTATTTTCATTTATTGACCCTAGATTCTATGTAAGATCTATTTAATCCCTTATAATAAAAATTGAGCATATCATTATCCTAATAAATATCCATCTGTGTAGTTAATTAGACTTTTTATTTCATCATTATCTTTTTAATATCCAATTAAAATGCATATTCCTAATCCAATTTTTTTATCGAAACACATTATTTATTTATAATTTAGTTTAATTTATTGACCTTAGATTCTATTTATGAGATATTTAATCCCTTATAATAAAAATTGAGCATGTCATCATCCTAATAAATATCCATCCGTGTAGTTAATTCGACTTTTTATTTCATCATTCTCTTTTTAATATCCAATCAAATGCATATTCCTAATCTAATTTTTTTTTATCAAAACACATTATTTATTTACAATTTATTTTCATTTATTGACCCTAGATTCTATGTAAGAGATATTTGATCCCTTATAATAATAATTGAACGTATCATTATCCTAATAAATATCCATTCATATAATTAACTTTTATATGTAAAGATATGATGTCATATCATATTTGGTGGTAAATCTATTATCTACTTAACATGTCAAAACTATCCTCTCTTATCCATATGTTTATGTTACAATTGGACCGTCGAGCTACTTGAATAAAGATTCCCATTTTATACCCAAAAAAATAAGTGAACACTTTATGCGAGTGGATGGGGTCATCAATTCCTAATAAAAGAAAAAGAATATACATCTAAATTATTGGTAGTTTGTGGATAGAAAAATATAATATCTAAAAATGCCTTCTAATAAGTATTTATATTCTTCTCCTTTTGACTTTATTATTTTACATGGTATTGCTTAGTATTACGCTAGGTATTTTGTTCCACAAGATTCCTTTAGATATTAAGAATATATTATTCACCACATCTTTTAGTTGAAAGATTTTCTTCACATTCTTAAGTATAGAATTTCCTTTTCCACATGTTCTAACTACATTGGATCTAAAATAAGGTATGGTTGTATTATATTATGGACTACAAAAGAGCATATCTTCTTGTCTTACACCATGTTGGAGACGTTTATTATTGGAAATGTTAAGTATAATTAATAAATGTATAGGTGGGTAGTTGATAAGAAGGATTGTTTTTAATTAAATTGTATAATAAATTTTATTTTTATAATTAATATAAAAAATATATTATTGTTGGCTGATTTTTTTTCCCTACATTTCAATGTATATAATAATATTAAATTTTTGACATGTCTTATACCTCATGTGTATGTGTGAAAAATTCCTATTCAAATTGCGAAACAATAAAACTTTGACACATGTTTTTTTGGTTGTTTTCATCTATGTCATGGTCATTGATCCTCTAGAAGTTATCTAGAGCCATTGATCTATGAGATAAATGCAAGGTATTTAATAGGCTTTATGTTTGTGGGTAGTGTGAAAAATAGTCTATTTTTATAGGTTTTTCTTAGATGATCTATAAGTGATAATGAATGCAATTGTATAGGTGGCTTCTTGTGACAAGTCATGACCTGTTTGGGTCTAACAAATACTCTAAATATTTTGGAAATCAATTGTAGTGCATATATCTTCTTCATATAGTTTCATGTTTTCAATTTGATGACATTGTTAAAGACTTGCTTGTTTAAGAGTTGTGCCAACAATTGTCTTTCATTTTCATGAAGACTAATATGAATTGTTTGACATAATGCCAAATGTGACAATTTTTTTATTGTTCTATATTTATATTTGATGTTGTAGTTATTGTCAACTTTATTAAACATATTTAGATAGTCTTGTCACTTTAAAGTGAGTTTTTGAATATTTTAATTTATTTATTCTAATAAATATACACATTAGAACAAAATTATTTGTATTTTGTAGCATTAAAAGACAACAAATTACAAACTGATATTAATAGTGGAAGCACAAAACAGATGTGGATATAGCTTTTTGACCTTAAAAAAACTACTTTAGGACTTTGACACTCTTGTTCCAAATCCTTTTAATTCTCCCTTCCTAAATCTATATAACAAATTTGCTTTATGTTTTCTCTATCCATACAAATAGTTGGAGAGATGGTCTCACTTAAAGTTAGAAAAAAATATTAAAACATAAAAGGATCCTAATAACCAAACAACTAGTGTCACATATACTACTATCTTTATAGCTTCCTTTTTAATTATTAATGGATATTTTTTGTTTTACAATAATCCTTTTATAATTATATAATGTTTTTTCTTCCCTCTTGAAACATAGAAAAAAAGTTTGGTCATAAGTCTTAAGTGCTTAGAACAATAGGATTCAAGGCCTTTTTTCAAGATTTCATTGAGATGGAGATCAACAAGGTGAGTAGATTAAATTTCAACCATGAAGGTGAGCCAATCAGACCTAGATCTCCATCTTATTGAGTCTTGGAATGATTTAGAATTGATTTTCTATGATTAACCTAATTATACTATGTGACCTAGTATGTAAAATGCAATAATCTAACAAACATCAAACTGAAACAGTAACTTGCAGGCAGATTTGGGAAGTGTAGAGGACTATGTACTTGCCCAAAAAAGTTGGTTCTGATCATTGTAGAGGGGCAGAGTCACCCTAGGGCATATGGGTCCTTGAATGCTACTTGTGTTCTGCTTTTTAGGTCCTCTGATGATAGATCTAAGCTTATGATTCATGGTTGCAGAGTTGTCGAAACGTTGTTGGATAATTTTGTAGGTGAGTTTTTTGTGAGTTGACAAGATGTAGGGCTTTAGATGCAAAAATTAACAATTTGTCTCTAGTCTTCCTTTAATCCTCTTTAAACCTAAAATTTGCACATTCATAGAGAGAGAAGAGATGTGCCATTTAGTGGCTTGCCTCAATCAAACCCTGTGTAAGTGTTTCCACTTCCATAATGGAAATGTCAATGATAAAATGATAATGGATAGGAAGGAATGATGAAATCAAAAAGTGTTACAACTCACCACCCTTCAATGGCTTCCTTGAAGGACTGAAGTCATGCACATCACTTCAAGGTCTTGGATCTTGCTTGCTTGGTTTTCTTGGATGTTTTAGAGATCTATAAAAGGGGTTAGCCTTCATAAAACAATGATAATATGACAACATGAACTCACATACAATTTTCTATGATGTTTGGATCTTGAATTGCTACAATAAGCCACTGAAATGTTGCTTTTTACTTGCTCCTGAATGCTCTTAATGTTCGCCTCTTGCTAGATAATTTCACTTAGATTTTAAATGATTCAATAACTAAATATTTATAGGCATTTCTCTAATTTCCCAAAAAATAAATTCTGATAGCCGATATTTGTAACCTAAATTTTGAATGTTAAAATGTTGACACCGACATATCCAAATTTGGTCCCCGAAAAAATAGGGGGATCCATATGCCCTAGGGAAAATGGGTCCTAGCCCTATTTTATAGGACACTAAGTGTCAACCTGGTAAAATAATAACTAGATGCATTTATTCAATGCTTGCAATTTCTTAGAAAGTGGTATAAATGGGCTATAGAATGCATAACTTAGAAAATTAGGGACCCAATCAGGCTCAATATTTTAAGGGGGACAAAACATAGGGTGAAATTGAAAAGGGTGATAGTTTACGATGCTACATTTAGCCCTCACTTTAGTGAGAGTATGAACTTATGCTCAGACTCACACTAAAGTAGAAAATCTATGTCAAGAGGGATCTGATTGTCCAAATGTTGAAAAGGTAGGATGGCTAAGGATCAAGGGAGGTGATCAATCCCCCAAGATCCAAGATCCCATGGAAAACCAACTTAAGCACAAAAGGAACACACATATGTATGATATGCAGCAAGACAACATGCACAAGCATACATGTCAAAAAACATGAAGCATACACAATGAAAACACATGACATTATATAACATATAAATGATAATAAAATGAACACACACATGATGTAAACACAATGAAAACATAAATAAGACACACAAAAGTGCACACAAAAACACGTGAGGTTAGTACTAAAGGTATTCAAGCCAGTAAGGAAAAGAGACCTCGGTCTTAAATTTTCTCAAATACCAAACGTCATCCATCAAATAAATGTTAGTTAAAGGAATGTTCTCATGAGGACTAGCAAGTTGTTTTATGCTAAATCATTCATGAACCACATCCATCTACTAGCTATCAAGTTGTGTTATGCTAGGTTTCCATGCAATATTATGGGTTCCATAAGGCTAGAAAGTTGCATTATGAGCTAGACACTCATGAAACACATAGCTCCACTAGAAATTAAGTTGTGTTATGCTAGGTGACTATGTTAAGGGAATTCATGACTCACACCATCATAAAGTCTAATATTTTCTAGGTGAATCACAAACTAGAAGGCACACAAACTAGTGAAGTTTGATATTCACTAGGTGAGCCCCCAAGACAAGGTAAAATGAGAAACATACTAGGTCTAGGGAAGTCCGCTATTCACTAGGTGTGTACCCATCAACAACCATACCAAGAGTTATACTCTTTGATAACCGTGATAAGGTGTCATAAAATGGTCAAGATGTTATGCCAATGCCACACTAAGTTCATCACTCATGAACAAAGTGAAGCAAAAAAATGCCCAACTCACCTTAGGGGGTGCATAAATGACGATAGGGTAAGGCTAAAAACTCAAAGGGTGCTATAGAAACACCACCACAAGAGGTGATTTATGAAACAACAAAGGGTATTTTCTCAATACATGAAAGGTCACACCTTATGGAATATCACACATGATATCACCACTATGAGAGGACAGGTCAAGGAATAAAAAGATCACACCTTAGAGAATACTAGCCATAGTATTACCACAAAGGGGAATATAATATGCCAATAAAAGTCACTCTTAGAGGACATCAAGCCCAATATCACAACCAAAGAGACACTCACATAGATCAAGAAGTCCACACTTTGATTTACAAGGTCACACTTCCTAGGAGATGTATGCTATCATCACTAAGGGGCCATTTCTTATGCAAACAATGAGTGGGGGACTATATGCCTCCCCTTAAAATGTTAGTGTACTTGCTACACTAACATTTTAAAGAGAAATAAAGGGATCCATTTCTATAAGGAATGCACCTAACAAAAGGCTACCTAACTCTTTCCCCCCAAGTATAGGGACAAAGGTGAGTTGAATGGATTATGATATGTTGCTCCTTGCAAGATAAAAGATGATTGCATAAAGCAAATTTTATACCTCCAAGCACGGTAGTGAGTATTGTGTGATAATACAACTACCACATGGAAAAGAGAATCAACTAATGATATTTGTCTCTTGTATGATTAAGAGAAGGTCTTTTTGATGTTTTTACATTTTTTTGAAGGAAAATAGCCAAGACCTTTTGATGTTTCTTGCATGTTGGGATCTATGGTAACATGAATTCCTTGTTCTTTTACACCACATCCTTTTCCATTATAGCCAAGTTGTTTCAAAATTTAATAACATCTTCCATAAATAACTACCATTTCTTTCTAAGGTGGTTTCTCATAATCATTTTCATCATAAGTGGATGTGTAATTTGTGTTTTCCTCTTTCCTAGAAGTTATAGATTCAAATGTTTTTGATGACTCAGTAATACATTGTGTTGATATCATTGTAGCTTATTTCTCTTTATTTTATTTTGATTATATAATCTTATATTCTCCCATGAATGTAGGTGTGAAATCTAACGAACCCCAATCATCCTCCAACAACTTTGTTTTTTATTAGCGATAAATAGGTTTTGAAGGGGCCTTGAAACCTTGTACAAAAATGAGAAAAGGAAGCAAAGAAAAAGAAAATTGGCTACCCCACCAACACAAAAACCAAGCTAATTAAACAACAATCAGCACCCCATCAACAAACAACAACCAATGACACAAAAAACCAGACAAAAGAGAATAGAACAAGAAGCATCTAAAGAAGTTACTTTAACATTTTGGCTGCTTCCATATCCTTAGAGATCAGTGCCTTGTCACACATTTCCATTATCTCATCAACATCTTGCCTTGGCACCATCTTGCTCTTCTTGGTTTTGCTCAGAGTGCAAATGCTTGGTCTTGTGCCCTAGTCTGCAACTTGAAACTCTTCTCAACATCCTCCCCCTCATCCTAGGTCATCGACTCACTAAATAATGATCTCCTTGTCCATTCCCTAGCCTTTTCATTCAAGAACACCAAACCTTCAACAGAGGATTCAAGCTTCTCCTTGCTGAGATTAATCATCATATTAACATCTTTACACAACAAAAAGGAATTCCTCTCCACTGTGGATAGCTTAGGACCATGATCTTATTTCAAATTAGCCACATCCTCCACCATAAAGCCAAGGTTGGACTTCAACAATTTAACCATATTGAAGATAGAGTCCTTCTCCTTTAAGCTTCTAAGGGTAGAAATATTGCAGCGAGCAATTGTGTCATACTTGTTATGGAGGTCGTGAACCTCCTAAACCAACCACATAAGAAAATTAAAGGAGATATCAGCCCCTTCCTTGATCAGTCCAGATGCCTATGTGTAGTCCATTGCACCCCAATACAAGCCCCCCCTTGATGGGATCTCATGGGTGGGTCATCTTCTTGGAAACCCTCAGGAGAATCGGCCTTAACCTTACCCTTGTCTTTAGATGTTGACACAATAGGAGATTCCTCCAAATACACCACACTATTAATCCTTCCCCACAACTGGGACCCCCCACCACCACCACAATCTAGATCATCATTCACCAAATCCACCACCTCTCCAACCTTATTAACCCCAATTCCCTCTTGCAGCTTATCCTCAAATTCTTGGGAACATATTGGCCCCTGTTTTGTGGTCTTCCTCTTACTAGCTTTACCCTCCACAGCCTCGTCATCACAAGTCACCCAGATTTTGCATTTCACATGTGGTGTGGAAAGATTAACCTTTTTGGCAAAGTATTTATTTCCCCCAGAAGGAGTATAATCTAGTTCCATGTGGTAACCATCTGACCACGCATCAGATTCCTCAATTTTTGTACCAACACTACCATCCACCTCCTCAATCTGGCATTTCCCACTCCCCTTCTCCCTCTTCTTGGACTTATCAGATTTAACAGGAACAAGGGACTTAATAAAAAAATTAGCCTTTATGTGTTCCACAATTAACAACATCAAACCCTCATGTAAGAAGGGATTCCTAGGATTCCTTCTAAAGTCCACAATCCCATCTTCCAAAGAAATCAGAAGATAGAAAGGGAAATAAATAAGCTTACCATGATGGAAGTGATTAAGCATCACAAAATGATGCCCATACAAATCCATATATCTCCCATCCAAAGTAAAATAATGCATCAGCACCATGGCCACCTCACTCCAAATAGGCTTGATTTTGGTGCGGTCATAACCCCCACAGTTGAGTCTCACCATTTTGGCCTTCTCCTTGTCTCACAAAAAGTTCATTATGGTAGCCCCTAACATAGCTCTCCCTGTAAAATTTCCTTCCTTTGATGGAAAAGCCCGCGACTTCCGCAATGAAATCCTCACTGATAGTGATGTCCCTACCAAACATACTCAACACCTGACCATGCCAAGCATCGAAAAACTCTCAAAATACATTTAATTTAAACCCGTGTGATTTCTCCATGAATGAGGTAACCCCACCTTTCTGTAAAATTTCCTAGACATCAGCATTTTCTCTGATCTTATTACACAAAAGAGGCTCAATCCTACACCTATCCCCACCCATCTTCAATGTTTACCAAATCACGAAAGCAAGACCACACAAGAAATGAATGCAAATAAACAACAAGGCCAAAGGTAAAAAACACCCAAAAAAGCATGCACACTTTCCTTTCAATGTACTGAAGAAAATAATGGCCAGGAGCCTCCTGCAAATACAACTCGTATTCCCAAAAATTCTAATGAGCATCACAAGCGTTAAGTGTCTTATCAACCTAGACTAAACATGATTACCATGCTAGCCTTTGGAAACACTTGAAGATATGGCCTCCTCCAAAGAATTAGGAGCTATCATTATTAAGCAAGACAATTAATTCAATTGGCAGGTTATCATTAACCTCCCAAGATTCACTAGCAAATCTGCCACCCCATTTGCCTCGCAAAAGGCATGGGAAATATAAACCTCATCAAATTCATTCAACATGGAATGGGAATTCATAATAAATCTTTTGATTGAACAAGAAGGAGGGGAACAATTCCTTAGGAAATTAATAATATTCAATGAGTCCCCTTCAACCCAAATTTTAGAAATCCCCTTCTCCCTAGCTAACTCGATGCCATGATAGGCTACCACTACTTCAACATAGTCATTTTTCTAGGTTCCCAAAGGGAGTGCCACTGTCGAAACAAGTTTACCATTATGATATCTTAACACTCCCCCAAAACAAGCAGGTCCCAAATTTCCTTTAGCATAACCATCAAAGTTGACTTTACACCAACCAAGAGGAGGTGAGTACCAAACAACCCCTTCTCTATCCGATTTGGATTTCTTCAAAGGCAAGCTACCACTGATCAGCCACCCCAACATCATAGTTAGAAACCACCACTCAGCCAAGGATATTAGAATTGGTAGTCACTTGCATAAAATTCTCCTTAATGGCCAAAACAAGGAGATCGGGGAGAGAGCAACATCCCTAAAAAAATTGTTATTCCTCTCCTTCCACAACTCCCACACAACATGAGGAAGTGATGAGCCTAGTTTTTGGTCCAATTTTGGGTAGAATCTATAGTTTATTTACTGGTAGATGTCATGAACTTTAATGATTAAATGTTGGTATTTTCATAATGTTTCCCTCAAACCATTGACATTGGACTTAATCATATCTTTACAAGCTTTTTATGACATTTGGCATATTATGTGGGTTATCTATATTGATTTTGCATGTGGTTAATGGATTTTCCTTAAGGTGGTTATAGATGTGCAGTTATTATGCGTACTAACATTTCCATGGAGATTTAATATGCTAAGTTGGGGAAGACACCGCTAGCTGGGCATGCACCATAAGTCTAGCAAAGGAATCGCTCCAAGTCAAAGGAGGCCGATAGTAGAAGATTATTCATGCAACTGAACATAACCGCCTTGTAGTGGACTTTAATGATTGAACATGCATGGGTGTTACTACTGTGTTGGATCTGTGCTTGGACCTGCATGCCTAACCAAATTCCATGCACATGTAACCGACGTCACTCTATTTTCTCTGTTTTCCCTAAATGTTGTCCTCCTAGTCATGGAGTTGACTGCCTTGTTTAGCTATTAGTATAAATAATGATCTGATGCTCCTTCTTCAGGAGGTTGCACGATTTGATATTCTACTTGCACTCTCCACTTTTCAGTAATACAGATACATTACTCTTTTATACTCATGATTTACAGTGAATAAAATAAAGTTCTAAGTTTGAGCATCTGAGTTCTCGTTAGTTTTAGAGGATACTTATCCAAGGGGGGCCACTTGGTGAGTAATTTGTCTTTTTATTTTAGCACTAGTTTAGTATTACTCAATCTTTAGTACTTAGTTAGAAATCTAGCACTGACTGTTCCTGCAACCACTAGAATTCCATTATGTGACTGTTCCTGCAACCAAAGTAGGTAGAGTAGTTTCTTGTTTGTTGCTCAAATTTTCATTCCTGTTATGCATTTCAACTTAGCATAGTCCTTGATTGATGTTCAACATTTGTCTCTTTTCCTTTCAAGCAATTTACTTTCAGTATTGTGTATTTCTTAGTTGTAGAATGCAATGGCTACTTTGAGTTCCTAGTGCACATACTGTGCTGACCCATTTCAAGTTCACATCCCTGGGTTGAAAAGTTAAATGCACCTTCATGATGATTGAAATAACTATTCAGGTTAGATGTCCAATCTCTGAATCATGGTTGTAAGGGCTTAGTTATTAAATCATTGTAGGAGGCCAACATTTTTGGTGCCATTGTTGGGGATGGTGTCAAACTAGGAAGTCTTTTGGAGTATTTGGTAGTTTTTCTTGATGTAGTGTTTATGGAAGTTGTTCTTAGTATATCCTCATTTAGGAAGTAATGACCCCCTATTATTCTTTACCAATTCTTTGTGTGAGTTAACTGATAGTGAGTGATACCACATGCATAGAGGAAGGAGAAGGGATGCTTATGAGATATTTCTTCCTAACAATCCTAATCCATTCTAGTTATTTGAATATCAGAACCTACCAAAAGAAGAAGAAGAAGAAGATCCACATCCCTTTTCTGATGCATATCCTAATCTGACTAGTTTTGAAGTCTCCTCTAAAGATCAAAATTAGCTTGAGAACCCCTTTGTTTTGGAACCACATCAAGCAAGCATGGGTGATGCAAATAGGAACAGACAAAACCATCTTTTCCTTTCCCCATTGCCCATCAGAATGAAGTTGACAATATCAACAACATTCCTGCCTCATCACTCCCCAAGTTTTATGGACTTGTCATAGAAGATCCTGATACCTTTTTATTTGATTTTGACATACTCTGTAGGAGTTATGATTATACTACTGATTTCCATAGGCTTAAGCTATTTCCTACCACTTTGAAAGAGGCTACATTAAGATGGTTCATGAGCCTAGGCAGAGATACCGTGGAAACTTGGGAAGACATGAAGACAAAATTCCTTGAGAAATACAAGGAATATTGTAGGGGCAGCGACATGAGAGGAGGTGACATTTTCAGGATGCAACAAAAGGAAGATGAGAGCCTAGAAGATTACATTGCAAGGTTTTTGTTTTTCGTACAAAAATCTCCACACCATACACTTAATGAAGACTCACAAAAGTTGCTTTTCCTGAGAGAAATTAATGATAGTTGCACTAATGCCTTGGACCTCATGGGAGGAGGAGATAGCTCCCAAGTTCCTTGGGAGGATATCAAGAAAATATGTCAAAACAACTCTAGGGAAGCTTCAAAGAAAGGGAGAGCTTATCAATCTTCCATGGGTAAGTCAACTACCAGTGAAATTTCAAGAATGGAGATTACTCATTTGCTGGAAAACTTCAAGCAAGGCATTATCAATAATCTAGCTACTTAGCTAGATACATTTTAGGCCAAGAAGAAGCAAGAGGAGACAAAGGAAATGTTGGCAGAGTATTTCCCCCACTACAGACAAGAGAAGAAGGATTGTAGATACAGGATGGTTTCTAACTTTGAAAGCAAGAAAATTCCACCTAAGTTCAATCCAATCTAGATTGAAGCAGACCAAGACTACTATGTTGCACAAAATAAGCCTTGGGCTCCAAGACAAGGTATGTCATCAGATCCACTATCCTATGTTGGGCCATATTTTAACTCCTATTCATCTGGTAACCAATGTCAGCCCCCATATCTACCCAGTTATGGAGGATATCCACCACAACCCTAGAGTAACCCTCCAAATCCATGGTCTAGTCATCAGAGTTCTCCACCCTAGTGGCAACAACCTCAGGGGAATTGGTAGCAATTTCAAGGGCATTAGCAGCCACCTCTAGGAAATTGGAAGCAAACAAATCAATGGAGAGGACAACAATGGCCTACCTAGACAACTAGTTATATGCAGCCACCTTCTTAGCCCCAACAACCTGCTATAATGCCTCCACCTACTAATCCAAGCCCAAATGCACCTAAACCTACTCAGCTACCAGCTCATCCCACACCCAATCCAAATAACAAACCAGAACAACAACCTAAATAGTCTACTAATTCAAATCAATTCCCTAGATATGTTGTGAGTGTAAGTGACATCCACTTGCATTCATGAACCACTCTACCAGGCCCTTCCAAGCCCATTATCACTAAACTTCCTCTAGAAGAGGAAGAGGTGCCTCTAAATGATCCCATGTAGCCAAATGTACCTAAAAATCTTGAACCAATCCAAGTCAAGTAGACTGAACAAGAACCACCATTTCCTCAGAGATTGAAATTTTCTAAGAAGAAGGAAGAAAAGGAGGATACCACCTTTGATATCTTGGATCAGCTGAAGCATATATGTGCTCAGATACCTCTATTTCAGGCCATAAATGATGTTCCAATCTATGACAAAGTAATCAAGGAAGCATGTCTTAAGAAGCTAGGTAGGAAAAAGAAAGACCCAACTACAATTCATGTGGTGGGACAGCTAGTTGACATCATGCTGGGAAAAGTGACTATTCCAAAGTATAATGACCTAGGTAGTCCTGTGGTAGTAGTTGTCATAAACAAGGTCCAAGTAAGGAATGCTTTGATTGATTTAGGGGAAACAATAAATGTAATGACCAAGGACATCCTATAGCAACTAAACATTGCAAGCATGAGATCCACTCCTACTATCCTGTAGCTTGTTGATAGCTCTATTGTTAAGACTAATGGTGTAGTGGAGGATCTTGTGTTAGTTATAGACTCCTAGGAGTACCCAATAGACTTTATGATTCTTTCTCCTAGAGTTACACTAGGCGGGTATCCCATTATTCTTGGAAGGCCGTGGTTGGCAACTACAGATGCATACATTGGATGTTGGTCAGGTGACACGACCATTTTAGATGGGAGGAGCACTAAAAAAATTTTCATTATCCACCTTCTTAGCCATCTCATGATGAAGATGATCCCGTATGGCCACAAGTTGGTGAAGATGATGAGGAAGTTGATTCTGTGGCACAACTTATGATGCTAGGAAGAAGCTCTTTCATGAAGCTCCAAGATGAGGATAAAGTATTGGCTAACATCATTCAGAACCATTGTGAAGTTGAGGAAGCATCATCTTCTCATTCTGCTACTCCAGTCAAATCACTTATGCCTACTCTTCCTACAGCCACTGTTCCTGCAAACGTTCTTCCTGCAGCCACTCTTCCTACAGCCACTATTCCTATAGACAGACTTCCTACAGTAAAAGGTATGTCCCATACATTGCTACCATATGAAATAAAGGTACAATGTGTTAATGAAGCAGCCATGATAGAGTTAACTACACAATTACAAGAGTCAGAAGGAAAATATCTGAATGTTAATAGTAAATTAAATGAAGAACAACAATTGTTATTAGCGAACCTATTAAGGACCCATCAACATGTATTTGTATGGGATTATCATGATATGAAGGGATTGGATCCTAAAATTTGTAGACATAGAATTTAGATTAGAGATGATTGCACTCCAGTAAGACAGCCACAAAGAAGAATTAACCTTGCACTAAGAGAAATTGTAGGAGAACTACAAAAAATACTAGATGCAGGATTTATCTACCCCATTTTAGATAGTTAGTGGGTGTCTCCATTAGTGATTGTGCCCAAGAAAGGAGGGAAATAGAAATTTTTTGTTGATTATAGGGAACTCAATGCTACCACCAAGAAGGATCACTTTCCTTTACCCTTCATTGATCAAGTATTGGACACACTTGTAGGAAAGCAATAATTTTTTTTTCTAGATGGATTCAATGGCTAAAAACAGATCCAAATTGCACCAGAGGACCAAGAGAAGACCACATTTAACTATCCATGGGGGATCTATTCCTATTCGGTACTCTCATTTGGCTTGTGCAATGCACCTGCAACCTTTCAGAGGATAGTTATTAGCATATTCTCAGATATTTCTCATAATTGCATGGAGATTTACATCGATGACTTTACCACTTATGGTGTTGATTTTAATCAAGCATTGGAAAATCTCAAGAGAGTCCTAAAAATATGTGAAGACCAAAACTTGTCTTTAAATAGTGAAAAGTGCTTCATGATGATGCAAGAGGGTGTAGTTCTTGGCCACTACATCTCCCACAATGGAATTCAAGCAAATCTTGCAAAGGTTGAAGTAATCACCAATCTACCCACACCTATAAAACAGAAGGATGTTAGAATTTTATTGGGTCATGCAAGATATTATAGGCATTTCATCAAGGATTTCAACAAGGTGGTAGCACCATTGTACACTCTTCTCACTAAAGATGTTGAATTTCAGTGGACTGAAGCTTGTGACTTGAAGGAAGCTTTGACTCATGCTCATGTACTCAAAGGGAATAATTGGGAGCTTCCTTTCCACATCCATACTGATGCATTAGATTTTGCCATAGGAGTGGTCTTAGGACAGAAAGAAGGAACTGTTAAAAATGCTATTTACTTTGTCAACAAAAATTTACAAGGAGTTGAATTCAATTATACAGCGTCAGAGAAAGAAATGTTGGAAGTAATCTACGCACTAAACAAATTCAGACATTACATAACGGGCTACCAAATCTTTGTGCACACTGATCATGCAACCATTAGATATCTCATGAAAAATCCTTTGATCATAGGTAGATTGGAAAGATGGTTATTGTTGATGTAGGAGTTTGATATAACCATTGTGGAAAAGCTAGGGAAGGCCAATGTTGTTGCAGATTTTCTTTCAAGGCTAACTACATCAGAAGACAATCAGCCCATAGATGAATCTTTTCCTGATGAGCATCTATTCTCCCTCAGTATACAAACACCTTGGTATGCTGACATAGCCAATTATTTGGTCACAAGTAGAGTTCCTTCTCACTTCTCTCCAAAAGAGAAAAGGGCACTCATTGAAAAATCTTTTCCTTTCTCTTGGATTGCTAGATGTTTGTTTTATATTGGACCAGACCATGTAATGAGGAGATATGTGAGAGAAGATGAGACACATGAAATTTTGCATGCATGTCACAACAAACCATGTGGAGGAAACTTTGCAGCTAAGAGGACAAAAATAAAGTTTTTGAACACAGGGTATTACTGGCCAACACTCCAAAAGGATGCAGGAAGGTATACTAGAAAATGTGATAGATTTCAAAGAATGGACAAACCAACCAGATCTGATGAGATTCCACTATTCCCTACGGTAGTAATCACTCCCTTTGATAAGTGGGGATTAGATTTTTTGGGACCCATTGACCCTCCATCAAATGGTAAGTCTTATATATTGGTATGCACTAATTATGTGACAAAATGGGTAGAAGTTAAGGCCATGAAGCATGCAAGAGATAACAAGGTTGCAAATTTTCTTTATGATGATATTTTCACAAGATATGGATTCCCAAGAGAAATAGTGACTGATCACGGAGCTCCATTCACATCAAACCTTGTTGCAACACTAGTTAATGAGTACAACCTAAGGTAGAGGAAGTTTACTCCTTATCACCCCCAAGCTAATGGCCAAGTTGAGGTGACCAACAAAGAAATTGAAGCCATTCTAACCAAAACGGTAGCTGTTCATAGAAAGGATTGGGAAAATAGATTACTAGAAGTTGTTTGGGCCTATAGGACAACCTAGAAAACAACTACAGGCTTCACTCCATTTGAGTTGTTGTATGGAAAGACAACGATGATTCCCATTGAATTTGAATATAAGACTTTGTGGACTATAGTAGATTTGGGGATGGATATTTCTAAGACACAAAAAAAGAGAATCATACAGCTAAATGTGTTGGATGAAATAAGAAGAATAGCCATGCAGCATACAGAAGAAGTGCAAAATTAGAGAATCAAGTGGCAAGACAAATTTATCAAGGAAGGAAATTCCAACCAGGAGATTGGGCCTTGCTCTATGACTCAAGATACCAAGACAATGCAGGAAAATTGCAGACAAGGTGGCTAGGACCATATGAAGTTGTTGAGGTCTTTCCTAATGGAGTTGTTCAACTTACTACCATTGACCTTGTCAAGTTCAAATTACTTTGAATGGTCATCGCCTCATATTATATCACAAGCCAGCTTCCAAAGAAGAGTTCCTGCAGCAATTCACCTAGCATTCAACACCTGAGCTTCCTGCAGCCAAAGGAAGTGGACCTAGTGTCCTTCCTTCTGGTTGATTAAGGTACATACTTTTCATAAGAAAGAATTTCACTTATGTGGAAGTCCATTTCTTTTTCCATTCGCCCATCCACCCATCCATCACCACCTTTCTCTCTCTTCCATCACTTCATTCCACCTCACCTCATTCCACTTCATTTTCATTTATTGCTCAATTTATTCTCCAAAAAGGTGAGCAGTAATTTCTCCATAATCTTTGCAAAAAATCTTCCACACATTTAGGTATGTGTGCATTAATTGCTATCTTTAATCATCTTTTAAGTTTGTTCATTTAATCATTGTATGTTATCATAGACGTTCACATAAAATGCCATTATTCCCTATCAAATCACCACTCCCATCTCGCATGTGTGGACACATGTCCAAATTTAGGTTGGGGGGAAGGGAAAGAAAAATGATGTAAATATATTGCCCATGTGTCAATTCATACTAGGATATGTCAGAAAATTTTAAATGAGCTAATTTGAAATCTAAGTGAGAGGATGGCTTGCATGTGTGAAGTGACAATAACTGTAGCCACCATTTCTTGCCATTATTGACCCTGTTGTAATCTTGAGTTGAAGAGCCACAGTTGTAAAACAAAAGAAAGGAAATTCAGTCGATATTGGAACTAGAAATTTAGTAGGTACTGTAGGAAAGTGCATTTGATTTTCAAACAAGAATTGTAGGAAAGAAGTTGCAAATCGTTTGTTTTATTGTAGACAATGGGAGGTGGGTTAATTCAAAATGAACCCACAGTGCATGATATTTTATTGCAGGATGCACAATGCCTAGCTAAATTTAGAAATTGTGGATGGTTAGATTACTTCTTGAAGCTAGATGGCTTTGATGAAAGCATTGCCCTTGAATTCGCCTAGATATTTTCTAAAGAAAAAGCCACAATAAAAGGCTCAGAAGTTGTGGAAATAGAGGAAAGAATTGCAGATGTCATAAGGTTACCTGCTAATGGTGAAAATTACCCTGCTTTTAGAGATGCCAGATCAGCTAGGGCCAAATTTACAGAGCCAAATGACCCCCCATTGAGCATAGATAAATAGGGTGCAAAGAGAATGTCTCTACCTGAGCTATGGAAGAAGATAGCCATTTATGTTATCAAATACATCACTTGTGAGGGTCGTCAGTCAAATTTGCATTTTTTGCACTTCAAGCTTTTGAATCACATGAGGCACGGAAGGAGGATGAATGTGCCTAACATGATGTACAATCTTCTTTCAATCATGGTGGTCGAGACTTAAATTGCTAGTTGAAAAGTCTCTGCATGATGTATCTGGAATGACTTGGGAAGAATTTATAAATGTTGATCAAATTAGACCTGAGCACTTGCAACCTAGGGCTTTGCCTCAACCCCATAGGTCTAGCAGGAGATTGATCATGGCTAAAGCTACTCTTGATGCTTCAACCTCTAGTGTTGGCTCTACTGTGAATCCTCCTTCAGTAGCAGAAACCATAGAAATTAGTTCTTCTAGAATAGAGCACTCAAAAAAAGGAAGCTCTTCCTCAGATTCTGATGATGACATTCCACTTGAAACCTTGATGAAAAATAGGGCACAGAAGAGAGAAGTAGAAATGAGAAAAGGGAAGGCTACAAAATAGCCTGTAGAAAGAAAGGTGTCAAGTTTTAAGAAGAGGAAGGTTGACACTGTTCATCCTACAACCAAAGAAAAATGTGAGAGAACTCCGAGGAAATCAAGACCAGTTGGGTCTGTGATTGGTATGCGTCCATAGGAAAGCCCTCAACCTGGTGAGACCTCAGATGAGGAACCTAAAGCTCCAATGGGGTAGGAGAATGTCGAAGAAGAAGACATATTTAGGAGAGCAGTGAATATAACACTGGTCGGTCTTGCTAGCATTGCAGAAGAGTTGGAGGAAAATTAGGATTTCTTGAAGCATGAAAAAGAAGTCCTATAGTAGGAGTTCCTATTGCCACAACAAGAACAAGAACGAGAGTCCCTGTAGCAATAAGTAGAAGAAGAAATAGTACCCCTGCAATCACTGATGTTGGGCAACTATCAGTTGCAAATTTCAGAGCTTTGACCAAGCAGAAGAACAAACCTTCCCTTGCTAGAAGACCGACAAAACGTTAGGTTGGGGGGAGTGATGAGCCTAGTTTTTGGTCCAATTTTAGGTGGAATCTATAGTTTATTTTCTAGTAGATGTCATGAACTTTGATGATTAAATGTTGGTATTTTCATAATATTTCCCTCAAACCATTAACATTGGACTTAATCCTATCTTTGCAAGCTTTAATGACATTTGGCATATTATGTGGGTTATCTATATTGATTTTGCATGTGGTTAATGAGTGTTATTTAAGGTGGTTATAGATGTGCAGTTATTATGTGTACTGACATTTCCATGTAGATTTAATATGCTAAGTTGAGGAAGACACTGCCAGCTGGGCATGCACCATAACGTCTAGCAAAGGAATCGCTCCAAGTCAAAGGAGGCCAATGATAGAAGATTCTTCATGCAACTAAACGTAACCACCTTGTAGTGGACTTTAATGATTGAGCATGCATGGGAATTACTACTATAATGGATCTGCATTTGGACCTGCATGTCTAACCATATTCCATGCACATGTAACTGCCATCGCTCCATTTTCCCTATTTTCCCCAAATGGCATCCTCTAAGTCATGGAGTTGACTGCCTTGTTTAGTTGTTAGTATAAATAATGATCTGATGCTCCTTCTTTAGGAGGTTGCACGATTTGATGTTTTACTTGCACTCTCTAGTTTTCAGTAATACAGATACATTACTCTATTGTACTCATGATTTATAGTGAATAAAATAAAGCTATGAGTTCAAGCATCTGAGTTCTCATTAGTTTTAGAGGATACTTATCCAAGGGGCCCACTTGGTGAGTAATTTGTCTTCTTAGTTTAGCATTAGTTTATTATTACTCACTATTTAGTACTTAGTTAGAAATTTGGCACCGACTATTCCTGTAGCCACTAGAATTCCATTTTTTGACTGTTCCTGCAACCAAAGGAGACAGAGTAGTTTCCTGTTTGTTGCTTATATTTTCATTCCTATTATGCATTTCAACTTAGCATAGTCATTGATTGATGTTCAAAAAATTTCTCTTTTCCTTTCAAGAAATTTACTTTTAGTATTGTGTGTTTCTTAGTTGTAGAATGCAATGTCTACTTTGAGTTCCTAGTGCACATATTGTGCTGACCCATTTCAAGTTCACATCCCTGGGTTGACAAGTTAAATGCACCTTCATGATGATTGAAATATCTATTTAGGTTAGATTTCTAATCTCTAAAGCATGGTTGTAAGGTATTAGTTATTAAATCATTGTAGGAGGCCAACAAATGCATGAGGGACCAAAGCAGCACCAGGGAAGGATTAGAAGAGGGAGTCTGCCATTGGAGCTAGAGCTCCCAAACCGAAGAATGGAAGATCCATTTCAACCTCCAAATGTTAAGAAAGTGATCCCACACCTCTCAAGAAAAAATACACCCAATAAACAAATGAGAGTTGTCCTCCACATCCTTCTCACATAGATAACACCTATTAGGCATCGAGAAGCCTCTTTTCCAAAGATTGTTAATGGTTAAGATTTTATCCTAAACCGTTAACCACAAGAACATATTGATTTTTGGAATCAACTTTGAAGACAACACAAGACCCCATGGAGGCCTCGGGCCCACAATATTATTGAGGGAGTGAAAAGCAGAAGCCACCAAATAATTTCCTTATAGGAACAGCCTCCAAACTACCTTATCCTGCTAAGGAGAAACAAGGATATGAACCTGTGACAACACTTTATAAAGAGTCTCCAACTCCTAGAACTCCTCGTGATTTCTTCTCCATGCCCCATCCATAATATAATCAGCAACATGAATCCCAAATTACCAGACACATAGATCCCTCAAGGAAGCCACCCAATCAGCATCTCAAAGAGGACCATGACCAAACCACCTATCATCCCAGAAGAGAATATCCCTCCCATTGCCAACCAACCACTAAAGGAAAACAAAGACAACACCTCTAGCCTTGACCAAGGAATTCCAAAAGAATGACCCTAAAGGAGGAATGAAGCCTTCCCTTAGAAATTTCCTAAATTTGTGTACAACATAGAGATATTTAGAAGCAATAATCGCTAACCAATCCTTATCACCAACAAGAAGAAACCATAACCACTTAGCAATAAGAGCATAATTGAAGAATTTAATCCTCTGTAGACCAAAACCTCATTGTCCTTTTGACTGACACACCTCCTCCCAAGAGACCAGACTCATTTTTTTATTTTCCTCTACAATAGACCATAAAAACCTTTTTTGAATACTTTCAATCTTCTCCCACAATTTTTGAGGCATCTGGAAAAGGATTAGAGCATACACCAAGAGGTTATGTAGGGTAGATTTAATTAAAACCAATTTACCAGCCTAAATGAGAAGAGCTCCTTTCCAACCTACCAACTTAGCATTAAAAAATCAATCAACCCATTCCAGAAAGATGCAGGAACTATATTAGCACCAAGAGGCAAGCCCAGATAAATACAAGGTAAGGTCCCATTAGAACACTGAAGAATACCAACAATTATTTGCATCCTTCTCTCTGGAGAATTGAGGAAAAAAGTGTACTCTTAGGAATACTCAGTAATTGACCTGAAGTAGCCTCATACTTATGAATAACCAATTTGATGGCCTTGGATTTCATAACAAAAGAATCTCCCATAATAATCATGTCATCAACAAATTTTTGATGCAAGCAGGGAGGAGAGGAAGAAGTAGGTCAAAGCCCCTTTATAATACCTGAAGAAACTTTCTACTAAAGAGATCTCCCAAAAGCTTCATCCAGAATGATGAAGAGGAAGGGTGAAATAGGGTCACCCTATCTCACTCCTCTAGAACTCTTAAATAAATCCGAAGGTGAGCAGTAACCAACACAGAAAAAGACACCATCGAGGTGAGACTCTGAATTAGCTTCAAAAAATTATCAGAGAAACCAAAATCAGATAAAAATTAAATCAAAAATTTCCAATTTACACGATCATATGCCTTCACCAGATCAAGTTTTAACAAAAAACCAGCCCTCTTGTTAACCATTAGTGAATGAATGTTTTCATGAATAGTAATAATAGGGTCAAGAATTCTCCATCTTGACATAAAACCACATTGATGCAGAGAAATAATCAGGGGAAGAACCCATTGTAGCCTTAAAGCAAGGACCTTGGAGAAGATTTTATAGATAGAATTGCAAAGGCTAATGGGCCAGAACTCATTGAAGTGGGAGGCATCAGGAGTCTTCGGAATCAACACAATGAAGGTGGAGTTTAACTCCTTCAATGGATTACGACTACCAAAAAACTCCTTGGTAGCATCCACCACATCCTTGGAGACAATCGTCTAGAATTCTTAGAAGAAGAACATGGGGAATCCATCCAAACCAGGTGATTTATTCCCAACAAAAGAGAAGATCACTTTCTTAACTTCCTCCACATAAGGGATACAACATAACATGTTATTTAAATCATCAGTCATAATTCTAGGAATAACATCTAGCACCTAATCTTGAGCATCTAGAGATGGGACAAAATTGTCAAACAAGAGATCAGCAAAGTAGGTTGTGGTTGCATATCGAATCTCCCCACCATTATCAATCAACATTACATTGTGACATATACACTTAATTTGATTGAAGGCACGATGCTTCAAGGTGGTAATATGAAATAAATTAGTGTTCCTATCACCACAATTGAGCCAAACCACATATGATCTCTGCTTCCAAAACTCTTCCTCCCTAGCCACAATATTATGTAGATGAGATAAAAGCACACTCTCCTCATTCACTAGATTAGCATTATAACCCGATGCTTGAATAGTCTACTGTAAAAGATCCATATCCTCATTAATATATGCTTTATCATGGAAGATATGCCCAAAGGATGACTTATTCCAAATCCTCACATTAGAATTCACTGATGCCAACTTCTTAGCAATTTTGTACATACCTGTCCCATCCACCTGAATATCCCACCAAGAAGAAAGATTATCTTTAAAATATGGATGAGATATCCAAAAAAATTCAAACCTGAAAGGGAAGGAATGTCTTCTACCAACACAGATAGCTGATAAAGAAATAGGGAAGTGATCCAACCCCAGTCTAGTGAGAGCAGAGAGGGAGCAGGAAAAATGAACCTTTCACTCAAGAGAAAGGAGAGCCCTGTCCAACTTAACCTGAATCAGCGCATCTCCAACCCTACGGCTTGAATAGGTATAGGAAGCCCCACACAGGTCAACATCATACAAATCATTGTCATTGATAAACAACATCAAATCAAATCTACTCTCATCATCCACCTAGGAACCTCCCATTTTATCCAAACAACTCAGAGGAGTATTGAAGTCACCCATAATGAGCCAATGATTAGGAAGATGATTAGCTTTGAAGGAATTTAAATTCCCTTAGAAGTTCTTACAAGCACTCTTAACATTAGGGGCATAGATATTTGAGGAAACCCAAGAAAAATCATCCCTAATATGATGAAAAGAAGTAGCAATATGGTTAGGAACCCCAAAAATATCCCTCCCAACCACCATCTTCATACTCCAAAAGGTCGCCACCCCACCATATGCACCTTCCACATCATAGCCATGAAGGCCACACTCTTTGAACAACCTTTTCTTTAAATAATCCTATCCACGGGCATTTTAGTTTCATGGATCAAAATCACATCTGATTTATGATCCCTCACTAGATTAGTAAGGAGATCCTAGTTATGAGGGTTATTCAACCCTCTAATATTCCATGAGAGGATCTTCATAGGAGATTCAAAGATGCACTCTTAGGGAACATCTCAAACAAGGTTTTTTGAGAGCCATCAACAATGCTCACTTTGCTTTATTTCTCCCTATGTTGTCATAGAGAGGGTCTCCCCCTACCCCTTGGCTCCAACCCATAATCAAATTTCTGATGGTTCCTAGTAGCAACACCCTGAGGAGAGGAATGTTTCTTCTTATTCATAGTTTTGACATGCAAAAAAGGAGGCTCCTTCATAAGCAAAGAGCAACCCATCTCATCCCCAATGATAAAAGAGGTGAGCACCACATTTGGAATAACAAGTGAAACAAGGAAATCATCCAAACAAGTTGACTCTAGCTACACAGAGGATTCCAAACCCTTATCTTCAACCATTTGAACAACCTCATCACTTCTAGAAACCTCATCTTCACTAGAGGGGTTAACCTCCGCATTAGCAATCAGCTCCCCTTCTTCCAGAGCAAGCTCTTCCCTAACAAGGGTTTGAACATCCTTCACCAAATCCTTCATAAGGGTAGCCTTACAAGAGTCCCCAAAAGCATCTCCCCCCTGAACTTCCTTCTCCTTGCTTGAAACAACTTCCTTAACAACCTCACCCGAAGCTTGCTTTGTCAAGACAACAACTCTACTCACCTCCTCATTCAACCCCTCATTCAATTTTTTCTTTTCCTTCTACTCCTTAAGAGGCTAAGCAGGAGTCGGTTTAGGTGGCTTGGAAGGGCACATTTTTTCCCAATGCCCAACTTTCTTATAGTGAAAACAAGCAAAGGGGATTGATTCTTATTCAATCACTTGGCTCCAACCTCCCAACTTAGAGTTAATCAAAATCTTGTCCAGAAAATCCATAAATTGATCTACAATCACACAAAAAAATGCATACACCAACCTTTTCCAATATGCTATCATTTGGTCTAAGAAGAGAAGCTTCCCAAATGTATTTGCAATACCTACAAACACCTGTTCATCCCAAAACTCCACAGGAAGAGCCAAGAGTCAAACCCAAACAAGGGCTAAAGAAAAAGAACAAGAATTGGGGCTGAAGCCAACCTCCCACTTTTTTAGGACCAATGAAGACTTACCAATCATCCATAGCCTACCAGTTAGAACACTCACCATGTCCTCCTCATAGGTGAAGGAAAACAAAAGGAACCCCTTAGCCATCACCACCACCTCCACCTAACCTTTCATCCTCCATCTCTTAGAGACAAGATTACGGACCAGCTCAATGTTTGGACGAGGACTCATAAATTTCCCCACCAAGGATAAGTCCATTGATTCCAAATGCTTCTCAATAATATAGTTAGGAATAGACACTGAATACTCTCCAGTCATTGGGTTCACCAAAAAGCTAAATGGAGGAGAAGAACTCTTCCCTTTAGGCTTAGCGCCAAAAAGATTAGACCAACTCGGTCCATTTGAAAAGAGCCCCACATGATTTTGTCCTTCCCCGATAGAGACATTCTTAGGAATCTTTGGACAAGGAGAAGAGGATAGGCTCACATTATGAGGACTCGAAAAGGCCCCCACACAAGGCTTGGAATGAAGACCATCCCCATAAACTAGAGTCTGAAACAAAAGACACTAAAAAGGACCCACCATCATTACTAACAGTGCCACTGTAGACTGAAAAATCCGCACCATCAACAACCTCAGCATCACACCTACCGCCATTACCAACAAGGGGCAGACTAGCATTTCCCACCTTTAAGGAATTTTGAAAAAAATCCAAACCACCAAAAGAGAGCTCCATTTATTTTACAGTATATTTATATATTTCTATGATTCATGATCTTAAGTAAGTTTAGAGTTATATATGAAGGGTAATATTCATCCTCCAACAAATTTGTTACTAATGAGAGACAATCCTCTTTATTTTTAGGTTGTAGAGGTTCCACTTTTGTAGTTGGTGTCAATTTTCTAAGAGGATTTGACATTCCTATTTCATTTTGTAAACAATTTTCATATTTGGGATCAACTTTTCTTGTGTAAACCTTATTGTTGTAAGTGTCTTTCATTAAGTGATGAAGCATTGAAGGCACTCCATTCATTTCATCAATCCATGATCTACCCATGAGAATATTATATGAAATATTATGAGGCATGACATGGATAGGAGTTTGTAATGTAACCTTACCAACTTTGATAAGTAATGTTATCACACCAAATGGTTGTTTTCCCACATTATCAAAACCACAGATAGAAAAATCAACTGGTTGAATTTTAGTCTTATCTGCCCCAATTCAATCCAAAAGGTTTACACTAAAAACATTAAGGTTGGAACCATTGTCAAAAAGGGTACATGCCTAATTCCAATCTTATTAATAATAGCCAATATCATCAAAGCATCATGTTTTTTGTGTTTCCAAAGGGGGTAACTCATTTTGATGAAATACTATGTCCAAATTAGGTGAATTCATATTATCAATCAAAGTTGTCACATCACTGTTATGCCTTGCATAACCACCCCATTTTATTCTGGAACAAAATGGGTCCCCCTTCTCTTTTTGCTTTCGTTTCCTTTGTTTATTGGCTTTGGTCTTGGGAATTTCCTTCATTTTCCTCTTGGGTCTGTATTTTGTTTTATCAAATTTTGGTTCTATCTCACCTTGAGTTGGTTTTCTTCTTGCTAAAAATTGAATGAAATAATCATAAGCAATAGTGTATTTTATGATAATGTATCTTATATGCCTCTGACGACTAATGGAAACTTTTTTTTGTAGGATTAAATCATACACATGATGGTATTTGTCAAGAAGCTCAATTGGAAAGCATTCCCCAATCAAGTTTGGCACAAAATCCCTCTAAGGAAAGAGTCGGCAAGACCTTCCAGATGTCTTGCCGACTAGCAGTGGTTCTATTCATTTTGAAGTGCCCCGGTCGGCCAGATAGTTTTAATTGCCCTAAGTTTTCATATGTCTCCCCGACAAGCTAAAGTCCCACTGACCAATTACGTACAAGGTTAGCGTCGCCGAAATATTTGCGCTCGATGAAAGGTCTTGCCGACCCATAAGGTTTTGGCGAAGGGTTATACCTTTGGCATTATGTCTGGCCGAAGGGGTAGGGTCTCGGCAACAAAGGTGGCTTCGGGATGATGTCTCACCGATAGGGTGGACTCTTGGTGAGGTGAAGCGGCATCGGCATAGCAATTTGGGCTCGCTGAGAAGTCTCAGCGACTGAGCGATGTCTCACTGAAAGCATGCCTTCGGTATACGGTTGTGCTTTCGGTGAGATGTCCTGACGATCGATGAAGTCTTAGAAAATGAAACGAGCTCTTGGTGAAAAGGGAGCTCAGTATAAAGTCCCGCTGAATAGAAGGAGGTCTTGGCGAAGGATGGTAGCATCGGCAAGAAGTCTCACCGACAGAGTGGACTCTTGCCGAAATGGACTGGCCCGGGGAGAAATATTATGGTTGAAATGAGGTCTGGTCGAATGGGAAAAGTCTCGCCAACATGAAACGAAGGTCTCGGCGAGAGGGAATTGCTTTGGGGTGATTTCTCCCCGATTGATGAATGTCTCACTGAAGGTTATGCCTTGGGCACAATCTCCCGCCGACAATTGTTCAAAGGGCCACATCAAGGAGAAATATTTGTATTTTCCAGGAGGTCTAGCCGAAGCGTGGAGGTTTTGTCAAAGGGTTCCCCCTTCGGTATAATTTCTCGATGAAGGGATCTGGTCTCGCCGACCCAGAGGTGTCTCGATGATAGGACGTGAGTTCGAGGTGAGGTCTTCCTGAACACGAAGGAGTCTCCCTGAGATGGGTGTGCTTGCCAAAGGAGGAGAGGCTCGATATGAGGTCTTGCCGAGGGAATGCAGTCTTGCCGATGGTTTTTATGGTATCGATATAGCTTGTGGAGCTCGACATGAACTCTTGTCGATTGTCATGGGTCATGCCAATAACGGCTGTAGAATGTAATTGCATCAAGGAAACACCGACGGTGTCTCACCGACATGCAATTTGGTATGAACCACTTTTGACTACCTGGGAGTCTTACATGGAGTTTTTTCAACCAATCAGAAGAAGCTAAAAGGGCCAACCACTAACAATTTCACTAATTGACTATCTATGTGAAGGAAATCAACAGAATGTGAACGACATGAACTTACTCTGTGGATGAGCTGATGGATCAGCCTGGGAATGATGGTGTTCAAATCTGAACAGAGAGTCTGGTGCTACTTCCAGGGGACAGTCAATGTGTAGAGAGGTCTAGAGGAGGAAGGAGGAAGCCACAAGTCTCAGGGATAGTTGTGGTGTCTTTTGGAAGAGATGGATCCGCATTAATGACAATGCTTTAGAGCATTCAAGGCATCCCTTCAGGGAAGTTTGAGGATGGACACGGAGGCCAGAAGTAAATGTTGTAGTTACAAAAGATCTATAGATCATCCCCTGAGCAATATTTCACCAACATGGATAGTGGGGATTCCATTCAATGCAACATTAACTCTATTCAAAATGATATGAGGGTCGACCCTCCTACAATGACCAGATATTTTGTAAACCCTAAAAATAGGGGGCCAGCGCTTTCTTTTGGGCACATCCTATATATATGGCATATTTTCCTTTTTGTAAGAGAGGTTCGGAGACATAGAGATAGAGATTTTAAGAGCAGTAGTAATCTTCTAAGTGGTAGTAGAGAAAAGCTTAAGAATAATAATAGAATAGGAGTTAGATTAAACATAGACAACCATGTATACTTCTGGTTTTCTTAGTATAGATGGAAACAATTTGGAGTCATGGATTTTCTATACATTGGTGATTGTGCCAAATTTGTAAATGTTGCTTATCGGTTTCACTAACAGTAAAAGCAACTAGATTAAAATCTATTTCATGTTGTATTCTAGAATGGTGTTTGTCTTGATTTAATCATTTGATTTGAAAAGATTTCAAGGAAAGGAGTTTTGTTTTATGTTTTGTTTAAATAGTGATTTACAATATATTTTTAAAATTAGCACTGTGGATGAATGAAGTTGTGTGTCACTCACAAGTTGATTTTGTTCTCTAGTTTCAGTTCGCAATTGCTTGAAAGGTAACAAGTCTAGTTAAGTTGGATGAATTATTATTCTTTTCAATTCCAAGCTTTGATCTATCTTTTTCTATTTCTTTAAAACCCCATTTAAAATAGGTTTGAATTTATGCTTGATCTTAGAACAATCTAGAAGCTCAACACCAGCAGGCCCCTTAAACATTACCATTCACATCAACCATTGAGTAAAGTCAGCACAGTCGAGAACCGATTACAAAGACCTTGGGAGCTAAGATATCCATGTGATCATCTTTCTCTTTCAAGAGAGCAGGATAGTAATATTTAGTTTAACTGTTGTTGTGCAATTTGGACAATCAATAGGGAACTGGTGCTAGAGGGAGGGCCTAGAAGGGAAAGTTGGATAATACTGGGTTTTTCTCACCAGAAAGGTCCCGTAGAGTTCTCCGATCAGCTGAAAATCTAGTACCTTTGATATAACTCAAGACCCCAATAAGACACAAGAGTCACAAGACTGGGGCAACCATCATACCACCCTTGTCAACTCTGCTCACTCCTCCAGGATTTTCACCAGTACCCCAATGGATACCTATCAATCCACCTCCCAACCTATCTCAATTGTCATTACAACTGGTTCAATTCATCGAACAGCTGGCTCAACCACCACCACCACCAATGGCATTCTTTGAGAATAATCCCTCTCCATTGGGGACCATTCCTGGAGTTTTTCATGATATGCCTAAGAATCCTGAGAAATTTTGTTCCCAAATACATTCATGGCGAATCAAGGAGTGTTGAAGAGCACATACAGGATTTTAAGGACGCTTGTACTAGAGCTCAGATAGCTCACCATGATGTAGTTTGTAGGTTGTTCCCTTATTCCTTGGGAGACATGGCATACAAATGGTATCTTAATCTTCTGCAAGGTTCCATTCTGACTTGGACGCACTTGGAGAACGCTTTCATCAATCAGTTCAAGGTTTATGTGGATCCAGCCCATTTGTACCACCAATTCGCTACCATCAGGAAGGAGCCGAGTGAATCCTTGCCTTTATTCAATACCAGGTTTCAACGAATGTATAGGAGACTTCTTGACCCCTATCTAGTTACTGAAAATAGTGCCATTCAAGCATACTTTAGGGTTATAGACCCTTTACTTGGCTTGTTCCTACAAAGAACTTATCAGCCTGTAGACATTGATTCCCAAATAACAACTGACAATGGAATATAGGGCCAAACAATGATGGAATTTCTCACAATTATGAGGAGAGATCACATACTAAAAATGTGGTTGACCTCAATTTTATGACTAACTGGTGCAGGCTACATGATACTGCAACCCATTCTAAGGTAAACTGCCCTAAAATGGAGAAAGTTGTTAAGATGGCACAGGAAGATGCCCAAAACTTCCAAGGGAATTCAAATAAAGAAGGTGGCTTAGTAGATACAACTATGACTTATGACCTCTTTGAGGAAGAACCTTCATTCCCAAGGAAAGATGAGAATGAACCAGAGGAAGATATGTATAATGCCCAAGCTTTTCAGACAAAGGTAGGACACTTCCTAAGAAATCAGGATAAGGGTATGTTTATCACGTCAGTGCCACCTAATCACATGGTGCCGATAACAATCCTCCTCCACCAAAAGGCCCACCTGACTTCCATAATAGAGGTAATTCACTTGGGGTTGTCAAAAGTAATGCAAGTTATAATATAGAATTTGATATTGTTTCTGAGATGCAGAAATATAAAACCTCTTTGTCATATTTCGACATCCTAAAGTGGTGCCCTACCCAATGGGGGATAGTGTTGAAAGCTTTGGAGCAAGCTAATAAATCAAAAGAAAAGAACAAGGTGGCACCTGCTGCAGACATGAATGCAACCTTGTACAGAAGCAAGGTAGGTACTCCACCATTTCTTTTAAGTTTAAGAATTTGTGGGAAGAACCTACATAATTGTTTGTTAGATTTAGGGGCTTCTGGAAATGTTATGCCATTCTCTATATGCAAGAAATTGGGATTGAACCCTATCCAAACAAACAATAAGGTCATCCAACTTGACAAGATAGAGGTGAATGTAGTGAGAGAGTTGAGAAACATACATGTGCAAGTAGGGTCAGACCCTAGGATTCAAACTAATATAGATGTTCAAGTGACAGACATTCCCAAGACTATGGTATGCTGCTGAGCAGAGATTTGATGAAAGGTATAGCGGGATATCTCTCCTTTGACTTTTCACATATGTGGCTACCATGGAGGGGAGTTCCTACAAAGATTAGGATTGAAAGTGAACCTCGCCTCAAGCATTTCATCACTAAGTATGATTTCCCCAATGAGGAAGCTTACTTTGAAACCGGGATAGGGGTTTATAAAGGAGAGGAAATTTTAACCTTTTCTATTCTTGATCCTAAAGAATTGCCAATACAAAATTTCCCTAATTCTACTATTAATGAAAATCAATAGGCATTGATCAAGAAGCTACAACAGGATCAGCTGGTCTTAGGAGAAGATACCGATCTGTAGAGTCTTCTACTCCCTAATTTGTGCAAGGTACATTACCAAAATCATTTTGAATTGACTTTCCAACCATGCATTAACATTTTGAATCATGTTTCCCAAGGTGGGGAAGCTAGCTTAAGTTACCCTAAGACAGTTGCATATCACTTCTCATTTGAAGCCAAAGGAGCAATAATGTTAACCAGGGATAAGATACCTTCAAAGGAAATTCCTTCTCAAATTGAACCTACCCCAGACACATTTTTGAATCAACATATGGATGAATAACAACCCCAAGGTTTGTTCGACATCCCTGCACTCACCAGTATACCAAAACCCAAGGGGTTAACCAAAGGCACAAGTGACTGTCAGAAGGATAGCCATAAATTATATGATATAGCTATGCAGGAATTGGAAGGTGTACCTAAAGAACCTATTGAACACTTGTTCCCTATATCTGATGCAAAAGATCAAGCAACCCCACCTCTGGCTCATCCTATCCAAATTCCCACAATAACCTCCAAAGAATCAACCCCATCTCATGATCAGCTATGGACCCTTATGTTTGATGTATCCAAATCCAAAATAGGCTGTGGTGATGGAATTGAATTAACCAGCCCGAAAGGGAAAGCTTTCTTTGCTTCTTACAGGTTGCAATTTGGATGCACTAACAACATAGTAGAATATGAAGCTCTAACTCAGGGGGCTGATGTTCGCACATAAGAAGAAATTCACAGCCTTGATGGTCAAAGGAGACTCAGAGATTGTTATCAAGCAAGTGCACAGCCAATACACATGTCACAATAGAAGGCTGGCAGCTTATAGAAATCACGTATGGAACTTGATTGAAGACTTAGATGCTTTTGGGATTAGTTTAATCCCAAGAGAGGAGAATCAGATAGCTGATTCATTAGCTATTGCTACAAGCACCCTAGAACCTATGCAAGGCTCCAAGCTTAAGAGATTCTCAGTGGAATTGATTTCCACTCCTGTAGTTCCTGATAATGTCAATAACTTTCAAGTCTTTGATGATGATCGACATATTCTTGCTTTTCTAGCAAGCTCAGATGTTTTCAAAGGACAAATCATTGATGAGTCCAACAGGGATCAAGGAGATTGGAACCCTGAAGATTGTGATTCAGAAGGGGTCCTCAATTTAAAAGGCAATAGCATTCCCAAGGGAATGGTGGCCTTGGAAAGAATTTTTGATTCAGACCCAAGGGCTCGAGAGAAGATATTAGTTGAAGATAAAGGAGGCAAATATGAAACTGTTAACCTAGCTGATTCTGGCCCTAAAAGAAGTGTTTACATAGGGACAGCTTGCCCTGAAGCAATCAGAAAAAATATACTGATGGAAATGAAGAAATATATTGCTGCGATAGCCTAGGGATATGAAGATCTAAAGACATTTGATGCTTTTGTAATGAATCATACTATCCCTTTGAAGCCTGAAGCCAAACCATTTCAACAGAAACAACGCCTTGTCAACGCCCTGATTGAACCACTGATCCTTAAGGAAGTTCAAAAATTACTTTCTACAAGAATAATCTTCCCTGTACGACACTCAACGTGGGTGTCCAACCTAGTTCCAGTCCGTACGAAAAATGGGGAGATTAGGCTATGTGTAGATTTCAGAAATCTAAACAGAGCTTCAGAAAAAGACAATTACCCACTCCCTTCTCTGGATGAAGTCTTGCAAACTGTCAATGGATCTCAGATGATATCATTCCTGGATGGTTACTCTGGATAAAATCAGGTAATGGCTAACAATGAAGATAGAATGAAGATAGTCTTCACTACAAAGTGGGGAAAATTTTCATATAGAAGGATGCCATTCGGTCTGATAAACGCTAGAGCAACTTTTCAGCGTTCCATGGATGTAGCATTCAAGGACTTAATCGGTAAATGCATTATTGTCTACATGGATGACCTGACAGTGTTCTCCAAGGATAGATTGAACCACACGACAGACTTAGCCAAAGTTCTTCAAAGATGTATCCAATATGGCATCTCCTTGAATCCCAAAAAGTGTGTGTTCGAGGTTTCTGAGGGGAAGTTTTTGGGACACGTAATCTCTAAAAGAGGAATATCAATCGTTCCAGACCAAGTTGAGTCCATTCTGAAGATCACCAAGCCAGGAAGCAAGAAGGAAATGAGGCCTTTCTTTGGAAAGATCAACTTTGTGAGAAGATTTATCACCGGCTTTGTTGAAATTGTAAAACCACTAAATGAAATGATGAAGAAAGATACCAAGATAGAGTGGAGTAATGAGGTGAAGGCTACATTTTCACAGGTCAAGCAATCCATTTCGGAAGCACCAGTCCTCACCAACCCTAACTACTTGAGGCCATTCTATATTTACTCTTTTTCCTCCGAACATTCTTGTGCAGTTGTCTTAACTCAATGAAGAGAAGAGGGAGAGGAGAGGCCAATCGCCTTCATGAGCTCTTTGTTTAAGAATGCTGAGATCAAATACCCGCATCTTGAGAAACAAGCTTTTACGCTGGTCAGAGCTGTCAAAAATTTCAGGCACTACATTCTTTGAAGCCAAATCATTGTTGTAGTTCTTGACGCTGCTGTGAAATCTCTACTTATGCAGAGCGAGCTGGGAGAAAGAAGAGGGAAATGGATGGCCATCTTGCAAGAGTTCAATCTAGAGATACGCCCTATGAAACTTGTTTGAGGCATAGGCCTGCCTAAATCAATGGTGAATGTTGGTGAGAACATTATTTTCCAGCAATACACTACTCGGTCCTTTTCCAATGACCCTTGGTATGCTGATATCATCTATTTCATCCTCAACAATCGATGTCCAAAGGGAATGAACACCACTCAAAGGAGAGCATTGAGAATGAAGAGCTCTCATTATATGCTCAAAGGAGGATTACTGTATAGGAAGAATTTTGAGGGAGTGTACCTACGATGCCTTGATCATCAAGAGGCTAAACACGTGATCATTGAATTTCATGGGAAACACGACACAGGTCATGGTTTTGCAAACTCACTGGCACACCAAATCCTCAGATCTAGTTATTACTGGTCATATGTATTCAAATATACCCATCAGCATATAAGAACGTGTCACGTATGTCATATTTCTACATTAAAAGAACACCATTCAACCATGCCATTGCAGCCTATCTATGAGGTAAGACCATTTTCCCAATGGGCGTTGGACTTTGTCGGGGTCACTAACCCAAATTCTTCTACAAGACACAAATTTATTTTGACTGCTACTGATTACTGCATAAGATGGACAGAGGCTATACCTTACAAGAACAACACAATAGAGGTAGTGATCAAGTTCCTCATTGAATGCATCACAAGTAGGTTTTGGGTACCCTTCACTTTGGTATGTGACAATGGCTCTTCCTTCTCTTTTGTTGAGTTCATTTTGTGGGCTTATAATCACAAAATTGTCTTGAAATATTCTTCAAACTATTACCCACAAGGCAATAGAGTTGTAGAATCAACCAATAAGAATCTCTTAGGGGTAATTAAGAAACTGTTAGAAAACAATCCTAAGGACTGGCATACCCAACTGAGATTCATGTTATGGGCAGATAGAACTAGGATCAAGGCTGCTTTAAAGACTTCACCATTTAAATTAGTGTATGGCCAAGAGCATGTGTTCCCTATTCATTTGCAAATACCTATCCTTGAGTTCATGCATAAATTCTACTCTAGTGATGATAGGATAAAGGTAAGATTAGCTGCCTTGTTGAAATTAGAAGAGTAGAGAGATGTCGCCTTGTAGCAATTCTTTAGACATCAGGTTGTTGTCAAACATTGGTTTGAAAAAAGAACCAAAATCAAGGCTTTTAGGATATCAGACCTTGTGTTGTTATGGGATAAATCTAGTGAAAAGAAGGGCAATCACTAGAAATTCGATAAGCTCTGGTTGGGTCCCTATCAGATTGTTGAGATCCTAGGAGAAAATGCTTTCTGATTGAGTAGTTTAACTGGAGAACCTCTTCCCTTGCCTATCAATGGGTAGTTTCTTAAGCATTATTTCGAGTAATAAAGCTTGCTAATTTTGTTCTGCATGTAAACAATTTATTGTTCTTTTTGCAATTAATTTGATTTTTTCTATTTGTAAATAGTTTTGTTGTTGTTTGTTGGTTCTTTCTTTCTGTCCTTTCGCTTCCTTTGCTGTTTAGTTTTTGTCTTGTTGTTCTTTGGGGTTTTCTCTATGCTTTCGTCTTAAAATGGTGGGCTATTATCTGAAGCATACTTTGGTTATTAGGAGAGAACTGGTTTAGGTATTTTCATGCTTGCGGATTGGGTGCTCTTGTCCTAAACTCTTTGTTTTATGCCCATGGTCAATGAGAGTTGTGGAAATTCTCAAAAACAAGGTGCAAAGTAAATGACCTTCATTAGGTCCTCTGAATCTGTCACAAAATGTCAAGATCATCTCTTTTGTAATGGCATATTTGTCCTAGGATGATAGTGTTGTAAGATTTGAGTGAAAAATCTGATCTCCCAAGTGTTGTTATGAGGTCCATGGTAGCTTTCAACCCATAATAGATGTCTAACATCTGACATATTGAAAATAAAATTGAATGAAATATCTAAAACTCCAAGAGAAAAAGAGAAAAAAAAAAAAAGAAAAAAGGAAAAGAATGATCTAAAAGAAAATTGGACTCAATATGAAAGGGTGATTCCAATATCTCTACCGGGGCTATGGACGCCTAGCTAGCAGTAGAGCAATGCTGTGAGAAAACTAGAGGTATCTCCGTCAGGGCTATGGATGCTTGACTGGCAGTGGAGCAATACCTAGGATGTCATTGCACAACAACTAAAGGGAATCAACTCATGTAGTTCAAATCTTGCACATTATTGTTCGAAAGATGAATAAAAATTTATTAAAGAGTGATGCACAATCAAGCACACACATAGATTCAGGGGTGGCCATCGTTCATTTACATTTGAGATTCTAGCTCAGCCTTGGTTGTTAAAACTGACCCAACTAGAGTTATGATGTTCATAAACCAGAGATTCTGGGTAGCTAAATCCTTCAATTTCTTGAAAATGGTTAAACCATTTTCCCAGCTGAGTCACCATTTTTAAGCCTTGCATAACCACCCTATTTTATTCTAGAACAAAATGGGTCCCCCTTCTCTTTTTGCTTTCGTTTCCTTTGTTTATTGGCTTTGGTCTTGGGAATTTCCTTCATTTTCCTCCTGGGTCGATATTTTGTTTTATCAGATTTTGGTTCTGTCTCACCTTGAGTTGGTTTTCTTCTTGCTAAAAATTGAATGAAATAATCATAAGCAATAGTGTATTTTATGATAATGTATCTTATATGCCTCTAAGGACTAATGGAAACTTTGTTTTGCAGGATTAAATCATGCATATGATGATATTTGTCAGGAAGCTCAGATGGAAAGCATTCCCCAATCCAATTTGGCATAAAATCCCTCTAATAAAAGAGTCAGCAAGACCTTCCAGATGTCTTGCTGACTAGCGGTGGTTCTATTCATTTTGAAGTGCCCCGGTCGGCCAGACAGTTTTAATCGTCATAATTTTTCATATGTCTCCCTGACATGCTAAAGTACCACCGACCGATTGCAGCGTCAACAAGAGATTTGCGCTTGATGAAAGGTCTTGCTAACCCATAAGGTTTTGGCAAAGGGTTATACCTTCAACATGATTTCTGGCCAAAGGGGCAGGGTCTCAGTGACAAAGGTGGCTTCAGGATGATGTCTCACCAACAAGGTGGACTCTTGGCGAGGTGAAGCGACATCGGCGTAGCGGTTTGGGCTCGGCGACCGAGCGATGTCTCGCCAAAAGGATGCCTTTGGTATAGGGTTGTGCTTTCGGCGAGATGTCCTACCAACCGATGAAGTCTCGGTGAATGAAACGAGCTCTCGATGAAAAGGGAGCTCGGTATAAAGTCTCATCAAACAGAAGGAGGTCTCGGTGAAGGATGGTAGCGTCGACAAGAAGTCTCATCGACAAGGTGGACTCTTTCCGAAATGGAGTGGCCCGGGGAGAAAGATTATGGTCGGCATGAGGTCTTTCCGAACGAGAAAAGTCTCGCTGACATGAAACGAAGGTCTCAGCGAGAGGGAATTGCTTCGGGATGATTTCTCCCTGACTTATGAATGTCTCGCCGAAGGTTATGCCTTCGGCGTAATCTCCCGCCGATAGTTGTTCAAAGGGCCACATTGGGGAGAAATATTTGTATTTGCCAAGAGGTCTGGCCGAAGTGTGGAAGTTTTGCCAAAGGGTTCCCCCTTCGGTATAATGTCTCGATGAAGGGAGCTGGTCTCGTCGACCCAGAGGTGTCTTGGTGACAAGACGTGAGTTCGGGGTGAGGTCTTCCCGAACATGAAGGAGTCTCCTCGAGATGGTTGTGCTCTCCAAAGGAGGATAGGCTCGATATGAGGTCTTGCCAATAGTTTTTATGGTATTGATATAGCTTGTGCAGCTCAACATGAACTCTTGCCGACCATCGTGGGTCATGATGATAATGGCTGTAGAATGTAATCACATCGGGGAGACACTGATGGTGTCTCACCGACATGCGATTCGGTATGAACCACTTTTGACTACCCGAGAGTCTTACGTGGAGTTTGTTCTACCAATTAGAAGAAGCTAAAAGGGCCGACCACTAATAGTTTGACTGATTGACTATCCATGTGAAGGAAATCAACAGAATGTGAACGACATGAACTTACTTTGTGGATGAGTTGATGGATCAGCCCAGGAACGATGGTGTTCGAATCTAAACAGAGAGTCTGGTGCTGCTTCCAAGGGACATTCAACGTGCAAAGAGGTCTATAGTAGGAAGGAGGAAGCCGTGAGTCTCATGGATAGCTGTGGTGTTTGCTGGCAGATATGGATCAGCATTAATGACAATGTTGTAGAGCATTCAAGGCAGCCCTTTAGGGAAGTTCGAGGATGGACACGGAGGCCGAAAGTAAATGCTATAGTTACAAAATATCTACAGATCATCCCCTGAGCAATCTTTCACCAACATGGACAACAGGGATGCCATTCAATGTAGAATTAACTCTATTCAAAAAGATCTAAGGGCTGACCCTCCTACAATGACCAGATATTTTGTAAACCCTAAAAATAGGGGGCCAGTGCTTTCTTTTGGGCACATCCTGTATATATGGAATTTTTTCCTTTTTGTAAGAGAGGTTCAAAGACATAGATATAGAGTTTTTAAGAGCAGTAGTAATCTTCTAAGTGGTAGTAGAGAAAAGCTTAAGAATAATAATAGAATAGGAGTTAGATTCAGCATAGACAGCCATGTATACTTCTGGTTTTCTTAGTATAGATGGAAACAATTTGGAGTCATGGATTTTCTGTACACTGGTGATTGTGCCAAATTTGTAAATGTTGCTTATCTGTTTCACTAACAATAAAAGCAACCAAATTAAAATCTATTTCATGTTGTGTTCCAGAATGGTGTTTGTCTTGATTTAATCATTTGATTTGAAAAGCTTTCAAGGAAAGGATTTTTTTTTATGTTTTGTTTAAATAGTGATTTACAATTTGTTGTTAAAATTAGCACTGTGGATGAATGAAGCTATGTGTCAGTCACAAGTTGATTTTTTTCTCCAGTTTCAGTTAGCAATTCCTTGAAAGGTAACAAGTCTGGTTAAGTTGGATGAATTATTATTCCTTTCAGTTCCAAGCTTTGATCTATCTTTTTCTATTTCTTTAAAACCCCAGTTAAAATAGGTTTGAATTTATGCTTGATCTTAGAACAATCTAGAAGCTCAACACCAACAGGCCCCTTGAACATTACCATTCACATCAACCATTGAGTAAATTCAGCACAGTCGAGAACCGATTACAAAGACCTTGGGAGCTAAGATATCCATGTAATCATGTTTCTCTTTTAGGAGAGCAGTATAGTAATATTTTGTTTAATTGTTGTGCAATTTGGACAATCAATAATCACTAGGTTGCACACTAAGAGGGATCGTAACTTTTTACAAAGCACTTTGAAGAATGCCATGATAAACAGGTGATGTTTGAATCAAACCCCATAAATATATCTTAACAGGAGTGTTACGAAGTTGTTCAACAAGATCATAGTATTTACCACTATGTTATTCGATATTAGGTGTAGGTGGGAGGTATTGTTGAGGCAATGGCATGGAGGTTGGATTTTTTTTTGGTTGCTTATTATTGTTGAACACTTTTAGATACTAAGAGGGGGGATGAATCAGTCTTTTCAGATACAATTCACACACACACTTCTTTGCACTTGTACAGTTCTCTACCTTGTTTCATCTAAAATTATCTTGCATTTATATCCATCACAACACTTCAAAACTTCAATTAGGTCAACCAAGAAAAGGATAAACAATGAAATTAACTAGTTGGCCACCAAAACATAATGCGGTCCTATCCAAAATATAGAGAGGACCAAAAAAAATCTTAGAACTTCTTTCAATGTGATCCAAAACTATTTACATGCATGCACACATCAACATAAGTCAACATCAAGGAAACATGTGGATGAAACATTGAAGCACATAACTAGTCGGCCCATAAACATACTTCTTATTGAATTATCATGATGTGTTCCCAAGTAGGAGAGGTTAGGATCCAAATCTATCATCACACATCCTCCATTGTTGGTGCAACCCCCCAAGCACACGACACAAGAAAGGAACTAGCCCTATCGGTCAGATATCCATAAATAACCTAGAAATCCAAATCAAGACACAATACAACATCAAAGTGGATGATTAGCAATGTACATATCACATGGGAATGTTCCTTGAACATTTATCAACACTTCCATACGCTTATTTCATACTGGTATGCCACCAACAGTCACCGTAGATCAAAAAAAAGTAGAAAACTATATTCTAGAAACATATAATGCTTAATCATGAGATATAACATTAATATATTAGCTTGTGGACCACTTCAATACATGAGATTAGAAATAAGGAAGTGCACAGATGTTACATTCACCAAGTCATGGGAGTAGAGACATCAATGCAAAAAAATGTGGAGCATTTCTTGGACCAGTCTGAACAACCAAAAACATTGCCAACCTTTAGCAATTCACAGAGATCTCCTCGGCAACACAAGTAACCTGAAAAGATAGGAGTGCAACATCCACAAAACACTGACATTGAATACCAAACCACAAGACCAAAGCATCAACAATGGAGGAATATGGAGGATTCTCCCAGATAGAATTCGCTGCATCTTTTTGAACCAAAAACACTTAAGCAACTTGTTGAGGCCAAAACTTCCTTTCAACAATACATACTTCATCAGGAACATCAAGAGAGAGGATGAGACATATTGTAGACCTTCAAAAACAACACTCCACTATAATTCATGTTTCCAATCCTCGTATCAATGCTTCCAATCCTCATCAACTGAATATATCATTATGAAATCAACTCAAAGCTGATAGTAATAATGTATTATATGAACTTCAGAAACTCTTCTTTGATAATGCATGACATCCATTCATGAACTTAAACAATTCTTCTTTGATAAGGCATGATATCCAATCATGAACTTCAGAAATCCTTCTTTGATAAGGCATGACATCTAGCCATGAACTTCATCACCAATGCTAGTCCATATTGAATATAACAATGAAAACCAATAGAAAGGACTAACACCTTACTTCTCAAGTGTTGACATCAATGACAAACAATAATCAATTTTGAAATCAATGACAACAACTACCAACAATCCCTTAGTGTTGACATTAATGACAACAACTGCCAACAATCTCCCCCTTTGGCATTGATGATAACACACACTACTCACTCCCCCCCTTTGACACCAACGAAAAAGGGCCATACATTCCTACACAAAGCAACAAAACATTCTTTTAGGAACCAAGGTAAAAAGATCTATTGAAACAAAAATGCATACTCCCCTTTTGACTAGCAAAAAAACCTTCTTCAAGACTCCCCCTTTCTACCTTCTCCCCATGAGAGGTAGCACTCATCAATCCAGGAATAAAGGATATAACGTGAATTTCTCCCCTTGCACAGATGCACCATTTTTGGATCTAGTTGGAATAAGGAGGGACAATAAACCCTAACTTCTATTGCAGATACTCAAAAGTATCCTTTGAAAGTGCCTTAGTGAAAATATCTACAATTTGGTCCTTGGTAGGCACATATTCCATTCTAACTTCATGTTTTGTAACATTCTCTCTCAGAAAGTGGTACTGGATTGAGATGTGTTTAGTCCTTGAGTGCATTACCAAATTCTTGGAAATGTTAATTGCACTTGTATTGTCACATAGTATAGGAATAGGTTCATCATACACCACCCTCACATCCTTCAAAGTCTACTTCATCCAAAGCACCTGAGTGCAGCAAGATGTTGTAGCAATATATTCTATATTTTTTGTGTACAAAGACATTGAATCATGCTTTTTACTAAACCATGAGACCAATATATCTCCTAAAAATAATGAACTTCCACTTGTACTTCTCTGGTGATCAACACAACCTACCCAATCAACATCAATATAAGCACTCAAAATAAAAATTTGATCCTTTTTGTATCATAGGCCATAATCTAGAGTACCCTTTAAGTATCTAAATATTCTTTTCATAGCTTACTCATGAGATTGTTTAGGATTGGCTTGAAATATGGAAACCAAACATACCACATGCATGATATCCAGTCTAGAAGTAGTTAAATACAACAAACCTCCAATCATGGACCTATAGAGAGTCTGATCAACCTCTGAAGACTCATCAAATTTGCTTAAGTGATAGCCTATCACCATAGGAGTACCCACTAGTTTGGAATCTTCCTTCCCAAACTTCTTCAACATTTCATTTACATATTTGGCTTGATAAATAAAGATTCCACCCTCTTGCTGAATAATTTACAGTTTAAGGAAGAAGGATAACTCACCAATCATTGACATCTCAAATTCTTTCTGCATCTCTTCTATAAAATTTTTACACATACCATCATCTCCACCAAAGATGATGTCACCAACATATACAACCACAATCAACAATTTGTCTTCCTAAACCTTAATGTGCATATTACTATCTGCATTACCTTTCTTGAATCCTTGTTGAAGTAGATACCTATCCAATCTAGCATACCAAGCTCTAGGAGCTTGCTTGAAACCATATAGAGCTTTCTTGAGCCTACAAACCATGTATGGATCCTTTGATAATTGGAAACCATTTGGTTGCTCAATAAACACCTCTTCTTCTAAATCACCATTAAGGAGAGTTGACTTGACATCCATTTGATATACTTTAAAGTTATTATGAGTAGAAAGAGAAAGAAACATCCTTATTGCCTCCAGGCTAGCTACCAGAGCAAAGGTATCCTCAAAATAAATACCTTCAACTTGTGAATAGCCCTTGCAAACCAATCTAGCTTTGTTCCTTATTAATTTACCATCTTCATTCAACTTAAATTCTAGAACACCTATTTTGTTCCTATCACATTCTTATCACCTAGTTTGGAAACTAATTCCCAAGTCTAGTTCTTCTCTATCCAATTTAGTTTTTCCTCCATTGCCTTTATCCAGTTATCATATTTACTAGCATCAACAAAGTTCTTGGGTTCTACTGTTGAAAATAAGCACAAGTTTCCTTTTTTAGTTGCTTTTGCAAACTTTCTTCTTGTCAGCACACCTTCATTTTTGTCTCTAATGATCTAATCTAGAGAGTGGTTCTTTTGCACATATTTTGTTGGATTATTGAGAATCTTCATTGTTTCTAGTTCCTTTTCTTCTTTCTCTTTTTTTTCTTCTTCTTCTTTGTTGGTGTAAATAAAGTCTTGTACCTAGTTCATTCATTACTAGGGGACTTATTTACACATGTTAAGTTTACTTAGGTCCTTGGAAGGAATCTTTCTACAAGGTGTTAGTTGTCATTAGTTATCTTATCTTTTGACTTGCAACACATGTGAACCTAGGTAAGTGTGATTAGTTGTCACATGTCATATGATTAAGACACTTGTCATAATCCTATGACATCTTGCATCTCACCTTGGCTATATAATGAAGGGGTCTCTCTCATTGTACACAATCACAATCATATTATTGAATCATATTGATAAGAATACATTTTATTCTTGTCACATTACATTATCTCTTCTTGTGCTTTCCATTTGGTCTCAAGATCTTGGCAACCATAGCCAATTCTAACATGATATCAAAGCGGGTTGGGTGCCATTAGAGTCTTTTTCTAAAGAGAGATACCAGATTTGGGGGTGTTCCATTTTTGGCTCTTTATTGCAGGTTCAAATTAGAGCTTGTTGGTGCAAATCTAAGCTCACCATTGCATCTAGAAGGTTCGAGAAAGTCAAATTTTCCTTTTGTTTCATCCAAATCGGACATACGAGGCCAAATCCATGAGGGTTTGAAGCTAAAGAGTGGTTGCCAAATCTAGAAGGTAGTTGCATTTTTGGAGCATTTTGGGTCAAATCCGACACTTTCATCGCATCTAGAAGGGCCAAAAACCCTAAGATCGACTATCAATTTCTTCCAATTTGGAGCAATTGTCCAGTGAGGCAAAAAAAAATTTGCTCAAGGAGCCATATGGCCCCTCAGGTCATCATAAATGCATTTGACGGTACAAAAATAATAATAATATTATTTATCGTTGGCATTTTTTTATAAAAAATTATATTTCATTTGCTATAGTTTTCTCAAAAAAAATCATTTGTAAAATTTTTTATTTCAAAATCACAAAATAAAAATAAAAACGTAGAGTCTGTGTACCTATTGTACATAGACCCGATGTACCATAAAGGTACATAGTACCTATAGGGGCTCCGCATGGCACGGACCCCACGGGTCCCATCACCCACACATAGTTGGCTGGTCAAATCGGCGGGTAGTCTCAATGTAATTGATGGAAAAATGTTATGAAAACCCAGCAACTTATAATCAAAAATATTTTGAAGCTTCATACAACTAGATATTCCAAAAATCAACTAGCGGCATAGAAGAATATTTAGGCAGGCATATTCTAGAAGAATATTTTGCTAGTCAAAGTTCCCCTGACGGTAAAAAACTCATCAAATTCAAGCCACTTTACGTAGAATACTCTGAGGAGCGTATTCTTTTTTTACAACTGGTGGACCATCAAATTTAATCGCAGCTTCTGCATCACGTGTAGTGATGATGTCAGTGTCCATTTGAAATTTTTCCCCCCCTCTCCATTGGGTTTTTTGATTTTGCAGTTCAAGTTCAGAAGACCATAACTTGCTCATTTTGACTCCTTTTTTTGAGCAATTTTTTTTTTATTTGGGCTAATTTTTCGTGCTCTTCATAGTGGTGCAATTATTTTTTATTTTTGGTGCCTTTTTTTTCCAAAATTTGCAGATTCTCACAGGTGTTTTTGCTTCATCCTCATTTTGGGAACTTCAGGAGCTCATATCTTGCTCCTACAGTAACATTTTTGGGTGCAGTTTTTTTTTTAAAGTGCATAATTTTTTGTGTACTTCTTAGTGGTATGATCATATTGATCTCATTTTGAACCAAAAATTGTACTTGATCCTATGGCCTATTTTGGTATCTATAAATCACTAAGATCAATTCTAGCTTGTTGTTTTTGGTATCTAGCAACTGTAAATGCACTAAATATAAAGTGACAAATCAAGTATTGCTTGGGGGGTTTCTTGATTGAGTGATTTGGGGGGGTCTCTTGGTGCATTCTTTTGATCTATTTTCTTGTGCTCTCTCATTTTCATGTATCATTCTCTTGTTCCTTTGCTCACATCATATAATTATTCAACATGGCATCAAAATGCATAGAGTATTCTAATGATAGAAGGTCACACTCCATATGTTGAAGATAAGGTACCTAAACCTACAGATGTAGATAAAAAGTTAAAATGGATGATTAAACATACCAAAGCTCTTAGATGTCTTCGTAGACTTGTTTCTCAAGATTTTTTGTTTCAAATTGAATCATGTAAAAATTCTCATGAAGCTTGGGAAAAATTGAAAAAATTATATGGTTCTACAGATGAAGTTAGAGGCTATCAGATTGATAATGAACTGATGAGCCTTGATCCTAAGAAATTTGACAACATCCAGGACTACATCACTAAGGTTAATGATCTAAGAGAGAAGTGTAAATCATGTGGAATTGATAAGAAGTACATTCATTTGGTCTACAATACAATGAAAAAACTTGGTCCTGATTGTGCTTCTTTTGTTTCTAGATTTCATACTCATAGATTGACTATAGGGTCTACATACACTACACCTTCATTTGCATCATTTTCTGAGATGTTGACACATGAGCAACAAAATCTTATCGTAATGGGTCTCATCAAGTCTTCTAAATCTTAGACATTGCTGGTTAGTCAAGTGAAAGAATTAGAATCAAATAAGAAATAGAAGAAAACAAAGAATAATCCACATTCAGATCAAGCAAAGAAAAAATTCTCTTCTAAAGGGAAATCATCTAAGAAGGAGAGGCCTTTTTGTGCATATATCAAGAAGGATGGACATGAAGAACATTATTGTTATAAGAAGGATATTGATGAGTTGAAACATCTTCTCAAAAATAATCACATTGTTTTTCCTTCTAGAATGTCTTAATCTCCTCCTCCTTCTTCAAAGCGGTCTAAAAAGGACAAAGGTCAAGCATCTACATCAAGAAATAAAGGACAAGCTCTCTATGCTTTTTTTGGTCCAGGATTAGGGAGATGGCTTCTAGATTTAGGAGCATCACATCATATGGCATCTTCATAGTCTATATTCTCTTCATTTCAACCTTGTACTATGTCTCCTATCTTGATGGGAAACAATACATACATGAGTGTAATTGGGAAGGGATCTATTAGTTTTGGGGACAACACTTTTCAGGATGTCTTTTGTGTTCCTAATTTGATGAACAATCTTCTTTCGATATATCATATTACACTTGGTGGAGATGGGAGAACTGTGGAGTTCACACCTGATTTAGTCATCATTCGAGACTTGGCGAGTAGAGAGATCATTGCTACTGGGGTGGTTGATCATTCATTTTGGTTGTATACCTTTGCAAATTTTTCTTCTGATGATGACATTGATCCTTCGACTGTTGATCATATGAACCATGATTTAGAGGAGACATTTGACTTTTTGAACTTTGGAGTTCTCACATCAAATCTAGTTCTTGAGCCATGCATTCTATCTCCTCCATCTACTATTGCAGTTGATGATGCTTGTGATTCCACAGTTTGGGTTCCTTGTGATTCAGTGTAGCAGGACATACTTAGTCTTTTAGATTTGGCTACTTTGGATGGATTCTTGACAGGTATTTTAGACTTGTTTATGGAGTCTCATCTTGCAGATTTGGAAGACATCATTGATGGCATTCATCTTCTCTTTGATGAAGATGCTCCTTCTTTATTTGTTGCGAGGGAACACCTTGAGCCTCTCTTTCATTCTCTACATGATCATTCCTTGCAGTTTGACATGAATATGGATACTTTTGGATGACATTTGGAGAATGATTCTTTTTCTTCAGAGGGGATATCATTATCTTTGGATCATGTTTTGCATTCATCTCTACTAGATGTTGGATTATCATCTTCAGCAGTGTAGCCTAGTATGCATGTTTGGAGTGTGTCAACTTTCAGAATCAACATGGAGACACTTGAGTATGCTTCAAATACATCACACATGATCCATATTGCTGATATCCTGCATACATTCATGGTTTTGTTTCTTCCTAAGGGGAGGAATATTGTTCAACGCTTTTGGATCATCTTCAGCATTCAATGTTGAGCTTCTACCATCATTGCAGGAGACTCAACATTGATGGGGGGCTACATTATCTCTCTTCTTCTTCTCTCTTATGGGAGGTATTTTTCCTCACATGGGGGTTTTACCTTCTCATTCTTCATTGAGAGAATTTCATCTTTTTTATTTCATCTCTCTTTTGGGGAGGAGTTTTGTCCCACTTGGTTTTCTCCTTTTCTCTGTTTGTGAGAGATTTCATTTGCATTGCATGTACATGGGTACCTAACATGGCCTAGTAGTTAGGACCCATCTTTGTTTCCTTTGCATAATAATCTACTACTCCCTAAGTTGCACTTAAGGGGGGGTGTTGGTGTAAATAAAGTCTTGTACCTAGTTCATTCATTACTAGGGGACTTATTTACACATGTTAAGTTTACTTAGGTCCTTGGAAGGAATCTTTCTACAAGGTGTTAGTTGTCATTAGTTGTTATCTTATCTTTTGACTTGTAACACATGTGAACCTAGGTAAGTGTGATTAGTTGTCTCGTGTCATATGATTAAGACACTTGCCATAATCCTATGAAATCTTGCATCTCACCTTGGCTATATAACGAAGGGGTCTCTCTCATTGTACACAATCACAGTCATATCATTGAATCCTATTGATAATAATATAGTTTATTCATTTCATATTCCATTCTCTCTTCTTGTGCTTTCCATTTGGTCTCAAGATCTTGACAACCATAGCCAATTCTAAAATTATTCTTCAATCTAGGGAAGCATATCACATCTAAGAACCTCAGGTTCATGTGAGATCTGACACAATTCTTCATCTACCTTGACATTTATACTTTCAATTATCTTTCCCAATCTCTTATTGTAGCATTTGTATGACTTGATCCTGGTTGAGTAACCAAGAAAGATTCCTTCATCACACCTTCAATCAAACTTTCCAAGGTCTCCTTCATCTCTTCTGATGTAGAATCTACTACCAAATATTCTAAAATATCTAACAGTGGGATTTCTTCCATACCACAAATCATAAGGGGTCTTAGTTATGTTGAACCTTAGTTGCACTCTATTAAGAAAATAGACAACAATATGTATTGCTTCCTTCCAATACATATCCGGTAGTTCAACATCTTTCATCATTGTCCTAGCCACTTCTTGCATTATTCTATTCCTCCTTTCAACTACCCCATTATGTTGAGGGGCTCTAGGAGTAGACATGTGTCTCCTAATACCATGATCTTCGTAAAACTTTTCAAATTCATAGGAGGTAAATTCGCCTCCTCTATCTGACCTTAAACATTTGATAGCATCCATTTCATTCTCAAATTTTGCTTGAAAAATATTAAACTTATCAAAGGCTTATGATTTCTCTATTAAGAATGCAACCCAAGTCATTCTAGTGTAATTTTCTATGAGAAATATAGAGTACCTTTCACCTTGTTAACTCCTTATCCTTGTAGGCCTGCATAGATCAATGTGAATCAGCTCCAATGGCATTGAAATAGAGGACTCCTTGCTTTTGAAGCTAGTCTTTGTTTGCTTTCCCATTTGACATTCTTTGCAAAAAGTGTTTGCAGGCTTGGTTATCCTAGGCATATCACTCACTACATGAGAGGAATTGATCTTCAGCATGTTATCAAAGTTGATGTATCCATTCTTTTGTTCCATAACCAACATTCTCTAAACTAATCCAATAAGAAAATTCTTCCATTAGCCTCTTTTAGATGATAGACATTACCATTTGTCCTTGTTCCTTCAGCAACAAGCCTTCCAGAACCTTCCTTTTTTATATAACATCCATTAGCATGAAAAGTGAGACTGTATCCTTTGCTGCATATTTGACTAAAACTCAAGAGATTATGTTCCAGGCTTTTAACATAAAGAACATCTTCAGTTCCATTCCTTTCATCAATTTTTATATCACCTTTTCGATAGATTTGTGTTGACTTATCATCACCAAACTTAATAGCCCCACCATTGGAATTCTTGATACTAGTGAACTTACTTCTGTCACCAGTCATGTGGTGATAACACCCATTGTCAATCACCCAAGAATTTTCCTCTTCCTTTGCATGAAATTCAGTCCATACTATCATAGATCTTTCATTAACCTTACTATTTTGCAAGGTACCAGACCTTTACATTCTCCAATATTTTTCTTTTTTCCTTCCAAAGCCATGAATAGATTTTCATCATTTGAATCATTATCTTCATCTTCAGAGGAATAGCTACTCTCAAACAAATAGACAAAATATTCAAAGGAAGAAGAGAGTCAAAAGATGTAGTTTGAACATAAGCTAGAGCACCATAATCCATCTAAAAATGAATAAACAAGTGGACAAAATAATTTAGATGAAAATTAGGAAAATAAATTTGGCACAAAATTTGAAGAAGAATAGGGTATAGATATGGTAGGAAATTATTCGCCAATAACTTTGAGAAGGTCTACAAGGTAATGAAAGTCACCTAAAAATTATATTCCACTTTATTTTTATTATGTTTTTTCTCTAACATGTACTAATAGTGAACAAGTTCTTTAGAAGAAGGTGTCACTTCTAAAGAGAAGTTTTAGAAAAGTGTCATGTAAGAGGAGATGTTGACATTAAATAGTGTAATACTTGGAACTTGGTAACTTTTTCTAAAGGTAGGAAACCCATAGGCTACTTGAATGGGTGTTCAAAAAATTTTACACCCCATTTCATAGATACTAAGTTACTTTTACCTTCATGAGTGAAAATCTTGATAAATACAAATTGTGACTTTAATATGTTTACTAGGTGAAATAAATACTGAAATATGCATTAAGATGATGTTTCTTTTAAATGAATGAATATTTTTTATATTGATGAAATGTGATGAAAGAGTATGTATTGCAATGTGAATATTTTAAATGTTTTGTCAATGCAAATGTTTTATAATGCTAATATATTTAATATGAATGGATAACTACTATGCAATGTATTAAGTTGGATGTAGTAAGAAGCCAAGACCTTAGGTACGCGAGGGGGAGTATCACTCAGGAGAGGAGCTTGGTCTGGTATCCCCTTAATAAGCCTAAATTGAGCTTTCACACACTCACCTCTAGTTTAATGGAGTTGATTCAATAGTTTGGGAAATGGTAAGTTATCCTTAGCCTTGTTTGAGTACAATTTAGAAGATGTTATGATCTTGTCTATCAATGTTTTGATTTGGGTTATGTGTTTGAGTCTCTTGTATTATGTGAGTTCTTCATTATGTGTTTATATTTAATCGATGAGTTATATATGCTTTGTGTATATATGTTGATCGATGGGATAGTGAGTATATGTGTTTAAATGTCAAGGCATGATATATATAGTATATGTATATATATTAATATGTGTGTATGTAATGACGTTAATGGAAACATTCATACGAGCATATTAATATATATACATACATGTATATATATATTATATATATTGTAATGTTTAAATAGCATTGTAATATTCATCTAAAGCACATAATGCATATGAAGCATAGCTTATACATATATGTATAAGTGCAGAAATAAAAGGAATAGCACAACATTTTGAGACAAAGCATAAACTAAAAAGATTTCATAAAGTATGTTAATGTTGAGTAATGTAAACTTAGGTAGCACTATCATATAGTGCATGGAATCAAAAGTGAACCAACGTTAGAGATAAATCTACCAAGACTAAGACAAAATATAAAGGAAAAGAGAATATACAACATACATGAACTTTGACCTGGTCTTTTCCAAATAGCAACCAAAAGAATAGGGTGTGTGATGTTTTATGTGGTGCCAATATATGAATAGTGCAAACCTGATAGAAGTCTAATCTGCAAAACAAATTCCAGCATATGAAGCAAATTGGAATGAGAGAAATAGTCAAATGAGAAGTTGGCCAAAATGAGTCAACCTGTGGAAACAATAACCTTGCATTTCTGAATGTTATTCTTGTTGTCCATAAGAATGAGACTCATTCTTTGTGGAGAAATTTGGTTGTCTATGTGTTTAATGTACAATGATTTTAGCTGCCACCTTTTCTTCTTCTTCCTGAGTCAAACCTTTTTTATTAAGAAGTGTCATCTTTGAGAGCTTGTTTCTAGCCTACCCCTACTCACATTTGTGTATAAATAGAGGTGATTTCTCCCTCAAATGGGATGCATTATCCACTCTTGCTGCTAATTTTTTGAGTTATTATTTTGCGTTTTTGAGTTTTAAGAAATTACGAGAGGTTTTTGTGAGAGTTTTGGAGAAAGTAAGAGAGATAGTTGGGAGTTGCAAGCTGATTTTGGAGAAGGCTAAGATAGGAATCTATTTTGATCATTTGGAGCTTTGCATATATAGGCATGCAAATTTCTACTTCATTAGGAATTTTATGTTTTGAAAATATTGTATGGCTTATTTACCTAGTTTGGAAAATAAGATAGTTGTTTCATTATGAATAGGTTATTATCTTCTTTGGATAAGTGTGAAAGATTCTTGATGAATCTAGTCTAGTGAATTCTATTATACTCCATATTATGGAATGAGTGTTTATAATTATTAAATTATATACTATGTTAAGATAAGCTTATATAGTAGATGCTTAATTTGTGAAGTTGGGTTATAGAGTTACTTTAAATTTGTCACATCTCAATTTCCTTACTTTCATTTAATAATGTTGAGTTAATTGAAATATTTTAAAAAATGATATTTATCAGTTAATGTTTATGAATTTGATAAGTACAAACGATATATGGAAAATGATTTATTTTTCAAATTTTATGATTTAACAGAGTTATTTCTTAATGATTATCGATTAAAAGTTACTGAAAAAGTTGGTAAGTGCAAGAACATGTGTGTGCAGGAATAGGTTGAAGAACGAGAACTTGGTTGAGACATGAATGCTTAGCCGGATGACAAACGATAAGCAATATTGGAATCTAGAATCTCACACACCATAGTAGGCCATAACATCTACATTTGTTTTGCAATTGATGTATATCATTCTTTCTTGTATGGAAATTGTATTTGGTTAGTAGGCAATCTTATTTATTTCATCGCTTGTCTTACCATGTATGTTTCAAAGTTAATTTCATAATGGTAATGGAAATGTGTCTGATTACACCTAACTATCACAGGAAGAATGATTATGTTATTTATTCTTTCAAAAGATCTTGAAAATAGGCTCTTGACAAGGAAATAAAATAGTAATAATAACAAACGTTGTAATTTATATAAATATAATATATATATATGTGTGTGTGTGTGTGTGTGTGTGTGTATGTATGTATGTATGTATGTATGTAATAAATGTGTATTAAAGTATTTCATTGATGAATGTTTCTTTTATTTGAAATTCATTATGAAACTGTATGGAAAGAAACTATGACAAATAATATTCAAATAACCCCCTTCACATTTGAAGAAGGTCGATCCCTTCCATAATAGAAAGGTAGAAACAATGCTCAGAAAAGGGGGAAGTGAGTGGATAAGAGAGGGTGACATGGAGAATTAAGATCACCCCAAAAATAGTATGCACAATCAATGGATAGGGTGTGGGTGGATTTTGAAAATAGAAGAGGCAATTTAGCAAAAAAACATCAAAAGATTTGGGGAAAAGTAGGGGAGAGAAAGTTACGGAGAAAAGAGCTATTGTTTCTATTCGATTTGAAGCAAAAGGAATTCATCCTGCATTACATAGATGTAATTTGATATCCTTTTAGATGTTTCTATCATAAGTTTTGAGTGATTTTCTATTGTGAACTTAATGGGCATCGATTACCATGTTGCTATCCTCTGTTATTCTTTCCACTATATTTGTGGTCTTAGTCCATCAAATGTGTTTGTTAAATTTCTCTCTGAAGCCCCATGTAGAGAGTGAAAACCCCCAGTGAATCCTCTCTCTATGTATAGGTCGACATCCTATGAATGATTGAGCAAGGGTGGTGGTAAGGCTCTAGCCTATGTGTTTATTAAATCTGTTATTTCATTAATATGCTAAATATGGTAATAATCACCATGCAAGGTGTATACGTTTGTTTCATTTCTGAACGATAATTTCATTTGAATATTTTTATGTTGATTTTCTTATAGAGGCTAAATGATAAGAATCATTTGAAGTTGTGGTTCATCTTCAAATGATTCCTATCATTCTATCCAATATGTATATGTCCATGGGTGATACCGTTTCCAATAATGGAGTAACCAAAGAATGATGTTCATCGCTTTGTTAAAACTTTTGTGTATGAATGATTCCCATCAATCTGGTGGTGAGATTAATGCCACCATGATTGGCAGTGTATATGCATTATGTATGGGAAACAACTTTGTGTCATCTCGTCATGTTCTCAAATTTGAACAACCTTTCTACATTCAATAAGATATGGAATATAATGTTTGTATGTTTTATTGTGGGATTTTCACTAAATGATAGTGCATGTAGACCATAATATGTCGCTGCCAATATATATTGGCCTTAATAGGCCGAGGGATAATGAAACCCTCACAACATTTAAAATGAACTGCTATCTATCGATGGGTATGCATATATGTATATATATAAATATATATATATAAATATATATATATATATACTCGAATGCTCATACGTCAATCCATCATAGTTTCAGTGGATAATTACACTCTATTTCATAGATTAAGAGTCCCTTAGGGATGAGGATCAAAAAACCATAATGAAATATTTTAACTAGTATAATATGTTAGCATGATTATCGACATATGATATCATGTGTATTGACCCCAAAACTTCTGGTTATTCGAACACATAGGTGTGAATTAAAGGATAGCTCAAAAATTGTAATTTATTTCAAAGTTTTGATTTTACTTTTAATAGTAGAGATTAAATGATGAATAAGTTGAATGGCATATTGTTACTATGTTCATCATTTATCTAGAACAAAATGAAACATTTATCAAGAAGCTAAATTGGTTGATATTGGAAGCAAACCAAATCTTTTTGATCTTGTTTTTCTTTAACTAGAGACTCAAACATACTAAATTTGTATGATCGTTCATAACATAAAAAATTAGGGAAATTATTGAGACTGATGTATAGATGTTCTTTTTATTTCTCACATTCTGAACTATAATTAATGATTACTGTATGATCAAAACTGTGCATCTGTTCAGAACATTGTTTATTTAAATATGGAAAATAATTGCTTACACAATGGATTTTTTGCTTAAATGTTAAGAATGTATATGCATATTCCAAATTGTGTTTATTTTCAGGCATATATGTGTACATGCATAAATTCTTCATTTATGCATGTGCACATACATGCGGTATACCTTCTTATTTCATCTTAATTTTACTTGTTTGATTATGATTGTTTAATTTGATTTGCAAAGGAAAGAATTGTAGAAATGGAACAGTGTTGAGTTGCAATATGAATCTTAAGGAAAGCTAGTTATATGATGAATAGATGAATGGACATACCATATTTTAAATGAATTACGTGCTTGATGATTGATGGAATGGAATGATACAAAATTACTAAGATAGATTGTAGCACACTAGAATATGATGCTATTAGATGTTCTAGAAGGGAGGGATATCCATTTTGTTATGGAATGCTACCTTCCGGGAATGAGTGCCAGAGAGTGTAGATTTACTTTTCCAAATCTAAATTAAGTTGCATTTTATGCAACATGAGCTTGGCCAAGCTTTGCAATAATTTTTATTATGGAACATATTGTTTATTATTTATCCTCTCTCTATTAGTTCTTTTATTTACCTAGCATGGAACTTGCATGTTCTAACAGTAGATAGAAATGCATGTAGTTGGGCATGCACAAATTCCACCTTGAAAACTATATCTCTTGCTACTACATGCACGCACAAATTCCACCTTGCAAATTGTATCTCTTGCTAAGTGTTCCATGTAGGATCGGGTATTCTTCGATGGATTGAAGAATTTTGGGGAAGCATTGCTTTGTGGTTGGGTGGAAAGGCACCTAACCATCTTCTCGTCCACCAATGGAGGCGAGTTGTCACAAAGGAATTACAATGGAATTCTATTTTATGTACTTGTATCATTAATGTAATTATTGTATTAACTATGTGGCGATTGAATACTAAGTTGAACTTGTATATTGACTATTGACATTTGGAAATGAATATATTCAGATTTGCTTTTCTTAATTTATGGACATGAAATTGCTATGTTGGAAAAATAGCTATGGGATTTATGTCTTAAATTTTTATATATATTTTTTTGATAAAAGGCCCTTGGCATATATATATATACATATATGTATATATATATGTATATATGTATATATATATGTATATATGTATATATATATGTATATATGTATATATATATCTATACATATATATATGTATATATATATATATATACATATATACATATATATATATATATGTATATGTATATATGTATATGTATATATGTATATATGTATATGTATATATGTATATGTATATGTATATATGTATGTATATATATATGTATATGTATATATATATGTATATGTATATGTATATATATGTATATATATGTATATATATATATATATATATATATATATATGTATATATATATAAAATAAAGTTTGTACATATAGTCTATATCATATAGAGAAAAATTCTATATCAGTCCCTAATCTGCCCATGAGATAACACTTTTGCTTACAATGTAGATGAAAATACAAAATTTGATCATAGTTTGCCAATATTCGACAAATTCGAATAGAAACAGAGTGTGTGGATATTTTCTGGATAAACATCTTCAGCATTTCATCATTTCCCCAAAACTAGACTGCATGCAAAAAATCCAAAAAACTTCTTGCTAATGACCAGTATGCTACTCCTCCATACACTCCACCTAAACCAAATTCTCATCTTGAGCCTATGTCTCCTCTTGAACATGCAAACCATATCCTGAAATTGGTTCTCTTTCTATTTGAACCCCACAAGCCATGTGTGGGCAAGCTACAAGCCCATTCCCCACCATGTTGGTATCCTCTACGCCATTGCGAGCAACCCCAAACTCTGCGCGGTCTTCATTTGGAATAGAAGATGTCCCTCGATCTCTCGGTCTAGCAAGAGAAACATTTAGAGGAGAATGAGGGGAATTCACTTTAAGAAATGAAACAACATTGTACTTCTTAATTTTTCCATATCCATAGTCACACAAATTCTTTGACAATTCTTCCTTAGGGCATTCAACAATCTACTATCACTTTTATATTGCAAAGCCAGTTTGATAGAATCATAAAATTCCTCAATTTCATGATGATGCCTAACAAAAAGTATAGGAAAAAAACCTCCTATATCCCCATCCCCATTGAAAATATTGTAACCTTGGACTGCAACTAAAACAACATTGTTTTGAAAAAATTAGGGTTTGACAAATTACTCTGCAATTAACATTAATTCTAGTAGAGATTGCAATAAATCCATGATGTTCGATAGAAAAACAAAGAGCACTTGAGATGGTAAGATTATCCTTCTTGCACGTAGGCTCATCACCTCCACGCCAAGCACAATGCTCCTCAACCCTAGGGAAATCCAAATTAAAAACCATATTCAAGCAGTCATGGGAAAGGTACTCCTCAAAAGGATGCTCCCAAGGTTGCACCTTCATATTTACTTTGAGATTCCATGGTTTAAAGGCCATCTTGCCACTTTTCACCACACAGACAGTTAACACACATAAAATAAGATCTAAATGCAAACCTTTGGATAATTACACCACATACAAACACCTCCCTTTATAGCCCATAAAAACATGTGCAGATATGTTTTGATGATTTAAAGTAATATTTTGTAGTCATGAGAAGGAGAGTGCATTTAATTTGCTGCAGATAAAACTTGTTGTAACTCATGCTAATGAGGAATTCCAAGCCGAGCTTTATGTTTCACACTCCAAACCATCATAGCTCCCTGTACCTACAAAACAACAAAAATAAAACCTAAGGCTAGCAACACTTGTCCATACTTGGACACCGTTGTCATAAGCATATCTAAAAATGTACCTTTCAAATCCATCGCTAGCTTGATGACATAAGTGATGCACCTATCCAAGTTGAGGTACCTTGAATGGTGTAATATAATAATTATCCAATACCTCTACCAACCAAGTGTACCAATAGATGAATAGCCATCAAATACAATTACCATCATCAAAAGAACATGATTCAGCATCTCTCAATATATCTCTTAAAACTAGATTGACAAGCTATAAGAAGAATACCATCCTCATACCCCATGATGAATCCATGATCAGTGTGACCATTTAAAACTTTTAATTTCCTTTCTCAACCATGAATTCTAGCAATTGAGGGTATTTTTTCCAATCTTGTGTTTCCCTAATACCTCAAGTTCCTGACCATCACACCCCATATTTGCAAACCTATCAGCCAGTTTATTGCCCTCCCTGTATGTATGTGTGATTTTAATTTCATGAAAAGAATCCATCCTAATCTCCAATTGTGTGTATTTATTTCCTTACAAGCATTAACAATTATAAGGGAATCACCTTCAACATGCAACTTATTAATATCCATGCTTCTTGCTAACTGCAAACCTTGAAGCAATGCTTGCACTTCTACAATATTATTAGTGCTATTTAGCAATTGATCTGCTTAAAAGTTACTAACAAAGAACCTTTTCAATCCTTGATAGCTACTCCTACACCCGAAAAACTTGCATTCCCCCTTAATGACCCATCAAAATTGAGCTTTGAAAACTCTTTTGAAGGAGTTTGCCATTGAACCTTACTTCTATCAATCTTTGACTGTGGAGATATAAATTGTGCATCTTTGAATGGTAAAGATATAAACTCCCAATTCTATAAAAGCCAATTATCCCAAGCAGTAAACAATGAAGATACATTCTTGTGACCTTGAACATATGAGTTAACTACCTCTGAGATTGATTTTTCTATTTTATGCTTAATCTGCTGAGTTGATTGGGACTATTGTCTAAAAATTTGTTTATTTTTTTCCCACCACAGACTCTAGATTACAAGAACTGGAGAAACTCTCCATATACAGGCAAAGAAAGAAGATTTAAATAATACTGGCTAGGTAGTAAACAAGTCCTATAAAGAAAAAGGCATTGGAAAAAATATATGCAATTTGGATTTAATAAACTGCCAACATTCTTGTGCCACCTCACACCCTACAAATAAGTGATCTACTATTTCATTAAATTCTTGGCAAAGCACACACTTGAAAGGTTTTGCAAATCCTAATTTTCTTAGTCTATCACTTGTCAGTACTCTTTTCTGCATAGCAAGCTATGCAAAACTTCCTACCTTAGGAAGAGTCATTGAGTTTTGTTGTGCCTATAGCACACACGCCTCATTTAGAATGTGGATCCCCTCTTTCGTTTCACTTTCACGGGGTCGCTTTTTCCTTTGCCTCATTTTTTGTGCCCCTAATTTTGAGCTTAAAGTGGTTAGGAACATTAAACTCATCATTCTCTAGTTGACCAAATTCACCACCCCAAAATTCCTCAAGTCTTTGACTTTTGCGGATGTCCCCATGCGAGCTTCCCTTAGTCCTTTGCCTCAGCCTTCTCTAGGCCCTACGAGCTTGCAATTGTGGGTCTCCCTTTGTGCAATGCCACTACCCCTTCACCGCTTGCTAGCAACCAACCTTGGACATCCACCCGCATGGCGGGTCTCACATCCCCTTTTGTTGTCACCTCTTAGCTGTTGGTTAGCGGAAAAACCTATGGTTCCTCTAACATTTCAGGCTCTACGATGATCTTTGTTGGTTAGTCGAGTTCCCACTCTCTAACTACCTTGCCTGTTATCATACCTAGAATTTAATGCGGATCATAAATGACCCTTTGCCTATAATAGGCTTCTAGACCTGTCATTTTCATACTTTCCAATTTGAATTTTCAAAGAGAAAAATGGCGAACGAAGCCCCCGCGCACACATAAGCTCCCAACGGATCAAAACCAAGGTTGCCATCAATTTCTTGTGCTTCTCTCAGGTATGTCAACCCTCATAATCTTAAAATGAATTATTTTATGTAACTAGGGTTCACAAATGAGTGATTAAATCTCAAGGAAAAACCTTAAAAACACTTGGCAACTATCACTATAGTTGATCCTGAATAAAATCAACCCATGACACCATTCAAATTCCTTTAAAACCACTCAAGCAACGCCCTCGAAGCAATGTGGAACCCTATGTTTTCATCCTTGTTCTTCACACTACATAAAATCCTTTGCGGCTTGAAACATTTTTGTCGTTTCCTTGGTCAAACACAAAGCATCAAAATGTTAAAAAAAAAAACTTAAGTTTTTGACCCATTGCAGGTCCACTCATGCAGACCGCTGCTTGCAGGCAGCAGTCTTCATGCCACCATTGGAAAATAGCCTAACTCTATCTGCCTTCCACATCGTAGGCCCCACCGAGATCATTTTTGTCAGTTGCTAAAAGTTGCTAAGTCTAGAAGGGACTTGCGGGTCGTTCCTTGTGGGTTGTCGTCTATGGCCCACTGTTTCACAAACATCATCTAATAGTGGCAAAGCTATCCCTCATGTCCACATTGTAGACTCTGAAACTGTTCCTATCATTCGTCATCTACCATTGTCTAGTAGCTAGGTCACCCCGTCCACTTGCAATGTCAGTTCCAACCCTTTTGTTGTTGTCCTAAGTTTACCAAAAAATGACTAAGTTAGAATGCTATGCAGGTTGGTTCATGTGGAAGGCCACATGCGAGTGGCCGCTCCTCTATCATCATTTTCCAACACCCTTGGGCCCACTTCTTCCCATGTGGTGGGTTCCACAGTGGACCTTTCCCTCATCAAAATTTGAGAACTTCTAGCATGTACACCTAGTTCGCGAGCTCGTTGTGGACCCACTTATGTGAACCACCGTCTGTGAACTACCATCCCTCCAGCATTGACCCTAACGACCAACACACGATGGCACCCCACTAGCTCCCACCTGCATCTCCTCCATTGATCAATCTATTGAGCATCATGACCAACATCCAAGGAGCTCATGGGTCCTACATTGCGGACTTCCTTCTGTGAGGCACCATGCTTTGATTGCCTTTACTTAATGGCGGAGGTCCCAAACATCCTTCGGCCTTCCTACCTCTATGTCATCAATGTTGTCCTACTCCTAGTCCCTCCTGACAACCTCCAACCTAGGGAAACCTACATCCATAGGTCTACATTCTTGTAAATGGTCCAAATGAGCCTCAAATGATGGATATTGATAAATTTTATGGTCTTCTAATGATATATTACTGGATCTAACCCTCATTTTGTAGGATTTAACTAACACTTTCCATGATTTATATATGAATGCACTTATTGCATCTTTGCATGTAGGATTTATGGAACCTACTATGGGTCCATCGGGGAAGTGTGCCGAGAAAGAAAAGGGAAAGAAACCTGCATGCATGCCAAGAGGAAAAGAGGAGAAATATCGAATGAAGTACCAATTTCATGGAGTTGAGTGTACCTCTAGGATTACTTCTATCTAGGATTTTGTATCAGATACAAACCTTGGACATGTGGATATTGATGAGTTTCGACAAAGGGTAATGATCAACCCCACAAATGATAATGCGTGAAAGATTAGAGTGAGTGGTCTCACTAAGGTAGTCAGCTTCCCTCCCACACTCATTGCCCTAGAGTTGGTTATAGTGTGTAGGGAATGCTACCACAATAACAAGAAGATCATTGATCATGAGGGAAGAGTATTAATAGACCTATCTACTAGATCTATTGGCAAGACGTTTCACATCCCCACTTTTGATGTCATGGAGGAAACAAAAAAGGAATAAGCTAAAAATATATGGAAAGCAGACTCATTGGGATGTAAAAGATTAATCAACAAGCATTGGTTGAAGGAAAAGAGAGGCAACATTGCCAAAGTGCCTCAAGAACTATTCAAAAGTGACTTTTAGGAGGAATATCATGATTTGGTCACCATACTGAGCAGGGCAATGGGTTTACCTACTGCTTCTTTCTTTGAAGACTAGATATTCTACTTCATTATGGAGATCATCCGAGGCAAGACAAAGTTCCACTGTGAAAAAATAATCAGTGATAACATGCACAACCAGCTCATGGTTGTAAAGAAGAATTTGAAATTATATATGACCTCATATATGGTGTACCTCCTAGCAGAGAAGTTCCCATACAAAGGACTATTCGTCGCAAGCAACCTGAAATCAAAGAAAGGAGACCTCAAGGTATACGATCGCTACCCTTACCTACAATAACAAAACTATAAAAGAGAATACAAGAGGGTGAATGATGCCTTCATTGGGCACATCATCAAACTACTTGGGGGAGACTTTGAGAGAAGAGTATCACACAGTGCCAAAGCCTTCATCCTTTGGTTTGGGTACCTATTCATATAGTTCCCTAAATTCACATACATCTAAATGGAAGGATTCTTAGGGAGACCTTATTGGCTTCTACAGTACCCCAATGATCGCATGATCCTACTGGAGGTTTCTCACCAATTGCAAGATACCCACACACTATTAAGCGACAAGCATAGAGCTGGGATTCTATATCCCTTGACTTTTGGGCAAGGAATTTAAGCATGTCCCGCTTCCCAATGCATAAAGTATTCAGAAAAGGAATTGGTGGAGTACCACTTGGACCTCCACACCCACTGGGGAAGAATGGACCCTTATGTAAAATTGAAGAAATGGTTTGGAAGAGAATATGTCGATAGACCTCAACTCAAAGACTTCTAGGCTAATTGTGCAGATGACAAAGAAGTGTGAATGAGTCACTACATGAGAATGATGACCCAATTCATGAGGTCAGTGAATCTATTCCCCGTGCTCGACTAGATAGTAGAAGAAGACAATAATATTGTTGATGATAGGTACAATGTTGTGGCTGACTTGCCCCTACCAGTAATAGATTGGAGTGAAGAAGAGGTCACCGACCTTGATATATTAACATGACCCATTAAGAACAGAACAAGGTAGTGGGTAGACCACCCAGATTGCTTAGCTCAAAATATAGGGTGCAAAGTTGACTTATGGTGAGCTTGAGGACAAGCTTGAAAGAAAAATGGACAATGGAGTAGCTGCTACCCCATCAGAGGAAGAAACCAAGTCCCCTCCAAAGACAAGGTCAAAGAAAAGGAAGGATGCATTCGAGTGTAATCCTAAACATAAGGTATACTCTAGAAATACTACAAAGGGAGAGTCATCCAAGAGAGAGAAAATAATAGGGAGATTCGTGAGTGAAATGCCCACCATAGAGGAGGACCCACAACATGAAGGTGAAGAAGAAACCGAATGGCCATGTTCACCACCTACCACTTCTGCTCCCACTATTGTTGCAACCGTTACCACCCCTCCACTTTCTACCTCCCAAGAAATTCATGTCCCATCTCCCTCGGCCATGGATATCTCGCTCCACCTCACCAACAACTCTGGTAATGGTTCTTGACTCCACATCCTCCACCACGTCCCTGATGTCGTCTTCTTCCCTTCCTCCTCCATTTCCCACTCTCTCTACTCCAACACCTACAATAATCATTGTCACTATGCCACCTCTTACTCTATCGCATGCTTTCATGACATATATGTAGAGAAATGCCTGCTAAAATTTTTGGGGTGATCATGGACCCCACGGTTCAAGATTTGATGACCTAAATCACTGTTGCCATGCCTCTTCCTCTGCCACCTACAGAGCTTCCCAAAATGGAAGCCACGATGCAAATATCAGAGGAGATGGAGAAGCGTCATGTAGAACAACAAGGAGAGGCTGCAAGAAGTGTAACTGAGGAGCCCAAGGTCTTAGATCAAGACAATTATTTTGAGCATCCAGAAGGTGGACTAAGCATAAATATAGAAAAAGTGGCATTTGATGAGGAGAGGTTAGATTCTTTAGAGGAGGATACTAAGGCCCTCAATGAGCAGTACATAATAGAGAGATCAGACCAAGAATTGGAATAACTTCCATAGCAATCCAAGGATGTAAATGAAGGGATCGATACTAAAGGACATGTCTTGAAGGAAAAGATTAATATGGATATAGACAAGGAAATCCATGAAGAACCTCCACTAATTGGTCAAGTCAAGGGCCTGATTCAAGAGGAAGAAGCACCTCCCAAAAAGGAGGAAGAAAATCAAAAGGATGAAGAAGAAGAGGATGCACCAAGAAAGAGCCTTGAGCCTTAACACCATGATGAGCTCAAGCATGCAGAAAGGGAGGCACCCCAGGAAGAAGGTGTCAATGAAGAGAATGTAGCATTTGTTGAGTCAAACAAGGAAAATACTGTGCAAATTGAAGACTTGGATGAAGAAGAAAGGATTGATCAAGAGGCTCTTGTCCATGAAGGGGAACAACCTTGAGGTGAACAAAGAGAGGAAGGTGATCATGAATCACCTAAGGGGCAAGCTGAAGTGCTTGAATGGTTGGAAAGACAATTGCAGAAGAGGACTCCTATGACTACTAATCTGAAGGCTAAACTTGAAGTAATACTAGCCAGAGCACAAACGAAGACAAGAAAAGAGAAGAAGCCTAGAGTTTGCTCTCATACTACAGTGGATGCCTCTAGATCCAGGATGATACAAATTGCTACCCCTGTAGTGGATAAAGATATAGGCATCGTGCAAGGTTAAAGTTATAGCATATCAACAATCAATCTAGGCCTAGCAACCCATGAGCAAAAAATAGATGAATTTCAGGGGCCCATGGCCACCATTATGCAACAGATGAACAAAGATCATACCACAAAAGAAGAGGTGAAGGCACAAGTGGTAGATCTCATTACCTATATCTAACAGTGGACATCCATAGAAGAAGAGGCATTGAAAACATCATTTGTGCCTGCTCTTCTCTCCCAGGAAGAGCTAAATATAATGGTAAAGATGAAGAATTGGACCAAGGCCACAACCAATTGGTTCCATTGAGTAATGTATAATGGCAACATGGGAATCTGTCACACTGCCCGGATTTTCAACAAGTTTTGGGATTTACAAAAGTAGTTGGAGGCCATGGTGAAAACATTCAATAGGTTCACTGAGTTATATAGGATTATGTATCCTAAGCTCGAGAGCATTCTCAAACTCCCTAAGAAAATATGGGAAAAGGAGTTGGGGCTCATAGAAGATGATCATTGGCTGGTAGAAACCTAACAAACGGGCCTGGAACACAGGAAGAAAGTCCTAGAGAGGGTCTTGCACGAGGTAGAACTTGACCTCAAATGGGTTACGGAGCACTGGACCAACAATGAGGACTACTTAAAAATGATGAAATACTATGAGATGCTTTCCCTAGAACTAGATCTAGAGAGGATTAAGTCATTCTTTCATAAGAAGATGGATTTGGGGGTTGTAGATGCAATGCCACCATATTTCATGGACTTTTTGTGAGGGCTTTCACCCAGTCGAAGCATGTTATTAAGGCCACACCCAAATGCACCAAACACTGGGATAAAATCATAGGGAAATTCTAGAATTTGACCTTTCAAATCCTCCAATCTAACATCATGGAATGGGATAGGCTCCAAGCTCTAATGGGAAAATTTGTGAAGTATGCCACCCTCTAGAAAAATGCAGGAAAACCAGTCATTGATGATGAATATTTGACAGTGTAGTTAAAAGGGAAGGCAAACACTAAAAGACAAAACTACTATAGTGTCAAAGCCACTAGATGACAAAATAGGGAAGACACAAAAGATGTATTTTATATTGTTATATTTTGGGGGTAAGTGAAACCCTAATGTAAAATGAATCTGGGCCACACAATGAAAGTGAATCTTGGCCATTCATTTCACTTTTGGAAAACTATAAATAGGGGTCTCCTCTCATTTTCAAAGAGAGAGTTGAGTTGTTGTGTAAAGGCATGCTATAGAAATTTAATGAGAATTGAATTATTTTGATGGGTTCTTGTGTTTCTTCACATGTGTACATGATTCATCTCCTCAATATTAGATGTTAGCTTAGCTGCTTTATTTCCAAGTTGATTTTAGCTATTAGTTTTATTGTTGCACTTTAATGGTGAAGTATGCTATGGTGTTGAACCCTTCCTTGTTCATACTTTTGGTTGTTTATTGATGATGAACAATAGTGTAAAGTTAGTCTAAACATTGTCTTATTGCTGCACTTAAAGTTCATCTATTATTCATACTTATTGGTGAATGGATAGTTGAAAATATGCAAACCTTAGAAGATTGTACTGGCTTTGTGTAGCTATAGGTTTCTCTTGGTCAAGAAAAACTTAGTTATGGGAGTCTGTCTACTATAGCATCCTCCTTTGTTATTGTTCATTCATAGCTTAGATTTAGAATAATTTCTCTTAACCCTTTCTCTTTTGATATTTCTTTTAGTTATTTGTTAGAGTAGGATTCCAAGCACCATCACAATGTCAAACTTGGTGATTGAACTGAGATTTAACTTGTTGTTTTGAGTGGGAAGCCACTGTTCATTCACTTCCAGGACTTTGAAAATCCTTTTGCAGACCCAACTTCCCATGCTTTGTAAACCATAAAGGCCACCCTATGATTACCAACAAATCACATCAATCAATCGAACTATTCCAAGCATTGTCATGACCTGACACCCGAGATACCTTGGGGTGATTTCTAAAACTTAGTTGCAGAAATTACCTTTCAAGAGAGACATTGCACTTGTGCTTTGTCTGTGTTGAGAAGGTGCAAAAACACCCATCAACAAGTTCCAACAGAAAGAATATGCTCTATGAGATTGATTTTGGTGCACATTTTTGTGAGGGACTTGTATCCTTGTTTTACTATGTAATTACCATCTTTAGAGGACGCCCATATTAACTTATCTGAGCCTCCTAAAAGGAACACAGACCTCTCCCATAGAAATTTGTGTAAGGAATGCTTTTGATTAAGTTTTATAGCTGGATTAATTTATTGAGGAAATTTTAGTTGGGCATGTTACAAAATTACTTAGTGGAAATATCATCATTACGAAGTTATGCAAACCTTGTTTGATAATCTTTGCTTGATTAATTACTCATGTCTCCTTGAGATAGGAAGTGAGTCTTATCCCAAGGTTAGGGTATAAACATAGAGGTTATATCAATATTCAACGATGCGGTTGAGAGTTGTATTTAATGGTTATGCTATTATATTATTTTGATTAAGAGTCCCTTCCTAATCATAGAAATCTAAAAGAGGACTCACATTTTGGTAACCCAAAACTATATTGTGAGATCGCTATGGGTGTAGATGCACCAATTCCTCACAAGTTGATAATGTCCTCCAGATGAAATACAAATGTAGTAAACATGTGAATATTTGAGGTATTTAGAAAGAGAAGTTTATGTGATTGGTTCATGTTCACTTGAACATTACTTTAATTTTGATTGAAACCCTAGGTTGAGAATAACCTATTTGGTAGGGTTGTTTATTTGATTATTTATTAAAGAAAATAAGTTTGTGTTAGCCTATATGATCCAGTTGATCATTTGATTATTGATTCTACTTTCAATTGGAGTAGATTTTTTTTTTTAGACTATATTTATGAATGAGTCATTTATTGATGAGATTATACTTTTGATGAGAATCATTTATTGTTGAGATTTTCTCTTGAATGGATTCAATTATTGTTGAGATTGTGCTTTTGAAATAGAGACATTTAATGATTGTGACATTATGAAAACCGTAAGGTTAGTCCATGGGAAAGGGTGTAGCCTAGTTAGTTAAGATGTTATGACATCACTTCTTAACATGTGCTATTAATAGGGTTTTCCTGGGGTTAAGGTTACTCCATCGCATAAGGGGATAGCCTATGCATAGGTTATGAATGGTCAATACAAATCGAGCTAGGAAGGTGGGTGAAGTATATGATGTCCACTCTAAATTTTGGGTGATGAATACTTTATCCAAAGTAGAGTAAGTTGTCATTATTTACACTGTTAGTTCACTATGATCTGAGTTTACATACTAGGAAGGGAATGTCATATGTGTAGGTTGTAGCCACTGTGTGACAAATCTAGATATGTAGGACACAACACTAAGCTTAGGAAAGGTCATTATTATTATGATGTTACCAAACCAATCTCTTCGTCAAAGGGAGGGTCATCTTACCAGATAGGTAGATGTGTGAGGGACTGCGGTGTGTCTATCGTTGGTGGAAAAGTGCTTGAGTGATGCTTCTCCTCATCAGTAGGTGACCAAGATTTGATGGACACCTAGACCATTCATATACCTAGTTCTAGTGAGCTCATGGCAGCTATGTAATTATTTATGTATCCATTTCTATGGAAGATTGTAAAAGAGAAAATGTTATCATAAAATTATATATTATGAAATCAATACACTGGAAAGTTGTAATACTTTGTTATGATGCAATGGGAAATTTTGAAATGAAGTTTATTTCAAATATGCATATTATTCTTATTTATGAAAAGAAAAAAATATTGCTAAGTGTTGGCATCATAGTTTATTTACTTGAGGTTAAAAGCATAGTAAAATTACAAGGTAGAAAAATGGGCATGTTGCATGTGGTATTAGAGCTATTAGGTTCAACTCTAGGACCTATGAGCCCATTATGTAAGTATTACATGAACCTTATCGAAAAAAAAGGATTGAAAAGTTCTTATGCCAGGATGGCAAGGGGAAAAGAGCGAGGAAGAATAAGAAATTTAAGTTTTTGAAAACTTGTTTAAGTTTGGGATTTGAAAAGAATCGTCCCTGGAGTTGAAAAATCCTAAATCAACAACCCATTAAGAGACACCCTTGGATTGTGGAAGATTACGCGACTAGGTTCTGTAGGAAGGCTAAGGGAATTACCAATGGGTACATTCATCCTATGAAATAGTTTAAATTACTCTAAGGGATTGGAAGAATTGAATTAATTCCCCTTATTAATAGCAACTAGTAGTTGCAAAAAGTCTAGGATTGTGGATTAAATAGGGATACTATGAATCTATGAGTATACATTATTGGCATAAATTGGAAACTTCAATTGAAGTAGGAAGTCAACATTTTGAGAATCAAAATCAACTAGAGAGGTATCCAAGAGGTTGGATAACCCTTGACAAATATAATTTAGTACAAGATTAAGATCTTGCATATTAATTAAAGAGTGAAAGGTTGATACCTTAGAATAAGGTGAGAGACCAGATTGGTTAGTAAAGGGAAACAACTTTGAAAGGGGACAATGAAATTTAACATGATTCCACCAACTGAAATAGGCAAGGTCAAGTTAGAGTTCCAATTAAAATGAGGAAAAAGGAAACCAAACAACTTGAGAGTGTTTAAGGTTATGAGAAAATGAGATTACCTAGGAATGGTACAAAAACACTTAGAAAGATGATTGCAAGTTAGAAACTTAAAAAGTAAATCAGATTAGCTCAATAAAGGCTCAGTTAGAACTTAGTTTGTTTGAAAGTTTAGATTTAACTCACCAATTAGTAAACGAAAGTAAACTTATGTTTGGATGTTCCAAAAGAAAATTGGATATGGAGTGAGACTATGTGTCAAATCAGAAGAGTAATGTGGAAACAACTCACAAAGGTCATGAAGACACATTTTCACAAGGATCCTCAAAGCAAGCTCGTTTGACACATCAAAAAAAGGGGCTTTGTAGATGTGGGATATCTTCTACTATGGTTAAAAGGTATATTAGTATACATGGAAAAAAGAATTGGAATGAAATACTAGAGTACCTCTTAGCTTGTAAAAGTTTCTATTTATTCTTTAGATCTCATTACTATGGATCCAACAGTTGATTTTGAGAGAATTAAAAGGCAATGATGAATCCAATTTTTGGAATGAAAAAGTACATTCAAGGTGTGTGTGTGTGTGTGAAATGTGGAAAGTTAGAATCAACACAAACCTTAATGAAACGAATTATATCAAAGATTCAAAGCAAAGAAGCTACTCTAATTTGCAACAAACTTAATCTTTCAAGAATGTCTCATTGTACTCTATTCTTAATGATTCTTTTAACCTTTTGGCCCTCATATTTCTATGTGCACAAAGGCTATTAGAATGACACTTAAGAAACGAGATTAGTATTCAACATGCAATCCAACTAAGCTCCTACATGAAACTATACGATGGAAAGGATAATGGATACTATGATGAATGGATGATAATGTTTATGATGAATGGAAAAATGGTGGTGGATACAATGGTAGTGATCTATATGATTCTATATACGATTCTACATATGCTCAAATGAAAACTATTAAAATGTTATTCTAAAATTCAACTATGATGCAAAGTGGGACATAAAATGCAACTATGAAGCAATATGATCCTAACACGTAACTCTAAAATCAAACATAAAATGAAATGTAACTATAAGACTCCTAAGTGCTCCCAAGTTCAAATGATGTTCCTACATGATAACTTTACTTTAAATGTGGATGCCAAATACAATGCCAAAGGGGTGTATTTATAGCCTTTTCCAAACATATAGTGAGGTGGCAATAATCAACGGTCCATATTCGAACAAGAAGAATGGATGGTGGAGATGGAGAGAATCAAGATGTTGTCCCCTTGACCAAAGACGACATGCCATTTGGATGGAAGACTCAAGTGTGGGAAGAAAATACCATGTGCCTTTAAAATTGGTGGAAGTGTGTGAGGAATGAGCCATGTGCTTTTAAAAATGAGTTGAAGATAATTCTAATTAAAAATTAGAGTTATTTAATTTCATGTGACCTTGGTGGGTGGCACAAAAATTTGTAGACATGTGCTCAAATTCCTAATCGAGATTAGTGAAGATTAATTAAATAAAACAAGCTTATGGAAATTTGTTTATTTAATTAATTTAGAAGAATATGTTTTAGATTTGGAGAATTTAGAAAATGAGCAATATAAATAAATTGAGAATTTATTTATACGTAGTCAAAATATTAATTAAATAACTAGTATTTAATTAATCAAATGTGATGACTGATTTTAGGTGTATACACAAGGCATACCTTGGAGGGTAAGAAAAGCTAGAAATAGTGAATCAACTATCAAAATCCAACTAAAAGGAATGATAAATCAATTCAATCAATTTAGCGAGAGCAAATTATTGTTAAGAGTCCAACTTTAGGATGATCCAATATCGTGGAAACACTAAGGGGAGAAGAAGGAGAGTAGATAGACTTAGATAAAGTACCCCATACAATGAATTTTAAAGATGTATTTTCAATTTGGAAGAACGTTTGACTATTAAGAGAAGTATTTTTGACTCAATTTTATTCATATTTGTCTTAGAAGATCAAATTGATATTATTAGTAATGTTTTGGAAAAGGATAGGCAATATGCTTAATCATCTAAGGAAAAATTATCACCTATGATATCGAAAAAGAAGATTCATGAACTCATGATTGTGAGTTATAGAGAAAACATTCATGCTTGGAAACTAGGTATGTGATAATTGTTGATATATTTTGGAAGATAAAATCAAAACCAACATGATTTAAACAAGAATTGTTACTCGAACTAATATAAAATGCTCATTGAAAGAAATAGATTGAGCTAAAAATCATATTACAACTTTGAAAAATAAATAAAAGATGAAAGGAATCCAAGGTATGGATGACCTAGGAAGGAGTTTATCTCCACAAAAATATCTAATCATTATATTTCAAAAATCAAATATGGCATAATTCCAAGGAAGAGGTTTCTCTTAGTCGAAATGGAATATTATGAATCAGAAAAGAACCTATGTACCCAAAATTTGGGAGATTAAGGAATGGGATGAGGTGAATTAATGTCGTACTTAGGACACATGGTAATGAAAAAATTATTTAACTGATATGAAACCACTATAATCTAGAAAGGGATAGAGTAAGATGTTGCAAGGTATGTATCAAGTTGTAGTCCAGTATGCCAGAGGGTAAAGACATAATGTCATCATCGGTTGGACTTGTATACTCTTATGAAATTCTAGAGAGTGAGTGGTAGATCATTAGAATAGTTTGGTCTTTCTATGTTGATGGAACTGACATAATGTTATGGTGGATAGACTCACCAAGGTAACCAATATAGATTCAAAATTTGATTTAAGGATATCAGTCCTAAACAACATACTATGTGAAGTAGTTGTTTAATGTCAATGAGAAGGTTATCTCAGATGGGAATAAGAAAGTAATGATAAGGTTTTGTGAAAACCATGATCATCTTATGAAAAATTCAATTGAATGAATGCTCAAGTTATTACTTTAAGTTAGCTAGTTAGGCAAAAGTGATAAATCCAATCTTGGAGGATTTGAGGAATATTTTTAGAAAACAATAAACTTATATGATTATAATTTGATCCATTTATGGAAGAGGGGTTGAAATTCCTAAAAGATGGAAGAAGCTAGAACCAAAAATATTGTCATAAGTGGAATAATAGATTGAATGGTCAAGGAAAACTTGTTGATACAAAGCTTAAAATTATAAAGCAGTATAATTATACTTAAGGTAGATGGTTGTGTTAGTGATGGATGATCTCGGCTTATGAGTTGTCTAATGGTGTAAACACCAAAAGAAAGGATGAGACCCATGGTGTAGTGTACAATACACCGACATTCCTTATCTATTTGGGTTACACTAAGAATAATTGCATTAGCTAGTGAGAACGTGTTTTCCAATCACTAGGGTATAGGTTTCATATAGGATATGGTCATTATTGTACTTATGATATAAAAATGAGTTAATGTAATTTATAGTTATTAAAGAGAAGATATGCGTGAAGCACACAAGTTCTCCTCGTACGTTAGCACAATCACTCAATGCAAGGTCTAGGAAAGATGAGAATGCAAGGGGTCGTGTTATGAAGGAAGATTAGTTGGAAATAAACTTATTTCTTACATGATGAGAAAATTGAAGGTAAAACATTTATTTGACTTTATATATATGTTTAGGACTTAAAATCATCAGGGATGATGATTCACAAGGGGGGAAGTATGTTACACCTTGTTTCATAGATACTAAGTTACTTTTACCTTCATGAGTGAAAATGTTGATAAATGCAAATTATGACTTTAATATGTATACTAGGTGAAAGAAATATTGAAATATGCATTAAGATGATATTGCTTTTAAAGGAATGAATATGTTTTATATTGATGAAATTCTATGAAAGAATATGTATTGCAATGTGAATATTTTAAATGCTTTGTCAATGCAAATGTTTTATAATGCTAATATATTTAATATGAATGGCTAAATAATATGCAATGCATTAGGATGGATGCAAGAAGAAGTCGATCCCTCAAGTACGTGAAGGGGAGTATCACTTAGGAGAGGAGCTTCGTTTGGTAACCCCTCAATAAGCCTAAACCGAGCTTTCACACACTCACCTCTAGTTTACTGAAGTCAAGTCACTAGTTTGGGAAACGGTAAGTGTTGATGGGTTTTTTTGCACTTCTCAACACAAACAACACACAAGTGTGATGCCTCTCTTGAAAGGTTAAAATATGCAACTAAGTTTTAGAAAATCACCTCAAGGTCTCTCGAGTGTCAGGTCATGACTTGCAAAAATAGCTCAGTTGTTCGTTGTGATTTGTTGGTAATCACAAGGGGCCTTTATGGTTCACAAAGAATGGAAGTTTTGGGTCTAAAAATTAAGTTTCATAAGTTTTGGAATGATGGATAGAAGCTGCAAGTTTAGAACAACAAACTAAAGCTCCTTTTTTCATCAGATTTGGCTTTACAATGATGCTAGAACTTGTCTTTAACTTCAAATTTTAAAAGAAATAGCAAAAGGGAAAGGGGTTAGAAGTTTTCCTAAATCTACAACTAAGATGAATAGTAACAATGAAGGATGCTATAGTGGAAAAACTTCCCAAACTGAATTTTACTTAAACCAGGGATAGCCCACAGTTTCATAAAACTAGTGCAATCTTCAAGGGGTCTTTTCAGATTTTTAGATTGTACATTCACCTATTTAGCATGAACAAACAGTGAACTAAGGTGTAGCAAATAAACAAGCCCAGACTAACTTTACACAACAGTTTGTCATCAACAAATTGTCAAAAGTATGGGTTGGAAGTGCATCAAACACCATAGCATACATCCACCATTAAAGCACAACATGAACTACTAGCAGAAAATGAACTTAAACATGAAATAACAATGTTGAAATAAACTATTGGAGATAGAATCATGCACACATGAAGAGAAATACACAAGAAACCATTAGTTCAATGCTTTGCTCATATATTTTGCAGTAGCATGTCTTTACACAATAACTCATCTCTCCATTTGCAAATGAGGAACAAGCCCCTATTTATAGTTTTCCAAAAGAAAAATGAATGGCCAAGATTCATTTTCAACTCAGGGTTTACATCAAGTCCAAGATGAGTACAATATTTCACAATATAAAATTGGTAGCCATTTTGTCTTTATTCTATTTTATTTTCTAGCCAATTTTTTCCTGTAGCCTATTTCGTCCTGTAGCTAGAAATTATAAATATTTATCTTCTATTAGATTATTTCCAGCCTCCTATTGTATAACAACATATTCGATGAGCTTCTTTGTAACCTCCAAAAGCTTGGTATGTTGTAGGAATTATGACTTGCTGGTAAATAAGGCCTTGCACGAATCCATATGCATGTTCATCTTGTCCATTTAATTCATTTACTCCTCCCTCCAATAGATGGCATGGCTTCATATGCTAGTCCTTCAATGAGTTGATCCTTTATCCCTCCAAACATCCTGAAAAACACTTGCATCATAAAATATCATAATTTAAACCTCCAAAAATATTAAAATTTATCAATTTATAGTCCAAGAAAATTTCATATTTTGAAAAATATTTCCATTTTTGGAAATTTCCTATTTTGGAAGAGAAATCAATTTTGAGAATATTTGCATTTTAAGGAAAAATTCCATTTTTGGAAAAAAAATCTATTTCGGAAAAAAATCCATTTCAAAAAAACTTTCCATTTTTGGAAATTTTCCTTTTTTATGACAATTTCCTTTTCGACATTTCAAGAAACTTTCCTTTTCAGGAAATTGAATTTTGAGGAGATTTCACTTTTGAGTGCTAGAGCAATGTGGAAGCTAGAAGGTGGGAAGTAGGACAAGTTTGTGTCGTAAAAATTCCATTGGGGACCATGACATCCGCAAGGCATCTTTCCACATGAAATGTTCCACAAAGCCACAACTCTTAGCAATTTTAAGTTTGTTTAAATTAAGCACATGAAAGATGCATTAGGAGGGTTCCTAGACCTATATGCAAGAGCATTTTGATGAAAAACTAGAATCACGAACCCAGAATATCTAGTTCTGACTTTCACGCTAGGACAAACGAACTGAGCACTCGACCAAAGGATCAAAACCACTAGTTAATCTAACCTTCTATATGCTGAAAATCCAAGTGTGTGTAGATGCATTCATTCCATCCTTAAGTCACTATAGGAACCTAAGCTCTATCAAGTTAAGCTACATAATTGATTATAACTCCAAAAGCATCTTGGACATTGCCTTTTTTCCACTCAAGCATCCATAGCCCCAACGAGGTTGTTGTTGTCCTTCTCCTGAACATTGCTCTACTGTCGGTCGGGCATCCATAGCCCCAATAGAGTTATTCAGATCCTCCTGAAAGTTGAATTTTATTTTGATTTTCATTGTTTTCTTTCTTTTTCTTTTCTTTTTTTTCTTTTGATATTTTGTTTCTTTTTTTCATTTCAATCTGCAAGTAGTGAAGCTTGCACTCAGGGTTGAGAATCACAGTGGCATTGAAGTAGAATTTTAGACTTCTCACTTAAATAGACTTCACAAAGGAGCCTATAGTGACCTCAGGATTCTTAAAATGTGTGAAAGATACAAGATTTCATAATACATCAGAATTGGATCAAACCAATAACTTATCCTCTTTGAATCAAGCATCTAGGTCACTTGACACTTACAAAAAACCCTCACCGTCCACTCTGAAAACTTGATTGAATTTTCTTGAAGAAATAATAAGAACACCATGTAATGAAATGGTTTTTGTGCTTGCAAACATACCCATCTGGAAATGAGCGGACCCCAAGCAAAGAAGCACAGTGGAAGCAAACCCAAATTGAAAGGAAACTAGCCTAAGGAAACCACCTAAACTAACCAAAGCGAGAAAGCGAAAGAAAACTAAAGGGAAACTAATCTACAACAATCTAATCTATGACAAACCAACTAATCTAATGAAAGCAGGAAAACAAGCTATGTACAAAGAAACCAACATTACTCATATTGAACTATGTACAAAGAGATTTAAATTGCATGCTTAGAGAAATCAAATTGACACACACCCCCGTAGAGTTTCGTAATACATGTATAATCAATAGGGTGATTGTAACCATCCTAAGAAATGCAAATTCATCATTATATTCTGAAAGATAAAACTTTATAGTGCAGTATTCAAATTTAATAACAAGATCAACAAACACTAAGAGTTGAGGTGATTCTTGGAGCCCGTGATCAATCCACAAAGAAGTCCCTCTTCCCTCATTCCCATAATCAAAATGATAAGTACAAACATTCATAAGAGTAGGGAAAGATAAAACCTAGATGTTGTCATGCAAGGGCAGTAGTATTTGACAAGTCAAAGCATGTGTGGTGTCATCTGACTGTGCATCATCAACTTCAAGTGGACATAGCTGATGGTGTTGTATCCCTTTCGCATTGCAAATCTACAAAGATAATCAAGTTGACCAGGCAATAGACATTGTGAAGAATCAAAATTTTTGAATTCAAGGAACATTATACTTGATTCCATGGTTGCAAAAGGTTGAGAAAGCGAATCAACCAACACCTCTTCAAGATTCTCCTCATGATCAATAACCTCTATTTGTTGTCCTTCAAGGAGATACACACTATCATACTAATCATCTACAACCCTTATGTCCACTTGATTATTGTCCTCAAAAGGAAACACATTGTCCTCTTTAATCTCCTTCATGCGTATTTCAATTTGATGGTGCCTCATGTCATAAAAACATGATATGGACAAATTAGTTCTGCTAAAGTCATTAACATGCGAGGAGCAATCAGGGGCAAGGAAAGTGGAAGAAAGACTCCTCGTTGTAGTTTACAATTGGCATGGTATATCACCATTGTTGGTAGTCTCCAAGAAATCCCTGCTTTGGTCTTCTTTCCCTTGTCATTCATGTGCAAATAGTTGAAGTGGTTCATCAGGAAAATCATTGATATCCTTAGGTTGCTGCTCATCAACATACACATCTATTTCTATGTACCCATCATTTCCATATGCTAAAATGGTATCATTTTCCTCATCTGGGACCTCAAACGCTTCATCATTTGGAGGATCAGGTGATATATCTTCATCACTACCAACCTTTGAAACATACCCTTGCTCAACGTCATTATACCTCTGCAGTATAGCTCCAAGTGGGGAGAAATCAACGAATGACTCTACCACTTCAAGGGGACTGAAAGTTGATATGTAATTTCCCTCTAAGGATTCCTCATGAAGTTGATCATCCACTATGTGAAAATTATCTGCTAAAGGGGAGGACTCTTGATGGCCAATCAATGGTTCAACACTTGGGTTTGTCATATCATTAGTGGGACTATATTATTCCTCTTCTATTGCTTCCCTAAAACCCTCTTGTGAGCTATCACTTGGTTCTGGTTCTCCTACCTCCAATACCCTTCCTGAGATAGCAGCAAGGGGTCTTGCATTAGGCTACTCCACTTGTTCCTTAACTTTCCTAATGACTTCTTGACACAACCCACAAGTGAAATCTAAATGTCCAGAATCATGGAGCCTACACCAACCTAGTAGTAGCAACACCTCCAAATCTATCTTGTATCGTAATTCTAACCAGTCCCTCATAAGCCTTGAAACGAGTTCACCCTGCCTTTCTAGCACTAGATCTTCATCAATGCTTGTGGAAGGAGTTTGATGGTGAACTGCTTCAACTTGTGGTTAATCCCACTCCTCTAGATATTCTTCTTTAGGTTTTGAATCACCTTCATCTATAAGAACAACATCCTCAAGTCCCATCTTGTTTAGACTCTCATCATGGCTTTCTGTTGTCCCAAGAATTTCAGCCTCTTATGATTTTCAACATCTGTGTAGGTTGTTCCAGCATGTACTGTTGCAGATTTTTCTGATTCATCTTCGGTCTATTTCCTTTCAATTGCTAACTGTTCTTCTTCTTTAGTAAATATCTACTCTTCATTGTTGTTGGTTGCTCTTTCTGATTCAAACAACTTTTAGCTCGATCAATAATGTTTGCACATGAGGAACAAGTGAATTTTGAATGAGGTGAATTATGTACCTTGCACCACCCAAACAATAGTAACTCCTCTAAGTTTATTCCATCCTTTTTGCTCAGTTGTTCCTTGATCAGCTCTTCAAATGCTTTAGCTGCAACATCAACAAGTTCTTCTGGATTTGCAGAAACTAAAGGTTGGTGCACTTCCCAAAAGAAGATTTCTCTCTACAATGCCATTTCAATTCTATTCAAGAATGTTAGACATTCCAATTCATTATCCCTGTAAGTGTTATCAATTCTGCATTTTTCTAACAAAGCAAAGTGATGCAATGGCTCCTTCAATCTCCTACTCAAATCTTCTTGAAGATGAGGGGTATTGATCTGCAATTGTTGCTCCATCTCAACTCAGATGTTGTTTTGTCTTCCAATTTTTTGATTTTTTAAAACTTTTTGTGCATGATGAGATCTATGGTATCTCAGATTTCTCTTGAAGGTACATTCAACTTCTAGATTTGCAGCTTTGAGCTCAGCCCTCCTTCTAGCATTAGTTCTGTTGATGGGTATTTTTGCACTTCTCAACACAAACAGCACACAAGTGTGATGCCTCTCTTGAAAGGTGAGAATCTGCAACTAAGTTTTAGACAATCACCCTAAGGTCTCTTGGGTGTTAGGCCATGACTTGCAAAAATAGGTCAATTGTTTGTTGTGATTTGCTGGTAATCACAAGGGGCCTTTATGGTTCACAAAGCATGGAATTTTTGGGTCTACAAATTAAGTTTCATAAGTTCTGGAAATGATGGATAGTAGTTGTAAGTTCATAACATCAAACTAAAACTCCTTTTGTTCATCAGATTTGGCTTTACAATGATGTTGGAACTTGTCTTTAACTTCGGATTTTAAAAGAAACAACAAAAGGGAAAGGGGTTAGAAGTTTTCTTAAATCTGCAACTAAGATGAACAGTAACAATGGAGGATGCTACAATGGACAAACTTCCCAAACTGAATTTTACTTAACCAAGGGCAACCTATAGTTTCATAAAACTAGTGCAATCTTCAAGGGGTCTTTGCAGATTTTCAGAATGTACATTCACTTATTTAGCATGAACAAATAGTTGAATTAAGGTGCAACAAATAAACAAGCCCAGACTAACATTACACAACAATTTTTCATCAACAAAATTGCCAAAAGTATGGGTTAGAAGTGCATCAAACACCATAGCATACATCCACCATTAAAGCACAACATGAACTACTAGTAGAAAATGAGCTTAAACTTGAAATAACAATGCTAAAATAAACTATAGGAGATAGAATCATGCACACATGAAGAGCGATACACAAGAAACCATTAACTCAATTGTTTTCTCGTATATTTTGCAGTAGCATGTCTTTACACAACAACTCATCTCTCCTTTTTCAAATGAGGAGAAAGCCCCTATTTATAGTTTTCCAAAAGTAAAGTGAATGGCCAAGATTGATTTTCAATGAATGGCCCAAATTCACTTTCAACTCAAGGTTTACATCGAGTCCAAGATGAGTACAATATTTCACAATATAAAATTGGTAGCCATTTTTTCTTTAGTTTATTGTGTCTTCTAGCCAATTTCATCCTGTAGCTATAAATTATAAATATTTGTCTTCTATTAGATTGTTTCCAGCCTCCTTTTGTATAACATATTCAACGAACTTCTCTGTAACCTCCAAAAGCTTGGCATGTTGCGAGAATTTTGACTTGCTGGTAAATAAGGTCTTGCACAAATCCAAATGCATGTTCATCTTGTCCATTTAATTCATTTACTCCTCCCTCCAATATATGGCATGGCTTCATATGTTGGTCCTTCAATGAGTTGATCCTTTATCCCTCCAAACATCGTGAGAAGGCCCTGCACCATAAAATATCATGATTTAAACCTCCAAAAAATATAAAATTTATCAATTTATAGTTCATCAAGAAAATTTCATATTTTGAAAAACACTTTCCATTTTTGGAAATTTCCCAATTTTGGAAACTTTCCGCTTTTGGAAACTTTCTATTTTGGAGATTTTCCATTTTGGAAACTTTCTATTTTGGAAACTTTCCATTTTGTAAATTTTCCTATTTTTGGAAGAAAATCAATTTTGAGAATATTTGCATTTCAAGAAGAAAAAATCATTTTGGAAAAATCTATTTTGGGAAAAAATTTCATTTCAAAAAACTTTCCATTTTTGGAAATTTTCTTATTTTAAGATAGTTTCCTTTTTGATATTTTGAGAAACTTTCCTTTCCAGGAAATTGAATTTTGAGGAGATTTCACTTTTGAGTGTCAGAGCAATGTAGAAGCTGGAAGGTGGGAAGTCGGACAAGTTTGCACCGTAAAAAGGACATTGGGGACCACCACATCTGCAAGGCGGCTTTCCGCATGAAATGTTCTGAAAAGCCACAACTCTTAGCAATTTTAAGTTTTTTCAAATTAAGCACATGAAAGATGCATTAGGAGGGTGCCTAGACCTATTTCTCAATGATTTAACCCCTTTTGAAAAATACAAAAATTTGGAATGCGAAAGTTGGAGGATTTAGCGTCATTTGCAACAACATTTCACAAATGGACTTTCGCGGATGGAAACCCACATACGACAACCCCAACATGGAAACCCGTGGATGGCGACCCGCACATAGAAACTTGTGGGCGATGACTCGCAATGAAATTTATGCAACATCTCCAAATTTAGTAAATTTGAGATTTTTCAATTTTAGCATGTGGGAAAAGGGGCAGAAAGAGTGCGTAGACATATTTCTTTAAGTTTTGACTCATTTTGAAAAATATGGAAATTTGGAATGCAAAATTCGGAGGGTTCGGTGTCGTTTGTAACGACATTTCATAGACAGACTTCTGCGGACGAACTTCCTCTTTTAGTTTCCGCAATGTCTAAACAATTGGCGAATTTGACTCAAACCTCTTTGGGCATGTGGAAACATTCATTTTATGGATCCTAGATGTTGAAAACTTGAAGTTTGCACCCCTTTTGGAAACGCAGAGATTCAGAATGCGGAAGTCGTAGGGTTCGACGCCGTTTGCAATAGCATTCCACATATAGAAACCTACAGACGACAACCCACACACGTAAACCCACACACAGAAACCTGCAGATGGCAACCCGTGCACGGAAACCCACGGATAGTGACCTGCACACAAAAACTCATGGACGGTGACCCATAGTGAAATTTTTGCAACATCTCCAAACTTAATGAAACCTTGGCAGTTCACTTAGGCATCATGGGAACATCCCAAATCCATAGGAAACTTGTCCCCAAAGTCAAAAAATGAAGACGAAAGTGAAGCAAAAGAGAGGGGGGCCAGGTTGACAGAAGTAGAGCAAAAAGCAAAAAAAAGGGGGTCCCTGCCTTCAGGGTGGCATGTGTGAAAAACATACACAATAGTAAGTTATCCTTAGCCTTATTTGAGTATGATTTAGAAGACGTTATGATATTGTCTATGAATGTTTTGATTTGGGTTATGTGTTTGAGTCTCTTATCTTATGTGAGTTCTTCATTGTGTTTATATTTAATCGATGAGTTATATATATACACTTTGTGTATATATGTTGATCAATGGGATTGTGAATATATGTGTTTAAATGTCAAGGCATGATATATATAGTATATGTATATATATTAATATGCGTGTATGTGATGACGTTAATGGAAATGTCCATACGAGTATATTAATATATATATACATATGTGTATATGTATATATATCCATGCATTATTATGCGAAATGTATAAAATGGGTATATGCATTCGAATATTGAATGATGCATTTTATGAATTTATAAGTAATGTTTAAATAGCACTGGAATATTCATCTAAAGCACATAATACATATAAATCACAACTTATACATATAATGTATAAGCGCATAAATGAAAGTAATAGCGCAACATTTTGAGGCAGTACATAAACTAAAAAGATTGCATAAGGTATTTTAATGTTGAGTAATGTAAACTTAGGAAACACTATCATATAGGGCATGGAATCAAAAGTGAACCAATGTTAGAGATAAATTTTCCAAGACTAAGTCAAAATATGAAGGCAAAGAGAATATACAATGTATAGGAACTTTGACCTAGTCTTTTCCAAATAGCAACCAAAAGAATAGGGTGTGTGATGTTTTATGTGGCGCCAATATACAAATAGTGAAAACCTAATAGAATTCTAATCTGTAAAACAAATTTCAACATATGAAGCAAATTGGAATGAGAGAAATAGTCAAATGAAAAGCTGGCCAAAATGATTCGACCTGTGGAAACAATAACCTTACATTTTTTAATGTTATTCTTGTTGTTCATAAGAATGAGTGACTCATTCTTTGTGGAGAAATCTGGTTGTGCATGTATTTACTATACAATGATTTTAGCTTCCACCTTTTCTTCTTCTTGCTAAGTTGAACCTTTTTGATTGAGAAGTGTCATCTTTAAGAGCTTGTTTCTAGCTTGCAGCTACTCACATTTTTGTATAAATAGAGGTGATTTCTCCCTCAAATGGTATGCATTATGCACTCTTGCTGCTAATTTTTTGAGTTGCTATTATTCAACTTTTTTGTGAGAGAGTTTTGGGGAAAGTAAGAGAGATAATTGGGAGTTGCAAGTTGATTTTGGAGAAGGCTAAGCTAGGAATCTAGTTTGAGCATTTGGAGCTTTGCATATATAGGCATGCAAATTTCTACTCCATTAGGAATTTTATGTTTTGAAAATATTGTATGACTTGTTTAGCTTGTTTGGAAAATAAGAAATTTATTTCATTATGAATAGGTTATTATCTTCTTTGGATAAGTGTGAAAGATTCTTGATGAATCTAGTCTAAGGAATTTTGTTATACTCCATATTATGGAATGAGTGTTTATAATTATTATTATATACTATGTTAAGATAAGCTTATACAATAGATGCTTAATTTGTGAAGTTGGGTTATAGAGTTACTTTGAATTAGTTAGTGGAAATGTCATCATTACAAAGTTATACAAACCTTGATTGATAATATTTACTTGATTAATTACTCATGTCTCCTTGAGATGGGAAGTGAATCTTATCCCTAGGGTTAGGGTATAAACTTACAGGTTATATCAATATTCAACAATAGGGTTAAGAGTTGTATTTTATGGTTATGTTATTATCTTATTTTGATTAAGAGTCTCTTCCTAATCACAAAACTCTAAAAGAGGACTCACATTTTGGTAACCCAAAACTATATTGTGAGAGGACTATGAGTATAGATGTACCAACTCCTCGCAAGTTGATAATGTCCTCCAGATGATATACAAATTTAGTAAACATTTGAATATTTGAGGTATTTAGAAAGAGAAGTTTTTGTGATTGGTTCATGTTCACTTGAACGTTACTTTACTTTTGATTGAAACCCTAGGTTGAGAATAACCTATCTGGTAGAGTTGTTTATTTGATTATTGATTAAAGCAAATAAGTTGGGATCAACCTATATGATCTAGTTGATCATTTGATTGTTGATTATACTTTCAATTGGAGTCGATTTATTGTTGAGACTATATTTTTTAATTAGTCATTTATTGATGAGATTATACTTTTGATGAGAATCATTTATTGTTGAGATTCACTCTTGAATGGAGTCAAGTATTGTTGAGATTGTGCTTTTGAAATAGAGACATTTAATGACTGTGACATTATGAATACCGTAAGGTTAATGTTGGGATTTGTGCCTCAAATTATTGGCTTGATATACTCCTTGAAGTCTTGTTTCTATCTCATATTGGCAGGACCTTGTTCTTAGTCCCCCCAATGCTTCGATGACCTCCACAGTTTGGTGCTAACTCTAATGTCTAGAAAGTGCACAAAACAAGATTAAGAGAAAACATGCAATGCAAATCTAAATGCAATCTAAGTTAAGCAACAAAGAACAAAGGAAAGTCAAAAACATAAATAAAACTTGAACAATCTCACCAAATTTGTACGTATTTCCATGATTCATCTCGATTGCCCTTCTCCATTTTGCTGTTGTAGTATAATTGCCCTCAGATTTTCAAAGTTTTTGCAAGTATAGCCTAAGATAGTGATTTAGTAAAACATCGAAGATTCAAGATAAGTGCTCTCAAAAGTCATAAGATTTCGAATTTTTGAGAGATTGGAATGAAGAATGACAGATCAATTTATAGAAAATTGATTATTCGAATGATAGGCCAGGATTGAAAGATCAACGAGATGGTTGAGATTGACTGATTAGACATGCATTCTAATAATAGTTAGTAATGACATGAGTGATACAAATTAGAAATAGAATTAAAGATTAAATAAATGATTTAATCTTCAGTTTGGTATTCAAAAATAGAAGAATTATCTTTGCATGACAAAGATAAAGATGGATTAAAGCAACTCTTGTTCGAATGCACACACAAGGTTTTAATTAATTAAATAGGAATATTTAATTAATTCGCATGTACACGCAAATTGAGTTAGAACTGACGATTGAATGATTTGATGAAGAGATTACTCGAGAACGCCACTCAAACATTAAAGCAAGAGTTAATTGAGTGATTTGAAATAGATCTTTGAGTCGAGTAAAAGTGAATACTTAGATAACTCACACAATTATCTAAATATAGAGGAATGCGTTAAAATAGAATTCATGAATTAAATAATTCATTTAATTCAAGATTTGATATTTGAAGAATAATTAAGTAAATAAGATTTATTTAATTAAGTGATGAAGGGATTTAAATGAATAATTAAATAAATAAAGAATTTATTTAATTATAGTTGAAGTATGATAAAGAGTAAATTAAATAAGAATTTATTTAATTTGAAAAGAAGGATAAGGTTAATTAGTAACATAATTAAATAAAAGGCGTTTATTTAATTAATCAGATAAAATAAAGAAAAGTGTGAATTAATTAAATAATTAAGATTATTTAATTAATAGAAGAAATGAAGACTATAGAGAATAATTAAATAATTGACATTATTTAATCATGACCATGAAGAATATGAATTATAAAGAATATTGAAGTCGCAGGCTTAAACCATATTTCGGTGTCTACATTTTCCCCTCTTTGATGCAATGTCATTTCGACGTTGTGTCAAAGAAAATCGATAACAAATATGCCCTAGTCATGCCCCAGTGTAAAACAGGTGAAGGTATGCCCCATTGGGAAAATTGACAAATTGTCAAAAAAGTTCAGAAAAATTTGGAAATGATCCTGATTAGTCCATTGGATAGCCAGAAATGCAGTGGAGTTGACAGAATTGAGTTTGGAAATGTTAGGGATGGGTACGAGTTGATAGAAATTGGAAGCTGACGTGGCCAGTAGGAAGAAAACCCTAGGTATATATAGAAATCAAGGTAAAAACCAATTCATTTTCACCCTCCTAGCTTTGAAAACTGAGAATTTGCTTTACACTCACAGCGACGATGTCCCCTGTTCTGAACACCCATCATCGAGCTTATAGGATCCGAACCTTCCAGAGGCTAGCCAACACGGACCCCTCGGTATGTACCTCAAACTTGACCTTTGAAATTTTCCATTTGCGAGTAATCTTAGCATTTAATTCAAAATTTATGTGTGTCATTTTAAGAAAAAGCCACATATGAATACGCAAAAGTTGCATTTGCATGCGAAAGAACGCATTTGAAATTTTAAGTTTACTGTTAGCGTAGGTTTGTTGCGGTTCGACACATTTGTAGGTTAATGAACCGTATTTGATAATCTGCATCGCATGTGCATTTAGAATAGCCGCATTTCTTTATTATGCAATGCATTTGAATTTCCCTCAACGCATTCATATTTCTTTCAATGCATATGTTATAGTGCAGCACCTATGTGATATAGTTAGCCGCATGTGAAAAAGAACGACGCATGTGTTTAATGAAATGACACATCTGAATTTTATGCACCACATATGTGAGATAACGACGCATGTGAAAAATAATGACACATTTGTCAAACAATGATGCATTTGAATAGCAGTTAATTATAGTCAATTTGCATTAGAATAGATGTTTGAGGCTGACATGAGGCATGTATAATGCTATTGTAGGTCGTGTTGGATACAGAATATAAATGAGATTCGAGACCGACGAACTTTTGATTCAGGGACAGCTTGCAGAGTGCAGAGCGACGTTTCCTATGGCACCTTGGTCTTCTTCACGTTACAGACATGCCCCAGATTCGGGTGAATCAGCGTTTATTGACAGCACTATGCAAGCGGTGGCACTCAGAGACATCATCTTTTCACCTACTGACTAGAGAGGCCACTGTTACTTTGGAGGATGTCTATAGGATCCTCATACTTCCTATTATAGGCACACGGGTGACATATGATACCTAGAGGGGTGCAGCCGAGATGTGTAGATACTACCCACATGTGAACATCAGGCAGTTAGGGTTTGACCACTATGAGAATAGGTGGTGTGTGTTGGCTTAGAGGTATAGGTAGCTAGAGTGTCTATTATGTACATTGATAGGCGGCATAGTTCTTCTTGACCGTCGAGGTCATGGTTTTCCCATGGGATGGGGGGAGATGCTAGTAGGCATGCTGGAGTGTCGAGTGGTGTATGCTTGGGGTTCATGTCTGCTCAGTATGTTATACTTTCATTTGCATGATATTGCCTACTGAGAGGCACAGTCTATGAGTTGTGGTACCACGCTCCTGATGGTATGGGCGTGGGAACACATTGCTATTTTCTGGCCACTAGTGATAATTGACCTTCCACACGGAGCTCCTTATGCCTTCCGCTATGCGGGGGCTAATACTCAGCACCACATAGGAGATACAGGTTATTTCAGGCATGCCATAGACACGATGGTGCAGTTTACATGGAGACCTTACTTGGGCTGCGCTGATTGGTCAGACAAGGATGAGCATTTTCTATTTTTCCAAAAGGTACAATTCTTGATTGGGCAGACAGTGTCACATGTCCACATTATAGAGCGCCAGTTGCCAGATTGTGTCCTACGGTAGTTTGGAGAGGTGTAGGATGTGCCTAGAGGACGAGCAGAGTTTGCAAGATCATCATGAGAGGTCCCCCTATGGGGCCCAGAGATTCCAGTGGCCACAACTGAGGCAAACATAGATGCATTGTAGCCAATTCCATGGGGATGGAGGGATGGTCCAGCAGACCCATGGACCACAGAGGAGTTTGATCAGTAGTGGGTAGTACATAGACCGATTCCATTGACAGATCCAGAGCAGCCAGCGCCAGTAGAGCGGCGAGGGACAGGTCCACGAGGCAAGCATGGTAGAGGTAGAGGTTAGAGAGATGGAGGAGATGATGGTCGAGGTGGATGAGGAGGGGGTAGGAGAGGGAGACGTGGATGGAGGGGACGAGGGCCACCATTGTCACCGATCCTTGAGGAGGGATGAGGAGATGAGGATGTGGCCATGCCAGACATTGGGAGAGGAGGGGAGGAGGTAGATGTGGCAATAGATGGAGAGGAGGAGCATCCCAGAGAGGAGGCCATTCCAGATATCCCAATAGAGGAGGAGGCAGGCAGAGAGGAGGCAGAGATTGATGCCTTGGGCTTGTTGTGTGTCTACCAGGAGGATGACGAGGAGGATGATGATCATGAGAGAGAGATTTGCGATTAGATTTTAGAGGAGTTGGATGAGGAGGAGGATGGGGTAGTGAGGGCCAGGCAGGATGACACAGTGGCAGTGGATCTGGACATAGATACATTGTGTACTTAGGTTGCATCCTTGGAGGAGCAGATGAGAGTCCTGATGTCTAAGAGAGATGTGTATCGGATGGAGAGGGATAGAGCAGTGATGGATAGAGATCAGGCCATAGCTCGGAGACAGGAGACTGAGCAGAGATTCACAGAGCTCAGAGCCTTATGTTCTAGACCATCAGTTTCCTTTTCTAGAGAGTTAGTCAAAGCTGGGGAGAGAGAGGTATTACCATGATTTATATGAGGTAGATATTCCTCCAGAGAGACGGGCTCCCAACTTCTCATAGGCACGTAGCAGTGGGTCATAGACCAGGACCCACACCAAGACAGTTAGCACAGAGGGTGTGGAGCAGCCATGCAGAGTAGGTCCCTATGACAGGCCTCCCTTAGCTCACAAGTCATCGGGTTCCCAACATCACTCATCACGCACTACAACCACGATAGCAGCGGAAGTTCAGGATAGAGATACTTCTTGATATGCCTCGAGACATTATACTATGATTATATAGCCTGCGGGCTTCCATGTATTATTGATACATTATGACATCGTGATGTGACATTGTTGAGCGAGATATTTGTATATATATATGATTTTGGCGGTGATTCTCATGATATGCATTTCTATGTAGTGATTATGCAGTTTTTATTTATACATGTGATGGATGATCATATTTATTTTATGATTTTTATGCAGCTAATAATATAATGTTGATGCTATATGATGTATGCAATTTATAATTATGAGATGTTGTATGATGTCATATGTATAATGCATGCTACATGTGATGCTAGACAAATGCAATGTGATGCATGTATTTACATTTGTTTTATACATGGAATGCTTATGATATGTATTGCATGATGATGAATGTACATTATGTCATGATTTCCTAAATATGATAAATGCCTAGATGTATTTCTAACATGTATGTGTATGCAGGATGACTTGTATTGTTGTGTGTCACAGGACTCCATCATAATGCAAGAAATAAGAACTGTTAGTGTGGAAAGAAAGATTGAGAAATAACAAAAGAGATGTGATAGATGTTAGTATTAGGAATCTTCGATGTTTCGCTATACCACAAAAGGTATTGCACTTTATCATCATTGGGCGGGACTGATACAAGTGGAGATAAACACCATGATATGACATAGATCATTGTGTGCAAGGTCAGCTACTTGCCAACAATAGACAGTCGCAGACAAGGAGTGTCATTAACTCATACTAAGGGCACAGGTTGCCCCAGTCTTTTTTTCAAGACAAACCATAGACAACAAACAAAAGAAAAGATAGGTCATGAGACGTCATTGCTCCTCTAAATCCTTCATGGGACATCCTTGAGGAAACTAGTAACATGACTAAAAAAAACAAAGTTTAAAAGACAATTTACAGACAGTGGTCAAAGAAAACAAAATTCTGATACATAGTTGCTTCTCTAAATCCTTCATGGGACATCCTTGAGAAAGCTAGTAACATAATTCCTAGTCATCAATTCAAGATAAATGATAAGATAAATAAGCCATAAAGTCAAAAAGCCAGTAAAATATTTTCCAAAACTTGATTTGTTTGTTGAATTTGTTTTGATTGATAAAAGGATTGATTGATAGAGCCTGATTGCAAGAGATACACATACCGAATAAGACTTTGAGTCTGGTTTCGATGTTATGACTATCTGTATAAGGCATGACAAATCCTAGTTTCAGAAAGACATGTATCATATAAGACGTTGAGTCAGATGTCGTTGATGTGATAACCTATGTAAGGCTATGTTTGATTGTTTGACCTTGTTGATTATGCAGGAAGGACTCATCCTCTATAAGACATAGATTGTTTTTCCGATAGCTGTATTCAGGAAGGACTCATCCTGAATAAGATACCGGTTGGTTGTCATGATGATGTTTGTTTCCAGGAAGGACACATCCTGTAGCAGACATTTTTTGATCTATTTTGATTATTTTGTTTGGCAATTTGTTTGATTTGACTTAGAGACATTGTTCACTTGTTCACCAGATTGGTGCATGACTTGATATGACGTGTTGAAAATTGACTGTGTGTGACAACAAACCCTAAAGGACTGACCTAGTGCGGCCTCGGGGGCTCATCGATTGATGGCCTTGCCTACGTTATACACGCAGAGACCTCGTAGTTCAACTTGACCAATGACCTTGTCATATAGAAGCATGATTTTATATAGACAAACCTAAACGGACTGACCTAATGCCTTAGGGGCACATCGATAGATGGCCTTGCCTACGTCTAGTCACAGAGGCAACGTAGTTCAAAAAATGAGAAAGACTGACAAGTGCGACTAAATTTTCCTTTATTTTTGGATTTTCGAAATGTTTTGATTTTTTTGTCTTTTTGAAGTTTTCTAATGTTTTTGTGTTTTCTCAGGCCATTTTGTGATGTTTGTGGATTTTTCATGGTTTTACATTTTCAACACAGCCAATGGAAAAATCAATATGACACATGTCAAGTGTTTTCCCCCAGTCGAGTATAAGACCAATTGATTATGAATAGGATAAAATGGGCGATATGAAATGCACTTGATGTCAACCATTCCAGGTTATGGGAAAGACTACCACTTATTATGAATGGTATATACAAGAGATGGATATGAAAGATAGGGGATATGTACAGGGATAGGTTGTATGTACCGGGTAGTGGACTATGTATAGGGATAAGGACTATGTACAGGGATAGGTAGTATGTACAAGGATAAGGACTATGTACAGGGATAAGGACTATGTACAGGGATAGGTAGATTAGAATAATAGTAGACAAAGGAGAAAAGTGAAGTACACATGGCACCTGTTTGTCAGGTTTTCACCATGGTACCTATCCAAAGCGCCACCGAAGTGGTTTTCACTATTAGACAAATTATTTGTCTTTACTATTTTCTAGATTATCTAATTTTTTTGGTGTTACCAAGACACCTGTTTGCCAAGTTTTCACCTTGGTAACAATTTTTTTGATTTTATGATTTTTTTTGTATTTTCTGCTAATTAAGACAAAGGCTCCCAAAAGCTACGTGTAGAACTTCTTCAGATGCAGATTATTGATTAGCGAGGACAATGGTTCCCCTTCAGGAGTAGAGAGTTGGTATGCTCCTGATCCAAAAGCTTCTATAACAATATAAGGTCCTAACCAGTTTGGTTCAAAATTTCCTGGTTTGTCTCTTTCTGCTTGATTCTTCGGGTTCTCCATTAAAACCAGGTCACCAATTTCAAAGTTTATGTTCAAGACCTTCCTATTATAGCTACGATGAAGGTGATTCTGATATGCTTGAAGATGGTCTAGTTCCTTTTGTCTTCGCTCATCTAGGAATTCTAACTCATGGAGTTTCGATACTCGGTACTCTTCATCATCAATGTGGCCTTTCAAGGATACCCTTAGGGAAGGAATATCAACCTCAATAGGAAGAATAGCTTCAAAACCAAAGACTAGTGAATAGGGAGTGGCACTAGTGGGAGTACGGATACTTGTGTGATAAGCCCATAAGGTAGGATTAAGCTGTAAATGCCAGTCATGACCAGCATCATTGAGAGTCTTCTTGAGGATTCTAATGATGGTCTTGTTAGATGCCTCCACTTGGCCGTTACCTTGTGGGTAGTATGGAGTAGAAAAGTGATGTTGAATATTAAATTCATCACAAAGGTGGCAGACTTCTTGGTTCTTAAATGGGCAGCCATTATCGGTGATTATGGACTGAGGGACACCATACCGATAGATGATATAGTTCAGGATAAATTTAGAAATCTGTGTGCCAGTAATGTATGTCATAGGAATGGCTTCAATCCACTTCTTAAAATACTAAGTGGCAGTGATAATGAATTTGTGTCCATTAGATGATGTGGGGTGGATCTTACCTATGAGATCGAGTCCCCATTGGACAAAGGGCCATGGTGACGTTATAGAATGAAGCTCCTATGTTTGCGCATGTATCAAGTCTCCATGAACTTGGCATTGGCGGCATTTCGTTACAAAGACATATGAGTCTTTTTCCATAGTAGGCCAGTAATAACCCAGTCTCATAATCTTTTTGGCTAAAGTAGGACCGCTAGAATGGGAACCACATCTACCCTCATGCACCCCACGCAAGGTTGCTTGTGCTTCAGTAGAATCAAGACATCTTAGTAGGGTATTATCTAAGGCGTGTATATATAGGGTGTCTCTGACAATGGTGTATTTGGCTAACTTGCGAAGGAATGTCCTACGTTGGTTGTTTGATAGGCCAGTGGGTATGACTTCGGCATGAAGGTAGTCATAGATTTCTTTGTACCATGGGGAATCAGGACCAACAATTTCACACACCATTTCAGAATCTGGGATATCGTAGGCTGGGACCAAAAGTTGTTCTACCAAGAACTCAAACTTAGGCACGTTGTTAGGAATGTCGAGAAGTGATGCAATTGTAGCCATAGCGTCAGCTGCCCTGTTTAAAACACAAGGTATCTGATGAAATTTGACTTTGTCAAAGTACTCTTTAAATCTATCAGCCATGCATTTGTAGGGAGAAAGCTTCTCATCCTTAGTCTCATAAACATCATTTACCTGTCTGATTACTAGTTGGGAATCGCCATATACCTTTAGGTTCTTAATTTTCCACTTAACTGCCATGCGTAACCTTGTCACTAGAGCTTCATACTCTACTTTGTTGTTAGTGCATGGAAATGCAATCCTGAATGACTTAGGGATGGAATCACCCTATGGTGTGATAAACAGTATACCAGCCCTTGAGCCATGATTTGTATGTGAGCCATCAAAGTATAGTTTCCATGTTATGTTTGTGTCAATTGTGAATATGAACTCATCAGGAAAATATGCAACTAATGGGTGATTTTCCTGTATGGTTGTGTTAGCTAACTGATCAACAATGACTTGTCCTTTGATAGCCTTTCTTTCTACATACTGGATATCATACTCACTAAGTATCATAACTCATTTGGCCAATCGCCCTGTTAATGTTGCCTTGCTGAGAAGATATTTTAGAGGATCTATTTTGGCAACCAGCATTGTTTGGCGGTTTAGCATATAATGCCTTATTTTTTGGGTAGCAAATACTATGGCAAGACAGGCACGTTCAATAGTACTATAGTTGAGCTCATAACCTACCAAAGTCTGACTAATATAATAGACTGCCCTTTCATGACCTTCATCGTCATTCTGTGCAAGCAATGCTCTAAGTGATGAATGGGTTGTTGTAATATAAAGAATCAATGGTCTACCTTCAACAGGTGGCATTAAGACTGGTGGTGTGAGTAAATATTCTTTAATCAGTTGAAAAGCCTCTCCACACCTAGCTGTCCATGCAAAGGGTACTCCTTTCTTAAGTAGATGTCGAAAAGGATGTGTCTTATCTACTAACTACACTATAAATCTTTTGATGGATTGCAGTCTTCCTTGTAGTGTCCTTAGTTGACTGAGATTAGTGGGTGGAGGCATGTTTATGATTGCTTTCACCTTAGCCAAATCCACTTCAATGCCTCATCTGGAAATGATATAGCCTAGCAACTTTCCTGACTTGACTCCAAACACACATTTCTTTGGATTGAGTCTCACTTTATACTTCTCCAGCCTTTGAAATATCTTGTCTAAAACCTGTAAGTGTTTTGCCCTTGTCTTGGATTTTACAATAAGATCATCGGCATAATCTTCCATAAGAGTGTGTAATAGATCATGAAATATGGTGGTCATGGCACGTTGATAGGTTGCTCCAGCATTCTTGAGTCTGAAGGGCATAACATTCCAGAAATATGTTCCCCAAGGACAAGTGAAAGCCGTCTTAGGTTGGTCTTCAGTTGCAATTCTGATCTGGTTATATCCTGAAAATCCATCCATAAGGGACATCTCATATCCCACTGTCATGTCAACTATCATGTCTATGTTAGGCAAAGGGAAGTCATCCTTCAGGAAAGCCTTGTTGATATCTCTAAAATAAGTGCAGATGCGGATGCCCCCAGTTGGTTTAGTGACCGGTACAAGATTGGAGATCCAATCAGCATAGTTGATTAATCTTATGAAACCAACATCTAAGAGTTTCTTGAGTTCTACCTTGACTAATAGAGCAATCTGTGGGTGCATTTTTCTCAATTTTTGTTTCACTGGTTTGGCACCTGGTTGTAAGAGAAAATGATGCAGAACAAGTTCAGGATCCAACCCCGGCATGTCTGCATATGACCAAGAAAAATTTATCTATCTCTATGCAAAGAAGTTGTGGAACTTTGGCTGGTCTTCTGTTGTCAATGACGCTGCAAAATAAACCAGTCGAGGATTCTCTTTTGTGCCTATGTTGACTTCTACCGATTCTTCCATGAGCATGGGTGACTTTTCCTATGCAATGGGGAGAATGTGCAAACCTCCATCCTTAGGTGCCTCAGAGAGGTTTTCACCTTTGGATGTGTCCTTTCTTTTTACTTTTTCACTGTCTAAAGGTGCCTTTCGGTTTTCACCTAGAGACTCGTCCTTTTTGTCTTGTTTATTCTTTTTCTCATTTTTGCGACTGGAGGGTTGAATAGATTTCCCAAAGTATGCTTTGTTGTCCAAGTCAATGGTAAAACCAGCCTTATGATCACCGTTAGGTATGCCTTCTCGTAATCCCAGGAACTCAGCAATTGCTTCGTCGTTCTCAAAAATGTCTAAGACGGGTGTGTCTTGTTGGTCCCAATCAATGAGTTGGGGATAAACTAAGGGTGTGTCATCGTCGAAGTTATCAAATTTTAATGGGGTCAAGGTAAAGATTGAATTATTCATGTGGTCACAAAAGTCTTGTACTAGGTCCTTTTTGCTCTTAGGTTTGGATCTAGGTGGATTGATAGGTGGGCCTAATGCCAAGGTTTGACTATCTAAAATAGATGGCTTACGTTGCCAAGAGGTAGGATCAAGTGATTCCCAATAGTAATGTTTAAACCATTCCTCTTTTATCATTTTCTTTGGTGGACAGGAATTCAATGGATTTGGTGAGGAACTTAACATCAAGTCAAGTTCTCCAAATAACTTGTCAAGATCCATGAAAGAAGTAGAGGATAGGGAATCCCACTCATCATCATTAGAGTTAGGGGAGTCACAATGATATTGTTCCATTGGTTCATGAGATGTCTTAATATCTTCTGAAGCACTTACTTCCTCAATTAAGGGTGATGTGGTACTAGGAACGCCAATCTGAATTAGTTGAAACCCTAGCCCCACGCATTTTGGCCACTGAGAAACAAATATTGGTTCAATCCTCCCATCTTGGTTTAAGCCTAAACCACTTTTTCCATCATATCCCTTGCTCTGCATGATTGTGAAACCCTTTCCATATAGATCTATAGGAATATGAGCAAGTAAGAGAGGTTCTTCATCATCTTCCTGATGCAACCAGGAAGTGACATCTTCTATATTTACGGCCTCTTTGCTTAATTCTCCCCATTTAATGAAAGTTGTTGTGGGTGGAACATGTATAGTGATCATAGACTGTCCCCTACCTATTGTAGGTAAACCATATGACTTAGGAGGAAACAAATGGCTAACACAATAAGATGTCATCATGTAATACTCTCCACAACCCTTGTCTTGGATCTCAACCCTAGGAGTGGTAGGAATTGAGGGTGAAATAGATGTTCGAGTGAGTGTGGATGGATCAACATAGGAACATGGATTGGAAAATGAAGCCTCTTGGTTCACTAGCACTTGATGTTGGGGGATCTCTTTTAGATTGGTGCAATATTGAAATGGATCAGGATCACCATCTATAGTTATTTTTGTGCCATTGTAAGGGAATTTAAGACATTGATGATATGTGGAAGGGACCGCCTTCATGGCATGAATCCATGGTCTACCTAGTAGAAGGTCATAAGGGAGGGTGAGATCCAAGACCTGGAACTTTGTCTCCATTACTGCAGGACCAATTCTAATATGAAGTGTTACCACCCCCTTTGATTTTTGTTCCTCATCATCATAAGCTTTAATGGAAATAATTTTGGTCATGTCTACACATGCTTCTGAGATACCTAATGCCTTAATTAGTTTTAAAGTGCATATATTTAACCCTACTCCTCTGTCTACCAAAACTCGTCTAATTTTGGTATCATCAACAAGGACTTCTAGATGTAAAGGATCGTTATGGTTCATCTTTTCAGTTGCATAGTCATGTTCAGAAAATGTGGCATGATGATTATTGGTCAAGTATCCCACCATTTCTTGGAAACGATTGACATCAAGATCATTAGGGACCGTGGTGTTTTGTAAAGCTTTATCGAGAATAGATTGATGCTTAGGGGAAATATGCAACAATTCCAAGATTGAGATTTGGGCTGGGGTCTTCCCCAACTGGTCAAGAAGATTATATTGTAGCTTGGAAGGTTGTGTTGTTTGCTGCGATGGAGGGCCTTGGATAGTGATCTTAGTACGACGAGTATTGACTGCGCATTCGGGATTTGTATTGATAATAATGGCATTAATATTCTCATCAGCAGCGCGAAAATGATTAATGATTTTTCCACCACTATAATCATGCTTGATACTTGCATAGTTGGCTGACATATTAGTCTTAGTACTTGAACTGGGAATAGTTCCTTTTCCATGGTCATGTAGTTGATTAGAAAAGACTTGATGATCAGTGTTTGATGACTTCAGTTTCTGTCCACCAACTTCTATAATTCTCCTTTTAACAAGATCTTGTATGATATTCTTCAGTTGCCGACAGTTTTGTAGGTTATGTCCCTTAGTTCTATGATAATCACAAAAGGCATTATCATCCCACCAAGCTGGTTTAAATTGACCTAGATCGTATTGTCTTGGTTCCTGCAGCTATATAAGATTATGTTGTAACAGTTGTTTGAATATAGACTGAATGGGTTCCCCTAAGGGAGTGAACTCACGTTTTTGAAATCTCCTTTGTTGTTGTGGACGTTGAGTATTTTGGACCATGTTAGGAGGTTGATTGACAACATTAAGCGTGTTGGAAAAAGTATGAAGTCCTTGTAATGTGATGAGTGGTCTTGCTTGTAGCATTTTAGCATCAACTACCCCATCATTGGTGACATTTTTGTTGTGAGACCAAAATCTATTTCTATCAGGGGGTGTTTTGCACGATCGGGTTTCTATTGGATGTTGATGTCTTAAGTTCACCCTTTTCAATGAGATCCTTCTCTATTATAACCACTTTTTCCACCAATTCTGAAAAATATGTACAACAATGTACCCTTAAGTTACTCCTGAGTTTTGCATGAAGGTTTTCTTGGAACATAGTAACTTTTTGCTTTTCGGGTATCTCGACAGGACACCTACTAGCTATAGTCCTCCATCTCTGGAAGAAAGTGATGAATGTTTCACCTTCGTCTTGCGTTGTGTGACACAAGGTTGCTATATTTATCTCGTGGTCTATGCTGAAGGAGAATTGCTCCACAAATTTCTCAACCAGTTCACCCCAAGATTTGATGCCAGAATCTAGACCCGAAAACCACTCTAGTGCAATTCCTACAAGACTTCTTGGAAATAGTCTCATAAAATACATGGGGTCATAAGTGACATCTATGCATATGGTAGAAAATTCCTTTATATGTTCTATTGGATTTCATTTGCCATTGTACTTAGGGAGATTCGGTATGACATATCCATGAGGGAAAGGGGTCATATACAATGATCTATCAAAGGGAAATGGGCATATGTCCTTTGTTGAAAAATATTTCTTAGTTGATACTGACATGTTATCCATTTGTGTTTGTAGTGCCTGCATTTTTGTTTGTAAGACGTCAACTTGGGTCAAAGATGTGCTAGGGGGATTATGTGGATCCATGTATGTATTCTGAAATCCAAAGTCTCATGATGGGTTTCGATTGAATGTTGGTATTTGAGATGGGTTTGGATTCAGAATGTTGGTAAATGTGTTATGATCCAGAATCTACATAAATTGGTATTGACCTAGGATCTATGTTAACGGATTCTGACTACCAATCTGGGAGAAAGGATTCTGATTTGAAATTCACGTAAATGGATTCTGATGGCTAGTCTGGACAATGGGGTTTTGATTCAGAGTCTGATTGAATGGATTCTGGTTGCTAGTCTAGGAGAATGGATTCTAATTGCCATACTAGAACAAAGGAATGCCTCATGTTTGTGTAATCCATGGTATAGTACTAGTGACTTGAGCACTAGGTATGGCCATCGATTGTGGTATGGTGCTCGTGACACTAGCATTAGGTATGGCCGTTGACTAGGATATTGTACTTGTGACATTGACATATGGTGTAGAAGCTGATGTTTTAGGTCTTTTGCTCCCAACAAGAGGACCGGAGGGAGTGGATGATGATCCGCCTATAGTGAAATTAAATCCCGATGTCATGTCAGTTATACCAAATGGAGATGTATGGACTATAGTACTCTGTGTAGGTGTGCCAGATGGCATAGTCGTGCTGACTTGAGGTATAGTAGTACTAGCAGTCGTGGTATTTGTGCCTTGTGTAGGTTGAGTTTGTAAGGTGCTGATATCAAATCCTATAGGTAAGGTAGTGCCTTCAGCTAGCAATCTTGCTAAGTATCGTTGTTGATCATTTGCTAGGTATTCATCTACGAAAGAGGCAAACTCAGGGTCCTGTGCGGCAGCCTCTATGTCTTTTGTTGTAATGTGACCTTGAGTGTTTCTAGTGGTGAATTTGTCTAATAGAGTCTTGTGAGGTCTTGAAGAAAATGGATTGATGAATTTGTTTGGGTTCAACATCTTTTCTCTCTCTCTTCTCTTAGACCTAGTTTTGACCATGTAAGATTAGCTCAATATGCAAGAAATGGAAAACTACGTCTATGGACAGTATGACTCTAGTCTATGTTTTTGGGATTTTCTAAATGCAAAATAAGGAATGTTCTAGGATGACACTAGTCTAAAATCTAAAGATGCAAATTCTAAGCAAGACCCTAAAGTAATCAATTTTGTACACCCAAGATGAAGGGACCAACCATCTAAAGTCTAACCAAGGCATCAATTTAGTTAAGTCAAGGAACCAATGTAGGATGAGGGTCAAAGACAAGTTGAGTTTCCTAACTAGACTGATGAGCTAGGAGGACTCTCTATAGGACAAAAGATAAAATGATAAGACTAGGTTCAATGACAGATTTCGTTGACGCTATAATTTTTCTAAAGTGTGGATGATGGACTTATCCTAAAGTTTGTAAAATGACCTTCCTAGAAGTTTACTCTAAAGGGAAAAAAAAGTATTCTAATATGAGACCCAACTCTGAATTTGGACAAATATGGTAATGACTGAATGAACCTAAAGGATGCAAAATTGAGAAAATTGTTGCAGGTTTCTGTTCAAGGACTGTTTGTGGAAAGACAACTGAAACTGATATAACTATGTTGACTAGACAGTGACCGTGAATTCTGACTTTCTAATAATCAAGAAAATGTGTCGCAGGATTTCACATATGTAGTTAAGTTTACCAGTTGCGGTTAAATTTGATAGTTGCGTTTCTCTGGTAAAGTTCAATGTGTGACTCTGACAGATGCGGATAGCTGTCTAACAGATGCGACTCGAAATGACAATTGTGACTCAAAATATAACGCATGTGGTTTTCAAAAATCAAATGCGGGCTAATCTGATAGATGCGACTCTACGCTAGACAGATGCAACTGATACTAACAAATGTGACTCAAAGCTAAATAGATGTGACCCTAACTGATAGATGTGACCTGAAGTTAAATAGATGTGACTCGTAATAACAGATACGACTTGAAATTAAACAGATGTGACTCTAAAAATCAATTGCGACTTTCTGGTGAACAGTTACGACTCTCTGTGAATTTTTAGTGACATAAGATTTAAAACTGACTCTGTTTTCCATGATCAAATTCTAGCAAACAAGAACAATCATAAGACAAAGTGTTTTCAGTTTTATTCTAGACTCAAATAACGTTTAAGTTGACAACAGACAAACACATCCTAATAGGCCAAAAGGCCTAGGGTTTGTATACTTGGTATAGCCCACCGAAACACCCCGGATTGGTGATAAACACCTTTCCTTCTCGAGAGCGGATAGCTTAGAAATTTGTTGGCATTAGCTCCCCTCCATGGCTCATTAACGTCTTTCGAGCACACCAATTTTGAATTCTTTGGGCAATGACCTCCCAAGAACTGCTATCTCTACTCAAGGGGATCAATAGTGAGTGTCTTTGGGCATGATATTGTACCCTACACTATACCAAGCAATAGCCAATAGAATAGTTGGACACTAAAACAAAAGGTTTTTAATACGGGCATTTCGTTCGTGGGGCATGATCCATGCGGCGAGAGTCCCCTTTCGGATCCATCTCGTCGGAACCATACTCATGATTCTTGGGCTTTCCCCAAGAATCCACTTTTATATACCGACTAGAAGTCCCTCGGGTTCAGGGTGCTACCGGTCTAAGTCATCCTGGGGTGAGTACTTTTTCCCACCAGAACAAGCCCAAGTTCTAGAGTTGGTAATTGTTTCTCTTACACCTAGGATCGCACGGATGCGCAAGGGGAGAGGATACTTCGATGTACCAAATCGTGAGGGTAATACACAGATGTGCTTGTGCACCAAACACAGTAAACACTTGTTAATTTTAAACCAAACGAAAGATTTGCTACACTACCAAACAATCTGTTTCAAGAAAATTAACTGAGGTCTTTGACATGCATTCTGCACAAAGATTCATTAGTAGTTTTCAGTATTGTCTTCATCAATTGTCTTGCAAAAACTCGTTAACTCCAAAAACAAAAGGTCCACACACTGGAAATCTGATATTAGTACCACATAAATCAATTGAAAACTTCAGATTTCTAAAAAACAGAAACAAAGGGTTACCAGTTATGCGTCACTTTTTTTACCAATCAGATGCGTTGATTTCCTCTGCAATTGCATTCTCGGTATTTAACAGTCAGTTGCGGTTCAAGAATTTTTAGATGCATCATAGTTTTTAGATGCGTCATTTAATGTGTCAAATGCGGTTCAGGAAATCAATTGCATTGCTTCATCAAACTGATGCGTCTATGAATTTCAATTGCAGCGTTTCATCAAGCTGATGTGTCGTTCCATACGAAAAACCTACAAAAATCAAAATAAAAGTCTATAGACACGCGAAGATGGTGTCTTCATGTCGGGTTCACCAAATGTAACATCTAGAAAGTGCACAAAACAAGATTAAGAGCAAACATGCAATGAAAATATAAATGCAATCTAAGTTAAGCAACAAAGAACAAAGGAAAGTCAAAAACGTAAATAAAACTTGAACAATCTCACCAAATTTGTACGTATTTCCATGATTCATCTCAATTTCCCTTCTCCATTTTGCTGTTGTAGTATAATTGCCCTCAGATTTTCAAATTCCATGCAAGTATAGCCTAAGATAGTGATTTAGCAAAACATCGAAGATTCAAGATAAGTGCTCTCAAAAGTCATAAGATTTCGCGAGTTTTCGAGAGAGATTGGAATGAAGAATGACAGATCAATTTATAGAAAATTGATTATTCAAACGACAGGCCAGGATTGAAAGATCAACAAACGGTTGAGACTGACTGATTAGACATGCATTCTGATAACAGTTAGTAATGACACGAGTGGTACAAATTAGAAATAGAATTAAAGATTAAATAAATGATTTAATCTTCAAGTTTGGTATTCAAAAACAAAAGAATTATCTTTGCATGACAAAGATAAAGATGGATTAAAGCAACTCTTGTTCGAATGCACACACAAGGTTTTAATTAATTAAATAAGAATATTTAATTAATTCGCATGTACATGCAATTGAGTTAGCACTGGACGATTGAATGATTTGATGAAGAGATTACTCGAGAACTCCACTCAGACATTAAAGCAAGAGTTAACTGAGCGATTTGAAATAGATCTTTGAGTCGAGTAAAAGTGAATACTTAGATAACTCACACAATTATCTAAATATAGAGGAATGCTTAAAATAGAATTCATGAATTAAATAATTCATTTAATTCAAGATTTGATATTTGAAGAATAATTAAATAAATAAAGAATTTATTTAATTATAGTTGAAGTATGATAAAGTAAATTAAATAAGAATTTATTTAATTTGACAAGAAGGATAAGGTTAATTAGTAACATAATTAAATAAAAAACGTTTATTTAATTAATCAGATAGAATAAAGAAAAGTGTGAATTAATTAAATAATTAAGATTATTTAATTAATAGAAGAAATGAAGACTATAGAGAATAATTAAATAATTGACATTATTTAATCATGACCATGAAGACTACAAATTATAAAGAATATTGAAGTCACAGGCTTAAACCAGATTTCGGTGTCTACACTAACAATTTCCTCTGGTGTTGTGTTCTATTGGTGGGAGTTAGTCATGTCGACAGGAGTCTCCAAGAAGTCTTTGTGATAGCCCGATGTCTTGCCTTGGTCACTTGTCGATAGGACCTCATGTCGTCGGTGGGACTCTATCTTGAGTTCCCCCGATGGTCCAATGGAGCAGTGACTTGTATGGTGGTAAAGACTTGTCAGTGGAAGATGACATCGTTTGTGGGATTCTATGAGTTGTCACATCAAAAGCTTGATACATAGCAATGGATCCTCATCAGTGGTAAGTTGTGTCTTCAATGGGACACTAAAGGTTGTCCCACCCATGGAATGATGGAGTGGTTCATCAATAGGAGATGCTGGTATCGACAGAACCTTTGTGAGTGTCTCTCTGATAGACCACCAGTTGTAGAAATATCGCAAGATCATGGAAGTTTGGAAGTTTAGAACCTCTAGTCGTGGGTTTTGGAGTTTTGGAAACCTTCGACTTCGCGATCTTATGGGATAGGTCGACAAGGCTTCATCAAAGGGACATTGCTTTGTCATTGGGAAATTGAAACATGTCTCCTTGACATGATGATGGTTGACTTGGTGACCTGTGTAGAATGTCTCGGTGGGACTCGATGGATGCTGAGGTGGAAAACAATGATTGGTTGGAACCTAACGATTGGATCGAAAGTTGGGAGTCAGTTGGTTTTCCAAGTCATCCTAGAACCATTGGATAAAATGAGTGTTGCATTAACATTGAATGTTGAGCGTGTGCCATGAAGGCATAAAGAAAAATGTAGAGTGAAGGAGGGAGGAAAAGTATCTGCACTGTATGTTGTGTGAGAGTATTGTAATAGTGTGAGGATTCTAAATGGTTATGTTGTTTATATTCTTCAAATGGAACAAGATGTAAACTCCCGTAAAGGCTATGAGCCTGATATTGTATTGTAACTATGTTTGTTGTTGAATAATACAATTGATCTCTAGGCTTTTGGAGTGTGGGGTTTTTACCCATAAGGGTTTTTCCCACGTAAATATGTGTGTCCATATCTTTTGTCTTTCATATTGGTTGATTCTACAAATTGAATCTGTCTGATGCATGTTGTTGAAAATGGTTGTATTTGCATGAGCTTTTTCTCAAGAGGGTTAATGTGGGAAATCAACTATGCCTATTTTTCCTTTGTGGCATAGTAGTATGTGTCTTTGAGGCAATCTGATGAAATTAAAAATTACTGAAGGCACTACTATTCTTGGATGTTTCTTTCTGAGATGACCATGATTTCCCTACAAGTGGTATTAGAGCTAGGTTCTGGGATTTTCTTATGCTTGCATGTGTAGGTTTGTGAGTTGCATGTACTTGCATGGACTCACATGTGGCTTGCTTGCATGTGCTTTCATGTAAGAATTCTTGGTGTTTCTTAGTTCTATGGTTCCTTCTGTGAAGATTTCTCAGCCTAGCAAGCTTGAGGAGATCTGAAGGAGTTGACTGATGATTGATCCTTTGGTGAGTAGAAGTCCTTGCTCTTTTTGTTTTAAGAGACAACACGTAGTGTGAAGGACGTTGAAGATGGATAAATTGGAGTTGGTCATATTGTAATAATGTGGTTTGAGGCTCCTAGTTGACAATGAATAATCCTGATTCAAGGGGTGTGAGTTTATGCTTGTGGTTGTGTTGCAACAAAGTTATTCATACTAGGTGTCTATGTGAGAGGCTCCCCAATGATATGGAGAAGCTTGGGTTGTTATTCAACCATGCAGTATTGTTCTTGTGCTAGGTGCTTTGTCCTAGTATTGAAGGCATTTTTCTTTGTTACCCTGATTGCATGTAGGCTTTGAAGTTGATCTTTGGGTGCTCTAATAACTTCTAAATAGCCTAGATTTCTCATATGCATGTGCATGTTGGTGGTTATGGAATTGGTCTGGAATGGGCCTAGAGTTCCTATACTACTTGTTCCTTTTAAGGATGCCTTGTACTTGCATGGGTTGAATTCATGTTCTTTGGATTTGAAGGGTTTTTATATATTTCCATTTAAAGAATCTATGGTTATGCATATCCATGTTATTCCATTGTTCTGGTTAACTATGATGGTTGTATGCAGACTTTTGAGTCATCTAGATGTGTAGTGGATATGGGTGTGCATGGGTGTTTTATAAACACGGTGATTTTGTAGGTTTTACATGGTCAAGAAAAAATTGCAATTTTGTGGAGATGCTGGTAAACTAATTTCTAGATCCTAGCTTGTGGGGTGTTACTAGATGAGATAGTTGTAGTTTTGCATGCATGCTTCATGCATGGTGATAGGAGGTTAGGTTTCTTCTCTACATGAGAGTGTTGGTAAGTGTATAATCACTCAACTTTTCTGTGGTGGTGCTTAATGGATTCCTTTGACTATGGTGCTCGTTGTGGACATGATTGGAAAATTGGATTTGAACTTGAAATGGTGTTTGAGTCAAGTTGTCTACGTTGTTATTCTCCTTGAGATCACAATTTTGTAGTTTCTAGTGTGATTATGGGTTTGCATGTTTCATTGATTGAATCTATGGGTTGAGCAATGTTGTGGGTTGTCTTTACCTACATGTTTGTTGTGGGACAACTCAGAAGTGGAATGTCAATATCCATGAGGTTTGGTTCTATGATGGTGTAGATTTGTTATTCGGCCTTGTAGACACGTAAAATGTACCGATTGACATTGTGCATCTGATCCCGACTACTAATATCATTTCATCCTGAATCATCCTTCAGTCTAAACATTTAATCAAATATCCCCTTATTTGATTAAATTCATCAATAATCCTCTATTAATTAAATAAACCAGTTATCTAATTAAGACACCTCTTCTCAATAATTAAATTAATCATTTTGATCTAATTATCCTATTTAATTAAATAAGTAAGTTTATTTGATTAAATCTCTAAATTCTATCTATTAAATTAAATAAATTAAAATCTTATTTAGTTTAATCTAACAATCATCTCTTTTAATTAAATAAATCAAAATCTTTATTTAATTAATCTCTTATCACATTCCTCTCATATTTGATTTAAATAAATCCACAAATTTAAGTCAAATAGGTCACATCACTTAATCTCTTCATTAAATTAATTAACTTGGATTAATTTAATCTCTTATCATGTCCCATCCTCTAGCTTTTCCTACTTGCACATGAAAATAGATTTAATTAATTTATTAAATCTCTATTTTCCTCAACAAGGCATCTTTTGGGAATATTCACCAAGTTTGAATTCAAAAATCCAAGTTGACATGTACATCCAACAAGGCATTTACTCTCTCTTACATGTCCTTTGCCTTGAGCCAAGTGGCATTTAATGCATTTTTCCTTCCCTCTTGCATGTCATTTCAACAAATTCAAAATTCAAAAATAGGCAGTTATTGGCACAATCCTCAAAACTTGCACATCCTCCATCCACTCATAGGTTGACAAGTGGCATCTTGCCATTAGACGAATTTCATGGGGAATCCTTGTTTTAGCTTGCAATTCCTTGTTTAACTTGTTTACTCATGTTGTTTTGCAGGTACTAGGAAAAGGGTTCACACATTTGGTGCTAGAAGGAGGGCTTGATATCATTATTTCTAACTTTTTCTTGAAATTTCCACATTTTTCTTCACACAGAGGAAATTCCAATGCAAGCTCATCAGCGTCACTATTCTGGCACTGTGGGCTCATCCGCTTCGCTATTTTGGCACTGCAGGCTCGTCCGCCTCACTATATGGCACCGCTTGAAACACAAACTGTGTCGCTGGACTCGTCCCGCCAAGATTTTTGAATTTTAAACTTCGCCGCTGGACTCGCCGACCTACAAAAAATTTCAAAAAATATTAAACAGCGACATTGGACATAAACTACGATGCTGGGTGAAAATTACGATGCAATTGAGCTCTCTGTCCCAACACAGAGCGCCACTGACTGGTAAGCGACGCTGTGAGGGCACCGCTGGGAGAAAAAACTGCAACGCCTTCACGAGTTGCGATGTTGGGAGACAGCAAAAGGGAAAATTTGATTTTTTAGCACGTGCTTTTGATTTATGATTAATTTATGTTCTATTTTTTGGTTTTCAACTTTTGTATTTTCTAGAATCTGACTGGTTTTTCTCACTTGTAGGTTGGAAATCGAAGACAAAGGAAGGAAGGAGCATGATGACGATATTTAGTCAAATCAAAGTGTTTTTAAACACTTTAGTGTTTGTTTAACACTTCTCTAAGAATTTGTCATCTTCTTCTTAGTTAGGACACTAATCTTCCTTTGGGTTTAAAAAGAATTTTTTTTGTTTATTTCTTGCAAAAGGGCTAAAATGAACTTTAGGATCACAACTTACTAGATTTCATTTATTAGATTAACAAATTGAACAAATGTCTTTCACTTGTGATTTGGTGCTCTAAAACGAACTCACATTTTTCTTTGTGGATCTAAAAAGAACAAGTGTAGCTTTGTTTTTCATGAGGACTTACTTAGACTAAAGCCATTGAAAAAGGACATATGCGCTTCTCTCGCGCTTTATAGTGAACTTGAGAATCAAAAGGCCTTTTTCATGACTTTGGGTTAAGACAAAGCAATCACCTCCACACTTCGATTTGGGCTTAAAAATTGAACATCATATTGTGTGAGTGTGAGTGGGGGCTTTGTTGCGTACATTCTCTCTGCTTGTTGCCAACAAGGATTGATCGAGTTACGAATATTGTTCTTCATTCACTTTTGTTTATCCTAGAGGGCCTACCTTAGGGAAAAAGTACTCACCCAAGGGAACGACTCAACCGGTAACACTCTAAAGCCAAGATTATTTCCAGTCGGGATATAAATGTGGATATTGGACGAAACGCTAATATCACACGGTTGATTCTGACAAGATGGATCCGAAAGGGGACTCTTGCCGTATGGTTCAATCTCCACGAACGGAAAGTCCTTACTAAAACCCATATGCTAGAATTTTTCAAAATCCTTTTATCTATTTATTGGTGCAAGAACGGTCATTCTCAAGCCGCCCCACACTTTTATAGTCTTCTAGTAGATATGGAAAACATGCCATGGGAGTTTCATGGGTGTTGATGCTTGGCTGCCCTGTATAAGTGAGTGTCGTGGAGGGGAGCCAGTGGGGTCAAGCATCTAACCATTCGCTAGAGATAAGTATAGCTAGACTTGTCCAAGTGGGAATCCAACAAATATTGTCTTACACATCCATAGGATTGTACTTATTCTTGGGTTACAAAATGCATTGCTTGATTGAAAACACCTCAAAAACAAACACTTAACATCATCCAAATTTCAAACCCTTTTTGAGGAAAAATACAATTGACTCAAACCATATGTTATTGCTTTCCCTTGGGATTCACATCCTTAAAGGTTTCTAAACATTGGATTATATCTCAATTTGTCTTCTTAAGTAAACAATAGGAAACCCTTGCCTTAAGTTCATTGAATTTCCACATAACATATCTTGTGGGGTTTGAAGAAATTAAGACATTGGACATCTTAGTTTGAAAACCTAATTGAAGAAAGTGTTTTTGGTAAAATAAATTCATTAAGCAAAGCTAAGCAAAATAAACTTTCATATGTGTTGAAGACTCATAATCCCAAAGCTAAAATAATTGGTTGGAAATCCGAAAATGAATGTTCAAATGAAATCATTTATTGGTTACAAAGGTCATTAGGAAGCATTTGAATTCTCTTCAATACCTAGGTCTAGGAAAACAAGGTATACCTTTTAGGTTCATCATAGGATCAAAACGTATCAAAATATTTTTCATCCATCCTTCAAAACATCAAAACAACATCATCTCACAAATCACCTTTTGGAAAATCTTGAAATCATCCTTAAATACTAGGCTTTGTGGCAAAATCAAAATCATCAAAATCATTGAGACTAAAATCCTTGAAAACATTTATCAAAACACCTTTGGATAGGCATGTGTAGATGCATCCTTTTGCATATACTTAGTCAAAGTTATCAAAATCATCTTGTCTAGCTTAGTGTATGTAGATGAATCCTTCTTCATATGCTTAGTGAAACAATCATCTTGTTTGAATAGGTGTGGGTAGATGTATCCTTCTCCTCACACATATTCAAATCATCATCCTTTGAACAAAGCTATCCCTTAGATCATCATCCAACATCTTAGGGTCTTTTTTTTCAAAATCCAAATCAAAATTAAAATTAAAATCAAGGGAAAAATCTCAAATCTCAAATCCAAAATCCAAAATCAAAATCCACAAGTCCTAAAAAACCTAGTATCTCATTCAAGATTTATCAAAAGCCAAAACATCCATATCATCCATCCCTAACATCATCACCATATCATCACCTTTGATCCTCAAGGCATCCTAAAAAAAATTATACTTTGGGACATAAAATAAAGATCAATTCAAATAATCAAGAGATTCATCTCCCATATTCTCAAGGATTGATCCTTGTTTTATGGTTCTAACTAGATCTCAATACAAGAAGAGTATGGAAGCCAACAAAGAGACACCCGCTTCAAGTGATCTTAGCCAAACAAACGCAGAGATGAATCCAGCTAAATCAAGCAAATCCATTGACCCTCTCATCATCACAAAATCTACAAGAAGAAAACCAAGGAGAGCACCTTACCTTTGGAATGTCTCGCGAAGAAATGACTGAAATGCTTAAAAATCTGGAGAATCATAAAATCATCAACATCATGATGAGACTCAACCCTTCGTTATACATGCTTGAACTAGCAAAACAAGGGGCCAAGTTGCCTTTGGATTTTGACGTAAGTACCATAGTGGAGACATCATTTCCTCCAATCTCATCCACCATTCCCATCTCATCCACACCCCCATCTCAAAACGTCATGCAAAAAATTCTGCAAATCACAACATCATTTGCTCCAACACAACCCAATGTTAATAACGGAAGTACATTTCTCAATGCCCTTCAAACACACCCCCTTGTTAATAATCAAAATGTGGATGCAAACACCACATCAAAACAAAACATACCCAAAAACCCATTACATAAAAATGTTCAGGACTCTCACATTCCATCATCATCATTTTTTCATGCAACACCTCAAACCCCTCTTATCACAAATTCACAAGAAGAGGGAGATATGTTTTAACCATGGGGCATATTTGACACCACAACATTCTCACAAGGGTTCACACCTCTTACATTTCCACCTCTACCACCATTGCCATTATCATCCACATCACTCCTTGGTTTAGGGCTTCCCCCTCTACCAAGTATCAATCAAAACAATATCCCAACCATCAATCAAAGCATTACATCGAATGCCCAAAATTTGTTGTTGATATCGCAACAACAAACGACGAATACAAAAGCAATTGCAACATCATCAAATACCCCATTAACATCACAAAGCATGGTCTCTCAAGGACCAATCACATCAACAACACCATCCATCATGCAAAACACCAACACCACCTTCACAAACGCCATTCCAAATCCACCTCCACCACCACCAACTTTCACCACATCAAGCCAATACGACACAGCATTGCAACCTACTTTCCAAAGAGGATACCAGAAAGTTCAAAAACAAAAATCCGTACAACAAGTCGCTCAAGCTGCACAAGTTGCACAAGCCGCACTACAAGCGTAACAAGTGCAATAAGCTCAAGCTTTACTGCAACAACAACAAAAGGTCGCTCAAGCACCACTTCTATTGTAGCTACAAGCAACACAAGCACAAGTCGCACAAGTGCAAGTTCAATATCAAGCACAACAAGCACAAGCACAAGAACAACCTCTTGCACAAGCAGCGCAAGTGCAAGCATATCAACAAGCATTAAAGCAATATCAAGAGCAACAAGAAGTAGTAGAATTGGCAGCCCAACAACAAGCATTATTGGAACAACAACAAGCACAACAACAAGTGTTGTTGGAATAGCAACAAGCACAACAACAAGCACAAATCTTAGCGCAACAACAACAAGATCAACAACAAGAATTGTTCATACAAAAGCAAGTGGAAGCCTACTTTGCCTGCCAGAACATATAGATACCATCGAACAATGCACCAACCAACCCATCCATCCAACCAATGATTAAAACACCCCAAAACACTTTCATCCCACCCCCTGATCTACAAAATGATTTGACGACACAACTCAGGTTTCTCTCGCAACAAGTGCTCGACCTTCAATCAGGGCGAACAACCAAGACACCAAGCAACTTGTGTCCCTATCCATTTGATAGGATCCTAGAGATGAAACCATTCCCCAAGGGATTTGAGATCCCTAAATTTGACAAATATCAAGGGATGGGAAACCCTGAAGATCACATCAGGGAATTCCAGGTTCATTGCATGGAAGTCGCATATGACGATACTTATCTAATGCGGCTATTTCCTAGAAGCTTGGCAGGCCCCGCTATAGAATGGTTCTCTCACTTACCTTCAGGCATTAGAACATTCCAAGAAATTAGGGATGCATTCATTAGGAACTACACATGTAACATTACAATGGATGTTAGTCTCAAAGAACTATATGCTCTAAAATAAGGAAAGAATGAATCTTTTTCTTCATTCCTTCAATGATGGCGATCCAAGGCCAATCAGAGCAAGTGGACCATGCCAGAAGAACAACAAGTTTGCACCATCATAGCCAACCTTGAAGGCCACTTGGCATTTCATCTCAAGGTTCAGGGCATCACCACATATGATCAACTGATTTCCAAGGCGCTTAGCATCGAAAGAGCCCTTGTGACCTAACCCGCAGAATCAACATCATACCACAAACAACAAAACAACCACCCATCATCCAATTACAATGATAAACCTTGCACGTGGGCAAGAAATAAAAATGTTACTAATGATGGTGTTGTAGATGCCAAGGTGGTCATTAGTGGTCCTCACCAAACTAACCCACACAGCAAATCCAAACACAACACCAAAACACTCATCACACAACATACCAACCCAACAACAATCCAACCATCAATAACCTCAATGATCAAAGAGGATCACCCCAACGCAAAAGTTATCCAAAGCAAAAATACACCATTTTGGGGGAACCACTTGAGGACATAATGAAAAAGTTGATCGATGAAAAACTCATCAAGCCTCCTACATTCGAGAATTACCAAGAACCAGATGTCAAACCTCCTTGGTATAAGGAGAATCTACTTTGTGAATTTCACAAAATCAAAGGCCACACCATAAACAGTTGCATGAGACTCAAAAACATCATCCAAGATCTCATCGATAAGAAAATCATAAACGTGGAAAAACCTACAAGAAATCAGGATCTTAAAATATATACGAATCTGATGTCGAACCATGGCAACAAAGGGAATAACAAGGATAAAGGGAAAGGAAATGTAAATAATGTCTATGAATCTGTCGTTGCCTCACTAAATGAAGACTGCATGGTCATCACCATCAAGGGCACCCATGCCGAAGAATTTGGAGTCACCACAAGCGGCGGCAAAGTCACCATCGCAGGATCATCCTAACCAAATAGAGTCCTTGCATCTAGATCCATTCCTAATGGCTATAATGTCCTAGACCAACTCAAGAGAACGCCAACACGCATCTCCATCATGGAGTTGTTAAAAATATCATCAGCCCATAAGAAGATCCTTGAGGAAGCATTAGCCTCATCCATTGTCCCTGCAGATCTTGATGCAGAGCAATTCCAAGCTATGGTCAGAAATATCATAACACCTAATCTCCTTACATTCTTTGACCAAGACTTCCCCGCTCAACCATCTCACAACTATGCACTTCACTTGGAATCCATTATAAATAATAGCAAAATCAAAAGGGTCTTAGTGGATGGAGGTGCAGGTTTGAACATCTGTTCTCTCAGCCTCATCAAGCAGTTGAAAATATCAGAAGATTCCATCGATAAAGGAAAGGGCATCACAATAAGAGCATATGATGACCAAGAAAGAGTGTCTCAGGGCACAATCAAACTCCCTATTCAAGTAGGGCCGAATCTCATGGAAACCACTTGTCAGGTCTTGGACCTTGACTTGCCATATAATATCCTCCTAAGACGTCCATGGATCTATGCGATGAAAGTCGTAGCATCAACCTTCCACCAATGTGTGAAATTTACACATAATGGACAAGAGCTTACCATCCATGGAGATCCCAAACCATTTTCATATTGCAAAAATCTTGAGGCAAAGTATTACAAAATCCCCCAAGTGCCAAAAAATGATGAGGGCCCATCCACACCATACATCGACCCCGCCACTCTCGCATCCACTTCTGCAATAGAGACACCTGCCATTCCCACCATTCCCACCATCTCCGACATCAAGCTCATCATCCAAGAGGGTGGTTGTGGAAGCTACAAGCTCCCTAACAATGCTTTTGTAATAGGAGAGTTACCACAATCTCCTAGATCACGAGGACGCCCATAAGAAAATCAAGCTTCCACATCACAAATGTATCCTGAAGACTATCTCGAATTCACAAGCTGGGGAGACCTTGGTCAAGAGGTTATTGAAGCAGATCCATCTCACATTTTGTATCGAGACGAAAGACTGACACCTAAATTACCAATGGATAAGACAAGCAAGGGCCTACAAATGATGCTCGCAATGGGCTACAACATAAATCAAAGACTAGGACAAAATGACAATGGGCTCATAATACTTATCATGCCAGAGATGCGACCCATAACAAATCTTGGCCTTGGATGTACCCCTCTGAGTATAACCATACGTGGTCGAAGTCCTCTGGTTAGAACGGTTAATATTTCTCCTTAGCCAATACTAGCAGAAGTACACTCACCAATATCCATAGGTAGAGACATACATAACTTTATAACTGAGCCCTATATTAGTAGCGATGACAAGGATACCATGACCAATATACCTAGGTTATTTGAGGACACCACCCTATGTATGATTAGCACCATCTCCTTTGAACCAGACCAACAAAATCATGAGATTCATTTAGTATATCCCCAACTGATCAACTATGACCAACGAGGACCACCAGTTCTCGATACATTCAAAAATAATGAGGCGATCTCAGAATTCATGGGATTGAGGGATAATGTTCTAGATGGGGATCACAAGGAAGATTTTATAATGGAGTTGGACACACATGCCTATTATGGGGAAATGATTGAATCCTTCAGTCGCAAAAGTGAGAAACTAATAATCATATCCAAGTCCTTGAGTGAAAACCACATTGTGGCACTCTATGACAAGACAAAAGTAAAAATAAAGGACGTATCCAACAGTGAAAACCCCCTTGACGTGCCTGAGGATGAAGGATTCAATCTTCCTTTAAGAGCTATTCATCAAGAGAATTCAACAGTCTTGGCTAAAAAATGCAATCCTGTCGACCTAAGAACAGAGGAGACCCCACATATCACATTCTATGTGGAATCACTATTATCATAAGAGCAAGAACTCCTAGCAGCATTCCTAAAGGAAAGATAAATAAACTTCATATGGATTTATGCTGACATGCCAAGACTTGATCTAGAGACTATAGTTCATCATTTAGCAGTGTCTCCAGAAGCAAAGCCAGTCAAACAAAAAATTTGAAAAATGCATCCTCAAATAGCCTTATTGGTCAAAATGGAGCTCAAAAAGTTGTTAGATGCAGGATTTATCCAACCAATTGATTATCCAGAATGGGTGTTAAATTTGGTACCTATTTCAAAACCTGATGGAGCCATCAGAATCTGTACGGACTTCAGAGATTTGAACAAAGAATGTCCCAAGGATGATTTCCCATTTCCCAACATCAACATGATAGTAGACATGACGACAGGGCATGAGATGCTATCACTAATGGACAGATTTTCAGGATACAACCAGATCATGATAGCAAAAGAAGATCAACATAAGACGGATTTCACTTGTCCATGGGGGACCTACTACTGGAACATGATGCCATTCAGCCTAAAGAATGTAGGAGAAACCTATCAAAGGGCCATGACATTAATATTCCATGACATGATTCATAAAACAGTCAAGGACTGTGTCGATGACATCCTAGCAAAATCCAAAAAGAGACAAGATCATATAGCAACCCTAAGTGCTATCTTTGACAGACTGGAGGAATACAAAGTCACACTAAATCCCAAGAAGTGCATCTTCGGCGTACAATCAGGAAAATTTCTAGGATACATAGTCTCCATGAGGGGTATCAAGGTAGATCCGGAAAAAGTGAAAGCAATCCTCTAGATGGAAGCACCAAAGACATTAAAACAATTGAGAGGCCTCCAAGGCCGACTTCAATCCATCTGACGGTTCATAGCACAACTAGCAGACAAGCAAAACCCATACTCTCACCTACTCCACAAGGGAGTGGCATACAAATGGGATACAAAGTGCAAAGAAGCATTTAACAAAATTAAGGAATATCTACTGACACCACCAGTTTTAATGCCACCCATCCCAAGAAAGCCATTGATCTTATATGTGTCAACAACAACAACAACCATTGGAGCTCTCCTAGCTCAGCATGATGAAAACAGAATAGAGAGGGCCATCTACTACATCAACAGGACAATGGTCAGTCATGAGCTAAATTACTCATTCATCGAGAAATATTTCCTCGCAGTAGTGTTTGCATCCCAAAAATTCAGACATTACATGTTGGCACACAAGATAAAGCTCATTGCGAAAATTGATCCCCTCAGGTATCTCCTATCAAAGGCAATGCTCACAGGAAGAATGGAAAAATGGGTAATGATATTATCAGAGTATGACATCGAGTATGTAGAGCGAAAAGCCATTAAGGGACAAGTTATTGCAGATCAACTAGCAGAAGCACCCATTTATTCTGAGAACCCTCTTGTCTCAGAATTCCTAGATGAATCCATTTTTAACCTCAACATAACTGACCATTGGAAACTATACTTCGATGGTTCATACACACAACATGGATTAGGAGCTGGTGTCTTCTTCATCACCCCACAAGGGGATTACATACCGAAGTCATACAAATTGGAATTTCCTTGCACCAACAACATAGTGGAATATGAGGCTTTGACTATAGGCCTCAGGATAGCAATGCAATGGAACATCATAGCTCTCAAGGTGTATGGAGACTCTTAGTTGATCATAAATCAGGTCAATAATGAATATCAGACTAAGGATGATAAGCTCACTCCATACAATAAAATGGTGGAGACTCTAAGGGAATCCTTCATTGACATAACATTTGAGCAGATTCCAAGAACCAACAATAGAGCAGCAAACACCATGGCTACAATTGGGTCCCTATTAGACATCCCTCATAACATGCCGAAATATGAATTTCTGATTGAGTAGTTTCTCATTCCCACATTCGAGGTATCAGAATTAGAATATGTGTGTGAAATCATTGGTCCTAGCAATCCTTGGTATCATGACATCTATTCATATCTTCGAATAGGAGTCATACCTGCTGACCTCCCATCAAACCTAAAATGAACCTTTGTTAAAAAGGCATCCAAATTTGTTATCTTAGGTCATACCTTATACCGTAGAAGCATAGAAGGTACCTTGCTACACTGCTTAAATGTTGACGAGGCATTAACCGCTCTAACCGAAGTACACAATGGTATCTATGGTTCACACTCGAGTGGAATGACCATCACCAATAAACTGCTGAGGATGGGGTATTACTGGCCCACAATGGAAAGAGAAGCACATGATCATACTAAAAGGTGTTTACAATGTCAATAGCATGGGGACCTCATCCATGCTCCAGCTCAAGAGCTTCATCCCATCGTCACGCCATGGCCCTTTTCACAGTGGGGCCTCGATCTCATTGGAAAAATTACACCCACCTCATCCAATGGCAACAAGTTCATCATAACTGCAACTGAGTACTTCACAAAGTGGGTAGAGGCCATACCCATGACATATATAACAGGAAAGAAGATCTCAAAATTTATCTTGAACTATCTCATCTGTCGTTACGGTGTCCCACAAGCCATTATCTTAGATAATGGGACACCATTCAAGAACCAGGAGGTTCGCGACTTGTGCGAGAAATTCAAAATCCAACATCGCTTCTCCACCCCGTACTATCCCCAAGGCAATGGCCAAGAAGAAGCCATGAACAAAACCATCCTCAAAATCCTTAATAAAATAGTCGATAACGCAAGTCATGACTGGCATCTACAGCTTAATCCCGCCCTCTAGGCTTATCGAACCAGCATTCGCACACCCACTGGTGCTACCCCCTTCTCCTTGGTCTATAGATAAGAAGTTGTACTCCCCATTGAGATCAAGCTCCCATCCCTTAGGATATCACTGCAAAACCTCATTACTGATGAAAAATATCGGGTATCAAGACTAAATGAGCTGGAGTTACTGGATGAGAGATGCATAGATGTTTTAAATCACTTGCAAGTCTATCAAAATAGACTCAAACAGAGCCACAACAAGAAAATCAGAAGCAGGACTTTCCAAGTCGGAGAATTGGTCTTAAAAGAAAATCAGAAGAATGTCCCGAACCTAAGCAGCAAAGGAAAGTTTGAACCTAATTGGTTAGGACCTTTCATCATCACAACAAGTTATAAATCAGGGGCATATCAACTATCAACATCCAAAGGGGAACCTCTGTAGGAACCAATGAATAGCTCCCATCTCAAAAAGTTTTATGCCTAAATCTTTCAAGGTACAGAACCAAAAAACCCAAAAAATCAGAAAATGTCCTAAAAAAATGGTTACTTAGGCGAAAACCTAGCAAACAGGCATCTTGATGACAACAAAAAAATCTAAAAAATAAGAAAAAGGATAAAAAAAATCGTCCTCTAGTGAAAACCACTTCGGTGGCACTTTGGGCAAGTACCTTGGTGGAAACCTGGCAAACAGGCGCCTTGCGTAAATAAGCACTTTCCATCCACCAGGATCTGTACGGCTTGTTCGACATCATCCCTCCATCTTCCATTACATTCAGGCCTCCATCCATCACTCATCCACTCGCATCTGCACCATGGCTTGGTCCTATTTTTGTATCATAATCCCTCCTATTACTACTTGACCCATCCTCAAGGTCACTTTGTCTGGCCTTTATCGGAGTATTCTATTGCATCACGCTGGGGGCATGTTCTCATCAGATCAGATTCGTGTATATTCTTAAAGTCCTCAAATCAAAAAATCTAAAAACATCAAAACATATCAAAATCCAAAAATAGGTCAAAAAACATCAAAAAGTCAAAAACAAGGTCATCTTGTCGAACTATGTTGTCTCTAAGCTTGAATGTAGGCAAGGTTGATCTTTGATCATCCCCTGAGACATTTAGGTCAGTCTTATAGGATTCTGTCATAATAAACTGACATCTCATCATGTATATCGTCATCTATAAATTGGTCAAGTTGTCAGTCAAACTACATGGTCTCTGCGTATATAACATAGGCAAGGTTAGTCTATTGACCAGCCCTCGAGACCCCTAGGCTAGTTCTTTAGGTTAGTCTCTTGGTCAAAATCTCAGAAAATGCCAAAAACATTGGAAAATCAAAAAATCAAAACATTTGAAATCTCAAAAAATACCAAAAACAGCCTCAAAACATTACAAAACATCAAAAACATCCAAAAATTTGAAAAAAATCCATCCACCTCATCTTGCTTGCACCTGCAATAATCACCATCCATAATAAACTAATCACCATCCTCAATCTTTGACAGGATAATCAGAAACAAGTCTAGCAGATTAAAAGTGAAAACTCAAAAATGTCAAGTCTAAAGTCTAAGTCAGTGTGTAAGCAAGTTGGTTCTCTTCGTATTGGTAACTCATCATTTGAATTGGTCCCATATCAATCATCCCCTAGAACACTTTGGATAAACGAAATGGCGTGCCGCCATCCACTAACATGTCCTAGGATGAATCCTTCCTACAATGGGCATTATCTTTTGGCAATAAGTTTCAGTTATCATCCTTAGAAAACACATCCTCTTTTCGTTAGCGGTATTGAAGAGCATCAGTTTGTTTGTTTACTCGGTCTTTATCTTTTGACTTATCTTATTTTGTGCTCATTCCAAGGACATCTTGATGATATCCCAAAATAGAGGGTTTAGAGAAATAGGAATGGGGCAACGATCATTATCTTTTTATCTGATGTGTCTGTTGGACGTTCTTGTAATATAACCTCGGTGAATACTTTCTTTGCTAGGTATGTATGGAAGAGGTCTAGGGCAACTTGTTGACTATTACATGGACAGGTTTACCTTTCCGTGTTTTGGTCTAAGGTGTCTGAAACTTCTGAAGTACATCCTAGCAAGGTTTTCGTATGTAAGGTGTGAACAAGAATACTCCTATCTGATTGTCAAGTCAAAGTCCATCACACTAGGTACAATGCCATCCTGGTTCCCTCTACCTTGATACATCGTACCACATGTGTTATCAAACATAAGGAAATCGGTCCTTTGAAAATCCCCATTCCTTAGCAAGTAATCATCATCATCATCTGCATTTGCATCATCTTGTGTCTTGTTGAAATGACTTCTCCTTTTCTTACTAACCGCACTAACAAGGTACTATGACAGTTGATCATCATCACCATCATCGTCATCAATCCTACATCCACAAATCATATGCATTGCATAAGCATATCATATAGGGAACATACACATTGCATTTTTTTAAACAGTTTATCATAAACATTCTTCATAAATAGGTGCATCCATGTCATTGCATTTCCCCCATTACATTGCATCTCATGGCATTTATATCAATCATTGCATAAACATTCATTTTCATTTCACAACCATTTCATATTACCATCTAAATCATCACATAGCATCTACAAAAGCATTCCATTATCATTTTTGCATAATCATAAGCAATAGGTATATAAGCATTTAATTCATTAGGCATACATACTTGCATAGCATAAATGACATCATATCATCACATTACGTTCACATTACGCATCAACATATCACTTTGCATTTACATATCATTGCATTACATACATCATCAATAATTACGTTTAGGATAATAACATTTATTTTTCTAAGCATCTCATTGAACAATTCCATTACATCTATCCATAAATCATCTCATATATAAGCATATTCCACACATCATTGCATATACCATAGATCATATCATTTTACATATTAAAACCCATATCACATATTGCATTGGCATAAAATAAACCATCATATAGTTAACATCATTGCACATCATATCATAGGTTAGCATAATATAGATCTGTTAGTCATAATCATAATGCATACATCATTAGAAATAAATGCATCCATAGGACATCACTGTAAAGCATATAAAAATAAACCATCCATGCATAAAGGAGAACATAATACATCGCATCAAAATCGGCTCATATGTATCATCAATTATGTCACTATCATAGTATAAAGAATAAATTAGATCACTATACATATGTGTCAATCAGTACAAAATGCCCATTGGGCTATCAAAAACGAGCCCATAAGGTACAAAAAGTGTAATATCTGAATCAGGCTCGATCTCTGTGAATGTTGCCCTCGCCCTGTCACTATGACCCTCTAGTGGTCTCTGGCTGGCCCACTCTGAGTACTCTGGGACCCAATCTGCTCTAGGTATGGTGTCATGGTAAGCTCAACAATAGTACTCTATCTCTCGGATAGCATCCCTGTAAGATTGTACTAGCACTGTACCCTGGGAGGAGGAGGTTTTTATACTCTTGATTTGTTGTCTACAGCCTAGCTCTGTGGCTGCCTGTACCTCTGCAGCCTGTCTTTGCTGCATAGCTTGATCCCTCTTTGCTCTAAGTTGCTCTCTCTCAGCCCTCACCTGGTCTCTCTCCGCTGTTAGCGGCTGAACCTGGGCCTGCCAATCAACGCATCCCAACCATCTGCCTATCCCTATTCTTGTACCCGTGGTTGAACGTGAGCCTGATCCACACCCTCGGCTCGTGGTGGTGGGACTGGTGGCTCTTGCTGTTGATCCTGCATATGGACATCTCCCTGACCTGGCGGAACTGGGGGCACACCTGGCGGATCATGTCGAATCTTGACCCTCGGTCCTCGCCCTCATCCTCTCCCTCTACCTCTGACCTTGCGCACCTCTAGATCCTCGCCTAGAATGATCAACCGAAGAGGAGGTCTGAACCAGTCTCTATAGGCCTAAGTGGTCCCTGGATCTGCCAAGCCCTGATCATAAGCCCATGATCGGACTACCAACTACCTGAAGCTATCAACTGCCTCAGAGGTAGGAATACCATGACGCCATGACACCTGTGTCATGCTGCGTGCAAAGATGACTACATAGTCGTCAACAGGCCGATCCTGCGGCTCTCTGAACTGACACTGCACGCACCCGGACAGGTACCTCTAAATCATCGTGTGCTTGTGCCCCTACATATATCGCTCCTAGTGGCAATAAAAGAGCTGAGCAACATCATCGGCTTATCCGGGCCGACCAAGGTATGGACGCCAAGTAAAGACAAGCATCTTGTCTAGGACCTGCCTCCAGTAGGGGATCCCGTGCTCACCAGTGTGTGTAAAGGACACACCACCTCTATATCATGCCACGAGGGCATCCTCTGCCCCCATTGGAACTGGAATGACACATGGACGTAGCATAGAAATGTGCTCCCACGCCCAGACATGAAGAAGTGTCACTCCAGCCCCCAGCGCTCTGCCATCCACGTATATGTACTCATGAAGGTCCCTGTAAAGTGAAGCCAGAAGGATAGGTCCCCATGCAAAGTGAACTGGCTTGTCTCGGACCATCCGCTCCCAACAATAACCCTAGCCAGGACTGAAATATCACCCTCATCAGTCTAGGGCAACCAAACTCGAAATGATCGCTGCAACCGCCCAGAGGAAGGGAGGTGCTATAACCCTGTACCGCTCGAGCTCAATCTATCCCTCGTAGTAGATAATGTCCCGTGTGGAAAGGACTCTGATGCAGGACTCGCGTCCCTCATCCATATCATAGATCACCCATCGGCCATGAATAGGCAACCATAGAATGCACCAAACGTCCTCCAAGGTGACGGTTGCCTTACCAGTGGGAAGATGAAACGATGATGTCTCACTGTGCCACCTCTTGGCCAGCTCTGACAACATCCCTAGGTGGGTGTGCACGGGCACCACATACATAATATTCCATAATCCTCCAGCTCCCAGTCGGTCCTGGTCCCTGTCACTCAAGTCCCGTAAGATGCTCACCAAATCTCATGACCGGTGCTCTCGAGAGTAGAGCTCCCTGGGCCCATCCTGCATCAAGGAAAGTCATCGTGTTAAATTTTTTGAAAAATTCCTAGTGAAACACTCCAAGCTCATCTCCAGCATCGCAATTTGTGAAGGCATCATAGTTTGATTTTACTCAAACTCCGACGCTCAAGCCCAAAAAGAACTAAATGGTGCCGCCACGGCGCACTTTATCCTCCAGTGTCGCAGTTTGCCTAAAAAGGGTGTTGATGCAGTGCGCTTTACCCAAACTGGCCCGCCGAGCCTGAGCCCAACGTCGGAGTTTCTAAACTCCTAACTAAACTGTTGCAGTGCAAAATGGCCTAGTGCGACGCAGTTTAAATGTCGAGCAGCGCTATATAGCGCCGCTGGAGGCGAGCTCCCCTTTTAAAGCAGTAATTAATGCATTACATGAAAAAACTAAGCTTGGGTAAGGGTCACATACCGGTGCCTCGATGCTAGGTGCCCACTGGTATGTTTGAACTCGGTCTGAAATGTGGAGGGGAAGCTCTCGTTGTGCCATATCGCCAAAGGTTCAGAGCTCGAATCTCAAGTTTGCTAGTGGAGGTGTGTGAAAATGACTTGAAAGTGACCCTTCGGGCCCCTTTTAAGCCTAAAAATTAGGGTTTTTTAACCCTAAATAGCTGTCCTACTAGGGTTTTGGACCCCCAAACCTGTTTTGGTCCAATTGAGGCTTTTTTTTCATCGTTTTATTGCATTTAGACACATTTTTAGCCTCCCAGACCACTTTCGAACATGTCGGGTACTTTGTCATCTTTTTTTGCGACATCACCCAAAAAATTAAAATTTTCTTCTGATCTCTCGAGGGGGCATTATAATGGCATGTTTTCTCTCGCCATGCAACAATGGGGCAAGTTTTTTTTTAAATATCAAAAATTTTGGATTTGATCGATATCGGTTATTCTTTGAAATAATGAAACAAGTGCATTGCTTCAAAGAGGGGAAAAATATAGACACGTAAAATATACTGATTGACATTGTGCATCTGATCCTAACTTACTAACATTGTTTCTCCCTGAATCATCCCTCAGTCTAACCATTTAATCAAATTCCCCTATCTGATTAAATTCATCAATATTCCTCTCTTAATTAAATAAATAATTTTATCTAATCAAGTCATCTCTCTTATTAATTAAATCAATCCATCTGATCTAATTATCCCTATTTAATTAAATAATCAATTTATTTGATTAAATCTCTAAAGTTTGTCCATTAAATTAAATAAATTAAAACCTTATTTGATTTAATCTAACACCATCCCTTTTAATTAAATAAATCAAAATCCTTATTTAATTAGCCTCTTATCATATTCCTCTCTTATTTGATTTAAATAAATCCATAAATTTGAGTCAAACAAGGTCACATCATCTAATCTCCTGTTAAATTAATTAACCCTTGATTAATTTAACCTCATCTCATGTCACATCCTCTAGATAATGCAAGTTGCACATGAAAATAGATTTAATTCATTTATTAAATCTCTATTTTCCTCACAAGGCATCTTTTGGAATATTCTCTCAATTTGAATTCAAAAATTCTAAGTCAACATGTACATCCAACAAGGCATTTAAAATATCTTACATGTCCTTTGCCTTGAGCCAAGTGGCATTTATTGCATTTTCCCTTCCCTCTTGCATGTCATTTCAACAAATTTGAAATTCAAATATTTGCATTTATTGGCACAAATCCCAAATCTTGCATATTCATCATCCATTCATAGTTTGACAAGTGGCATCATATCATTGGATGAATGTTAGTCCCACATTGCTCAAATTTGGGTATTCATCCATCTTGAAATCCTATAAATATAGGGCTCATATCCTCATTTCATCATCCACAAACATTGCAAAGTTATTATGCTAAAATATTTAGCCATTTCCATCCATCATTGAATTCTTAGCTAGGCTTTTTGCAGATTTGGCTTGGAATTCTTATCTTTCATCAAAGTGGACCAATATCATCTTCAACATATCAAGATTTCATCATAGGAATTGGGAAAGGGCCAATTTTCACATCAAATTGGCACCAATTCCCCCATGGGATCATGAGTTTGCACATCAAATTAGGATTTAACCTTTGTTTTATCTATTTCATTGTGTTCTTTATTATTTCCATTCCTAGTTTGAGGTTGTAAATGGATTTCATGGGGAATCCTTGTTTTAGCTTGCAATTCCTTGTTTAACTTGTTTACTCATATTTTTTTGCAGGTACTAGGAAAAGGGTTCGCACAGGATGTACCCCTCCGAGTATAACAATACATGGCCGAAGTCCTCCAGTTAGAAGGGTTAATAATCCTCCTCAGCCAACCACAGCATAACTACGCTTACCAGTATCTACAGGTAGCATCATAGATAACTTCACATTTGATATAACCAACGTCTGTAGTAGTAGTGATGATGAGGATACCATGACCAACTTACCTAGGCTATTTGAGGATACCACTCTTTGCATGATTAGCGCCCTATCTTTTGAATTAGACCACCAAAATCATGAGATCCGCCTAGTATACCCCAACTCATCGACTATGACCAATGAGGAGCACCAATTCTCAATACATTCAAAAATGATGAGGCACTCTCAGAACTCATGGGACTATGGGATAACATTCCGTGTGGGGATCACAAAGCAGGGTTCATAATCGAGCTAGATATGCATGCCTACTATGGAGAAATGATTGAATTCCTCAGTTGCAAGAGTGAAAAATTAAGAATAATATCTAAGTCCTTGAGCGAAAACCACACTGTGGCACTTTTCGACCAAAAAAAGTAAAAAAAAAGGACACATCCAACAATGAAAACCTCTCCGAGGCACTCGAGGATGGGGGATTCAATCTTCCTTTTAGAGCTATTCATAAAAAAAAAAATCAATAGTCTTGGCAAAAAGATGCAATCCGGTCAATCTAGGAACAGAGGAAACCCCACACATCACATTCTATGCGGAGTCATTACTATCAGAGGAACAAGAGCTCCTAGCAGCCTTCCTAAGAGAAAGACAGATAAACTTTGCATGGAGCTATGCTAACATGCCAGGACTTGATCCAGAGATCGTGGTTCACCACTTAGCAATATATCCAAAAGCAAAGCTTGTTAAACAAAAGCTTCGAAAAATGCACCCCTAGATCGCCTTATTAGTCAAAATGGAGCTAAAAAAGCTATTAGATGTAGGATTCATCCGACCAATAGATTATCCATAATGGGTGTCAAACTTGGTACCTGTCTCAAAACTCGATGGGGACATTAAAATCTACACAGACTTCAGATACTTGAATAAGGCATGCTCGAAAGATGACTTCCCACTTCCAAACATTGACATGATAGTAGACATGACAGCTGGACATGAAATGTTGTCACTAATGGATGGATTCTCAAGATACAATCAAATCATGATAGCTAAAGAGGACCAACATAAAATAGATTTCACTTGTCCATGGGGGACTTACTATTGGAATATGATACCATTCAGCTTAAAGAAATGCAAGAGAAACATACCAAAGGGCCATGACATTGATATTCCATGACATGATCCATTAGATAGTTGAAGATTATGTTGATGACATTCTAGCCAAGTCCAAAAAGAGAAAAGATCACATAGCAACCTTAAGTGCCATTTTTGACAGACTAGAAGAGTACAAGGTCAGATTAAGCCCAAAGAAGTGTGTCTTCGGCGTACAATCAAGAAAATTGCTAGGATATATAGTGTCAATGAGGGGTATTGAGGTAGATCCAGCAAAGGTAAAAGCAATCCTCGAGATGGAGGCACCAAAAACATTAAAGCAATTGAGATGTCTCTAAGTCAGGCTCCAATCCATTCGAAGATTCATAGCATAGTTAGCAGACAAACAAAACCCATATTCTCACCTACTTCACAAGGGAGTAGCGTACAAATGGGATACCAAGTGTGAAGAGGCATTTAATAAAATCAAAGAATATCTATTGACACCACCAGTCTTAATGCCACCAATCCCAAGAAAACCATTAATTCTCTACGTATCAGCAACAACAACAGCCCTAGAGAGCTCCTAGCTCAGTATGACAAAAATGGAACAGAAAGGGCTATCTATTACATCAGCAAAACAATGGTTGGACATGAGCTAAACTACTCGTTCATAGAGAAATCATGCCTAGCAGTAGTGTTTGCATCACATAAATTCAGACATTACATGTTGGCACACAAAATAAAACTCATTGCCAAAATCAACCCTCTCAAGTACTTATTGTCAAAAGCAATGCTCATAGGAAGAATGGCCAAATGGGTGATGATACTATCAGAATACGACATTGAATATGTGGAGCAGAAAGCAATCAAAGGCCAAGTCATTTGCAGAAGCACCAATCTATTCAGAGAATCCTCTCATCTCAGAGTTTTCAGATGAATCTATTTTCAATCTCAACATAGCCGATTTCATCGAAACCGTGACATGGCTCATACACAATAACATGGATCAGATTCGTCTTCTTTATCACCCCACAAGGATTGTATCAGCGTCCTACAACGGGCATTCTACACCAATAACATTGCGTATCACGAGGCTTTAACCAGGTCCCAAAAATAGCAAAGTAGTGGAACATTATAGCCTCTAAAGCATACGAGACTCTCAATTGATAATAAATCAAGTGGAACGATGAATACCGCACTAAGGATGACAAGCTCACTCCATACAAGAAATTGGTGGAGACTCTCAAAGAATCCTTCATCGAGATTACATTTGAGAAGATTCCTAGAACCAACAATAGAGCAACAAACGCCATGGAAACAATTGGATCCTTACTGGATATCCCCACAACGTTCCAAAATATGAATTATTGATAGAGCAGCTTCAGGCTTCCACATTCGAGGTACCAAAATTAGAATTTGTGTGTGAAATCATTGGTCCCGGTGATCCTTGGTACCATGACATTTACACATACCTTCGAATAGGAGTCATACCCGCTGACTTACCCTCAAACCTAAAATGAACCTTTGTCAAAAAGGCATCTCGATTTGTCATCCTAGGGGATACCCTATATTGTAGAATCATAGAAGGAAGCTTACTGGGCTACTTAAATGCTGAGGAGGCATTAACTACTCTAACTGAAGTACATAACGGTATTTGTGGTTCACACTTGAGTGGAATGACCATAGCCAAGAAACTGCTGAGGATGGGGTATTATTGGCCCACGATGGAAAGAGAGGCACATGACTATGCTAGAAGGTTTCTACAATGTCAGCAGCATGGGGACCTCATCCATGCTCTAGCTCAAGAGCTTCATCCCATTGTCACACCATGGCCCTTTCACGTTGGGGACTTGATCTCTTACTGAAAAATCATGCCTAATTTCCATCTAACGCCACAAATTCATCATAACCACAACAAAGTACTTTACTAAGTGGGTGGAAGCCATACCCATGATGTATCTAACAGCCACAAATTCATCATAATTGCAACATAGTACTTTACTAAGTGGGTGGAAGCCATACCCATGACGTATATAACTGGGAAGCTGATTTCAAAGTTCATCTTGAACTATCTCATTTACTACTATGGTGTTCCACAAGTCATTATCTCAGATAATGGGATATCAAGAATCGAGGTTCGCGACTTATGCAAAAATTCAAAATCCAACATCGCTTCCACCCCATACCTCTAAGGCAATGGCCATGCAGGCTACAAACAAAACCATTCTAAAATCCTCAAGAAAATAGTCAACGATGTAGGGCGTGACTAGCACCTATAGCTTAATCCCACCCTCTAGGCCAATCGAACCAATATCTACACACCCATTGGCACCACTCCTTTCTCCCTGGTCTACGGATCAGAAGCAGTACTCCCCATTGAGATTGAGATCCCATCACTTAGGATATCACTGCAAAACCTCATCACTGATGAAGACTACCGAGTGTCAAGACTAAATGAGTCGGAGTTACCGGATGAGCTTAATTATAGATGCTTTTGAATCATTTGCAAGTCTATCGAATAGACTCAAAAGATCATAATAATAAAATCGTAAGCAAGACTTTCCAAGTCGAGAACCTGTGATAAAGGAGAATCGGCGAACCAAACCTAAGCAGCAAAGGAAAATTTGAACCTAATTATTAACCATTCATTATCACAACGAAGTTATAACTGTGGGGAATATCGCTTATCAACACCCCAAGGGGAACTCTACAAGAGCCCATGCCTCATCTCAAAAAAGTTTTAAGCCTGAAAAAGTGGTTACTTCGGTGAAAACCTAGCAAACAAGCGTCTTGGTGACAACCAAAAAAAAAATAGAAAAAGGATTGAAAACAGTAAAGAGAAAAAATCATCCTCTAGTGAAAACCACTTCAGTGGCACTTTGGACAAGTACCTTGGTGAAAACCTGGCAAACAGACGCCTTGTGTAAATAAGCATTTTCCATCCACCAAGATCTGTATGGCTTGTTTTGCATCATCCATCCATTATGCTTCCATCATCCATCGCATTTGGATCTCCATCCATCACTCATCCTCCCGCACCTGCACCATAGATTGGTCCTGTTTTTGTATCATGATCCCTCTTAGTACTACTCGGCCCATCCTCAAGGTCAGTTTGTCCTGCCTTTATCGGAGTAGTCTATTGCTTCACATTGGGGGCATGTTCTCATCAGATCAGATTCGTGTATATCCTTAAAGTCCTAAAACATCAGAAAATCCAAAAATATCAAAATATCACAAAATCCAAAAACATCAAAACATATCAAAATCCCAAAAATAGGTCAAAAAGTCAAAAACAAAGTCATCTTGTCGAACTATAGGTATATGAGCCTTGAACGTAGGCAAGGTTGATCTTTGATCATCCCCCAAGACACTTAGGCCAGTCCTTTAGGAATCTGTCATAATAAACTGACATCTCATCATGTATATCATCATCTGTAAATCAATCAACTCATTAGTCATACTACGTGGTCTCTGCGTGTATAACGTAGGCAAGGCTAATCTGTTGATCATCCCCCGAGGCCCCTAGGATAGGTCTTTAGGTTAGTCTCTTGGTCAAAATATTAGAAAATCCCAAAACAATGGAAAATAAAAAAATCAAAACATTTGAAAATCTCCAAAAATACCAAAAACAACCTCAAAACATCTCAAAAACTCCAAAAACATCCAAATATTTGAAACAATCCATCCATCTCATCTTGCTTGCACTCGCAATAACACTATACATAATAAACTGATTGTCATCCTCAACCTTTGGTAAGATAATCAAAAACAAGTCTAGCAGGTGAAAAGTGAAAACTCAAAATCATCAAGTCTTAGGTCTAAGTCACTACGTAAGTAGTTGGTCAATTCTTTGTGTCGATAACTCATCATCCAATTGGACCCATATCAATCATCATTTAAAACACTTTGGATAAATGAAATGGCGTGCTGCCATCTACTAACATGTCCTAGGATGTATCCTTCCTACAATGGGCATTATCTTTTGGCAATAGTTTTGGTTCTTATCCTTAAAAACACATCCCATTTTGGTTAGCGGTATTGAAGAACATCAGCTTGTTTGTTTACTTTGTCTTTATCTTGTGACTTATCTTATTGCACTCATTCCAAGGACCTCTTGATGATATCCGGGCAAAGGATTTAGAGAAATAGGAATGGGGCAACGATCATTATATTTTGTCTATTGTGCATGTTGGACGTTATTGTAATATAACTTGGCGAATACTTGATTTGTTAGGTATGTATGGAGGAGGTTTTGGGCAGCTTGTTGACTATTGCATTGATAGGTTGTACCTTTACGTGTTTTGGTCTGAGGTGTTTGAAACTTCTAAAGTGCATCCTACCAAGGTTTCTATATGTCAGGTGTGAACAAGGATACTCCTATCTATTTTTCAAGTCAAAGTCCATCACACTGGGTACAACGCTATTCTGATTTTCTATACCTTGATGCATCATACCACGTGTGTCATCAAACACAAGAAAATTGGCCCTTTGAAAATCCCAACTCCTAGGAAAGTAATCATCATCATTTTGCATATTCATCATCTTGTGTCTTGTTGAAATGAATTCTTCTCTTTCATTTCTTCTTGCTCATCGCACTAACAAGGTACTATGACAGTTGATCATCATCACTATCATCATCATCACTAATCCTGCATCCACAAATCATTAGCATATTGCATAAACATATCATATAGGAAACATATGCATTGCATTTCCACCATCATATAAACATGTTATTATAAGCATTCTTCATAGATAAGCACATCCATTTTTATTACATTGCATCACATTGCATTTATCACATAAATCATCGCATAACATTCATTTGCATAAACATTTCATAACCATTTCACATTACCACCTACTGCATAATCATACATAATAGGTACATAAGCATTATAAGATAATCCATTGCATACATACTCGCATAACATCATAAAGTCATCTCACACATTACATTCATTTTACATTAAGCATCATCATACCACTTTGCATTAACATATCATTTCATATATCGCATTGCATCATGGTAAAAGCATCACATACATACATTATCATTTAACATGTTTAGGATAATATTTGTTATTCTAAGCATCTTAAAACCATCTCATTTGTATCATCATATAAAACATGACCATTGCATTCACATTGCATTATATCATCCACTAATCATCCATGTCATCTCATAAATAGCATCACAATCATTTTTTGCATTTCATTACATAAATCATTCCACATCAGCATAAATAGAAACATAAAAGTCCATTACATGCAAAGCGTACATCCATCCATAATCATTTCATTTTATAAGCATAGTTCATACACCATAGATCATTTCCATATCATTTTGCATATTGCATATTACATATCATATCATTTCAAATCATCATATAGACTGCAACATCATTACGCATCACATAAATACATTTGCATATCATAAGTCAACAACATAATATAGATCTGTTAGTCATAATCATTACATAATGCATATATCGTCAGAAATAAATGCATCCATAAATACATCATATAACATCATAAACATCATTGCACAACATATAAAAGTAGAATCATCCATACATGCATAAATAAATAATACACATCACATCATATCAAAATTGTCATCTCATATATATATCATCATCGAGTAACTGTCATAGTACAAAATAATTAGATCACTATACATGTATGTCAATCAGTACAAAAAGGCCCATCAGGCTATCAAAAAGGAGCCCATAAGGCACAATAAATGATATCATCTCGATCAAAAGGACGCCTAACCCTCCTATCTACTGCCCTCGCCTCTGTCACCATGACCCTCTGCTGGTCTAAAACTGGTCTGCTGCGAGTACTCTGAGACCCGTGCTGCTCTGGGTACGACCTCATGATAATGCATACGGTAATACTTGACCTCTCGGATGGCCTCCCTGGAGGACCGAATGGACACTATACCCTGAGAGGAGGAGGATACCATGATCTCCAACTATTGTCTCTGGCCTAGCTCTATGGCCACCTATAACTTTGTGACCTATCTCTGCAGTATGGCCTGATCCCTCTTGGCCCTAATCTGATCTCTCTCGGTCCGCACCTGATCTCTCTCCCCTATCAAGGTCTACACCTGGGCCTACAACTGTGCAATCAATGTATCTTGGGGATCCACCTACCCTGCTGGTTGTGCTCGTGGAGGTTGTACCTAAGGTTGATCCTCTTTCCTAGCCTATGGTGGTGCACCTACTGGAACCTGTTGTTGATCCTGCATCTACATGCTAGCCTGAACTGGCTGAACTGGAGGTCCAACCGACTGGTCCTGTCATGCACCATCCCTCCATCCTCGTCCTCCCCCTCTACCTCTCACCCTCCACCGATTGGGGACTGCTCTTGGAACTGTCAAATGAAGGGGAGGCCAGAACCAATCCATGTATGCCTGTGTCATGCCTAGATTTGCAGGCCCCTAATCATAAGCCCATGGCCGAGCCACCAAATTTTTGAAGTTGTTGATGGCCTCAGAAGCAGGAATATACCACCCCCATGAAACCTGTGCCATGGTGTAGGAAAATACGGCCACATAATCGTCATTTGTCCAATCCTGAGGCTCACCGAACTGACGCTACACGCGCCCAGGCATATATCTCTTTATCATAGTATGCTCTCGCCCCTGCATGAAGTGGTCTTGGCGAGCGTAGAAAATCTAATGTACATCGTCAGCCCATCTAGGCTGACCAAGGTACAGACGCCATATGAACACCTGCATCTCGTCTAGGACTCTCCTCCAATAGGGAATCCTGTGCTCGCTTGTGTGTGAAGGACACACTTCCTCTGTATCGCCATATGAGGGGATCATCAGGCCCCATCAGAACTGCAACAAGCCGCAGTCGAAGGACAACAATGTGCTCCCACGCCCATACGTGGAGGAGTGTCATGCCTGCTCTAAGTGCTTTGTCATCGAGGTAGATGTACTCTTGAAGATCTTTATATAGTGACATAAGAAGAATTAGCCCCCAAGCAAAGCGAGTAGGCCTGTCACACATAACTATGCTCTCCCAGCAGAATCCCCAACCAGGACTGAAGTACTGGCCTCATCGGTCTGGGGCAACGAGACTTGAAATAATTGCCGCAACAACTAAGTGGAAGGGAGGGGCTAGAGCCCTATGACGCTCGAGTTCAATCTTCCCCTCACAAATAACAACGTCCTCTGTGGCAAGGACTGTGTGATAGGAATTTTGCCCCTCATCTATATCAAAAATGACACGCTAACCACGAATCGACAATCGTAAGATGTGCCAAACGTCCTCCAAGGTGACGGTGGCCTTGCCGGTGGGAAGGTGGAAAGAGGAGGTCTCACTATGCCATCTCTCAGCAAGCGCTGACATCATCCCAAGGTGGGTACGAATGGGCGCTGCGTAGGCGATGTACCACAACCCCATGTCTCGTAGTCGATCCTGGTCTCTGTCGCTCAGGTCCCGCAAGTAACCAAACAGATCCCATGACCTGTGCTCTCAGGAGTAGAGCTCCCTTGCCGCATCTTGCATCAAGAAGGGTCATCATGTTAAAAAAATTGAATTTTTTTTTTGCCGGGCGTCCAAGAAACCACTCCAGTGTCACAATCCATGAAGGCATCACAATTTGATTTTTATCAAACTACGATGCTAGGGCACAAAAATGCCAAAAGTGCACCACCGCAGTGCACTTTCCTTCCCAGTGGTGCAGTTTGCAAAGGTTCCTATCACTAGAGCACCGCCGCGTCGCACTTTAGAAATGACCCCGTGGGCCATGACCTCAGCATCAGAGTTTTCAAACTCCAAACTCCGCTGCCACGACACAATTTGACACCAAGCAACATAGTTTGATTTTTGAGCGGCGCTATATAACGCCGCTATAGAAGGACTGACTTTGAAAGCATTAAATGAGTGTTAAAAACAAAAAATAAAGCTTAAGGATCACTTATCGGTGCCCCAATGTCAGGTGGCCGCTGGTAGATCCGGACTCGGTCAAAAATGTGTATTGGGAGCTATCATTGCACCATATCGTCAGGAGGTCAAAGCTCAAATCTCAAGGTTGCTAGATGGTTGTGTGAAAATGAATTGAAAGTGACCCCTCAAAGCCTTTTTAAGCTTGAAAATTAGGGTTTTTTCACCCTAATTGGCTATCTTGCTAGGGTTTTGGATCCTTGAAGTTGTTTTTGTCTAGTTGAGGCTTGTTTTACATCATTTTATTGTGTTTAGACACATTTTTGGCCTCCTGGAGCCTTTTTGGACCTGTCAGGCACCTTGTCTTCTTTTTTCGCAAGATCACCCAAAAATTGAAATTTTCCTCCAATCTCTTGAGGGGGAAATATATTGGCATGTTTTCTCTCACCGGGCAGTAGTGGGGCAAGATTTTAAAAGTGATTTTTTTTTGCTTTGATCAAGATTGTTTATTCTTTGAACCAACACAACAAGTGCATTGCTTCAAAGAGGGGCAAAATGTAGACACGTAAAATGTACCGATTGACATTGTGCATCTGATCCTGACTACTAACATCATTTCATCCTGAATCATCCTTCGGTCTAACTATTTAATCAAATATCCCCTTATCTGATTAAATTCATCAATAATCCTCTCTTAATTAAATAAACCAATTATCTAATTAAGTCACCTCTTCTCGATAATTAAATTAATCATTTTGATCTAATTATCCTATTTAATTAAATAAGTAATTTTATTTGATTAAATCTCTAAAGTCTATCTATTAAATTAAATAAATTAAAACCTTATTTAGTTTAATCTAATAATCATCTTTTTTAATTAAATAAATCAAAATATTTATTTAATTAATCTCTTATCACATTCCTCTCATATTTGATTTAAATAAATCCACAAATTTAAGTCAAATAGGTCACATCACTTAATCTCTTCATTAAATTAATTAACTTGGATTAATTTAATCTCTTATCATGTCCCATCCTCTAGCTTTTCCCACTTGCACATGAAAATTTATTTAATTAATTTATTAAATCTCTATTTTCCTCAACAAGGCATATTTTGGGAATAGTCTCCAAGTTTGAATTCAAAAATCCAAGTTGACATGTACATCCAACAAGGAATTTACTCTCTTACATGTCCTTTGCCTTGAGCCAAGTGGCATTCAATGCATTTTTCCTTCCCTCTTGCATGTCATTTCAACAAATTCAAAATTCAAAAATAGGCATTTATTGGCACAATCCTCAAAACTTGCACATCCTCCATCCACTCATAGGTTGACAAGTGGCATCTTGCCATTAGATGAATGTTAGTCCCACATTGCTCTATTTTGGACATTCATTATTCAATCTCATCTATAAATAAGAGGCTTCATTCCTCATTTCATCATCCACAATTTGAGTAAAGTTATCATGCTCAAATCATTAGCAATCCTCATCCATTATTATTGAATCTTAGCTAGGTTATGCAAATTTTTCTATTGTATCACTCACCATTCTTCATCAAAATGGATCATTTATCAACATTCATCAAGCCTGCATCATAGAAATTGGGAAAGGGCCAATTTTCACATCAAATTGGCACCAATTCCCCCATGGAATCATGACTTTGCTAGTTTAATTAGGATTCAATCTATTTTATTGTTTTCTCATTGTGTTCTTCATTGCTTTTTTCCTAATTTGAACTTTGTGAATGGATTTCATGGGGAATCCTTGTTCTTGCTTTCATTCTCTAATCTAATGTGTTTGTTCTTATTGTTTTGCAGGTATTAGGATTGGTGTTCTCACAGGCCTTGTCTGTGGTCACTTGTGCATTGGTGTGGTTGCTTTAGGATGAGAGGATGGATGATGTAGAGTACCTGAATAGTCATCTATGGGGACCTATAGCATGTGTATTACGATGTCATGGATAGCTTGGGTATATTGGTTTGTGTTTCTTTTTGACAGTGATTGTTTTGTTTGCTTGGTTTGGAGATCTTGGTGTTGTATGGTATTATTGTCAGATGGGCATGTTGTTGAGTGGACCTCAAGGTTTTTTAGATTAGCAGATGTTTGGCCATGACTCTTGGAAAGCTTGGGTGTCACGGTTTAGTGAGAGATTTAGCAGTGAATATAGATTCATCACTTGGTGGTGAATGATCTTCTTTAGTGTTGCAAATGTTACTAGGAGGAACTCTTAGATCCTATTGCTACAAAAGGGTTCTTTCGAATTTACATGGACACTATTTGAGGATGTGCAACATCTTGGAACCATGGAGGATGCTTGGAGTCTTTGGCTGAAGTGTTGGTGGTGTTTGACAGGTGATGTTGGTTTAGAGTTGTTTCATGTCATGTTATACTCTTGCTTGTGCATTAGAGTTTACCCATGAGGCATTGCTCTTGAGACCATGGTAAGGTCACTTGGAGTGCAGTGTCTCCTAAGGGGGATGGTAAGATCATGATGTCATGATAAGTTCCTGGTTCAAATGTTTGGAGCTTTGATAGTGGTCTGGTAATTCTCTATGTTTTGGGTGCATTGGTCATATGCTCGAGAACTTCATGATAATGTAGTGATGTAGATTGGAGTTTAGTACATGAAATGATTGTTTGCATGTGCTCATGGACACATGGAGAATAAAGTGAGGCTATAATTCTCTCGAGATGAGAGAAGTGTTGTTGATGGTTACTCCTGATGAAGATTTCAATAGAAAGTTTGAGGAGCCTTCACCTTGGTTGGACATGAGTTCAATAGAGACCAGTGAGGAGATTTCTCTTGGATGAGTCATGGTGGCTTGTATATCTTGGAGGATCATTCTCATTCCCCACTCTTGGTCTACTTGGCAGTGAGGTCTATTTGAGAGGTATTTTCCCATTATATATTTTAGATGTGTTATATGCTTTCTTTCATGATATGGATCTTGAACTATTGTTTAATGGTTATAAAGAATTCATAGTGAAAGATGGATAGCATGGTTATCTCCTTGTGAATTTTAGTTTATGATATCTTCTGTTGATAAGAACAGTTAGGAGATGCATTATGGGTTTGTTTTCTTCAGATGGGAAATGGAGTGGTTTGATCTTCTTTGAGAGGCTTACATCCATATTGATTACTTGATATATATATATATATATATATATATATGTTGTGTTTGATCTTGGAGATTGAACGGTTGGGTGTTGCTATGTTGTTCTCTTTTGGGTGTTTTGAAGGAGATCATACTTGTCACAATTGGCATTTAGAGGTATATGTAGGAGGATGTTCTACAGGTATATGGTGTGTAGTGTTTCTCTCTTTGGTCTTGGTTATCTTCCTAGAGGTTTGATTTCATTTTACATCGGTTTGAGATTTGGTCGCAACTATTATTTTCACTCAAGTTCTTGGGTGGTAACTTGGAGTTTCTTTATCTCTTTCCTATGTTGGGTGTGAAGAACTTGGGAGAGCTATGAAGACTGGTGGTGAGAATTTTTCTTGCAGGTTATTAATTTACAGATTGTGCATATCATTGTAGATGTTTCCTTGGTACTACATGGTTACACTTTCTATGTTCTGCCATTGGTAGACTTGTTATTCTTTTGATCTTTCAGATTTGGCATTACCCATGCATTGGATCTTTCAGATTTGGCATTACCCATGCATTGGGAGTTATTGGATGTGTTTTGTCTTCTTCAACTAGTTGGAACATGGGGCTTTTCTTTGCTATTGATGGGTTGGCTATGTAGGTGGCATGAGTTTGCTAAAGTGGATACCTTGAAGGTATGAGAGATTGGATGGTTAGCACGTGTTGTGGGTGCTAGTTTTAGTTGTGTGGGTTGATCAATTGGATGGGAGAAGCTAGTTTTCTAGTTGTTGTTTTGGCTAGTGTTATATATTTTTTCTGGAGAATGGCTTCACGTTTGTGTTCTTTTTGGGGCTTTGAAGTTGGTGCTTTTGTACAAGCTATGAGCACAGTGGAGTGGTGATAGTAAGTTGTAATCATTGTTGTAAGTTGGGCCTAGAGATGGTTTTCTTTTAGATTGGTGCATATACACCATGGTGTGTTTCTTTCATTTGGAGGATGGCTAGAATAATTGCTAGAGATGGTGAACATTTTGAATGTTGTTGCATATGTCTTGGAGATAGGGACTTCGATCTTTGATTGGGAGAAGCCAATAAGTTCTTCATCACGTGGGAGCATGTTGGGATTTGTGCCTCAAATTATTGTCTTGATATACTTCTTGAAGTCTTGTTTCTATCTCTTATCGACCTGACTTCCTCATATCGACGAGACCTTGTTCTTAGTCCCCCCAATGCTCTGATGACCTCCATAGTTTGGTGCTAACAGTTTCCTCTGGTGTTTTGTTCTATCAGCAAGAGTTAGTCATATCAGCAAGAGTCTCCAAGAAGTCTTCGCGATAGTCTATGTCTTTCCTTGGTCACTTGTCGGTAGGACCTCGTGTCATCAGTGGGAATCTGTCTTAAGTTCCCCGATGGTTCGATGGAGCAGTGACTTGTATGGCGGTAAATATTTTTCAGTGGGAGATGTCATCATTGGCGGTGAGTTGTCACATCGACAACTTGATACGTAGCATTGGATCCTCATCAGTGGGAAGTTGTGTCTTTGGTGGGACACTAAAGCTTGTCCCACTGATGGAACAATGGAGTGGTTCGTCGGAAGGAGATGCTAGTATTGGTGGAACCTTTGTGAGTGTCTCTCTGATAGACTGACAATTATGGAAATATTAGAAGATCGTGAAAGTTTGAAACTTTGGAACCTCCGGTCACGAGTTTTGGAAATCTCTGACTTAGTGATCTTATGGGACAAGCTAATAAGGCTTCATCGAAGGAACATTGCTTTATCGCCGGGACATTGGAACATGTCTCCTCAACATGACGATGGCTGACTCAGTGACCTGTGTAGAATGTCTCGGTGGGACCCGATGGATGTTGAGGTGGAAAATGATGATTGGCTGGAACCTATCAATGGTTGGATCAATGATTGGGAATCGGTTGGTTTTCCTGGTCGGCCTAGAACTGTTGGATAAAACAAGTGTTGCATTAACATTGAACATTAAGCATGTGCCATGAAGGTAGAAGGAAAAATGTAGAGTGAAGGAGGGAGGAGAAGTATCTGCACTATATGTTGTGTGAGAGTATTGTAACAATGCGAGGATTTTGAATGGTTATGTTGTTTGTATTCTCCGGATGGAACAAGATGTAAACTCCTATAAAGGCTATGAGCCTGAGATTGTATTGTAACTCTGTTTGTTGCTGAATAATACAATTGATCTCTAGGATTTTGGAGTGTGGGGTTTTTTACCCATAAGGATTTTCCCCATGTAAATTTGTGTGTGTCCATATCTTTTTTCTTTCATAGTGGTTGATTCTGCAAATTGAATCTGTCTGATGCATATTGTTGAAAATGGTTGTATTTGCATGAGATTTTTCTCAGGAGGGTTAATGTGGGAAATCAACTATATTTTTTTCTACTTTGTGGCATAGTAGTATGTTTCTTTGAGGCAATCTAATGAAATTAAAAATTACTGAAGGTACTGCTGTTCTTAGATGTTTCTTTCTGAGATGACCATGATTTCCCTACAGTTAATCCATGGGAAAGGTCTAGCCTAGTTAGTCAAGATGTTATGACATCACTTACTTCTTAACATGCACTATTAATAGGTTTTTCCTAGGGGTAAGGTTACTCCATGGTGTAAATGGATAGCCTATACATAGGTTATGAATGGTCAATACAAATCGAGCTAGGAAGGTTGGTGAAGTATATGGCGTCCACTCTAAATTTTGGGTGATGAATACTTTGGCTTGTAAAATAGTGTTTATTTAGTTGCCACTATTTACATTGTCAGCTCACTGTGATCCAAGTTTACATACTAGGTAGGGAATGTCATATGTGTAGGTTGTAGCCACTGTGTGACAAATCTAGATACATAGGACACAACATCGAGCTCAAGAAAGGTAATTATTATTATGAGGTTACCAAACCAATCTCTTCGTCGAAGGGAGGGCCATCTTACCATATAGGAAGATGTGCAAAGGACCGCAGTGAGTCTGTGGTTGGCATACAAGTGCTTGAGTGATGCTTCTCCTCATTAGTAGGTGACTAATATTTGATGGAGGGCACTTGGACCATTTGTATACCTAGTGCTAGTGAGCTCATGGAAGCTATATAAGTATTTATGTATCCATTTCTATGGAAGATTGTAAAAGAGAAAATGTTATCATGAAATTATGTACTATGAAATCAATACATTGGAAAGTTGTAATACTTTGATATGATGCAATGGGAAATTTTGAAATAATGTTTATTTCAAATGTGCATATTATTCTTTTTTATGAAAAGAAAATTTTTATTGCTAAGTGTTGGCATCATAGTTTATTTACTTGAGGTTAAAAGCATAGTAAAATTAATGGGTAGAACAATGGGCATGCTACAAAAATAAGTTTGAGGCACATAGATCACTTGAATAATACAAGGCAAGATTGGTGCAAAGGGTTATCTCTAATTAGGGGGAATTGACTTTAGTGGGATTTTCTCTTTGGTAGTTGACTTAAATTCTATTAAGATATTGTTGTCTATAGTTACATCATTTGATCTTGAAATAGAGTAGATGGATGTAAAGATAGCATTCTTGCATGATGACTTAGAGGAGAAATATAGATAGAAACACTTAAATGCATTGACATAAGAGCTAAATATAATATAGTTTATTAGTTAAAAATGCCATTGTATATGTTAAGACAATCACCATGTATGCGGAATCAAAAATTTGATTCATATGTGTTAGAATTGAGCTTTGCTATAAGTAATGTTGATTATTATATACATTAAAAAAATTGATGAACACATCTTAGTTATTATTCTATTCTTGATCATTGGAAACAATAAAACATTAATTAAGGAACTTAAAGCTCAACTATCTAGTAAGTTTGAGATGAAAGAATTAGGTGTGTCTAGATACATACTTGGTATAGGGATATATGAGGACATGACTACTAGAAAACTATAGATAGGCCAAAGGAAATATCCTAAGATGATTTTGTGGTGGTTTGGGATGCATGACAATAAATTGACAAGCACACCCATAATAGTTGATACAAATTTGAGTTTGAAACAATGTCCTAAATTTGAGGAGGCCTAGAAGGCACAAGTAATTTTTGTATGCCAATGTAGTGGGAAGTCTTATGTATGAAATAGTCTACACAAGATCAAACATTTCTCAAGTAGGGGAAGTTTTGAGTAAATTCATAGCTAAAATTAGGCAAAGGTAAACTAGATTTTGATGATGAAGAAATGTTATAACAAATGTCAAAAAATGATTCACCATTGTATATTTTTTATAAGACTCAAACAAAGATCTTTGATTAAAAAAGTTCACTATATGTCACTTTGATTTAGATCTACATCTCATAACTAATTCCCTTGAGTGCAAATGTGATCTTTGTGTGGAAATGATCATGTGACTCATGAATTTGAGCTCATTGATTCATGAAATCTACTACTTATTTCACCTCAATCTTTGATATTTGAATGCTTAGAAGGATTAACAATATTTACAAATACCTTTTAAAATTTATTGGATCATAAGGGTCAAGTTCTCTTTAGTCAAACCCATAGATGGGTTAACTTTACAACTATAAGCAAATATTCAAAGATAACAAATAAGAGTGCAATAAACTTAGAATTACGTGCTCTAAATATTTTGATTGCACATTACATTCCTTGTGCACATTGAAGTCTAGACATGTTCAATTTATTTTTAGATGATCCCCATATGTTCTAGATGATTCCAAATGAATGAGGGAATGTTTTAGTGCAACAACCAAGCACACAAATCAACATAATATTTATTAGGTCGGTTCACAACGAGTAGTGAAATAATTGACCAAGTGAGAAATTTGAAATTTGAATTTAAAAATGAAAGGATCATATCCATAACTGCATACCTAACCTAAATTAGAACCACACCCACATATTTAATCTAAGATAAATAATAATACATCTCAAATTCAAAAACTCGGCTCTAAAAATGAATAAATAAATTAGTTTTACACATACAACCCAAACATAAGATTAAACAACTTAATCTACAAATTCAAACACTACTAACCATTTCTCCAAAAGCTTTACAAAATCCAATATAAAACTCCAAGAGATAACTTTTTTATTCAATTCATGTACACCCTTTCCAACCATAACATATTCTATATTTTACCAAGCAAGAAAATAAAATATCATTTAGGAAAAAGAAGGAAAGAAGGATTGAGGTATCCTATGTGACCTAGAAACTCTTTCACTATAGGCAATTCAATTATTAATACATAAAAGATAAAGGAGTCAAAATCCTCAAGAAAAACGACCTGCGCATTTGCAAGTATCTAGAGAATTTAGAAATGCTTGCTTGGGAATAAACAAGTCACCGACCTTATCCAACCGCTTGTACACGTGTCAATTCAACAGATATAGACAAGCCACTCTGAGCTAGCCATATGAAAACGGCTCGTAAAGTGCATTCTCTTCGGTCGTTTGGCGGGCCCACATGTTCAACTTACTTTTCTTTTATGCCTTCGGTATTCTTTTTGTCGTCTATAGTCAATAATGGATAAAGTTCCAATTAAACATTATATTCAACTTTGATGGACTTGTGTCAAATTACTAACCAAACATATACAACAAAAGGTGAGGAGAAATTTTTGATATGAATATCATAAAAAGTGGAGGCTATTTTATATTATTTGTGTGTAGAGGAGGAAAGTGGATATATTTTTATTATTCTATTTTACATAATTTTGTGTAGATGTTTTGCTTTTTTATTAGTAAAGTGTGGGTATGATCTATTTTTATTATATTATGATATAGATATACAAAAATAAGAGACCAACTTTGTAGGATCTCTATTAAAAGAACTATCAGAGTCATATTAGTCATATGTTTCACCATCATGAGCTATGGAGATAAAATGTCCATGAACTTTTGATAGACAAAACCATAAAAGATATTATAAACCATAAGAAGATAGGGGAGGTCATAGGGTTGTCATCCTCACATAAGCATTGTAAGCTATTCATGGTATGATAAGGGACTCATAGATGAACCATAAACAACTATTAATACAAAATTCCAACCTTCCTTATATGGGACTAGAACTTATATAGAGTATATAAACTATGAATAGGAAAGAACATACTATACACTGAGCCCTACATAACAAGAAACAAATTATTTACATCGATTTTTGGATTTGATTGTGTAAGAATTTTTGCATCAACATTTTATATCACACTCCATGATCCATCATCGAGATGAAAGCAAAGAGTTCAAGGATATGGATCATGGACTGTGATCCAAAACGTTGATGCAAAATTCTTACACAATTGAATCACAAAATTGGTGTAAATAAACAATATAGATTGTGGAAACTTGATATCATTAAAAGGAACAAATTAATCTAGCTTGATTGCTAGCATCTCCTTCAAGCCCAAACCCAAGTACACCAATAACCACCAACAATTCAAAGTTTCTAGCTCTAATTAGGGCCTTAATGGTGGCTTTCACATCCACCATATTCCCTATATGTACCACCATTGTTGCAATCTTGAGGGGATCCCTAGGGCCCATATAATTTAGTCTCAACTTAAAATGACCAAAATCGTGTGCTAGGTGGAGTTCCACATTTTCCATTTCTATCACTAGAGAATAAAAACTATCCAACAACTCCATGTGAACATGCATACCCACTTGTCACTAGTTCAACATAATTCGAGATTGCCTCCAAGCCATTCCTATATGTTGGCTTTAATGAAAAACATTGTGATTCCCTTCACCATTATCTTTTTCTAGTATAAAATTGTAACTTCATTACAAACTCCATGGTGATGTCAATTTTCACCCTTGACAACTCATTTCCCCTCATATAATCCTCCGCCAAAAATAATGGCTATGATAGGGTATACACTATATGAGTATATGGCAATAGCCTTACCTAACTAAATCTTTATTATGGAGTCCTTGAACACCATTTTTATTTTGTCGCGTGTATCTTTGTAGCCTCCATAAGAAACCATTAGCCAGAGGACAATAGCCTAAATAGCAACATAAGAACACATTGTTCAATGATTGCCATACTCCATCTTCAAATAAATGTTTCACATGCTTAAGCAACTAGGCAACCTCATATTTATCTTGCTCATCACTATAATTCATCATTATTATTCATTAAGGAATAAAATTATTGTATTCCTTATCTCACTACAATTATTATTATCAACTATTCTAGATAGTTTCTATGAAAACCAATGTTTGGTGTTATTTGAACTAATGGTTTCTTCTAGAAAATTCATGGCACACTTTGTCAATCTACCTACCATTGAGTTCACTTCTCCATATTAGTATTTTCTTTCACAACTGAGAAGGAAGCTAAGAGACTCCAAGATTCTTAAAGAACAATACAATCTCCAATTTGTAGTGCATTTTTATTGATGGCATTAATGATTATCAATTCCCCTTTGATGATAATATGTTGAACCTTACACTTCACTACCAATGAAAGATCCAAAACTTGGGCTTGTGCCTTGGGCTCATTATTTGTCCCCAAAGAAATTTGTTTGGAAGCCACATGCGATATTAGACCATTCAAGTCTTTGATTAGCCATCTAATGCTAGAAAGGCTAGGATTGCCCCAAACAATGTAACCAAAATTCAATTTCAAAAAAGAATTTGATGAGGCTTTCCATTTGATAGTGGATTGGTGCATTGGTGGGCAAAGAAATCTTTATGCCCCATGAAGGGGTTATTTTATGTGGATGTTATTAATGTATAGTTTTGGTACTTAATTTAATTTTCTTGGCACTCTCACAAATCTTACTGTTGAATTCAACACTTTGTTATACTAAATCTTCCATTTCATATTAACACTAGCTAAGTTTTGAGGGTTTCTTCCTCCTTCAACTAGGTACCCTTAAGTTTTGTATATCAAATTTCTTGCTTCTAAGGCCAACTATTCTAAAATATAACTATTATGTATTTGCATGCATGTTAAATTTTTAAAATATCTTATCTAACGTTGTGTATTTAAGAATATCATCCAAGGTCATTTTAGTGGTTGAATATCAATAGAAAGCATTTACATTTAGCATAAATAGTCACAACTTAGTCTCAATTTACTTAAGTCATAGTCTACTCCAACATCCATAAATTCTTAGTTTTTATATCTCAATCTTGTTAAATCAACTTCAAGTCTTGATTTTCATCAAATCAAATGCTCTTCCTTTAGTGCATAACAAACCCTTAAAGATGCTTTTTAGTACCACCATTTTGTAAAAGTATTTATATGCATAGTTGTGAATGAAAGATCATGAAGTGCATTTTAAAAGAGGATGAAACTACAAAGGAGAAAAGTATGCACATTCAAAACCCCAACTACATTGTAGTCATAAATAGTTGTAGAGTTACATAGCAAAACCATCATAGTCTAACATTTGTGAATACACTTTTAGATCTTTGAATATGATCATTTAACCTAATGCACAATTAACTCTTCATATTTGACAACTCAAAACCAACAAACAAATAACCAATACCAACAAACAAATAACCAATAATTAATCTTCTTTATATTTATCAATTTTAATTCATATTAATCTAGATCTAAATGTTATTTATTACTATCAATTTACAACCCTAAATTAATTATAAAGTGTTTTATTTTCCTATGATAAATGATCAATTTGAATACATGCATGCACATGTGTTAATAAAAATAATAAAACTTTCGACTTTTCATTTTATCATATACAATATTTTAAAATTTATACTTCTTAATTATTAACTAATTTTAAATTGATAGAAGTATGCCCCATTTAAAGTTTGCCTCACTAAAGGAAAGCACTAAATGTATTACATATATGTTTTTGATTCATTAATTACTTTAGAATGAACTTTAATTTGTGGTTTATTCTTAATAATTAAGTATGTAATAGTTGAATAGGGTGAACTCTTACATTGGTTATGTTGATGTGATAAAATTATTGTTTTTATGTGAGAAAGATTTAATATATTTTTAATTGAGGATTTCTCATTTTTAATTGTATTTTGGAGATTAACAAGATCATATTCATTTAAGATGTATTATTATAATAATGTATAGTAATGATAACAAGTTATAGTTTGAGTTCAATGAATTTTTCTATAACTTGAGGTTTAAACATAAACAATGTTAAGAAGTGGGTGTAAGTATTGAACATCACAATTCAAAATCAAAACCGACAATCTACTTATTGAAAAACATTTTGAGATATGATCTACCCCTCCCTCTACATGCGCTGATCTTCTTCCCTAGAATTCGATCATACATATTTTGTTGATTTGTACTCTCAATCATACATATTTTGTTGATTTGTACTCTCAATCACACATACTTATCAACTACTTTTTATTGTAAATCGTCGTATATGTTTTAATTTTTTATTAATATGATATGATGAAACAATTTCAATATAACCAAAAAATTATATTAAAATTTCAATCTTTTTAATTTCTTAGATTTACTTCATATACATTTTAAATCTATATTAATGACAATTCTTTCTCATATATTTTAATAATTACATAGACTTACCTAACATAAACAAATTTATAATTAAAATATACATATAACCACTAAATAAGCATGACACAAATAAAATGTGATAACCAAATCAACTTTACTTTAAAACACTTCCAAACACTGGAATCTTGTTGTAATCAAAGCAATTTCATTCTTTTTAACCAATTGTTTTCTTTAAATTTTTAACTTGTAAAGATTAGATACTTGTTGTGGAAGAAACAATCTCTTTTACCAGGTCGACTACAAAAATGCTTCTAAAAATTAGATCCTTGTTCTAAACAAAGCACTCTCTTTTACCGACTTCCTTCCCTAAAGCATGTTCTTCACTAAAATACTCAAAATTAGAAAACTTGTTCCAGTTAAAATAGAATATATCTTGGCCTAAGATTTTACCCCGCTGTATTCTACAGATATATCTGACAACAAATAAACTTCAACGCACAAACAAACAAAATTCAAAGGCAACAAACTTGTAGCCCTAATCAGTGGAAGTTTTAGTTTGACCCAATTTCAAAGAAAGTTCATGAATGATATTTAAATATTAAGACATTTGCAAGCAGTAGGTGATTGAGGGAAGGAAGGCCATGGTGGGATGCATGTGAGTAAAGAGATGAGATATTAGCTTTTGGTATAATTCGATCCTATCTAATCCCCTTGTCTTGCAATTCTTTCCTTGTTGGTTGATTCTTCCTTTAGCTTTCGTTTTAAGGGGTATTTTCTTTTTCTTTTTTCAGTCCACATTGTTTCGATTCCCCTTCCTCGTCCAATAAAACCCTCTTCTCCCCTTCATGGGACACACCATCTTTGACATCTGAGTTCTAAGCATTCGTATACTTGCTTACTTCTGCAGGCTTTTCTGTGTTATTGTCTATCAATCCAATTTGTATTTATTTCCTTCTGTCATCATCATGAGTTCCTCAGCTGCTCACAAGGTGGGTCGCTTTCTATGTTATCTGAAATGCCTTATTTGCTTTCATCCATCGGTTAATGATTTTCCTTTTCAACTTCTTAGTGCTGAGAATGTGTGGATGCAGGGTCAAAGTCTCAGCAAAATCGCTACCAATAGGCTTCAGAAGGAGTTAGTAGACTGGCAAGTGAACCCACCAACTGGTTTCAAGCACAAGGCCACCGATAATTTACAGAGGTATGGATTTATCTCTTCTTGATGCTTAAACTAATGTAAATACATATCGATTTTTGCAGTTAGTGAGTCATTTGCTGAGTATACAGTCCATGACATTGACCGTTGCCTGTTGGTAGGTGGGTGATTGAGCTGACAGGAGCCCCTGGCACAATGTATGCCAATGAAACTTACCAGCTCCAAGTAGATTTTCCGGAGCAGTATCCCATGGAAGCTCCTCAGGTTGGCTTCTCATCATTTCCTTAGAGTTCCTGTCAATCCTGTACTTAGAATCATCCATCTAATCTGAATTGTCGGTTGCAGGTTTTTTTTTTAAATTGCTTATTCGGGGGTTGGTTATCTCTTGTGGTAAATTTTGGGTGAGGCTTTTGTCCCCGCTTTTACATGGCGTGGGGTAAGCGTGGGCTTCATTCTTAGGATTTGTACATATAGGTCTTGTTTGAATGGACCCCATAATTGTTCTGCTGCAGCATCGCCAAATGTGTGCTTCGGTTATGAGCTGGTGTGGGGGATTGAAATCTTATAGTGGGATTTTTTGTGTTGTTTCTGTTGTGCTAAATCTTGGGTGAGGCTATTGACCCCTTTTTACATCTTGTGGGGTAAGCTTGGACAGCATTCTTAAGATTTGTCCGTATAGGTCATGTTTGAATGGACCCTATAATTGTAACGCTACATTGTTGTCAAATATGTGCTGGAGTTATGGGCTGGTGGGAAGAATCGAACTAATAGTTCAATGTTTAGCAGAATAGGATATGTGAGGCTGTTTTCTGCTGGGTTTTTTGAGTTTTTTAAATCCAATAAGTAACAAAACATGTATTGTTTTAAAATGTGCAGGTTATTTTCCTCCAGCCAACTCCTATGCATCCCCACATTTACAGCAATGGACACATATGTCTAGGTATGCATTTCATTGTCACTGAATGAAGTATTCAGGTTTCTATGCATATGTTAGGATGAAATTGGTACGCCTGTTGGAAGCAGCTTGGTATAAAATTATGTGTTGCATTGCATTCTTCTTTTTGTTATGCTTTTCATCTTACAACATTGTTCTGTATAATCCTCATCTCCATTAGATTGATTTTTGTTCTTGTCTTTAATGAAATTGGCACATGTTTTTGTATATATTCTCCATAATGACAATTGGAAGCAGCTTGGCATTAAATTATGTGTTGTATTCTATTCTCCTTCCTGTCATGTAAATCTTCTCTAATGAATTACACATTCAAACAGCTTAGCTTAAAATTATGTTTTGTATTCTATTCTCATTTTTGTCATGGCTTTTACCATATAGTATTGTTTTGTATAATATTATAATCTCCAACTCTATTAAATCTGATTTTAAGAAGCAAACAGAAAAGAAACATCCCAATTCATAATTAAAAATTGGCAACTTTATGTCAAAATGCGTTGCTAGTTGCAGAATGTGAAATGCCACTATTTTACCATTCAGAAGTTAATATGTTTGTGGTTGTAATTTCAAAGTTTGAAACCTTGGTCAAGTGCCACACTAATAACTTTTTAGTGTGATTTTGAATGATCACAAATTCATATTTGAATGGGGAAACCAATCCCATATAAGAGTGATTGATTCATTTCACAGATTTATCAGTTAAATTTTAGTTAAATATTTTCATTGCCAACTGCATCGGCAGTAATACTCAGATAAACTACCTGTCAGAGATCCTTCAGCATGTTTTGAAAATGCATAAATGTTTACTATTTTTCTATTTTTTGATTTTCTTATGGGCTTAGCATTTTGTTTGACTTGCTTAAATGAAATTGGACTGTAATTGTTATTGAGACACTTTCATATCAGTTTACATGCCAGTAATTCAAATTAACTTCATGGCTCATCATTTATTTATGTTTAGGATCATCACTCATCATGAGTGCTTGAGTTCCAAAGAAATCTGCGGTCTGTAATTTGATTGTATTACTTTTGTGCTTTGGTTTCTTGAAGAAATCTTTACTCTGCCTTGCATAACAACCTTTTCAGTTTAACTTAGATTGCATATGAGCAGGAATCACTTCCAGGTTGAAAATCAAGACTATTTTTAAAATTAACAGTCCCAAGAATCTCAAAATCATATAGACATTAGGTACTTGTCTGGTTTGCTATTTTGTGTCTCCTTGTTACATTCATGAGGGAAATATAACAGTTGCTTATAATCTGGCCACTTTCTTGCCATATAGTAGCCATAATCATATGATTATAATTGTAGATTATGATTATGTTCAATAAGGAGACTACTCCAAGTTTACTCACTTATTTGGTTTTTTATGGGTACAGATATTTTGTACGATTCCTGGTCTCCAGCTATGACTGTTGGCTCTGTATGCATTAGCATTCTTTCAATGTTATCTAGCTCTACTGCAAAGGTGTTATTCCGATTCCTTTCTTTCTATGTGCAATTGTGTTAGATACATGTTTATATGACTCCAATTTACAGATTGTAATACTCAACTGTTTGTGCAATGCAGCAAAGGCCCCCAGATAATGACCGATATGTCAAAAATTGTAGAAATGGTAGATCCCCCAAAGAGACTCGCTGGTGGTTCCATGATGACAAGGCATAATTATAACTGCTATAATTTGCTTTGTGGTCATTTCACAAGTGTTTGGGACCAATTCACAAGTTTTGATTTAGAGTTATTTCTAGACTTCATGGTCAGCTGTTTTGTAAAGATGTATTTTCACTGCTATTCCCAAAGAATAGCTGTTCTCCGCGTCTCTTAGTTGTCTAATGGTTGCAAATGAGCTTTCACCAAGGAGAGGCTTTGCAAGCAGGAGACAGTTTCTTCTGGCTCATAAATGTTACAAATGATAAAAAATAAATAATACATTAATATGAATTGTGAATACTCATTGTCATATCCACTGTTCTGGATGTCTGGGATGAAATGGAAATATTGTTTTGTCAGGCAGGGAGATTCCAAAGTGGTAATTAGTGCAAGCCCTTGTTTTAGTTGACGAATTTAATTTTTGTAGTGATTAGACAGCATTGCCTTTTGTTGTGTATCCCTAATTGTGATGTGGCTGACATAAAAAATAGGGAGATTCTAAAGTGAGAACAAGAGTAAATCCTTGTTTTAGTTGATGAATTTAATGTCAGTAGCGGTTAGACATCATTGTCTTTAAGACTTTTGTTGTGTATTCACAATTATGATGAAGCCAACATTAAAAACTACAAATGGTTTCTGTAGCATTTGTGGCTATGAAATGATTACCTTGAGCAATAATGTTCTTCATAAGCTAGATTTCTGGGTGTATTGTGCTGGATTTTCTTGGTGCTCTGCTAAAATTTAGAAAGGAAGTCTTGTAAATAGTGGAAGCAAGCAGAACTTGAATGAAGTAAAATCTTGTTAGCTAAAATTTACAAAATGTTTTTCACAATTAGAAATGGAAAGAGCTTGGAAGTGGTTCAGTGTTATTGAAGTGCAAATGCATGAAAACTTATGCATATTGGTTGGTGATATATGAGGGATTATGCTGACGGTCAAATTGGTTTTTAAACTGTCATCTTTTAGACATATAAATGTGCAGTTATGTGTGACTTATCTTGTCCCAAGCCAGATGAAGGGCCTTTATTGTTAAAAAAGATAAAAAAAATTCACCTGTACGAGCTCTGGCTGGCAACATATGAGCAGTTCACAGCTTTTACAAAGAGATTTTTGTTAAAGCTTGATAATTTTAGAGAGTATTATGTTTGAAGCCATAACTGCAGTTTTAAAACTATTTTATTTAGAATTTAGCACGACTGTATTGTTATGCATGGCTATCTTGCCCCAGGTCTTATGAAGGGTTTCCTTCTAATAATGGTTTTTTCACATCTGTATACAAACCTTCATCGTTCTATTGCAAATTGGGTAACATAAAGTTGCAAGCTTTTACAAAATTCTGTCATTTAAGCGAGCCCCTCTATTGTTGTAACAGAATTCACAACATAAACAGGGCATATCACATTACTGTCATTTATTTCTCAAAAAATGTTAATATGTTGATTCTTCGGGTTATTAATATTGTAGATTGATTTGCCATAGAATGCAAGTATCGAAACATCCTTTTGGAATTCCAACACTTCCAAGCATACCCATAAATTCAGTACTATGTATATGTCCTGACTAACAGACCGGAGGTTGTATGACCAAATAGCCTATCTGGGAAGTTGCAGCACTTAAATTGTGCAGGTTTTCTCTCCACTTATGAATGGTTTGCATCGTAGTCATGATGTAATTTGTGCGTCAGATTCCTATTGGATCAGATGGGTTCTGTATGTTTTGCTATGAGTAGAAAAACTCATTTATTTTAACCCAAATGATATGCATATACAGTATTTTTTGGCTATTCTTTGGATTTCCATAGTCCATAGAGATATGTTGATACAAGGATGATAGTTGCAGTTAAATTTTAGTGTATGCAAGCTATTTGCAATATGCTTGTAGCACTTGCAAGGAAGGTATAGAACTTGTCAATTAGTTTGAATGGCAATCAAATCCAATTGTAGTAAATACGAAGGTTGTCACTGATATATTGGCTGGTGATAAAATGAAGTGATTGATTGTATCTTGTATGATTTAATAGCTTTTATTTATCATGGTTTTATCCATTTTCCAGTTGAAGGAAAGGTTCAGAAAATTCATCTACTGTACAACTAATGCCTGGCTGAAGAGGTGCTTATTGTAGTTAAAGGGACTACGCACAAATAACTCAAAAGTGGGAATTGGACTACCAAGATTTGCATTTGCGTTTTTATAAAACCCAAGAGAAGCAATCATATACCAAAATCCATACAGGCTGCAAGCCCTACTTGATCCTCTATGCCTGCTGCTACTGCCAATTAGACTATTGCGAGCCCAACTTAACAATATTAATGATAGCTCGTGCTGCAAATCCAATTTTTTGGGGTTTGACAATTATGCTACATACAGTGTTGCCTTCTAGACATCCACAGAAATCCACCCGAATGTGCCATTGGATTACTTCAAAAAATAAAATTGTACCGGTAATGCCAAACAAATAAACATCAAATTTACTTCAATGTTGGTTGTACTAAATATGATCTATGAGGTCTTACAACCCTACTTTTTATTTTGAGAAAATGAACATGCGCTACAAGGGTAGGGAAGAGGACCCAGTGGTTGAGCATGTTCCAATAGTTGTAATAGTATTTTGTTGATTTGACTCAATATTTTTAATAGTATAGCACTAGTAGTTGTGACTTTAAAGTTGTTTGTGTTGATCATGAGCACTCAGAATTGAACGAAATATATTCTCTAGATCTGAAAAGAAACAAATCATGTGATGTCACATCAGTGTACAAACAAAATATGAATAAACAACTATTATAACTTAATGTACAAGTATTGGTCTATACCCCTTTTTTTAGGTCTTTTTGGAGGCCTCAACAAAAAACATGCTGGTGTGGCATCATATTTGATTATGTCGACTTGGAACCTTAGTTATAAGTAGGGGCCTTGCCAAATAAGCTACGTAAAAAATTGAGAGTGACTCAATGATTTCGAGAGGTGTTAAGTTAGGATACTCAACTACTGGCTCCTCTCCCCTTGAAAAACTGTGGTGGTATGTAAGTATGATAACACAAATGCTTACATCTTGATAATAATTTTGTGCTTTGCTGGTCCATGGTGCTTCTGTATCTTGTGATTTCTTCCACTTCACAGCCCATAAATGAAAAATCTGTGCATGAGATTTGCATAATTCCATAAAATTTGCCCATTCTTTTCTTTTTCTTCAAGTGATGCTAATTAGCTATTTTTGTGCACTGAGAATGTAACAATATTTTTGTACATAAGGGATGCATAATTTTCTTTTGATATAACTATTTGGTTCTTTGTTATGAACTATAATAGGTGCAGATTCTCTTTTCAGGTGTGACATGGCTCACTTTATTTGTACATGATCCAAAAATGGATCCTGGCAATTGCTATTTCTGTAGTACATGAAATAGAAACTCATGCGCTCTAACAATGAAATATTGTACCAGCTATGTTGTTGATTTGATCTCAACAGGTAAGGACTTCTGCGTGTCCCGTTTATATTAGCCACGCGTTGCTGGTCACACACCTAGATGAGTTATTTCTGATGTGTCATCCTATAGGTCTTATAGGTTTATAGAGTTTGACTGTAGTCATGTGAATCTGAATTCTATATGTCCAAGTCTGAATGATCTTGTTTTTGGATAGATTCTGTCCCTTGTCTGTCAGTCTATTCTAAAATGATGCGCCCTTTTTCCTACCTTAGGTGCCAGTTTTCACTTATTAATCAATTCTGTACATGGTAAAAAACAATATTTTTTTTCCAAAGACTATCAATAAAATGGGAAATTTTGAGCAGATCGTGAAAACTTCTAAAGGATTATACCTTTAACATTTAAAGAAAAACATTGAATGAAAAACAAAATCACCAAAAAATTGCTCGATTGCCAGAGCTGACCGTCAAATTTAGGGCCTCTCTGCACTCTAGTTTGGGTGAGCATGGGCTAGCAAGGACGGTTGTATAATTCAAAAGAAGTAAATCTATCATAGTTGAGTCAGCCTATAAATATCCCAAACTGAGAACAGCCAGGATTTTAACAACATACCTATATGAACATTATTCTTTAAGCTCCATTTTTTGGCTTATCCTCTTTATTTGTTGTGGGTCCCAAATTGCATATTCTACCTGTTGTCCTTTCCTTGCACAACCGACCAAATTTATTTTAATATTCTGCTGTCACCACTTTGGACTATAGTTCATCTTGTCTTGTTGTCCTTTCTGTTATGGTCCCTATTAAGCTAGTGATTGATATCTGTTGCTGTCAATTTGGATTTCCATCAGACTTGTAATAGCTTCAGTTTAGACCTTCAGTCCTTTAGCCACTTTTTTGCCTTACAAATGCCCCCTGTTTTGGGCTGTTTATGCATCAAAGGTTGCGACTTTTTATTCTCACTTACCTAGATTTTCTTTTTCTCAGACCCTAGAAGCTGTGTTTGTGGAGCTTATTTGACAGGAGGAAGACTATCGCTTTTTTGAGGGCAAATCCGCCGCATCAATCATCGTTTCTACAATGGAGAATGTACATACGAGCCCGAAATATTTCTTTTTCCCCACCTCTTTCTCTTCATTTTAAAATAAAATAGAAAAGTGAGGATTTGGGTTAAGATTAAGCATCAACATGGTTGATAAATTTTAGAAGAAATGAGGGTAGAATTTTAACCTTATTCCCTTGGTTTTTTTTTTTTAAATAAATAAGAAAAAGAACAGCAGTAGTTTTGTTTTGTTTTACTTTCATTCTTTGCATTTTGGTTTATTGTCACAAGATCATACATCATGGAAGCCCCAACAGAAGATAATATTCAGCCCCTTAAAATTTAGCACTCTGTAATTATCTTATTATCAGCAAAACCAAGAGGCTTGGTACGTGATCACAGATACATTGTTGGCTTGAAAGGATTCTTCTCAATTTCTTTCTTAATAGTGGGCCACCCTAACTTCACACTTCTCAAAGTCCTATGTGAAAATTTCAAATCACTCCCAAATTTTTACAACAGCTTATTTGGCAAATCCCCTGCTTATAAAAATTGGTTTCAAGACCACATCACCAAATATGATGCCACATCAACATGCTTTTTGTCAAGGTATCCAAAAAGGCCCAAAAAAATGGTGAGACCAATAGTGGGTTACTAAGTCGTGTATTATTGGGGCGCTGATGTGACATCACATGATTTGTCACTTTGTGTACTTTATGGATAAAAGTGTTTTGCAATTGGACACTAACTGTAAGTTTATTGGATATTAAGCCTACCCACTATGGAGCCCACTTAGACCTACTTCTATACCCACCATTGGACCCCTACCCACTATGGGCCCCTTTCCCTTATATTTCAAGGGGTTGTTGCTTCATTGTGCTCGAGTTAAACTCATTTCTCTCTCTCTCTCTCCTTATTGACATAGCTCTTGGAGTCATTACACATTATTTGCCTTATTATTGTTACCCTCTCCTACTCGTGTAAAGACTGAGTAGTCTCTTTGTTACCCATCTCCTATTCATGTGTAAGGATTGAACACACACACACACTCTCTCTCTCTCTCACTCACTCACTCACTCTCATTATTTGTCTTATTATTGTTACCCATCTCTTACTCGTGTAAAGACTGCATAGCTTTCTTATTATTGTTACCCATCTCTTACTCATGTGTAAAGACTAAATAACTCTCTTATTATTGTTACCCATCTCCTACTCATGTGTAAAGATTGAATAGCTCTCTTATTATTGTTACCTATCTCCTACTCATGTGTAAAGACTGAATAGCTCTCTTATTATTGTTAGCCATCTCCTACTCATGTGTAAAGATTGAATAGCTCTCTCTCTCTCTCTCTCTCTCTCTCTCTCTCTCTCTCCATTATGCCTTATATTCTTAGTCTCCATTTTAGTGCTCTCTCTCTCCATTATGCCTTATATTCTTAGTCTCCATTTTAGTGCATTTCAAACAAGACTTATTAGACCTCTTTGCTATTCTAGACGTGTTAGTATATCCTTTATTGTCCTTCACTAGTCTATCATTGTTTGCCTCATGCTATTGTTAACCATTCTCCTACTTGTGTGTAATGAAGGCTAAATATTTAGGACAATGCATAATAGTGCATCTCCCCTATGATGAACTTTTCACCTTCTATTGTGACTTGTTCACTAAAACCATAAGCTATTATTGAGACTAACTCATGCACATTCCTCATTCGTAGTTTCTTATATGATTTTATGATGTTCCAACTTTGTGATAACATTGGTTCTATTCTATTGACTTATATTGGGTTCAAAGTGTCAATTTAGTGTATTTGTAATAATGTGTGATTGCATTGTCATGGTTAATTGATTATATTACTTCTTAACAAAGCCACTAAGATATGTGTGGGAAGATTATGACGTGTGATAGAAATAATTATTGGGGAAGAAAAACTAGGTCTAGGAGTTAAAGTGTCCTAAATAATCTAAGTTTAAGAGAAAATATTAATTAATTAATATGAGAATAATAATTTAATTTAAAAATAAATAAATAAATAGTGTTGAATAATTATGAGTGCATAGTGTATAATGTTAATTTTATTTATTTAAATTCTTTTGAGAAAATAAATAAGTTTAATTGTTTAAATTTGTAAATTTGTTTATTTATTGAATGTGCAAGTTTATTTTAAGAATATAGAAAATAAATTTTTATATTTACCTTATAGGTGAATTAGAAAAAAATAGTCCCAAAGCAATATTTTTTATTTAAAATAATTGAAAATATATATTTTAGTAGTATTGTTTTAAAAAAAGAATGTGCACAAGGAAGAAAGAAGTTATTATAATATTATTTTCTTTTGTTAATAATATAATTTTTTTTTTTTGGTTTAATGAAGATTTTGGAAGGAAACCAAGAGAATAAATTATATGAGTGGATTATTATTATGCATGACACTTTATTTTGGAGACAAAAGAAAAGAAAAGAAAAACAAGCTATAGAAGTTAAGGGGTTTTGAATTTTTTTTAGAAGAATTAAAAAAATGTGGTGGGTTTTGAATTTGATTGATTGATTCACTTTTTTTAACCAAATTTTCATGAAGATTGAGGTAGAACTCTTTCGTGAAAGGTTTTAATAAATATTTAATTTGATTAGTAATTGAATGTAGATATTTTTTGCGAAGAAATTATGATTTGTGTGTTTCTTATGTAAAAGAAACATTTAGACAAATTATAGATTCATTTATTTATAAGTTTTAGAAAACAATTTTGTTGATTTTTTTTTTTAAATTCTAAAAATTAACAGAAAAATTTGAAATAGATTCTAAGAAAATTATAATAGAAAATTGTAATGAAAGAAAAATTAACACTCTATTACATCTTTAATGAATCTATTTTTTTGAACTAAGTTTCTCTAAAAAATTATGGTGTTGTAGAACTAAGTTTTGTAAGTCCTCACAAAAATATAGACATATCTAATTTCTCTCCTAATATATGTGAATGAATTAATGATGGTATATTTGTTCTGCTATTTTAAAAATTGTATTATAATAGTGCATTTGTTTATATATATATATATATATATATATATATATATATATATATATTTTATTATTATTATTTTGATTGTTTAGATGTATGTATCTTGTTTCTAACATATTTTAAAAGTTATAAAAAATGTTATATTTTGAGAAAGTTATGTCAATTTTATTGAAAATCGTTTTTTGTAATTGTTGGTTAAGTTTTGATATGTAAAGGTCACATTTACCATTCTTTTCATTTGAAGGGATGTGATGAATCCTATCATGGTCTAAGGGTCTTATAGTCACTTAAATGCTTTTTAACATAATATCTAAAAGTGGAAGGCTTATAATAGTTGTGCATATATATCACAGTGTTGCATCCATTTATAGATCACAATATTTTATATGGCACACCTTCTTGGTCTAAGTATGTTTTTTCTATCAACTAAAGTTGTGCAAAGCTTCTCATAACCAAGGGTTTTTGTTTTTCTTGTCCATTGCTAATAGCATGGATCATTTCCTCATCGTCTGGTGAGAAAGCAAAATTGAATGTTATTCCATTTACATAAAAAAGGTTTGATAGTTGTGTTAGGTCCCAAAACTGCAAGTCCACAATCATAGAAATTTTTCCTACCTTTAGGGCAAGGGGTTTGTCATCAAGAAGGTAAAACATGGGTTCATCATCATACTAGGGATTGTAAAGGCCAAATAACGAGAGTGGATAATCTCTCCCTATGCTTTGAGCTCAGTTTAGACTCAGGAGGGTATTCTTAGAGGTGTTCTTAACATGCTTTTAAAAAAGTTATAATATAACATGATTGCAATAATTAGAAACTATACCTAGTTCTACACTTGACCCTTATATTTGTCATCAAGTCAAGATTAAACAACTACATAAAACCTCTAATATAGTTGATATAATGCCTTGCACACACCCCTATATATAACAACACCATTATAATCCCTTGAGATTATTTCACTTAACATTTCCTACACATTTTCAAGGTGTAGACATACTAGACATGATTATTTGATCATTTCACAATTTTGGTTTGCTTAAGATTTGTCCCTAATTTGTATTACTAAATCATGAAAAAAATCTATAAATCCTACTCTACTTCCTACAACTACTAGTAACTGATTTTGTTGATTTAAATGTGTATGGAAGGTCAATGTATTCAAGACTAGTGTCTTATTTGTGTTATATAGGTACATTTGGCTATTAGAAACAACACACTAGAAGTAACAATAGAAGTATGATATGCAACAACCACATATACTTAATAATCATTCTCCAAACTTGCAAAAATTCATATATAAAATGAAAGAGGCCATTACAAATATAATTTGTAGTGTTTTAAAGTGCCACAACACATCAAATTCGTGTTACAGTCACACTAGAAAAAATGTGATGAGAGAAAAAATCATAGGAAGAAGGGCCCGCCACACCTTCATACCAAAAAACCTCCAAAATTCCAACTATTTACTCTCCTATCTAATAAAATGAATACTTGAACTAGTGAATAGAATTAATAATGGTTACCAAATAGAGGAGTAAAAGTATATCTTTACTTGCACATGAAGTTATTACACAAGTATATGAGAGATGGTCAACAAAGGATTAGAGTTGATTGACTATATCATATTATTTTTATTGACAATACAAAATCTATTTGAAGGACCCAACAGTTTCCAAGAGAAACACAACCATTAACTAATTGACTCTTATAACTACTTGAAGCTGACAAACAATTAATACATAGTTGGAGAAACCATATTATTGAAATTTAATAATGGCATTGAACACTAACTACATCACCCCCACAAAAGAAAATGTTCTTCCATACAATAGAAAACCAATAAGCATTATAACATTAAGTAATATTTTCCACATTGGTTGTGACATTGTAGACAAGAACTTGTAGGAAAACTTGGAATCATAGTTTGTACATTTGGACTTGGAAAGTACTTGGGAAAACTTGGCAAACCAAATGGGTTTGACAGGGGTTTGGGGGAAACACCCCTAGAGGGGTCGAGGGGTAGTGACACTCGTGAGGGTTTGGGGTAGTGTATCTAGCAAGGATATGGAGTAGATCCCTTGCATGGTTTGAGGGCAATGCCCTTGACACGTTCCCTATTGTGATACAAGGTAGGGTTGAGGGGTGAAGCCCTTGCCACTCAGGCCAAATGGAAAGCTTCAAAACAATACAAACCTTCATGGTGCTTACCATTTTCATGATTTTTCATAAGGCAAAAAAAATGGTTAGTAAGCCAAAAAGTAGAGTTTTTTTAGTGTTTAACCAACATATTCCAATAAATGAATAATACTTAGGACCAACCAACTAAGGGACCCATCTAATTGTATGCTAGAGGTTGAGGATACTGCACCCAATCAATCACTAAACCTAGATAGTATTGTAGGCACTTCAAAATCATTTTGATCATAAAATACTACCCATTTTATAAGAATGTACTTTCTCCCCATTCAACTTCTATGGAAAACTCCCTATTTTTTCCTCTAACAACACCCCTTATTTTTTTTAACTTCACCAATAAATTTCATAATTGCCACTCAATTATTAACATGTAATAAGCAAATTGACAAGATAACACATAGTATGGTTTGCATATGCAAGTCATTAATTGTTGCAAAGTAACAATGAGTATTTTCATTCAAATAACAAACTACTGTTACAATTTTTTGAGGCTCCAACAACACTAGGAAAATACTATGAATCACAAATCATCACACTATATATGTAAAATGCCCTTACCTCATAGGACAATCATTCAAGCCCATAACAAACCCTAATGTAGTTGTTATTTTAGCATTAGCAGTCATCTACAATGGCTCAACAATCCAATTGTTCCTTCAACAAGTCTTTAGTTGCAATAATGAGTATAATGAACACTTCTAACACCACACAACACCTCCAATATCTGTCTAAAATTGCAGATTGAACCCAAACAACAAGTATCACACTTCCAAAGAGCAATTTTAATGACTCAAAACACTTATAACTCTCCACAAGGGCACTAGCAAGAGTAGGGGTGACTTAGGAACAATATTTTAATAAATTTCTAAAGCTCCCAAGCTGCCACAAGATACCTACTATCCATTTAACCCTTCAAGGAACCTCTACTAAACTATTTTGTAGCTGTTAAAATACTCCAAAAATTAGTACCAACCACCATAAACTCCTTGTAGTTGTACAAACCCCCTATAGGGACAAATTTTCTTGAAAAATTCAAATCAATCACTAGAATTAATGTCAAAATTACTCATAATAGTGGCAACCTCTCTTGGGAATTCCATTAAACCAATACCCATAATCAGAAAATCAATACTTCAACCTGGGTGACCTAGAAAATGGGGTATGGCCTGTTGGGTGAAAGGTACAACCTCATTTAAAAAACTCTTGCAAACAAATTTCTAACACTCCAAATTTTTTATCTTTCATCAACCTTTTGAAAACTCTATCAATTTTGTCTTGTCTGGAAAGACTTCACAAAATTGTGAATAACCGTTCCAATCAATTCAAAAATTTTAATAGTGAAGCTTGTGCATAGTTCCTAAATGAAACCACCTACAAACCAACTAGGGAGGGCCTTTCACCCCCACAGTTGATGTCCTCTATGAGTGTTTTTGTCCTCACAAAGCTATTGGATGAACATAGTTCAAACCAACAATAACTTGTTATTAATTCTCTAGCATCTGACGAAATGAGCTCTAAAACACTTTTATTCATCTCCTTAAAAATCCCACGCCCCCCTTGGGAAAACAAAATATTTACTTTTATTAAAATTCCCCTTATGTCTCCCATTTGGACGCCACCCTTAAGAAGACATTAAATTCACTTTTAAATATTTACTTTATGTCCCATAGGTGTTGAACACCCAAAATACTAAAGGGGGGGGGGGTGAATCAAAATTCTCTAAAACCACTTAAACATTTAAACATTCATTCCACACATCATATTCAATTTACAATAAGGAAAGAAAACATGAAGCAATCATCAAGGCATAATACACATGAACACAATATTTTTATGTGGAAAACCCAAAAAGGGAAAAACCACAGTGAGGATTAGCTCACAATATATTATAACCAATCATTAACATATTACAAAAAGTTAACGATATCAAGTTTCCACAATTTCCTTACTATATAACTTCTATATTGTTTCTGGATTTAATTGTGTAGCAAATTTTTAGCATCAATGTTTTAGATCACACTCTGTGATCCATCATCAAGATGGAAGAGAGAAAGAGGAGAGAAAAAATGAATAATTGCAGACTTAGACGGTGTAAAAAGGAGAGAAGAGGGAGAAGAGAAGGGGACACACAAATCGAGGACTAGATTAAAATAAAGGAAAATATTCACCAAAAATATAAATATATAGATAAATTAGAAAATAAAGAAAGGAGAAAATGAACAAAATAAATTAAAATAAGCACCTATGATTGAAGCATAGATACACTAAATAAATATAGTTGGGAGAAAAAATGAAGAGAAAAAGATAAAAATAAACCTAAATTAGATAGAAAAGAGGAACAAAGATATAAGAATATAATCTATTCCAATATGCAAATAAGACCTTAATACCTATGGAGGAAAAACACAAAATATCACAAGAATAACACGAAAATGAAACAAATACAAAGAAGATAAATAAACACATATATAAAGACATGCATAAAAATATATATACACATAAATTTACCATTGCACCTTTCCTGGAAGGTGGCTCTAACTCTCTGGTTTCTTGTCCTTCTTATGCTCAATTGACACATCTCACCCCGATGAAGTGTATGCTTGGCTCGTTGGAGGATATCCCAACTTTGTCCTCAATATTTGCAAGATCGATGACCTTAGCCTCACAGGAGCTTGTTGACAAAGAAATTAAGGGGATTTTTTCTTTGGCTCTTGCTGTAGGTGAGCCAACTAGAACCACCCTAGCTATCCCTCCCTAATAGGCTCATCTTACCTCCCCCTATAATGATCTAGATTGGGAGAAGAACAACCTGTTGGTGGATTCAAACTAGAGTGGCACCTTCTTCTATATCTTTAAATTAGAGTTATTTGTTTGTGCTCCCATCATGCTTGTCTATTTATGTTTTGTGCTCTTGCTTAGAGGACCCTTCTTTCCCTTGTAGGTGCTTGGGTACATGAGAGAAACCTTGTAACACACTTCTTTTGTTTGTAAATTTTGGCTTTCATGCTAGGAACAATGAAAAGCATTGGGGCATTTAGGCCTCCTCCATGTTGACCAGATTTTTATTTTTATTTTATCTTCATGTGCCCTTCTTCCCATTCTGATCTATTTGGGGGGTGATGATAGTTCATACATATATTATACTATACTTATCTATCTATATCTATGAGCAGTTCTGAGGTATCAAATAATCAAATCCCCCTGTGATATTGATTTCTTCATCTCTACTTTTCTCTTTCTTGATGTTGTGGATTCTATGTGTTTCATGCCACAAAATCTCTTGTCTTCCTCTTCTTCTTAGAATGACATGTGCTTCTCTGTGTAGCACACATCATTCTAAGGGGGGCTATCATATTAGCTTAATTTTCAAAATGATTCTTTCAAAAGGATTCCTTAATGAAAGTTCTTTCAAAAGGATTCCTTGATGTCTTATGTCTCATAATCTAGCTTGGGGAAAACTTGACTAGACCTTTCTTGTCTTTTCTATGACTAAACTACAACATATTTTGCAACAACCACAAGCCTATCTACTTGTTGTATGGTCTCTATCCATGCTATCCATACCTATCAATGCTATCCTTTATCTGATCAGATTATGTCATGTCATGTCATGAAATTTTATCATGTCTATTTTTTGCTTTTTTGCTTAACATGTTTGTCTGTAGCTAGCATGTTTGTGGTGAGATTGTAGTCATCTTTGCAGAATCGAAAACCTGTGTACTCTTCACATTTTGAAGGAGCTTCTTCACATTAGGTATATCGGATTGCAGGCCTACATCCTCTTCGTCCTAGGTATATTCTCTTCAACCTCTTTCTACTTTAGCTCACATATGTTCAAATACATGTGCTCGCTAATGTGGGAGATAAATTTTATGTCATAAAATTGCACCCTTATGCAATTTCACATTACATCAACCTCACTTTATCCTAATAAAATGATAACACACATTCCCATTCCTTTGACCTTCATTTTCTCCCTCCACCCTGTCATTTTCTGTTAGTGAGGAATTTTTTTCTAGGATGCTTTTGTGACATGTAGACATCTGCACACCACACTAATGTTCTTCTGACAAGATTCTTGGGTCAATGGACATTGAGATTTTACACTTCCACTTGCCCACGAAGTGTAACACCCTATGGTTGTAGACTTGTTTGAGAACGACTCTTTTTCCTCCAATTTCCCATTTTGAACTCATATTCTTCATTCCTTCATTCTTTCAATCTACTCACTCAATCTCTCATTCTCGTTTCAAGCTTTCAAGGAATCACTCTTCCTCTCGGCTTCACCAAGCTCGTTGGAGGGATGGTAACATTTACTTTATTGCTTTATCATTGTTATTGCATAGTATATAGATATATTGCATGTTTTATTTCTTTATCTTGTCTTTTCATATTGTCTATTATCTACATTTCAATCTCACTGTCTATTTGGTTGTCCATTGCGGTGGAAACACCAAAGTGAGGGTTTGACTAAGGCAAGCCCCAAAAACAATCCCAACACTTTTTTTTTGTTTTCATGTCTGTAGGTTGTCACTGTGGAGCTTTGTAGGAGGTTGGACCACATGGAAAACTTTAAGAAGCCCCCCCCCCCCTCGGCGAAGGTGTAAAATCCTGGTGAATCTTGTATACTTCCTGATAAAAATATTAATTTTAATGGCAGTTTTTTTCATTTTTCATGAAAAAAAAGTCCATTGGCGAATCTTTTCTAATCGCTAGAATTCTGTGGGAAATCCTGGCAAAATGATTTTTTTTTAAAACCACTAAATTTTTTCCATTGGCAATTAAAATCTATTTTCAAACCAATAAAATATTTTGATTGGTGAATTAAAACTGTTTTCAAACCAGAAAAAAAGTAATTTTGTTGGCGATTAAAACTTTTTTTCAAACTAAAAAATAAAATTCATTGGCGAATTAAACCTATTTTCAAATGATTAAGAAAAAAACATTGGCGAATTAAACATAATATCAAACTAATTAAAAAAAATGCATGAAAATAAAGATTATTTGCCTCATTGTTTTCATCAACCATCCAAAAATCACCTACAGCTATAACAATTTTTTCAAAAAAACATCTTAACATGTTTCATAACAGAAAAAGTACCCTGCCCAACTAAAACCAGTTCCACAACTATCTATATCTACCTTACATATTTCAACAAGATTTTCAATTGTTCTTTTACCCTTTTTAGTACCTACTATTCACACTATACAACCGTAACAGGGTTCAACCCCCAACAAGCCAAAAATTTAGTACTAGTCTTGCATTAATTCTGCAAAAGCCCTACAAAAACTACAAATTCAACTAGTACTACTCATTTCATAACCAACTTTCCTTGTTGCTTTTCCTTTCATCTTTCGCTTCCTCGCATTCTATCCTTTTTCTTTCATACACTTTGCCTCTGCTTTCACCTGTGCTTCCATGCACTCTGCCTTTGCTTTCTCCTGTGCTATAATTGCTTCCACCTTCATTAGCTCTATAAAGAGCTTCAATGCTTGCCAACCTAACCTTGCTTCTTCCCTGCATCAATTTTTAATCTTGAATCCTTCAGCCAATGCATGAAAGGGATGCATCCTTTTACCCCTTCTAGTTCCACATTTTCAAAGCCTTCTCAGATGTCAAAACCTTCACCTAGAACTACCCATTCAAGTATTGATTCCAATCCTTCCAAGAAATCTCTATGCACAATCATCTCCATCACTTCTCTCACTGTGCTTGTTGATTCCCCCAAGTCTAAACCCCATGCTATAATCAAGGAGTATACATCCATGTTAGTCATGTATCTATGCCTCAGATTTCCAAAGGATTTCCCCAAAATCATCCGCACACTTTGTACCAACCACCCTTCAGTGAATAAAAACATACACATTAATCTTTGGTCAGAAGCTTCACCTTAAAATGGGTTTAATTGCCTCCTCGAATGCAGAGTGAAGTTGGACTCCATTTGAAAACTGTTGCAGCTACATCGCCACCACCACCACTCTTTCATACTTTCTGTGTGCCTTCTTCTCCATGCCAAACTCTATTATTAACTTTGCTAATTGAGGGCCGAGAGGTAATAATTTTCCAAACTCCGCACATACCGATCTTAATTACCCATCGATCCTCCAGTCATGTCCACTTGCTAAAATTGGCCCACGATCTTCACTTCATAAATGCACCATCCTTGCCACCTTTCCTATCTTAATTCACCAAAGTCGGGGTTTTGGTGCTTTTCCTAACCTTAGTTGCAAGTCTTTCTTGGTCATCTTTGTAGTCGGTGGGTCGGAGGTTTCGAAAACTTCAAAACTTCAGACTTTGGTTCTAAGGTTCCAAATTTCAGCGACCACACAACATTAATTTTTGATGGACGACTGTAGTTGCATTTCAAAAGTATATCTTTCAAGCACTAGATTTGCGAATTGAAACCTCCTGAATTACACTAGAACCATTAGATTTTCATAAATCAATGGTTGAGATTTTATTAATTATTTAGGTCTTTTGGTCATCGTGCTCTTGTTTACCGTTTAATATTGCCTAAATCAAACCAAAATATTTTATGACAAAGCCTTAAATCTTAACTCTTTAATCCTAAGGGTCAAGTCTCATCAACCTAGCGATGTCCCCATTTTAAATTATGCATGTGCATAAAGTTTGTTTTAAAAGGACCATTCAATGAATTTTTGATGGACTGCTATAGTTGTACTCTGGAAGTAAATCCTTGAAGTACTAGACTTACGAATTGAAACCTCCAAAATAACACTAGAATCGTTAGATTTTTAGAAATCAATGGTTGGGATTTTATTAATTATTTAGGTCTGTCGGTCATCATGCTCTTGTAACCTTGTTTACTGTTTAATATTGCCTAAGTCAGACCAAAATATTTTATGGAAAATCCTTAAATCTTAACTCTTTAATCCTAAGGGTCGAGTCTCGTCAACCTAGCGATGTCCCCATTTTAAATTATGCATGTGCATAAAGTTTTTTTTAAAAGAGGGACCGTTCAATGAATTTTTGATGGATGACTACATATGCATTCTGGAAGTAAATCCTTGAAGCACTAGACTTGCGAAATGAAACCTCCAGAATAACACTAGAACCGTTAGATTTTTAGAAATCAATGGTTGAGATTTTATTAATTATTTAGATCCGTTGGTCATCATGCTCTTGTTTACCATTTAATATTGTCTAAGTTAGACCAAAATATTTTATGAAAAATCCTTAAATCTTAACTCTTTAATCCTGAGGGTCGAGTCTCATCAACCTAGTGATGTCCCCATTTTAAAAATAACTTTATAGTTTATTTGCATGTGCACTATGCAACCATCTTGTCATCTATTGCGGGCATACCTTTTAAGCACTTGTTTATAAGGATTCAAGTGTTGAAATAAATGTTAATTGTCACATCAATGATAGTGGTGAATTTAAAAATGATAAGTGTGATGTCATATTGATTGTGTTCGTGCTAACTTCTATATATACTTCACCAAATTGATGTTCTTCATATCATTTATAATATATTTGGCATTGATTTATTTCTTCTCTATTCTCAATTTAATTGAGATATTATGGAGTCTTCATGGCGTGTCATGCTACCCAAATGTTTTTGGGAGAAAAGAAGGGACGATGCATACGACAGATGAAAGTTGGGTATGGTTTTTACAATTCCTTGTGTGCAGGTTGAGGATGCTATAAGAATAATTGTGGGTAGGGAAAGGCTTCAAAACAACCCTCATGCTCTATATTCTGAAGTAGCTTCAAATTTCTTGTCCAATTGCATGGAAATTTCACTCAATAAAGATTTGGTGAAGACGCTGGAAATATGTTATTTGCAACCTTTCATTTACTCTATTTCTTCGTTGGAGTTGGTGTTGGAGCATTACAATTTTGAAAGTGGGTTAGTTCCTATTGGTGGAATCTTTAGGAAAGTGGAATTGCATGCTTCTATAGTGCAGGCTCTTGCCCTGGTTAATATGAGATGGGGTCTACTATGTGATACGCAAACTGGATCATTAAAGAGTCTAAAGTTTTGGAGGAAGGTTTTGGGTGATTCACTTTTCTTCTCTGCTCTTAATTTGTTAAGTTCAATTCACATTCTATCAAACAACTAGTTGATGACCTCAACTAATGTTACAAAAAAATTTAGTAATGAATTGTGTGATGTGTCACGTGTCTATATTTTACTGTACAACATAACAGTTCTTGTAATATGTACTTTGTGACTGGTTTTTTGTCACAGTTAGTGGCTTTTTGGCCAATGGCCATGCTGGTTATGTACTATGTACTCCAGTCTTTAGCAATAGCTACTTAAATTAAAATGCTTTTCGTGGCTCCATTCTTGTAAATCCCTTTTGCTTTGATCAATATAAAAATGTTAAATGTGGCTTTTAAAACTAATAGTAATTATCAACATATAGTTCTGATCATAAGTGAGTGAAATTTATTGACTTATTAGTGGAAATTGATAATGAATAAGGTAAAACGGGACATTTAATTCTCTCTTTTCAATGCATTTAAGTATTCTACCTTTCATTTATTCTATTGAAATTCTCAATTTGGTTGTGGTACTAGGTGGCAGCGCAGATTAATGCCACATGAATAGCCAAAGTGATTGATTGGATAGCTTTATATTGAAAACTACACAATGTACTATAAAATCGTAGATGATGATGTCAATAATCCAGTGATTTTGATAATTGACAGCTTGCATGGCACTGCCAATTTTGACAATTGACAACTTGTCAGCTTAAGGTACAGTTTGCAACTTTGCATGTAGCCAGCTTGGGGTAATGATTAAGTTGGATTTTTGGTTTGTGTGAATCACAATTATTGCTAGTCAGTAGTAACTATACACAACCTCACACATGACATGTGTAAGGTGTACAAGGGACCAGGCTGGTAGTGGAAATTTTGGCAACACTTTTGGCCCATAAATAAGGATAGCGAGCACAACTAAAATCATTTATTGAATTATCATAAGGGTTTTCCTTTTGTAGGGTTAATAACTTAATAAGGATTCAGGAAGAAGATGATGCGGTATTATTGGGGATGCTCTAAATTCTTCTGCCTCCAGTTACGTAGTTACAGAGTAAAAGACCAATTTCCTTCAAGTTCAGAATGGGTGGAATTGGAAAGAAGTTGATTTGGTTCACTTGACTTCTTAGACAGGTTTTGAACCAGGACAGGGAGCTCTAATGGACATAAGTGCTATCTCAATGCATGGAGGCTACAGGTAGAAGATGGGAGTAGTTTTACTAACCCTCATTGTTTGCATGGTTTCCCAGGAAATTCCCATGCATTTATTTTCAGTGCTCATCTTCTGTATGGGAGCAGTTTTACTACCCCTCATTATCTGCATTGTTGGCCAGGAGAGTCTCTTGCATTTATTTTAAGACACCATGGCCTACCAGGAAACCCCCATGCATTTATTTTCAGTGCTCATCTTCTGCATGGGAGTAATTTTACAACCCCTCATCTTTTGCATGAGTCTAGTTGTGAAAGGGGCTAAGTACATTTTGTATCTTCACAACTCCCATTTCCCTAGTTTGATTGGCCCCCCTTTCCCCGTACATTTATTTTCAGAGCCCATGGTTGACCCAACAAGTCCCATGTGTTTATTTTCAAAGCTCATGGTTGACCCGACAAGTTCCATTTATTTTCAGAGATACATGTATCACATTTATGTTTTCAACTTTTCACCAATGGTCTAGCAGAAGCTTGGCGCTTGCACTTACATTTGTATTTGTACTATGTAATAATGTGACATTGTAATTTAGTTGTAATAAAATAAATGGTTGTGCTATTAATGTGACATTGTAATTCATTTTATTAAGTCCTTTGCAAGTTTAGTGCTATTAATGGTTGCACAATATGCTATTAATGTGATATTGTAATTCATTTTATTAAGGCCTTTACAATGTTAAGTTTGTGGCCCCTTGGCCTTGATGTCAATCCTAGCACATTAAAGTTTAAAGCAAATTTAAAACACATGTTTTATGTTTATTATTTATATTATAAATTACTCAATCGTTCAATCAACATTTGATGTATGGTTGTAGTTTCATTTCAGAATGAAATGCACAAAGTGCTAGGATCATAAATTTAAACCTCTGTAATCACCCTATAACCGTTAGATTAAAAAAATAACAGTTTATAATTTGCTATCAATGTAGGAGTAAATCATTAATGACTTGTTTTAAATGTTGTCATCCATGTACTACCTAATTGTGTACTATGTAGTCCATAAGTAATGAGTAGATGTTTTGGTGTCATTCACTTTAATATTCGAAAAAACAACACTTTCTATTGCTAAGTGATTTTATTTTGAAGTTAGAGGGTCAACACACAGGGAGATTTCAGTCTTCAGTTTGCTCATTGTAGTGCACCACCCTATTCTAGGTTCCACAGTTCCACCTCCAACAAAGCCATTCTAGTAACCCAGTTTCAAGTTGCAACCTAGTTTCAACTTCAAGAATCAAAATTCAAAATTCGGGTAAGTTAAAGAATTCTTGTGGCTACGTTTCATTGCTTGACGTTTCTTAAAATCTTATTTTATCAAACTTTGAAGTTTAGGTTTAGGGTTAAGAGGCTTAAGAATTAAGAAAAATTAAGGACTAATAGGGAATTCACAAATTTCACATTGTTGATTGTATCAACATGTATACCACTAGTACAAATAGAGCAATGTCGGATAAAAAAATACATTATGTAAAATTGCTTAAAACCCTAGGTTTCACTGATGAATACCATGATATTTATGATCCTGAAACCTATGGTAGGCATACCTCAGAACTTAGATTTTCATCTCAGAATAAGGCTGCAAAGAAAATGCAAGTTAATAGTATCAATGCACCATGGGTAACTAGATTAGGGTGCATGATGTTACATGAGGTTTTCCCTTGCCCAAAATTTATCATGGTTTGCCCTAAATTATGATGATAAAAAGAGAAATTGTTAATAAAGATAGCAAAGAAGAATTGTTATCCATTAATGCAGAAGAACTTGGAAAAGTGTTGGCCTTGGGGTTTACAACCGAAGAATTTGGAAATGTCCACATTGACCTAGAAAAGCTTGCTAGTGATTATGAAGCAGTGGATGAAATGGAGAAAAATTCTTTCTTAAATAGAATAGTTTAGGATAGAAACAAATTGAAAGGTGATCATAAGCCTCCTTATGATTTGGATATTTTAAACCATGGGTTCAGGATACTATTTCCATAGCATTTTGCCTCAGACTGATAGCAATTTGGAAGTGGGTGCAAGCCTCCTTGAAATGGTATATAATATCCATTATCATGTTCGACATGTCAAATATAATTTTATTGGGCACATTGTAGAATCCATGCATAAACAATTTTTAATGATTAAAGGAGGTTCCACCAAGACATTTAGGTTCACAACCTACTTGTGCTATCTTTTTCTATTCAAATTTAGAGGAATTTTTTAGACCAACAAGCTTCAGATTCAACCCTATAGTGTTGAGAAAAAGAAAATGGCTCCAGTATATGAATGGACCACTGTGGTAAGGATACATGATTCTTGAAGGAACTACATTCATTTTGTAGACTACTTTTTGGCTCCATTGCATCAAGAAATTACAAATACTCTAATGCCTAGATTGCCTATGTCATGTAGAAACTGCATTCAACTAGGAAAATAAATATAATTGGCTGATTGGAACTTAATGGAAGAATATACTATGCTAAGATTTTATGGATCAAAAGTACAACCATACAAACTTCCAATACATATGACAGAAAGGGTTTTTGCTTTGGAATAAGGCAGACACAAAGTGTTGATGAAAGACACTTTAACAGTCAGGGGAAGAATACCTTATTTCCTTTGTTACCTTTTTCATGTGGAGGGATCACATTCGAGAGAAAAGCATTTAGTGTGGCACATGATCTTTTGATTTTTTATTTTATTTTGATGCTATCTATCACTAGCAGTATGATCCACGTGACACTATTAAATCAATGATTGTGCTCAATAAGAATACTAGAAGTAGAATTCAACATCAAAGTAAACCCTTGCTTGAAAACTTGAGAAACGAGGATTCTTGGGATGAGGTCAAAGTATCAATGGAGAAAAGTGCTGCTGAGAATGGTATTTCTTTTGAACAATTGTTAGCAGAAATTATGGCATTGCATCAAAAGACAATTAGGAGGTACAACATTTTCTTATGAAAAAAATCATAAACCATCTGGGTGAAGCCACAATAGTGGTTTACAATTGAAGTGAGGAAGGAAAACTCACAGAAAATGAATGCATGGAAAAAAAAATGATTTTAGGGGTTCGTACGAACCTATTGGTTCAACTGAACCCATTAGGGGTTCGCTAGAACGTAGGATCCTAATATTTTCTTGCCAAAAAAGCCATCATAACCCCTCATAGAAGGGGGGTTCGAATGAACCCTGGTTCGAACGAACCCCTACAGGTTCGCTCAAACCCCTAGGGGCTCATTCGAACCCCCTTTATTCCTCATCCCCTCCCCGAGACATAAAAAAACTTGAATTTTGGCACTTTGGAGCTCGAGTTGAGGATGAAAATGGAGGAATCTTCACAAACCCAACTTGAATAAGGTAGTCCTCAGAATGAGCTATCCAACAAATATAATTTTAATATGTTTTGGTTTTATTATGTATTTGTTTTTTTAGGTTTATTAAACATAGGTTTTTCATCGAAAATGAAGGTCTATGTTCTACACATGTGGAAAAATAGCATATTATCAAATTTTTTTTTTGAAAAATATGAGTGCACCAGATATAGAAGTCCTTGATCCAACAAAAAAAATAAAATTTAATTTCAATATATACAAAAAAAGTTATGCATTATACAGTTGCACTATGTCTAAATTGTAATTGGTTTGACTTGGAAACTTGATTAAAGAAAAAATATTCAATTAAAAATTATTTAACAAAGTGGAAGCACTAGATATCATAGCTACAAATCTAAATTAGAAAGAATTAGAATTTTATCCTTTATGGAAAAAAATTTATGCATTATACGGTGTGTGTCACTTTTTAAAAATGTTATTTTTTTGGAAAAGACCTGTTTTTGTGGGAGATGGAAAAAGAAGTGTAATCTGATTCCAAAAATTTTGAAAAAATATTTTAGAATCTACAGAAAAAATGTGACGAGACTCTAGTTTTCATCATCTTCAAATTCTTCATGGTTTAGCCACTATAGGTGCCTAAATGTGAAGATTTAGTTTAAAAAAATAATTTCAGTGTCCAGTTTGGCAAAAAATTGTAAACCACTATTGTGGGATCACCCATCTAGTAGAGTAAAAAATTCTAGATTCTCTAGAGAAGGAAGTTATAGAAAAAATATTGGTCACAATAAAAAATTACTATCTTTTGGTCTATGAGGAAGGAGCTAGGTGATCCAAGAGCTCTTGCAGAGTATGGAGATAACAAAGAAGATCTTGAGTTTAGAAAATTATGGAATATAGAGCATCTGGATGAATGAGAAGATGCAGAAAGTGATGATGAATCTAATTATGATAGGGAAGAAGAAATCCATGTCAATTTAAAACTTGGTTTAAGTGAGGCCATAAAAGAAGCATTTACTACAGGAGCAACCATGGCTGAAAAAATGGATTATGAAGGTGGTCCTTTGGGGTCCCAAAGACAAGGCCCTTGGATGGTAACAAATGTAGAGCATATAAAACTAGTTGATAAATTTGGCCTTGGGGTTGGAGGTGAAAAAGTGGACCTAGGGCACACAGGTCAATTTTTTAGAGCTTCAAATCCTCATCGTCATGGTCAGACACAATCACAACTAGGACATGCCCATGGTGGAGGGCTTAGTGCAACTGGCACTGCCTCTAGTGGCGATGGTATGGGTAGTAGTACTAAGAGTGGTCAACATGTTCTACAACAAAAAATTACACACAAAAGGAGAACAACACAATATATCACAAAAACACCAGGTGATTAAGGCATATAGAAGAGGCAAAGGATTTTGACAGGTCCAACTCCAAGTCACACCACCAGTGGATCCACCACAAAGGAGTTATTTCCAACCACTCCCCCAATGCCAGTTAGTCTGGTTGCGACATCATTAGCAATTTCAAGTACTCCTATTCCTTCGCCATTCAAGCATTCCACTGTTCCTACATCCCCGGGTTTTGATTACATTGAAGAGTTTAAAAAGAAATCAGAATTGAATAAAAAAGAAAAGAAGTAACTAATGGAGAGGGCGTCTGCTCTAACTTCAAAGCTGCAACAACCATGGTATTACCCACATTTGACACAAGTAAAGAAATCATGGAGTACACAATTCTCGTTTCCACAGTTGAAAAAAAACTGACAAATCAAATGGCTCCATCTGAATTCAAGGTGAATAATTTTCAATTGATTTTTTTTGGACTAAAAAATAATGACAAAATTAATGTATCAAAGAAGAACAATGAATTGGTGTACACATCATTTCTAAAGCAAGATAGAGAAAAAAATGTTGCAGACTCAAATTGAAAAGTTACAAGAAGACCTAGCAAATGAGAAAGCAAAGAGGAAAGCAACAGATAACAAGAGCAATGAATTAGAAAAAAAGAATTAAAAAATCTTCCTCTACATCAACAAGCAAAGAGGATAAGCAAAATGAGACTACAGTGAATGAATTAAAGCAAAGGCTAGATGAGAGTAACAAGAAATATGATTAGAAAAAATCCACTTCAGAAAAATTAAGACTAAGCATTGCAAATGGAAATGCACAGTGAGAACAAAAAATGGAGAAGGAGAGAAAAATAAATGAAAGATTGGAGGCATAGCTGATGGAAGCAAAAAATGAAATTAATTCTTGTCAAAATAAGTTATTTGCATTTTGTATAGAAACAATGAGGAATATGAAACAAAAGATTTGGGATGAAATAGTGTAGGGGATTGATCATTTGTGTAACATGTTTCAATTGATTGATGCTATCAGACAACATCATAATAAGCTCAAAAAATATTTAATGGACAACAAAAATGTGTTGGCATTACATAAATCAACAAATCAAATTCAACAAACAGTCTACAAAGCCAGTCACAATGTTTTGAAATCAAAAGGGATTACTAATCGGCTTGCTACATCAATGGAATTGTCATCTATCATTGAAAAGTGTTTGAGAATGTGTGAAAATAGAGGAATATTTGCATTTGGCTATAGACAAGATGAAGAAGGTGGATGAAAAGGCAAGGAACTTCACAAAGCTTGGTTTTCCACAGGATTTTGACACAAATGAGCAATTCATTGGAAATAATTATTTTAGAAAGGAGATGGAGGATGCAAGGAAGATTGATTTGGACCAGTTTCCTCAGAATCCAGATGTGGTGACCTATTTGGATTCCATCAAACCATTGCTAACCTTGAATGCAAAATTGACTGAAGAATCCAAGAAAGTTTCCAATTTGAATCATGAATTGTTAACAAATCTTCAAGTCAAACAATATTATTTAGAACAAATGACAATTCCAATACCTGAAGAGTGGAAGCTGCTAGAAAAGGTGATGCAATGATTTAATTTTTGATAATATGAGTTTCCAAGTTCCAACTCAGCTCTGTGCAAAGTTGTCTTTGAGCAAGATTTTGCATTGCCAATGCCTCTATGTATTCCTTCATGTGATAATCAATTTAAAAGCTCAAATTCATACTTTAGTAATGTGTTGATGTTCAATTATTTGTATTATTTATTATATCATTTGAAGAAAAAGTCTGGTAGTGGTTTTAACTTCTAGATACACTTTAAACGATTGCTGATGTTCATTGTTGTATATGATACTAATACTATTGTTAATATGTTATTAATCTAATAAGAATTGAGTTGAGTGATGAATCGCTGAGTACATGCTCAAGTTTTACTTTTAACTCAATTAAAATATGAACTATAAGTGATTTTAATTCTAGGTGTAGACATCCTAATTTGACCACTTCCATATGGTCAAGGTCATCTTCTTAATCATCCCTTTGCTCTTTTAAAATCGTCTCTTTTCCGGTATTAATTAAATCATTCATTTAATTAATATTATGTTTCAAGCATAAGGTTTCCAAAGGTGTCTAATTTAATAAATACTTTCCCCCCATTTCCTCTCTAAATTAAATAAATGCATCACTTTATTTAATTTAGTCACATTATCTTTTGGAATTTTAAATTTACTTTTAAATTCCCTATTTTCTCTCTCATTGTCACATCCTCCAACTTTTGCAAGTTGGCCTCTAATCCCTCTTATCAGTCTAACCCTCTTTCTTAGTCATAATTAATTTATGATTAAAATGTGCACACCCCTAATCATCATTAGGGTCTCATCCTCCATAATTTCCCACTTGTCTCTAAGGAGTCCTTAATTAGTTTAATCAAGTACTTGCACAACGTTAATCACCTAATTAGGTCATCTCTAATCCCCATATCATTTATGGAATGTGTTCTTAGTCAACTTCATTAAAAACTTTCTTTTTTTGAACAAGGCATCTCCATTCCCCATGTGAATTTTTAATTCACATTTAATCCCCCAATGCATTTAGGGGAATTTTAAATTCCTTCTCTCTTCCCCATGAGAATATTTGAGGAATTTTTAATTCCCCAATTGTCCTCTCACCCACATGGGGACAAGTACCTCCTTTATGAGGAGGTCTTGTCCCAATCCCAAGGTACTTTGTACTCCCTCCATGTCATGTACTACCACTCCACTTCATGTCCACTTCACCCATTTTAAGCCATATCACATGCCACATGTCAAGATGTGAGGGCTTGTGAGTTCTCAATTCACCTTAGCCCTACATCTTGATCTTGGTGGCTCAATCTTGACTATCCATTTCCCTAGAGATTTTCAAAATTTCTATAAATACCCCCTCTTTTCTCTCATTTTTGAGAGATCATGCATTGTAGCCAAACTCTTGCAAAATTTTCCTAGAATCCATACTTAGCCATTTTTCATGCTTACAACCCACTTGCATCCATTATCATATCATCATCTAGCTTGTATCTTGCCATCCAAGGAGCATACAACACCAGAGATCGAAGGGCCAACCAAAGGATCGATTCGACACAAGGTAAAAGGTTTCATTTGTTGTTTCTATTTTGTGTTGATTCCAACTAGGCTAATCTTGAGGTGTAGGTTGTTTTTAGTGTTATTTGCATTACTTTGTTTGTTGCTCATTTTCTACCACCCAAATTTGACCTATCACACCAGGCATCCATAATCTTCGTGAAATTTCATTACAATTCACACATCAATACTCAATCACCATGACTACCTAGGAGATCCACTAAACATTTATATGAATTCATGCTTTAATGATTTAATCAAGGTACTTTAACTAGTTCATTAAACTAGAGCCAGAATTAAAACATACATCAATGCATATTGTATAATATTAATGACAAAGAAGATTAATGAAAGATCATTGATTAATTTTATTAATAATTCATGTAAAATGTTACAGCTGGAGAGACGATAGACTCAAAATAAGGGAGCAAAAAAAGCTTAGTCACTAGTCCTTAGAGTTTTATAACCTTGTCATGGAGTTTTAAATTTTCATAACTTCTCGATTCCTTGACTTGGTTGATGGTTCACTTTGTTGAGTTGCAAGTCTTTCTTGGTCATATTTCTAGTCGGTGCTAGTGGGTCAGAGGTTTCAAAAAATTTGAAACTTTAGACTTTGGTTCTAAGGTTCCAAGTTTCAGTGAGCACATGACATTATGGACTTATCTTTCCTTTCAAAGGCGTCGTCATCTGACACCTCATTAAATGCTATGTACAGACTAATATAAAATATAAAATATCACAATTTCATGGAATACAACATAAAATATCATCAACTACAGTTTGACTTTGGATATGAGTCATGAAGTGCAATATAAAATAAAATATCATGAAGTGCAATGATTCATAATTTCATTGAATACAATATAAAAATATCATCAACTACAGTATGGAACAATGAAAACTAATCCATGAAGTGCAATATGAATACCTAAAAGCTACTAATTCTCTTCCATTTCCCAAACGGAGGCAGGGTCCTCAAACTGACATTCAACATCAAATAAAGTAAAAGATTCGTTTTGAAATTGATTCCAAGTTTGCTCTTAATTTTCTTCGACCTGTGTTTCAATTCAACATTCATTGCGTGATTTGTGTCAATTTCATCTGTCCTAGTTGCACTGCCACTGCCACTACCACTAGTACCCGCATTTGGAATTGGAGTGTTGCACAACCTGGTCCTTCTTCTTTCACATGTGGACCTCCAGATTGTGAGTGCCCTTTCAAAAGGAAAATTAGAGACATTATACACAGTTCCTTTCAATCTCAAGCAATTTTCCAAATTCTTGTCTAGTTTGTTTCTTAACTTTGATTTCAAAAACCCTAATGTATTGAAAAATCTCTCATCCTCCACCGACCTCAATATCATTGTTTGAGATTGTAGACACCCAAATTCGATCACTCCCATATGATCAAATTTACCTATCCATTCTGTCAATATTAATTTATTTAATTAATATTACACTTCCCACATAAGGTTCTTAAAGTATTTAATTTAACAATTAAACACTTTATCTGGTACCTTTTTCCTCTCTAAATTAAATAAATACATCAATTTATTTAATTTAATCATTTTAATCTTTTTGAATTAAAATCAATTTAAAATTCTTCTTTTTTCTCTCCTTGTCACATCCTCCATAATCCATCTCTAATTTGGATTAATTTAATTAATTCATAATTAGGATGTGCATCCTCTTAATCAAGGATTGATGTCACATCCTCCTACATTTTTCACTTGTCTCTAATCTTTCATTAATGATCATAATCAAGTATTTGCACAACTTTAATCAAAGTCATTAGCCACTTTTAACACCACTTTTTAGTCAATCTTTCTATTTTCCTTTCTTGGCATTGACCCTCTTTCCTATGTGAATTTTTAATTCACTTTTATTCATCCTAGGTCTCTCTCCTCCCCATGTGAATTTGTAATTCACATTTTATCCTTCCAAGACTTCTAGAATATTTGACTTGTCACCTCATGCACATGTGACCAATTCCCACCTTTTTGGATACCCTCTCTTATCCATTAGATTCTCCTAGGAATGTGAATTTTTAATTCACATTTATTTCTCCAACCACTTTCTCTTTTCCAATGGAGATTTTTGAGGAATTCCAAAATTCTTCAAATGTCATTTTCACTCTCACTTGGGGACAAGAAGTTCCTTTTTGAGAAAATATTGTCACTCCCTAAGGTACTTGGAAGGTACTTGTCCTTCCTTAACATCATGTACCTGCCTTCCACATCACCTACACATCATCTCACCCTTAGCCACTTCACAATCCACATGTCAAGATGTGAGGGCTTGTGAGTCCTCAACTCACCTTAGCCCTTCATCTTGGCCTTGTTGGATAAATCTCAACCATTGAATTCTCTAGAGAATTCAAGTTTATCTATAAATACCCCCTCCTATAAGGCATTTTCAACACTTAGCCATTTTGCAACTAAATTCTGCCATTTTGTGCACTCATCTAGCCATCAATTTCATCTATTTGCATTTACATCCAAGCATATAGTTAAATCTTGCATTTAGCCACATCAAGAGCCATCAAAGGAGCATACAAAGTAATCTAAAATCAAGGGCCAACCAAGGAGTTTTTGCTGGAAAGAGAAGGTATAACCATTTGTCATTATCTAACAATTTTTCTCTTTGCATTAACAAATTTTTTAGGCTAATCTTGAGGTGTTTCTTTGTATTTTTCCATTGCATTTTAGTCATTTTGAATAAGTAAAACATTTGGATATCGCATTTCCGGCACGCCCGGTGAGACCCACAAGCACGTTCCTCAATTTCACATTTTTTGTTGTTGAGTTGTTTGCAGGAACACATCGTAGGAGGGCGACTACGCCCTCTTGGTGACTGCAGGAGGGCGACTACGCCCTCCTGGTGACCGCAGAAGGGCGACTACACCCTCTATTTTTTTGCAAAAGGGTGACTATGCCCTTGTCTAGATCTTTTGCTTACTAATGTTTTCTGCAGAAGGTCAACTACACCCCTTGGTTGAACTTTTTGTGCTAACACTTTGCTGCAGAAGGGCGACTACGCCCCCTAGTTGAACTTTCTGTGCTAACACTTTGCTGTAAAAGGACAACTACGCCCCCTAGTTGAACTTTTTGTATTAACATTTTCTAAAAAAGGGAAATTACACCCTCTTGGCTGAACTTTCTGTATTAACATTTTCTGCAGAAGTGCGACTATGCCCCCTTCGCTGAACTTTCTCTATTAATGCTTTCTACAGAAGGGAAACTATGCCCCTTCGTTGAACTTTCTGTGCTAACACTTTTCTGCAGAAGGTTGACTACACCCCTTGGTTGAGCTTTATGTGCTAACTTTTTAACTATAAAAGGGTGATTGAGCCCTCCTATCAACATTACAGAAAGGCGAATACACCCCAAAATAACATATTTTGAAAGGTAAAACTGTCATTTTAGCTTCGTTTTTGTTCCTATTTTTTGCTGTTTTCAGGTAGTAACCCCCTAGCATTATTTCTTGCAAGGATATTTTTGTTTTGGATAACATTTTGTAGCATATTATTGTGTAATTGGTGAAGAATGTGGGATAAGACAACTAACATTTGCTTGCAGGGCCATCCATTGGCTCAAATTTTTAAAACTATCCTTGTTGTTGTCATTAATATAAGAACATAGTCTAATTAGGGGAAGTAATATTCATTGTTTTCTGTGTCTATCTTTTTGTATTACCCAAAGGGGGCATTAGTTTGTTTTCACTTTTCCCTTGCACTTCATGTGAGCCTGAGGAGTAGTTGGAAATGATTAGTGCTTTCTTTCTAGTGGGACCTGCTTGGGGATTTCATCACCCCAAGGGACAATTCCAACCATGCGTACCGGCGGGGTATATAAAGGGGGGAGAGTGAAAGTTGTACCCCATTCTAGTCACGTCGTAATTGGCAGAGCGTTGAAACTAGGGTGATACCTAGATAGATGTGAAGAGTTGGTCTGAGCCCTTCAGTATCTCGTTGGGGTTCTCGACTCACGCTTGTGATGGGCTGGTGTTCACGATTGTACCTCACATATCGAGAGTATATCGAGGACTCCCTAGACACCTTGTGCATCCTAGATTGAGACCTCATTGGCCATACCATTAATACTAGTCATAGGATCCTATTTGCTTGAAAGTGTTTTCTTGTGAGAAATTAGTAAAATTTTTGACAAATTGGCCTTCTTATCATTTTAAAGTCCTTTCCATAATCATTTTCATCAAACCAAGTCCCTGTTTACTACAGAAGGGCAACTGCGCCTTTTGTTTTACTGCAGAAGGGCGACTATGCCCTCTAATTTACTACAGAAGGGTGACTGCACCCTCTGATTCACTATAGAAGGGCAACTACGCCCTTTTGGTTATTGCAGAGGGGAAAATTTTCCCTCCTGAATAGTTGAAATTGCCCCGTTGGGATCTGTTTAGCCTCTAAACCATCATTTAATCATTCCCAACCTTTATCTCATCATCGCAAGCCTCAGTTTTTTAATTCTAAACCTGCAAAAACCTCTATTTGATCATTCTAAACCTCCATTTTATCATTCCAAACCTCCGTTTAGCCCCCAAAACCCCCATTTAACCATTCTAAATCTCCCCAAATGTCCTCAATCCATCCACTCATTTTAAATTTTCCGATAATCCATTCAAAAGCCCATATCATCACCTAGTGAACTTGATTCATAAAAAAATTACCATTTACATCACCAAACTTGTACCTCATAAACACCACTCATAATCAAATCACCTTAACCTTGTGTTAAAAAGTGGTTAACCAAATTGACCTTAACACTTGAATTTGATTATTAGTCATTAACTTTGACCCAAATCAATTTACTTCCATCTTGAGGTAAATTTGGTGTCATAAGTTATAATCCTCGGCTCAAATCAATCCATTTCTATCTTGAGGTGGATTCAGTGCCGTGATCATCCACTTAATCAATCAATGCTCTAGGTCACTAAGGGTAACTTTCTTTGACTAAATTCAGGGTCCCTCACATCTTTCATCATCTAATCATACCCAATCATTTGATCAAATTAGTCACGCTTATCCAATTACCTAATCAATCAAATCACATCCGTTCAATCAACACAATCCTATCAATCTTAACAATCCAATCCAATTCAATCTATCCAATCAAAATCCTATCCAATCAAAATCTAATCCAATCCAATCCAATCCAATCTATCCAATGTAAATCCGATCCAATCAAAATCCAATCCAATCCAATCTATCCAAACAAAATCCGATCTAAATCCCATCTCATTCAATCCAAATCCCATCTCATCTGATCAAAATCAAATCTCATCCAATCACAATCAAATCATTCATCAAAGACATCTTTATAATCTACCCATAGCACATTTGCATGCCCATTCAAACTACGTCACAAGTTAAGAAACAAATGGCACAACAACAAGGTCCAAATTCCCAAGCAAACATGTCTCAAGACCTTAATAACAATACAAATCCCACCAATGGTGTGAATATTGCTCAAGATCCTAACAACATCCCCCAAGATCCTCATAATGGTACTTCATCACACTCCAACACCGAAAATTAGAACAACTCACCACATGGTGAAGAGAGTATGGCTAATCAACCTGAACTCACGCTTGAGGAACATTTTAGTAATCCTGCCAATGTACAAATGACTGACCGCCTGTTCAAAAAATGTGGGGAAGAAATTTTTTCCCACCTAATTGGAAAGGGTTTCAAACCTCCCTCAGGTGTTGACTTATCCAAATATAGGAGCTCCACATCTAACATACCCCAAGGTTCACAAAATGCACCAGAGGGTTCATACATCCCCAATGTTCCTCCGGTTGAGGGTTGGCATCAACTTGAATTTGGAAATGTTGTTCTTTATCATGTTAACTACCACCCACATGCTCCAATTTCAGTTATGGGGGGTCCTTAAGTGCCTAATCCCAATAATCCTTTCACCTATGGTATGCCACAAAATGTTCCACAATCTACGCCATTAATGCTAACAACACCACCTCTTTCGAGTCAACTTCTCGTCAACACTGGGGGCACCCCCTTTATCGCATTGCTTCCACTTCCTGGGGCCACAAATATACCACCATCTCAACAACTTCATCAATCCAACCTGCCATCTCAATTATCTCCACATGAAGGCACGTCCCAACTGAATGTTCCAGGTGGTACCCAACAACCCCCTTTACTAAATGCCTCTACGCTATCTCAATATCTCATCAGCAACAACCCTTGCATAATGCTTTAGTTTCTTCACAACAACCACCATACCAACTACAAGGCAATCCATCCTGACCTATCGCTAAGACCATATCCCCATTCCTCACATCCATTTTACGTCCACAGGCTCAACCACAACACAACATCCCATCTCGGCCCACACAATAGTTGACATCACAACAACAACCTCCTTAGCACTATTACTATCATAATCAACAACAATTTCATCAACAACCACAATAGTACCTTCAACACCAACAAACCAATCTGCAACATCCCATCCAAGCTCCTTAGCAACCTACCTCACACTTTTATCAAACAAATCCATACTATACCCCACAACAACATCCCTCGTATCAACAAAATCCCTTGGCATACCAACAAGGGATGTCATCATCCAACTATCAAAATCTATACCTCAACAATCCGACTCTCTCTCAGCAAGATCCTTTATTGTCCTATCATCCATATCCCTCCAACTCGCCACCGGTCAACTCGGATCTGTTGGAAATCAAAGCCACTCTGAAGAATCTTCAAGATGGGGCTAGCAAAAAATTGTTCAAATTTGAAGACATATGCCCATATCCATTCGATCCCTCCATCTCATTGATCCCCTTCCCTAAAAATTTTGAAATGCCAAAGTTTGACAAATACAGGGGAAACAAAGATCCTATGGCCCACTTGCAGGAGTTTTACTCCTAGTGTCAAGAGGTTATGCACAATGACAACTATCTCTTGCGACTGTTCCCACGAAGTATGGAAAGCAATGCCCTAGAGTGGTTCATGAACCTCGAAAAAGGGTCCATAAAATATTTTGTGGACTTGTCAGAAAAATTGTATCCTACTTCTCCTTCAATTTGGAGAAGGACAATGACACCTTAGATCTCCTCAAAGAGAAACAACGTGAGGGTGAAACCTTTGCTAGTTACCTTCAAAGGTGGCATTCGTTAGCAAGCCAAATGAAAACCCCTCTAAAAGAGAAGGACATGGTCTCTCTCTTCGTGGAGAACTCTCATCCCGACATGGCTCATAACTTTAGGTTACATTGTGTCACCACTCTCACAGAGATAGTGGAAAAGGGACCTATCCTTGAACATGCCCTTGTTGCCAAAGGGCACATCAAAATACATAGCCATGATAAAGAAAGGTCATTTGGAGATAAGCCACATTTTTGGAACAAGAACCAGAATGCAGTGAATGACGACATGACTGATACTAAACACCTCCAAGTGGCTAATACATCCTAGAGACAACAACCATCCACACCTAATGCCATATCTATACCATAGGGGGCACCTCGTCCTCCTCAACAATCAATTTAGAATAGCATGGGGAACACTAAACGTCAGTATGCTCAATTAGGAGAACCTCTGAGTGTCGTCTTCAATAAGTTGTTACAGATCAACTATCCAATCACGTATCCTGTCACCAAGCCACTTGATGAATCCAAACCCAAGCCTGCATTCTTTAGGGAAAATGAATATTGTGAGTTCCATAAAATCAAAGGACACTCTTTAAATAAGTGTCAAGGTCTGAAAAACTATGTCCAAGATCTTATTGATCGAGGAGATATCAAAGTTGACACTAGTCAAGCTTCGTCGTCCAATGCTCAATTATAGATATATCAAAATGCCTTTCCAAACCATAATCAAGGTGTGAGCACCTCCAACAACAATCCCCAAGACAACATCATAAATAACATAAGCTATAAGAATGTACCCCTCAATTATGAGGGTGTTATCCATTACATTGAGCAGGCAGAACCTCGTGTATCTATGATACATGTCAAAGCCAAAGACCCTCAATGTGTTGTTACTACACGACGAGCCCACATCACTATCCTTGCAGCCTCCATACCCACCCAATCAACTCCTGTAATCTCTCAGTACAATATCCTTGATCACTTAGGAAGGACCCCTGCTCATATCTCCATCTTGGATTTACTTAAGTCTTCTCCTGTACATCAAGAAATCCTCAACAAAGCCCTACAAGAAACTCATGTACCTAATGACATCGATCCTACATGATTCCAAGATTTGGTTGGACACCTGGCTTTATCTTATCAGCTGCACTTCAGCCAAAATGATATGCCAATCATAATCACCCCTTACATATTGAAGTCGTGGTTGCCCGCCATAAAATAAAAAGGGTCTTGGTAGATAATGGATCTTCCCTCAATCCGTGTACTCTAAAATTCATAAATAGGTGGGGTATACTCAAGCAAATTTAAGTAATTAGATCATCACCATCAAGGCCTATGATAATGCAAAAAGAAATTTAGAGGGAATTATCAGTCTTCCTATCCAAGTGGGACCTGTGGTTCAATACACTACCTGTCATGTCCTTGATCTGGACTTGCCATATAATCTCCTCCTTGGCCACCCTGGCTCCATGCTATGCAATCCGTCCTCTCCATGTACCATTAGTGCCTGAAATTCTTGGTCAATGGACAAGAGGTCACCATTTATGCTAACCCCCAACCGTTTGAATACTGCTATGCTTTAGAAGCATCCTTTCCCCACTTACATTATTGTCCCGAGGTTGAAATGGGGGCATCCTGATCATCATCTGCTAATCGACCCTCCACCACAACAACCACTCCATCTTCCACCACCGATCCTACAGTCACAAAAGTCCAGATCATTGACAAGGGGTGTGGTGAATATGAAATGCATACTACTCTTAATGTAGCAACCATGCCATCGTCACCACACAAATACAGTCAACCTTCACATGCTACTCCAAAGGAAGATAAGACCACCACTTTTAGTGGTAAAAACATCCCTACCACCACTTTCAAGTCCCCTAGTGTCAAGATAGATGCACCAGAAGAGGATATAAGCCAATGGGTCTCCAAGAAGAACCCCAGCCAAATCCTCCTATAAAGGAATATTTTCAGGAATCATATCCCTAGTTAGCTAAGTTTGTAGAGAAGTATAACTACCAAGGTAGGGGCCTAGGTAAAGAAGAACAAGGGTGGTTGCAACCTATTGATACATCAAAGCTGCAAAAGAACATAGGCATCAGATACGATAAAAAGCAGAAAGGCCCTGCAACATCATCTAACACCTCCAATAGTGTCACCATGGATGATGGCTCATTGGAAGACATACCAGAGGAGGAATCCATCATACATGCATATGATGACGTCAATCACATTGACCTATCATCCATGTTCGAATGCTTATCCTTTTGTACCATTAGCCTATCCCTTCGTCACCCTGAGCTTATTGATTGGGACCTACGTGACAACACACTCGTCAATATGTTTGCGGATACATATGTCAACCTCATGGGATTGGGGGAGGATGAACACTCTAGTCACAAAAATAAGAATAAGAAAATTAAAAAGTGGTCATCTAGTGAAAACCTCCTTGAGGCACTTCTTGACCTTGAAAAAGTAAAAAAAAAGGACACATCTGATGATGAAAACCTTGAAGAGGCACTGAAAGATGGAGATGTTCATCTTCCCCTTGTAGGAACTCAGTTATCTACTCGATCATCCATTCTAATCGAAGAGACTCAAGAAGTTAATCTTGGTATTGCTGAAAATCCTAAGATCACCTATGTAGCCAAGTCACTCTTAGAGCATGAGTATCCAATCATTGTGTAGCTACTCCAAGAGGGTATCATTAACTTTTCTTGGTCATATTTAGACATGTCAGGCTTGGACCCTACTTTAGTGGTTCATCATCTAGACATTCGCCCTGATGCCAAGCCTGTCAAATAGAAGCTCCGCAAGATGCATCCAGAGGTAGCCTTATTAGTCAAGAAGGAATTGGAGAAATTACTAGATGTAAGTTTTATCAGACCAATTGACTACTCTGAGTGGATCTACAATATAGTACCAGTTGCCAAACCAAATGGAGACATTCAGATCTTCACAGGCTTCAGAGATCTTAACAAGGCTTTCCTGAAAGACGATTTCTGTCTGCCTAACATTGACATGTTGGTTGACCTCACAACATGAATTGAGATGTTATCCCTTATGGATGGCTTCTCTAGTTATAATTAGATTCAAATTTCACTTGAGGACCAACACAAGACCGCCTTCACAACACCTTGGGGTATTTTCTGTTACAATGTTATGCCCTTTGGTCTAAAAAATGTAGGGGCAACATATTAGAGGGAAATGACGGTCATCTTCCATGACCTCATCCATATCATCATGGAGGATTATGTTGATGACTTGTTAGGGAAATCTAGAACCCGAGCAAAACATCCTACCATCCTAAAAAAAGTCTTTGAACGGTTGGAACATTACAAGCTGCGGCTAAATCCAAAAATGTGTGTCTTCGGTGTCATGTCAGGAAAGTTGTTAGGTTTCATAGTCTCTCGAAGGGGTATTGAAGTTGATCCCACCAAGGTAAAAGCTATTCTGGACATGCCACCCCCACACAATCTGAAGTAGTTAAGAAGCCTCCAAGGGAAGATGCAATCCATCCGTCGGTTCATAGCCTAGCTCGTGGATAAGTGTCAACCATTCACTCATCTTCTGAAGAAAGACTCCACCTTTTGATGGAACCAACAGTGTCAGATAGGTTTTGATAAAATCAAGGAATATTTAGCTCATCCACCAATCTTGATGCCACCTATTCCAGGGAAACCCCTCCTTTATATCTCCACCACTTCAGTTGTGCTGGGGGAATTTTTGGCACAACATGATGAATCATCGAAAGAGAGGGTGATCTACTACATCAATCAAACATTGGTCTGCTATGAATTAAACTACTCCCCCATGGAAAAATCTTGCCTCACACTAGTCTTCAGCACACAGAAACTCTGAAATTACATGCTCAGCCATCCAGTCAAATTAATTGCTAAAATTGATCCACTAAAGTATTTGTTATCTAGAACTACCTTGATTGGCCGCATGGCCAAGTGGGTCATGATCCTAAGTGAATTTTACATAGAGTATGTGGAGTGAAAAGCCATAAAAAGACAAGTCATAGCTAATCAGTTGGATGAGGCACCATTAGTAGATGCTTACCCTCTGAACACTGAATTCCCAGACGAAGAAGTTTACACAGTTACATAAGCGCTAGCTTGGACACTGTATTTTGACGACTCCTATACTCATAATGGATCAGGTGCAGGTATTTTATTAGTTACCCTTAAAGGTGACTACATTCCAAAATCATTCAGGAGAGCATTCCCATGTACCAACAATATGGCAGAATATGAAGCTCTCCTCATCGGCCTCTGAATTGCAAAGTAGTGGCACATAACTCATTTGAAAATCTTTGGTGATTCATTGCTAGTCATTAAGCAGGTTAATGATGAGTTCCTAACAAAAGATGATAATCTATTACCCTACAAGCATATGGTGGATGATTTCAAGAAATATTTCATCTTTATACAATTTGACCAAATTCCTAGGGTACAAAATAAAGCAGCTAATGCAATGGCCACTATCGGTTCCCTAATTGACATGCCCAAAGAACGGACAGAATGTGAGTTCCTTGTAGAACAACTTTTAATCCCAACATATGATATTTCTGAGACTGACATGGTGTGCGATATCGTGGGTCCCGCTTCCCCCTAGTACTGGGACATATACACCTATCTCCATAATAATATTCTACCTCCAGATCTTACACGCAATCAACACAAATATTTCATTCATCGCTCTTCCCGATACATTATTGTTGGTGATACACTTTATCGTCACGGGTATGATGGGATCCTCCTTAGATGTCTAAATGAGACTGACGCCCACACTGCACTAACAGAAGTACATAGTGGTATTTGTGGGGCTCACTCAAATGGTATGGCTTTGGCCAAAAGGATTCTTCGAGTAGGATATTACTGACCTACACTAGAACATGATGCTTGTGAATTTGTGAAGAAATGCCTTCCTTGTCAACATGTAGATTTAATTCATGCTCCAACATAGGATCTTCAGCCCCTCTTAGCATCGTGGCCATTCTCTCAATGGGGTTTCAACTTGATTGGCAAGATTTACCCACCACCATCCAATGACCATACATTCATAGTTACCGCCACTGAATAGTTCACTAAGTGGGTGGAAGCAATACCACTCTCACAAACCACCGGTATTCAGATCTCAAAATTCATCCTTTACCATATTCTCTACAGGTATGGTATCCCATCCACCATCCTCTCTGATAATGGAAAACCCTTCAAAAACCAAGCCATGAAACACCTCTGCGACACCTTTCATATCCAACATCGTTGGTCAATGCCTTATTACCCCCAGGGTAATGGTTAGGTAGAAGTAACCAACAAGACCCTTATCCGCATCGTCAAAAAGGTTGTCAATAACACTGGTCAAGATTGGCACCTCCATATTCATCCCGCCCTCTAGGCATATTGCACATCCATCCGCACCCCTATAAGAGCCTCCCATAATTCTTTAGTGTATGGTGCTGAAGTCGTCTTGTCAATTGAAGTTGAACTCCCATCACTGAGGATTTCTCTAAAGAATCTTATCAGCGAGGAGGATGCTTGTGTTGCACGGCTTGCACAACTGGAGTTACTTGATGAACAAAGAATCAAAGCCTATGATCAGCTACAAGCATACCAAAACCACCTCAAACATAATTACAATAAAAAGGTTCATCCTCATTAGTTCCACGTGGGCAATCTTGTCCTTAAAGAGAATCAACATACTCAGCAAGACTAAGACAATAAAGTAAAATTTGAGGCAAACTAGTTGGGGCCTTATGTCATAGCCACCAAATATGGATCTGGGGCATATAGGTTGACTACTCTTGAAGGAGAGCCCCTCGAAGAACTCATCAATATCATGCATCTGAAGAAGTTCTACACCTAAGTCCGCTTGATAACCCCACCTAATAAAAAAATTAAAAATAAAATCAAAAAATTAAAAAAAATAAAAAATAGTAAAAAGAAATAAATTCGTCCTATGGTGAAAACCACCTTTTGGTGGCACCTTGGATAAGTACAAGTGGTGAAAACCTAGTAACAAGTGTCACTCGTAGAAGGCTTAATCACTATCTTCCTCGCATCCTAGTTATTTTTTGCTTTCATCTACACTATCATCCTCACCCATCCCATTCTTGACCGCTTGGTATATTTTGATTGAGCATTGGACGATCCGTTTAGGCTATCCCTCATCCTGAGCTTTTCATATCCCACCTTGAGCTTATGTCCTTCGTCCCCTTGTCGGTCGATCTGTGTCATCACATAGGATCATCCATTGTGTTGGTCTCCATCTAGATCTCATCCTGTCACGTTGGTTTTTCTAGTCCTTGGTCGAACTACATTTCCCTTGCGCCATGAACTACGAGGGCTTTGTGCTTTCACATAGGCAAGGCTAATCTCTGATCGGCCCCCGAGCCCCTAGGTCTGTAGGATATGTCAGTCTGTGTCCTTGTCTGGCTCATTATTCTCAAATAAAGTCCCCTATTATCAAAATATTTGGTTAATGAAAAGCATCTGGCTTCAAACTGGGTCATTCTAGTTTAGTATCCATCATCAGTCTCAACAGGATGCATCCTTCCTAGCAGACCTCATCAATCCCATCCATCCCCTTGATCCTATGGCAAAGGATGTTTTGTAATTGATTGTGATCCTTTGATGTTGTGGAGTTTATTTATCATTTGAGCTCACTATCAACACTTGTCATGGTTGCCTTGATCCATCATATCATGGTGTGCTTTGACTCGTCTACATAGGGGCTTATCTTGGTTTTTTCTTTGTTGTTGTCTTCTCGGTTGTCCCACATAGTACCCACCAAGATCCCTGAGGTCTTGTGTTATGCTGGGGCATCCTTGTGTGTTTGTGGTTATCCCAATACCTGGCCTGACCAAGGTTATCATGAACTTGGGGTGTTGGGGTAGCCTTTCTATTTGCTATGTTTGTTTCATGCATTGGATGCCAACTCGCCTTGGTCTTACATGTTAGGGTATCCGGTATCTTATGCTATAGAAAAAATTAGTGCTCCAAAGATGGCAACTCATATTAGGATTGCATTTCATCATTTGTTGCATTGCATTCACCCTATGATTTTGGTTGTGTAAATACTTTATCCTGCTCTCTCCCATTCTTCTCAGGATACTAAATTTTTTTGACAAGTGACAAATTACACCCATTTTTCACAATCACTACATACCCATCTTCCATTATCATGTCAGTTTTTATTGACGCGTATGACCATGAGTTATTTCCTTTCATTCATAATTCACTATAAATTACAAGAGAATTATAACATATTAGGTTCATTCTATTAACCACACATACATCACCACCTGCATCACAACATGTTAGATCCATGCATGCATGGCCACCTGCATCACAAAGTGTTAGACTCATAATACATCACATCCTGCATATATAAAATATTCATACAAAATTTATCATACACATATACATACATGTCAATAAATCAACTAGGCATCCATACACATAAGTCATCCTAGATATAACATATGCATACATCATATCACCATTTGAATATCTGCATTAATACAATCATCCATATTCCACAAATACATAAACCCAATCATCCATTATCATCTCATAAACATGTGCATAAATAAATCAACTCATACATCCACATAGGCATGACGTATCATATCTTCATACATCCACATAAGCCTGTAGCTGTATCATAAACATGTGCATAAATCAACCAAAGTATCTATCTACATAAGCAGGAAATATCATATACATGTGCATACATAAACTGAATCACCCATCACAAAAGGAAACATACTACATAGTGTCAATAAGGACTGTCCCATATCATAATCAAAGTAATACAATATACGTCCATCATACATTAAAATCTATCATGTATCCATTACATAGCCCTCATACATCATCAAATAAGGTACATAATCCAAAGATGTAAAGCATCTTTGATCTCTGTCGATAAATACTACACGCTCCACCCTGCATTTGTCAAAAACTCAGTAACCTGTCATCTCCTGAATGAGCTACCCACATCTGATCTTTGTGGTGAATCTGGTACTGATCTCATGCCTAGTGTAACACTTGGTGAATCACTATAACCTCGGGTCCGTGTCCCCAATGATTGGGAGGGCGTTGGCATCTGTGGTGTCTGTCAAACATACTGGAATATCCACTGTGTCGAGTCTGGAACTGCATGGTAATACGCGGCCATCCAAAATCCTAGCTCCCTCGCATTCTCTTCTCACTCAGCAACCTGAACCCGAGCGAAATTCCACTATGACGATATCTATCTCGATCTCTTGTGATCACTCTCCTCTCCTACTCCCAGGCCTCCTGGGATAGTTGTAACTGCGCCATCTCTACCTAAACCTGATCTCTCATCTCCTCAGAAGCTACTACCCTAGCCACTGCTACATCTCTCTCCCCTTGTAACCCCTGTGTATATGTCCCCATCACATCACTGACCTGCACCAACTGCCACCGAGCCACTGCTACATCCCGCTCTCCCTGCAGCGTCTGCATCCGTATCTCTGCAACATCTCTCTCCCTCTATGTGACTTGTAACTGAACCACTACTGCATCCCGCTCTCCCTACAGTGTTTGCATCTGTATCTCTACAACATCTCTCTCCCTCTATGTGGCTTGTGACCAAGCCACTACTCCATCCCTGTCCCTTTGAAACTCCTGAAATCTCAAAATTGTTGTATCTTGCTCTCTCTGCAATGCTGATAGCTCTAAAACTTCCTCTTCTCTTCTCTGGAGAGACTATATCTATGCCTCTTCCAACTCTCTCACTCTATAGCACCTGAACCTGCGCCTACACCACATCCCTCTCTGCCTCCACCACCTGCACCTATGCCTACGCTACATCTCTCTCTACCTGCATAATACGAGCCTGCTACCTCGCTTGCCTCTCTCTCTCTCTCCTGCATCAACCTCATATCTCCAACTGTCTACTCTAAACAATGCACTCTATCATGTAGCTCATCTCGCTCCTGTCAGAGATCACCCACCTGCTGCGCACTGCTTGCTGACACATGATCTATCATCCCCTCTAACTCCCCTTGGCTTGCAATATAATAGTCTCCGCCTATAGTCTGTCACGGTCCCAACTGATAGCAACCAACTCATCTCGTATCCCCTGTATGACAACCTGCAGTCTCTCTCTCTCCCCATCACCTCTACCTGTGGTTAAGAGGTCAACCATAAGTCCATAATCTCTCTAACCTGCTACTAGTACTCTCGATAGCTCAACTCTGAGTCTGATCGCCTCTGCCTCCACTATCCTAAACCTCTGATTTGTAATCTGAAGCCTCCCCGCAGTGTCTCTCGGCTAAGCAATAGGATCCCCTGAAGTAATGACAGGAACCATCGCCAATGGCTCTGCATCCCAAATATCCATATCCAGAACATCTCCATCTATTTCCATAGCATTATTGTCCCCCCTGCCCTCCTGCTCCTGTTGAACCTCCAAGTCCTCTATAGTAGGGTGGACCCGAACTCTCCGCGGCTGACCATGCCTCCCACTCTCATTAGTCTCCTCAACTCTCCTATCTTCGGCTGCTCCTCATCCTCACTCTCCCTTATCTCTACAATGGGAGGCCCTTACCCCGCCACAATTTTCCCCCCCTCTATCATCTCCTACTCTCCATCTTCCTTGACTGACTCCTGGCCTTAATCTCCTCTCAAGCTCCATCTTGATGTCCACCCCCTCCCATCCCCTCCTGCTTTGTCATGGTCTATACCCTCGTCAGTCGTCTCCTACCCGCTATCCTCTCTGGTTGACTCCTGGCCGCCATCTCCTCCTGGCCTCCATCCTATTGTCCATCCCCTCCCCATTCCCCCTGCTCAGCTCGTACCAACACTCTCCTCTGTCGTACCCTACCTCCTATACTAGTGTGCTGAACAACTCCACCCTCCACTGTGTGTATCATCTCCACCTCTGACTCATCTTGTCCTCTTGCATTTGGCTCCGGGCCTATCCTACCCTCCTGTCCTACTGCCTCTCTCTCATCCATGAATCCTGCTACATCCAGCTTTGCCTTAGCCCTCCTCCTCCTCCTCCTCACTGGTTGTTCCACTGCCTCCATCCCCTCTCCTCCCCTCTGCGCTTGTCTCCTCCTATCTCTCGCCCCCTGGCACTCATCCTCTGATCCAAATCCTACGACTCCTACAATAGGCACTAGTGGTGTACCCTCTCCCATTGGTGGTTGCGCAACCACTGGTCATATCGTACTGTCACACCTTCATCCTCCACTCCAACACATCTCCTGGGGTAGGGTACCTACACTGTCATTGCCCACGCCACTCTGGCCTCCCTTGGTCTAAACATGGGCCCCCATGGTCACTCTTTGGTGAGTCAGCGAAACCTGATTGATGTAGCCGAAATATCATGTGTCAGCCCAAACTGTCTCACCACCCTGTCTGATCGATGCATCTCCACTATGCGCGACAGACTCCCAATCAGGACACACTAGCTCATAAAATACCCTCTCTACCTCTCCCCCTCCTCCCTCCATCCCCTGAAGTGTCGATACATATATGGCCACCATAATATCTCTCCTGTAAATCATCCATCATCCTCCTCCATCCCTCCATATCTCCCGACCTCCTATACCGAAAAATCCAACCCCTCACCTCTCCATACCCCTATGCCACCGGCTCCCTATCATCCTCATGTCCCTCCCTAACTACAATTGGTCTAGTCACCATAATATGCTCCCATGCCCACACCTGTAGAAGGGTCGTGTGTGTTAAACTCACTATATTTCAGTAGCAAATCATTCGCATATCCCTGTACAACTATGCTAAGACACAGGCACCCCACGAGATTTTTCCCTCACGCCACTCGACAATATGTCGAATCACCTCCATGTATCGAAGACTGCAAAACTGCCTACTACGATCCGGTAACAATATACCATTGATTAGACCACCTAAAAATAAAGGCAGAAGTGGTACCCCCACTGTCAAGCATCTATCTAGATCCAACTGCTGACCCTGTAGAGGTAGGTCATCGCATCCAAATAACACCGTCATAGTGTGATCGGACTCGACCCCTCTTGATACCACGTCACTAACCAATATCCCCACTATCGACAGCTTCAGGATGTGCCATACATCCTCCAGTGTCACTGTCATCTCCCTCGTCGGCAGAGGAAATGTCGATGTCTCTGAGCTCCATCTCTCTATCAAGGCCGTCAACATCTCTTGATGCGCCCTAATCACCAACGCATGTAGAAAGTGCAATAAAACCACTTGCTCTAAAGCTGCGTAATCGATGCCAGTCATGGCTACTACAGTCGTTGTCAATACCTCCAACCGTCGCCCATGTGTCCGTAACCACACAAAAACCCTACATCCACACCACCTGATTATCAATATACCATATTCCCAGCCTCAGAACATCTCTTGCTTCCCTCTTGTCTTTAAGTCTTTGCTCTTCGTCTTTTATCCTAATTTTTTCCCTCATCCAGGCAATCTTGTTCTTCTGACCTAGGTGGCTGAGCCCCCCATGCCAAGGCGAACCTGCCCCGAGTTGGGGCAGATCCACCCCCAATCGAGGTGAGTCCGCCTCAGGTGGGGGCAAGCCCGTGCTCGCTCTGGGGTGACTCAACCCCAGGTCAAGGCAAGCCCACCCCACCCTGGGGCAAATTTGCCGTAGGTCGAGGCAAATCCACCCCTGGCTTGGGGCAGGCCTGCGCTCGAGCTGGGGCGACTCCGCCCTCGGTCAGGGAAAGCTCACCCCGCCTTGGGGAAAATTCGCCCTGACTTGTTCCGCCCTCCGAGGTGAGCCCGCCCCAAGTCAGGGCGACACCGCCCTCAGCTGGGGCAAGCCCGCCCCAGGTCGGGCGACACCACCTCGGGCTGGGGAGGATCCGCCCCACTGTGCGGTAGATCTGCCTTGGTCTAGGGTGAATATGCCTCTAGCCACCCTATCCACCCGCCCCCCCTAAATCCCCCCTTTACTCCATTTTTTTGGCCCAACTAAAAATTACCCATTTTTTTATTCCACCTCGCTAACACAACCCACATTTTATATTTTTACTTAACTATTTTAAAACATGTTAAATGTTTAAAATACATCAGAGGGCTTTTATTACTCACCTGGCGGGGCACCGCAAAGTGGGTATGGCATCTTCGTACCTCGTCCGCCTGGTGAATGATCTCCGAATCATAATCCTGCAGCATCGTTGCTCCTTCTCCTCTTCCTCTTCTCTCATTTTCTCTCAACTACTACAGTAACAATGAGACAAGGTAATTCTTCAAATTATCTATTAACCCTTCTTTTCCCCCCCTTTTTTTTAGAAGGTATTTTTTACCTTTTATTTAACCTTTTTTTTTCCCCACTAATCCCCTTCTTTCCCGGAGCCGCCATTTGCAAACTGTGTGTCCAATCAACTTCATTCAAAAGTCAAAATTGCTTAGTTTTTTGAGCTCTATCCAATGGTGTCTTCCATTTCTTTCTATTGAGAAGTCATCAAGGGCCCCCTTTTTCTTCCCCAACCGCCCTCTCGAGGGGGCATACCCTATCATTTTCCCTCCACCCCTTCGAGGCAATCACTGGGCATCCCTCTCCTTTTTCTTCCACTTGGGTAGCTCATTCAACCTCTTTCATGCTGGGACATTAGGCCCTACCACTTTCTTCATCACCGACATTTTATTTTTCTTCGAAACACTGTTATTCTAACAATATTTCGAGGAGGGGCAAAATGTAGACACCCAAATTTGATCACTCCCGTATGATCAAATTTACCTTTTTATTCATCCATTCTGTCAATATTAATTTATTTAATTAATATTACACTTCCCACATAAGGTTCTTAAAGTATTTAATTTAACAATTAAACACTTTATCTGGTACCTTTCTCCTCTAAATTAAATAAATACATCAATTTATTTAATTTAGTCATTTTAATTTTTTTTAATTAAAATCATTTTAAATTTCTTCTCTCTCTCCTTGTCACATCCTCCATAATCCATCTCTAATTTGGATTAATTTAATTAATTCATAATTATGTGTGCATCCTCTTAATCAAGGATTAATGTCACATCCTCCTACATTTTCCACTTGTCTGTAATCTTCCATTAATTATCATAATCAAGTATTTGCACAACTTTAATCAAAGTCATTAGCCACTTTTAGCACCAATTTTTAGTCAATCTTTCCATTTTCCTTTCTTGGCATTGACCCTCTTTCCTATGTGAATTTTTAATTCACTTTTATTCATCCTAGGTCTCTCTCCTCCCCATGTGAATTTTTAATTCACATTTTATCCTTCAAAGGCTTCTAAAATATTTGACTTGTCACCTCATGCACATGTGACCAATTCCCACCTTTTTGGAGACCCTCTCTTATCCATTAGATTCTCTTAGGAATGTGAATTAATTCACATTTATTTCTCTAACCACTTTCTCTTTTCCAATGGATATTTTTGAGGAATTCCAAAATTCTTTAAATGTCATTTTCACTCACTTGGGGACAAGAAGTTCCTTTTTGAGAAAATATTGTCACTCGCCAAGGTACTTGGAAGGTACTTGTCCTTCCTCCACATCATGTACCTACCTTCCACGTCACCTACACATCATCTCACCCTTAGCCACTTCACAATCCACATGTCAAGATGTGAGGGCTTGTGAGTCCTCAACTCACCTTAGCCCTTCATCTTGGCCTTGTTGGATAAATCTCAACCATTGAATTCTTTAGAGAATTCAAGTTTATCTATAAATACCCCCTCCTCTAAGGCATTTTCAACACTTAGCCATTTGGCAACTAAATGCTTCCATTTTGTGCTCTCATCTAGCCATCAATTTCATCTATTTACATTTACATCCAAACATATAGTTAAATTTTGCATTTAGCCACATCAAGAGCCATCAAAGGAGCATAAAAAGTAATCTAAAATCAAGGGCCAACCAAGGAGTTTTTATTGGAAAGAGAAGGTATAACCATTTGTCATCATCTAACACTTTTTCTTTTTGCATTAACAAATTTCTTAGGCTAATCTTGAGGTGTTTCTTTGTGTTTTTCCATTGCATTTTAGTCATTTTGAATAGGTAAAACATTTGGATATCACAGACATAAATCAACAAGTTTGAAATATTCTGATATCGAACCACACAATATTTCACCCTGACCTAAGTTTGTCTAAACCTTTTTTATTGATCCTGGTTCAAAGACCTTCTCCTTGCCCATGGATTTATATTGGTCCCTCATAGCTATTGCAAATCTCCTAGATTGTTTTCTCAGCTTAGCTTCATTTAAAATTCCTTCTATTTTCTGCTCATCATATGTTACACTTTTCGAAAAAATTTCGATCAAGATTTTTACTTGATCATGAAAATATTTTGGGTTCTCTTGATTTTCCCAAAATTGAGGATACACAATACCCATGGCTTCAAGTATTTCATGTTGAGGGAATCTTTCGCGTATCTTTGAGGAAAGAGATTTTGCAATTTCCTTCAAATTATCACCAACAAATTTGACAATGCCTTTAAAATCTTCCTCCTTAATAGCTACTTCTTTGCTAGAGCACCTAGCTGTCTTACAATGGTACATTGGTATCTCATATCCATGTACACAAATACATAAGTGCTCACTTGCATTAAATTATAAATAATTATCGAGATTATTTAAATCAATAATTTTCTGCCACATGAAATAATTTGGGCCATCTTGTGTCAGTGCTAGATATAGATGATTGAGGGCCAAGCATGTATGTTTACGTAGATTGGCATATTCATTAATATACATAGTTCTGCCTTGGGCTTTCTTCACAAGATTGTTCATCTCATCTAGCATGGGGAGAAGACTAGCTAAAGTGAAGAGTGTCTCTATATCGCTTAACCTATGTAAGAGGTCAGGAGTTTTGTCTACTGTGCTATGATGCTCGTACATCACTCCAATCAATGATTGATATTCTGAAAGAACTCGTTGTGCTGGTGCATGCAGGGAGATCCATCTGGTATCAACATCCTTCATAAACTTGTTTCTTGGTGTAATTCGCTCAGTAAAATTTTCAAAATTTGCAAAACGTTTGGGACTTCAGTAGAAGTATGCGTGGATCTCGCGGACTAGATTTTCAACTTTTGATACTATAAGAAACTTGCTTACAATCTTGAATGCTAAATTCATTCTCTGGGCCATGTAGTGAATGTCAAGCATGTATGGTGCACAAGTAGTTTGTAACTTTGTGCAAACACCGGTCCTTTGACCTTGCACCACTACAACTCCATCAGCTCCTACACACACCAACTTTTTGGCAATTGTCAACTCATCCATATCTGCAATTTCATTTAAATATTTCTTGACTAGTTCAAATATATTTTGCGATGTTGAACTGTCCTTCATTTTAAGAACATAGAGAAGATGAGCTTGGCGAACATTTTGTTCTACAATATACAAATGCATACATACCCAAGAAGTATTGTCTACCATAGTAACTTCATCTAAAGATAATGCAATAAAATTTAACTCTTTTACTTTCTCCTTTAAATCTTCCTTTTCAATTGTAGCAAGATAGTTTGCCCATTCCCATCCAACATTTACTAACCAATGTGACAAGGGATAGTGAGGAACATTCAAAAAAGATTATAAACTAGAATATTCTGGGTAGTCTATCATAGGATGCCCTCTGGACAAAATATGAAAGACAACACTCTTCTGAATAGTTTTTGACATATTTGCTACTTCCATTGCTTTTCCAAATTGAGCCTCAAGTGTACCTTTACATGTAGCAATGTTTGACATTCTTTTCTTATGCTCTTCATAATCTGTGACATACTTAACATGAAGACATTCTTCCTTTGATTTCCATCGTACTACTGATTGTTCCTTTATGTCTATGATTTTTTTTTCATTAAATTTACCTATATGATTTTTTATAGTGTCAATCTTTAGCTGCAACATCTTAGCTCTTCCACATTTCCAACTGCAAATCTTACATTTGGCCAATGTTGCCTTTTCAATATCGTTTGCATTGTCAATCCCCATTGGTACCATGAATGGGTACTTTGACAACCAACCAAGTTGAAAATTCCTTGTCATTTCCCACTCACACCCCATTTTTGATTTGCTTCTTCTTTTCTTGCTACCAACATCATCATCCTCATCCAAGTCAATTATCTCATTCTGGCTAACCGGGCCCATGGTATCCCTTGGAACATCTTCTACGGTATTGCCATCCTGATTTGATACATTTTGATTTAAATCAATGACAATCTCAACTTGACCTTCTAGTGGTGGTGAGGTATTGTGAATGCTACCAATATTTGGTGGAAGAGTTGATTATGTAGCTCCATCTTGACCTAATGGGTCACAAGCTTTGGAAATTCCAAAGTAAGACTGTATGGTAGTTCTAAGTTTTTTGAATTTTGATGGCCTCCCAGTCTCTTCACCACCCTAATGAGCGACAGGAGTCTCTTCACCACCCCGAGGAGCGGTAGGAGCCTTACCACCCTGAGGAGTGGCAAGAGTCTCTTCACCACCCGAAGGAGCGGCATGAGCCTTACCCTTGCTGCTCGAGTCGCTTGACATATTGATCTTTGGTTCTCTTGGCATATTCATCTCTCACTTCGAATAAAAACTGGAAAAAAATGTCTTCTTGTTTAAGGACAAAGAATAATAATATAGATCCCATTCCCTTCTCAATATCATCTTTAAGATTGAAGCAAGAATGGAAAAGAGATAAAGAAAACTTATTATTATAACTAATAACACTATGAAGAAATGATCACTCACTTTTAAGTCTACATTTTCGGCTTTCACTGACTTCCAAATTGAGAAGTAGAACCTCAAAACCGAACAAAATGTGTAAGAATAAATGACACTTTAGATTGTATTTATATCAATCCATGATTCCATATTTGGTGAATTCCACAGGATTTTTAAATGGTATATTAAGAATTTGGTGAATCCTACGTGCTTATACAATGATACGTTGTAATTTTCAAGGCAAAATGTGTCCTCAAATGTAATTACTTTTTAATGTTATTAGCGAAATAGGTCCTCATAAGCAACTATTTATAAATTTTAATTAGCGAAATGGGTCTTCACAAGCAACTATTTGTAATTTTTAATTGGTGAAATGAGTCTTGATACAGTGTTGTTTTAATAGTATTGGCGAATATGTAGGTGTTTTATTAAATGCTTTTGGGATTCCAGGTGAAAATATTAGTCAGTCCAATTGAAACGCGTAGTTTGACAATGGAGAATTTCTTGCTTAAATATTCCTCACAAAAAAACTCATTGGCGAATGGACATGCATTGGACCTATAGTTTGAAAAATCTGGGGGATTTGGACACCTTGTTGGGTGCGAGAAATTCGCCAATTTTGACTTGGCCGATTCCTAGAATTCTCCAATTGGCGAAGATTCGCCACTAAATTTTTCCCTGTCGGACCACCCATAAGTTAATCCCTTTTCTTCCACTACATATCATTTTGTAAAATAGTTTATTTTCTTATTAGTTAGTATTCTTCTTGTTGTATTGCTTTAAAATTTCCAACATTTTGTTAAAACTATCAAACTAAAGATTTTGGGTAGTTAGCAGACCCTTTTGTGTTTTTGGTTCATACGAGACACTAGTGCACCATAGAGACTCTAGTGTGTCATGCTGTCATCCTTGGTTCATGCTTTCATCCTTTGGCCGAGAGCTTTCCTTTCAATCTCTCGAGACCTCTAAGGTTTGTTCACTCATCTTTTGAAGTTGTCTATCATAAACAATCATAAAATACAAAAAGCATTGCCCAAACTCTCCCTTAACCATCACCCATTACTTGATCTTTTTCCCTGAGGTAGTTGAGGACAATTCACTCCCATAAGACTCTTCTTCATCCTAGAGATTAAGGAGTAGCAAAAATCATCTTCTACACTATGATCACTTGCTATGATAGACCCCCTACTAAATTTCTCTAGGCATGTGCTTTAAGATTGTACAAATGTGGGATGTACTATTTCAAATATTTTTCCTATAACCACTAAGACTTAGGTTTCTTGGCCTAAAGTCAAACCCAAATACAAGCTCGGTGACCATAATCTAGAGTATTTTAACACCAATTTGTAATTAGTTTCTCCTAATATGATTCATAACCTATCAGAATCCACTACACCAAGCCAAAGGATTGGAAATGGTATCTATATGTTCCTTTTATAAATTACAAACCTTTTAGGGTTATTCTTGGTTTTCTCTCTATTTTCTAATGTTTCAAAGCTCAATGCTCGGTTGAATCTCTAGTTCATTGCTTCTCAATGTTGTTGCAAATTTCAAATAGTTTAGTCCACCCTTGCGGAACCCAAACCAACTCATTTTTCTTAGTATCTCCTATCAATATCTCCCCATTGGATCTTGTCTATTCTTTGGGTATTTCTATTCCTTTCTATCCTCTTTAAGGATATATGGAAACTCTCAAGAATTTGTGCTAGTTTTTCTCATGAGCCCAAACTGCATGGAGATGGATTTGTGATTTTTTTATGAATTTCAAACTGTAGAGTAGGAAAAGAGATGCTAGATCCGACAAGAAGATTAAGTAGTACCAAATCTTTTCACTTACCCTCTACATTTGAACATAAAAACAACTAGGGTTGACGATTGGCTTGCTACCACAATGGATAGGCAATCTCCTAGGATTTGTTCCTTTTGAGTTGCAAAGAGGATAATTTTGACGTGTGTTTTAATTAGCCCATTTGACATAAACCCTAGATCTAAAAATGTAATTTATTACACAAATGAAAATAAGAACTAATAGAACAAACCTAGATCTAGAAAATAGTGACAAAGAGGAACCTGCTATCAAAATTTGAGCCTAAATTTGAGGGTCAAGGGTGTTGGTGCCCTAGACTAGAAAGTTTGTATTTTTGGGATCTGTGAATCTCAGATGTTGTGTTATAGTCTACATTATGTTTCCTGTAGTTGTTTGTTGACAAAACCTTCAGATTTGACTTGCACACATGAAAAGAGGGGGAATGGTTGTGTTGTATAGGGGCTTGCCCAAGTTAAACCCCATTTTGGTGTTTCCACCTCCACATACAATAAATGATGATGAGAAAGAGGGCTTACCTTAGGTCAGGCAGAGGACAAATAACAATAATTGACTTAAACAAATTAATGCTACCTTGGTATGAAACCCTTGTCAAAGTGATGTCCACACCATAAGTTGCCATCAAATTTGATTGATGGATGCTTGGATTGCTTGATAGACCTGCAAGAGGTTAGTCCATAAAACACATTAGATTGTTGTAGCTAACATGTAGAGGATAACCCAATACATCTTCATCATTAGATCATAATAGCTCCTTGTTCATAATCATCTCTTTTCTAATGTTCAAATGTGAATATAAATTGTTTATATATGAATCCCAATTGATATTTTTAATATTAGACTGACCTATAATTTTTTTAATTCTCCAAAGATCAACACCAAAATTAAAATTTAAAAAAGGTCACCTTTAAGGTCAAGGGTGTCCATGCCCTTAATTGGGTGCTTTTTGCCCAAATTTATGGGTATGCTAAGGAATTTAGATTATTTTCTCAATCAGTCATTGAAATGAATAAATTATTAATATAATTAATGTTGTAGGAAAAATAGGGGTGTCGGAGTAGTGTGAAATTGTCATGGTTGACAATTTATGACACTACATTTATCCCCCACTTTAGTGAGAGTATGATCTTATATTCATACTCACACTAAAGGAATATATATTGTTATCAAAACACAAAAGAGACAAGATGACACTAAGTTGAGGGGTGTGCAAGCCCCCAACTCAAGATCCTATCAACCATAATGTTAATAAAAACATGCACACAAGACCAAGAAATATTCAATCATACATAAAGCACTCAATAAACAACCAATGGAGTATACATAAAAGAATACACAAAGCATACATAGAGAAAACACAATGCATACAAGGAATACATGAATCAAACACATGGAATACACAAGACAAACATGTGGAATACACAGATAAACACACAAAATACACAAAGAAAACACGTAAAAGATACAAGGAAAACACATAATCAACACAATAAGAATGTAAACATGATATGTATAAAAGAAGACATAAAACACAAGGTTAGTATGTTAAAAAGGATTCAGGTTAGTAAGGTAAAGAGACCTTAGTCTGATAATTTGTCTCCATATCAAATGTCATCCGTCAAATGAAATGTTAAGAGTGATGGTGCTCTCATAGGACCAACAAGTTGCATTATTCCAAATCACATACATATGAGCTACATAGATCCACTAGCTAGAAAGTTGCATTATGTTAGGTGTCCATGCAATATAATGGGTTTCATAAAGCTAGCAAGTTGCATTATGCTAGTTTACTCATGAAACACGTCACTCCATTGGAAAACATGTGTTATGGTAGATGGCCATGTAAAAGTGCTCAAATTCATAGGCCCACAAGCTCTATTATGCTAGTTCTATGCAAATCATGCTTCAAGGAGCATACCAAATTTTAACATCATGAGGGATGAATAAATGCTTAATGTCACAAGGGTTGAATTGATAACCGTGCCTCAGGGGGCATTATAAATATACCACCACCAAGGGGGTATGCCAATAAGTCAAATCTCACAAGACACCAATGAAATGGATAGGGTCACATGCCCCCCTTTAAAATGTTGGTATACTTGCTATGCTGATATTTTAAGGAAGAGAAGGGGGAAAAGGGAACCCTCAAGAAGAATGCATATCTCCAAAACTAGTTATCCTTGCCCCCCAAGTGTAAAGGCAAGGACAACCATGCCATAGACTATCGTTTTGCTACCAAAGAAATACAGTTGCACACAAGATTATACCACAACGAATGACAATGAGCAAACACATGGTGGATAATGTTAAATTAGTTTTGCCACTCAAAAACTAGGTTAACAAAGCTGATTTGTGAGGCTTTATAGCTTATCATATTAATGGTTAATGTGGCCATACTAGCTAGCCTAAAAGTGGGAAGTCTCCCCACCTAGACCTTGCCATCTCTTCTCTTTGTGTTGATCTTGCTCAAGAAGAAGACAAAATCAAACATCATATCATTATGAGTCGAGAACCCATTCATAATGGGCACGATCTCCTTGATGGTTGGGGTCCTCCTCCTTTTAAGGCCCCCCCCTTTTGCTGCTCAAATAGCCTAAGTGGTTCAACGAAATTGACCACTTTTGATGTTTTTGTTTCTAGATTAGATTATAAGGTGTGATTCCATCCCATTTATATTTAATATAAACAATGCATTATATTTTTGTTTCTATAAAATAAAATATATAGCACTATTCCTCGTAATTTTTTATTTTTATTTTTTAAATTAAAACTAAAAGAGAGGTAAAAATTTATTCAATCCAAAAAATAGCAATACAAAGCAAGGGCATTACACACCCTTGTTTATCTCCACTAATTGGTCCAACTTTTGTGACAAATCTGGGGATAATTGACCCCTTTCCACAATATTCCAATCTTGCAAATGATCAGAAGCCCATTTAGCTAAACAATCTGCAACCCCATTCCATTTTTGAGGAATATGATAGAAAGAAACATAATCCAAGGAAGCACACAGGTTAAGAATCTGTTTTATAATAACCACCAAATGCCAACTGACATCCTTCAACTGCTGCCTCTTCAACAAAGTCACCACCTCCACCTGAGTATTAGATTCACAAATGATCCGTCTCCACCCAAGAGCACAAGCACACTCCACAACACATAAAATGGTAAGAGCCTCCATCACATTGTTAGCATACCAACCCTTATAAACAGAAAAGATAAACTCAACAGTCCCAAAACTAGTCCGCCCAACACCTCCAATACCAAATGACCAGGATTTCCATGAGAAGAATCATCTGTAATAAAAAAGTCATTAAATTATGTAAGCCATGATGCCAGCAAACAAATCCTTGAGATTTTATGCAAAATGTGGTTGTGGTCTTAGAAAATTATAGTTGATTCTGGAAATATGTAAACTCTTTACATATTGGGGTACAATCCATGGTGCTTTCTTTCCTTGCCTTTGGAGGAACAGGTTTTTCTTATACTGTTATATACAACTGAAGGGAACTCTTTGGTTCTCTTGAGTAATAGAAGATTCCTTGTTTTTGGAAGGGAAGAAAACAGAGGCCTATACAACAGTAAATTTAATGCAAAAACATCACTTTATCTTGCACAATTGACCATTACTGAAGGTGATGAGAGGTAGGAGGGTGAAGAAAACATTTCATAGAGAATAAAAAGACTCCTCAGTATTTGATAGAAAGAAAGACCAGGGATCATCTCTATTATGTGAGAACAAAAGCTCCATATTATTGCAGCAGTCATCTTTTAGCTGATTATCGAATATTAATAAGTCTTCTGTGTAAAATGATCCAAAAAAATCCATAGTAGAAGGTAATATATTAGATGAAAATGATTCTTCCCAGAAGCTGGACGAATTTATTGTCAATGAAGAACTGGGGTTTTCATCCTTTGTTAAAACAGGCACTTCAGCCTTCTCCATTACTGAAACATTGCACTCTTGAGACTGCATTTTTATCTTAATTTCATCAGAGATCGCCTCAGAATAAGATTCACAGGTAGACTGGTTAGAAATCCTCCAGGGAAGCTGCTCAATATTAGCCCTTTTCTTCTTTAATGCTCCTTTTTCATAGCAAGAGTGCTTTCTTTTATATATTCCAGTCATGTTGACTGAATTTTGCGTCATGGGTTTCTCTGTTTGTAAGGCCTTCTTCATATCCTCTGCTACTTTAAATTGTGTAGATGGCAGTTCAGGCTTAGTATCTTGTTTGGGCTGCAAACTGAAATTGTAGTAGAATGGCTTGTGGGTCACTGGGTCAATCCCTCTGTCAGAAAGCTTTCTGCTGAGATGAGTGTTCCAATAGTTCTTGATCTCATTGTCTGTCCTGCCTGGCATACGTTCTGCAATCCGTGACCATCTGTAGCACCACACAAGCCATGGCTTGATTAAGTTTCACAAAAAGATAATACCTCTTAAGAGAAAATCTTCATGGATATGAATATAAAAGAGTACTGAGTTTACTTAAATCTCTAGGCTGTTATTAACATCTTCAGGGCATTTATGAGCTCCACCTATCAATGGACCATAGATCATTTAATCCTGAATGCCATTCCTGCGACCTTTAGGGCTAGTAAGCTATAGGCTATAAAACAAGGAGCTATGTGACCATCTTTGTTATCAGAAACGAGAAACGAAAATCACAACGACAATAGCAATGTGACAAGAAACAAAATGTTTAGAGGTTACATGAAACGGAGATTCTCTGTCACATTTCTGGTAACGATGGTGAACATAACATTTAAGTATTATGATCCCATTTATGATCTCTCATCATACTCCATGATCCATCATTTCTCTTTAAATGTTTAGAAGTTACATGAAATAGACATTCTCTGTCATGTTTCTGGTAACGATGATGAACATAACATTTAAATATTATGATCCCTCATCATACTCCATGATCCATCATTTCTCTTTTCTAAAAATATGATCCAAAATATTGATGAAATAAAAACTTACATAATCAAATCTAAAAATATTATCAACACTATATTAAGAACCATGAAAATTTCATGTCTTTAATTATTCTTTTTAACTTACTTGGGGTGTGGCTGTAAATGCTATATGAGCTACAGCACTGGTGTATTGAAACTTTCTTCTTTTAAAAAATAAATAAAAATGGACGCTAAAGAAAAATATTGAACTCAAAGAGCTAATAACAAATTGGCATACAAGACTGTACCGATTGCCTAACATATCATGTAATATGATGATGAGCTCGTCTTCATCTGCAGTGAAATTTCCGCGCTTCAAATCTGAGCGAAGATAATTCATCCACCTTAACCTGCAACTCTTCCCACATCTCAGTAGCCCTGCAAACACTTACACAATGCATTAAAATCATAAAAACTACAGTTGCATACTGAAACACCTTTATAAAATTCATATTGCTATGACCCAATGATTTAAATGAAGAGGAGGATGTAACACACTTTCCTTTCTACAATAATCAAACTGCACAACAGACATATATGCAGTTAAGCAGAAAACTAAGACCATTAATCTAGAAAATCAAAACTTGAAGAAACCCATAACAACAAGAATCATTTAACACAACTTCTCATCATCTCAAATCATTAGCTAAAGAAACCAAAAACATCCCATTCCAACAACAGGACACTGAAACTCTTTTCAAGAGAGTTGAGAGAGAAAACCAATAGCAGCAATATTCATCTCACCTGTAGAACCCAAATCTAGTACAACTCTAAAAGCTACTGGGCTACTAATTAGAGACCATTTTCATCATCTCAAGTTACTGTCTAAGGAACCCAAAAATAGTTCAATCCTACAAAGTACCAAACAATCAAATTCTATAACACAAATGGAAAAAGGGAAAAAAGATTTAATGGTCACCAGACCTGCATTTTTTGGCAGGTCTCTCCAAGAGCCCTCCCCATGGGATTGTATGTACTTAGTCAAGATCTCATCTTCTTCAGCAGTCCATCTTCCCCTTTTAAGCCCAACCTTAGAACAACAAGATGTTCTTCCCATATTATTCCCCGACTGACCTTACCCAAAGCCTTACTTTATCAGATCATTCAACAACTTTGTCTCTCTGTTTAATTCTCTGAAAAGTGTTTTATGATTGAGCTTGACAATAACATTTTAAGAATTATAAGAGATGGAGATTCAGCCACGACCAGTGAAAATTTCTAGAGCCATTGTAGGACATTTGTGCATGAAGTGGAAGTTTTCCTATCATATATAATTTTACTATCATATGAGATTCATAACCTCCCACGTAGTACTGTTTTATTATTAGGTAGAAGACAAGCTACACTGCCATTCAATTCAATGCTTTCTGTGTCTATACGATTTTTTCACCATCAAAATACATTCTCCTTCAGTCCTAGGAATTCTAGAAACCAACTCAGCTGGCATTGAAAATGATTTTGTACCAGCATTTACCATTTGGTAGGGAATGCTTTTTCCCATCGGCCTTTGTAATGCTATTTAAAGCGTTTAGTTTGACAGCACATTATTATGCTGGTGTGGGCTAATATGGGCTGAAGGTTGTTTTCTTTTTGGGCATTCAAAACCTAAAAGGTGTCGGTTTGTACCAAAGTTTTAAACTTGAAGAGGACTGGATCTTTGATCTATTGGTGAAGTTGAATGGTTTTCAAAAGAGCCACCAAGATACCTGAATTCTAGAGCCCACCAAAATATCTATAAGATTTGGTAGCTTTGATAGTAGACATCTAAAACAAATTGAAGAAGACAAGTGTAACACTTATACCAATTTTTTGTAATATTCTCAATGATTCCATTCAATATCCTCACTATCACGATCATTTGATTTTGATTATAAGTTGAATACAACAAATCAATGATTATGAGATATGGTTGACTTATCATGGATTTTTTTGTTTGTTTGTTTCAATTTTTAAAAATATTTTTGTGAGCATTATATATTAATTATTCTTTAGTACTATATAAAAAAAAGTTTATGATAAAAAGTTGGTAGTATATATGTATTATTTATCAAAATATATGTGACAAAATTTTAAAACTAGAGATACTAAATCATCACAAAACATATAGTACTATTAGGTATAGGTTTTTGTACTAGGAGAAGGCAGAGGGGGATTATCTCATCAAGGAACCATGCAAGTAGATGCCTCACTAGAAGGAGGTTATGGGACCTCCTTACCATCCTAAGAGTCTTACACAACAAGTGATACTAACACTCCCCAACTTAGTTGCATAGGCACAATAAAAGCATCAACATAACTCAACATTCGTATATAAGTTTTTCTCCATAAGGAGGGCTTATAGCCACACTTTTGAGGGAGGTAATAAGAAACAACTCCATCAATGGGGAGATGATGTCATTGATATGAGATATCTCCCTCCTCCTAATTGTCACTCCCATCCTTCCAATGACTAGGGCATCCTATCACTAGTCCCATCTCTTCCAAAGCCAATATGTTTTATACTTCTTTGAAATTACATTGTTTTGTCAAGTCACAACACCATCTAAAATAGGGACAAAATGTAAACACCTAAAATTATATATATTTAACCACACTCATTTTATTCCTTCTAAGCATTAATTAAATAAAACCAATTATTTAATTTACCTTTCCAATCAACCTCCTAATATTAATTAAATATATTCAAATTATGTATTTAATTATCATTTATCCCCCTTTTTAATAGTCCACCCTTAAATAAATTTATATTTATTTAATTAAGTTCACCCTGTTGGATCCCAACCATGTATATGTAAAATGTTGTAGGTTTTCCTTTGTTTGCTCTCATGATGATGTTTGCTTTGTGTGACTTACCTTTGCTAATTGATCTGAGAAACTTTAAGTGAACTTTAATGTTGTACAATTTTGTTGTGATCAATTCTATGGTGTCCCCTACTTGTTCATCGCTTCAGTATCCCCAAAAAGTCTAAAAAATTCTAAGTGTTGAAGCTATAGGGGCCTCTTCCTAAGTCATGTGTGTTGTTAGAGTTTTGGCATATTAGACTTCCTTGTATCATCATGCTTTCCCTAGTGATCCCAACCACCCACTTCTCTGTAGTTAAAATTTTCAAGTATTTGCATTGAGGTATTAGGCATTTGTTGACCCTCATATCAATTCCATCGTTCCACTACAACTATGAGGTTTGATAATTTGTATAGGAATTTCGGCCATCCCAACCCCAATACTTGTCATAAGGTCATTCCAACATCCTAATAGCTAGAGAGCCTTTCCATTCTTAAAGTTTCCTCTTTAGGCTTACCCTTGCACCCCATTTTGGTATGAATTTTAGACTAATTCTAAAGTCCAACAAGCTCAACCATAAATTTTTTCTGTGAGTTCCTCTTGAACTTCAAAGTCTTATAGTCTTTTTTATTTTTTGTTAGTTTTCTTTGTAACTCACTAGAATGGCTCATAAGGCCACACAGTCACTAGAAAGGATCTAGAGTGACAAGAAAAGTACTAATGACTAATGAAACCATATTTTTACTACCCAAGAGGATTAAAGTGTAGTTTTGGCACATAATTAAAGCAATTTTTGTTGGTGGTTTGTTGGATGGGATTAGGGTTTCATTACATGCTTGATTCGACCATGTACCTAACAAATGAAGCCCTAAAATATTTTTTTATGCTCAAAGAGGCATATATTGGATGATTGGAGATGCCATGGCCATGTTGGAGTTATTGTAGGTATTCTTTTTCTTCTAGCAACCAAATTTTCATGTCTCTGCATGGGATGATCTTGTAGTTGGTTTTGTGGATCATTCCATGCCTTTTGAATGTGGATTTGGATGTGGGTTAATTAAAGGTCTTCATGAGTGGATTTTGGAAATTATTGGCATGTTCTTTGACCTTGGGTAGCTCTTTCAAGGCTGGAGGATGTAGGTGATGATGAAAACAACATGGGTTACTCATCGAGCCATGTCTTCTCTTGAGCCTTGATTCCAAATCTATGTACAAGGGATTTGTTATTCATTGTAAAGGGTTGGGATTTTTGTATCTATAATGAAAAGCTCACCCAAGTCGATCTCAAAATTGTATTATAACTTGTGTAAATGAATGTAACATAGAAATTTACTTCATATGATATTTTGTAATGACAGTGTAAATTTCTTACACTAGTAAAAAAATAAAAATAAATGACTAAAAAAACTACTAAAAATTGGTCATGTGATTAGTAGTTTGGTCACATGACCATTAGTAGTTTATTGCTAGTCATTTATAACATGGCCAAATTTATGACTAAACCATTTTTTAGTCATTTATTGGTTATTTTGATTGATCAATTTGGTGGTATATTTGGTCATTAATGTAGTAATTGATTGTTGTTAATTGATCATTTATTTAGTTATGGAAGTCATTTATTTAGTGACAATAGTTGTTTATTTATTCATAATAGTTGTTTATTTAGTCATGGTAGTTGTTTATTTAGTCACGATAGTCATTTATTTTAGTCATTATAGTCATTATAGTCATTTGTTTAGTCATGGTAGTCATTTATTTAGTCATTGTAGTCATTTATTTAGTCATGGTAGTCATTTATTTAGTCATTTACGAACTAATAAAAAATTAAATTGAAACAATCATAAAACTTTAACAAATTCGATCAAAGGATTGAAACAACAATGTTGGAAAATAATTCACTTATATTCAAATTGTATACAAAATATGTTACAAAGAACTCTATATATAGAGTTTTGAAGATAGAAACTTCTGAAAACATAGCTGCTAGCAAACAAGCAAACTTGGATTCAAGGTAAAAAAATCAAGTTCGTTGTTGATTTTGTACTCTTGTCAATTTGTATTCCTTGTTCTGGGATGTGTTCTCTGTAGTTTCAGGACCACTATAAATGTAGCCAATGGTAATTTTCTTAGTGTAGGGTTTTTCGATGATGGCCCTTCATCAACTCATGTTTCAGGTTGTTCATCCCACCCCAGAGCTTCAAAAGCCTAAACATAACACATGAAGAAATTTTTTTAGTTAATATTTTGTATAATTTATAATGGCGTGTCTAATCTATCCAATAGTAAACATTTGTCACATGATTATGAAAAGAAACATTTAAGGCTCCCAACTCATTGTTCAAAACCATCTCAAACTGACCATCACTAACACCATCAAAGATCAAAGAACTGGACCATTACAAATGTTTAAATCATTAATGATGTACAAAACATTAGAAACACTTCCTTCATAGAAACTCAAAACCCTTAGAAATCATAGAGCACCCAAATTGTTTGACTTAGGACCTACATTAGATATTAACTAGGAAGATCAATTTGAGCATTCAAACAATGTATGTTCGATGAAGGTGAATAAAGGAGATAGGGTTGAATCCCCCATTGCACAATCAGTTTGATAATGCCTTTCAAAACCGCACAGTCAACAATAGTGATTTTCATGCCCATGGAAATGGCATTTTGGTGTAAAATATGGGCAAGCCCCAAGCACAGAGCTAGGCCTTCTTTTGTATCTATCTCCGCCACCTCTTTCCCAACTTGTGCCTATGCAAGGTTAGAAGGAAAACACGAGGCTTACTTCACTGCATCTTTCACATCCCCCTTTCCCAATTCCATGCCTCTCTTCTCTGACACAAAGTCCATGACTCTCTTCTCCAACGCAATTTCCAGCCAGCAAGCAAAACAAAATAAAGCCTGTGAGCTAGAAAAAGTAGATCCATATGTTGTAGAAGCCATAGCTTGCTTTTAGAAATAGAGCAAAAAATCAAAGGCAACAAGAGTTCCACAACTTTGCAAACAAATAAATAGAAGTATACAAATGAAAATGAGCAAAGGTTTTGACGAGGGTTTTAGATTATGTTTATTAAAATGAAAATATGGCCAAGATACCTATGTTTTCCGTCATTTTTTGCTACTTTCCCTGCTCTTCCTAACTCTTCCTCGCTAGTATTCAACTTTCACTTCTCCAATTCGGTGAGTTGTAGCCTGTAAATAAGGTTTCAATGAAGGTTTTAAAGTATGTTTATTAAAATGAAAATATTCCCGCCCGCCCCAATTTGCCCACTCTTTTTTGCCCGCTAAAATAATTTTAAAATGGAATTCAAAGTAAATAAATTACAATGCATATTATTAAATATATTATAATATTATATAATATTAATAATATAATATAAATATTATATTTTATTATAATATAATATAATATTATATTATAATAGAAATATTATATTTATTATTATATTATTATATAATATAATATTATAATATTAAATATATTCTAATATTATATTATTATATTATATTATAATATTAAATATATTATAGTGTTATGTTATAATATTATAATATTACATTATTATATAATATTATACAATATATAATAATAATATAATATAATATTATATTATATTATATTATATTATATATATTATATATTACATTATATTATATAATATCATATTATATTATAATATAATATATTGTATTGTAATATAATATATTATTAATATATTATATTATAATACAACCCACTTCCTCAATTCAAATATATTTTTTAATTATCCACTTTAATATCATATTTAATATCATAATGTCTAATTTTTATTTGTGTGACTAATTATTTAGTCATTTTTATTTGTGTGACTGATTATTTAGTTGTATTTTTTACTCAATGATCAAATTAGTCACGTATGATGATCAAATTAGTCATTTATAGTTGTGTTTTAGTCATGTAGTCATTTATTTGCCAAATTCTACTAGTGTTAGTCGTGTGACTAAAAGTCACGTGACTAAAACTTTTAGTCACGTAGTCATTTATTTGCTAAATTCTACTAGTGTTAGAAAATATATAAGATAAATTTTATCTCAAATGTTGTTTAAGAGTTTTGGGGTATTCAAATAACCCTTGAGCTCACATTTTCTAATCTTTATGTTAATTTGTGCTAGTTTGCAGTCAAATAGTGCTATAAAAATACTTTTTGTCTACACACTTGTATGTTGAAGCAAGAATCTTTTTGGGTGAATACATGGAACTCTTAAATTAATTTATGATAATTAAGTAGAGGTGTATTGTTGGTAAAATAATTGTAGGGTTTAGGCTTTGGAAGAAAGAGCCAAGCACATTAAAATCATATGAGAATTAGGGTATGTTCTACCATTAAGGTTTCATTTGAATCCGTCTCTGTTGCAAAATTGGGCATTCGTCAATCTTGAAGTGGACCATTCACACCCACTAAAATCAAGACAATCACAAGCAATATTTAACTTCTTTTTATTTTAATTTCCTAGCCATTAGGTGTAGTCTATTGTTATAAAATTATCATACATTTATTGTAATCCTATGCTTATTAAAATGATAGAGGGCTAGTTGCACAATATAAATTGAACCAAACTAGTGATATGTATATTATTTTATTGAACATATCTCAAGTGATATGTGACCAAGTCTTAGCTTTAGCTACATCACTTAACCTAATTGCCTAAAAGAAATCTATAGATTTAATGAAATAATCTCCAATGAAAACCAACTATATCCAAACACAATCATATTTTGTAGGAATTTTCCTTTATTATTGACTATTTCATCGTTTGAAAGAGATTTGGGATCACCCTCTCAAGCTTGGTAGGGCTCAAAGTGTAGAAGGGGCTAAAATCCCCTTGTTCATTGGCCTTTTCCAATCTATAAATTACAGGTAGGTGTCTGTCATGTGCATAGTTTGGTTAAATAAATCACACCTTGGTGAAAATCATAGAATTATGGGTCAATACAAAAAAAACTACCAATAGATTGATGACTTTCATGGGGAAAAAGAGAAAATAAACTTTTTTATTTGAGAAGAGCCTCCAACTTCATTAAAGAAGTTCGTATCAAGTGCTTATCCTTTTCATTTTATTTTCCTTGTAAAGGGTGGCAACCATGTTGTCAAATGTATTCAAATTGTAATTGAAACTATGAAATGGAAGGAAGAATATCATTGGATAGAAATAATCTAGATAAGAAGTTGGTTGGAGAAACTCAGAGGAAGGAACAACATACATGACAACCTATAAATCTAGATAAAAACTCCACTCCTATAGTTGAATAGTTTGAAGATAAGTACTAAATAATGATAAAGCTGCTAATTAGACTTCCTATCATAGAGAGAGGTATACTCTTAGGGCCACTAAAGGTGAAAGTACTAAAACTTGGAGTGGCCTGGATTTTGAAAATTTTGAGTACTCTTCAAAAGAGAAAGAAACTAAAGGGAAGCTTAGGCCTATTTTAATGAGGCTCTTGTATCTAGATTATGAGCACAACAAAATGCTACATCTACTAGAATACCACTTAGACATGTAGATTAATAGGAGCATCTATTTTGGTATGGAGAAGACCCAAATGATGTAGAATATCTAGGAAATTTTGTGTATGAGAGTACTAAAGATGAACAACTAAATGAACATCCAAAAGAGCATCCAAGAGAATAAGCTAGAATAGGATTAGAATATAGGTCATAGAATGTAGATCCTACCGTTTTCACTTGAAATTACACCCTATTGAACCTATTATTCACCATTTTAGTGAAACATGGGATCTCAAGGTTTGGTACCTTGCATATGAGATCAAACCTTTAGAGAAGGCCAACTTCCTCTCTAACCTAGATGCAAAAATGTTGGTCCAACCCAACACAAAATAACCCTAAAACTAATCCTATTCTAGCAACTTGCAAAGGGAAAGGGGGAGAGAAATATAAAAAAATGAAATGGGTGGTGATGCACCTAAATTAAATGAGTTTTCTTCCTACCCACTATGGCACAATGAAACATTTAGACTAAAAGATGAATTCACACAATTTTTTTATTATGACAATTCCTAGAGGTAGGTATGGAGGTTAGGATTTGAAAAAGACTAAGAGGGAAAGTAAATATCCACAGTTAGCTCCTGCAAATAAATTTAGCACAACATACAACCGTAGAACATATTAAAAAAAATATTCAAACATGATGGTAAAAAGGTTTTACACAACACATTAGAAGTGAGAAGAGGTAAGATAGTAATGTTCATTAATCAAAGACATGGAGCCAATTAATCGTTGCAAAAAATGTAAAAATACATATACTCTACCAAAGAAACAAAGGAAGAGGGAAGGTTCAAGAAGTTGGGTCCACAAAATGTTCAAAAAGTGGAATTGTTTTCCTGATTTTCAAAAATTGTCACAATTGGACTTAAAAATTGAAGCACTTACACTCAGAATATTAAAAAAAATTAGTGATATGAAATACATTCTTTTGAGTTTAGTTTACAAATATGTAATTTATTCTAATACTCATATGATGCAAATTAATTTTTAATAGGCATGTATAAAAACTACTTTTTTAGGACCATACCATGCATGTGTATGAGCACCATAATCTGACCTAAATAAAAGTATTTTTTCTAATTCCTTTTGGAGAAAGATGTGAATTATTACAAACATTGATGAGGATTTTTTTTTTCTAAATATACATCTTTAATTAATTTTTATTGGCCCCCTAATTGTTTTGTTGAAAACCCCTTGTGTATGGACACGATAATTTGAGCTAAACTAGTCATTTTTTGAACTTTTTTCATTGTGTAAATATTTTTTTATTATTGACGTCATATATTTTTTTACAAGAAAATTAAAAAATATTTAAAAAAAAAACGAAAACAGGTAACATTTTAAGTTTATGGATCAATTTCCTCACAAATTAATTAAAAAAATTCTATGTCTATGCTATTTCCAACCAAGCACATAACATATAATGTACAAATGGCAATAACTATTGTAGTATTGAAAAATGTATCCCTTTACATTTTCTCACTTGTTTAGGCCCTCCTAATTTAAAATAGACTTTTAAATAATGCCTTAATTTAGTGTTGGTAAATGTACCCCTTTACATTTTCACACTTATTTGGACTCTCTTAATTAAATTGAGCTTAATTATGCCTTAATAAGCCCTATTTTACATCTACAAGCCTAATAAATTACATTTTTCAAAGGGGAAACCCAACAATAATTAATGCCAATACATAATACTTTACATTGAGCAATGTGTGTTCTAGGAATAGGGACCTGGGACCCATTCGCCCATGGGTGAATGGGTCCTCCCTAGGCTTTGGAACCCATTTTTAAATCATGTTTTGGAAGTATTTTTATCATCCCAAATTCAAATTTCAAAGGCTGGCTTGTAATGTTTAATTTTTGAGAAATTAAGGATAAATTTCTATAAATGCAAAGGTTATTTTATCAAATCAACTAGAAGTCTTGAAGAGAAATTTCACAAGAGAAAATATTATTCTCAAGAACATTCAAGAGCATGTTTCTTCATCATTTGTTGCAACATTCAAGATCTCAAGCATCATGTCAAAGTTATGTTCATTCATGCATGTTTTTGGAGCTAACATTGCAATGTAGGTTTCAAGATCTAATCCAAGCATTCAAGTCAAAGATCCAAATCAAGATTGAAGCATCAAGGTCCACATCCATTGAAGCCATTTCATGCAATTTTTCAGTCCTTCAAAGATCTCCATTCAAAGGTTCATTCAAGGGTCTGTTGAGTGGTCACATAACATTGTTCATTCTTCATGTTCCTTCTTTCATGATTTATTTCAATTCAAGGTTTAATTACCAAAACAAAGTTTGACCAAGGAAATATCCTATTCACGCAAAAAAAAAACATTTTTCCCTCTCTCTTTGTGTGTTGCAGATGTGTAGCAAGTTCATAGGTTGAAGAAAAGTTGAAGATCTCAAAAGTGCAAATTTGCAAAGTTGTATTTGTTGTCACCTTTGTTGTCATCTCATGGAAACTCAGATCTCAAATTCATTTCTGACTGCCTGAATGTGAAACTCAGAGGATCTGGAAATGGAAACATAGGAGCAGAGGACCCATAAATCAATTTTAAAATACCTAAAAAGATCCATTTGCCTATAAGCAAATGAGTCCTTGACAACCTCCCAAAACAATGTTTTGGTGACTAGTAAATAATATTCTCCCTTTCTCAGATCTGTAGGAAGTTTGGTGTTTCTGTCAATATTGAGCTTAATCTTCAAGATCCAAGTGGTAGATTTCATTTAGGAGTTGATTTTCTATTTTTAGTTTTTTCTCCCCAAAGTGTTGTTTGACCTTGACCCTCATCCAAGTTCAAGCATAAGGAAATCTAAAGATTCTCACTTTGGGTTGATTCACCTGAGGGTTGATAATCAATTCATTGCGGGAATCTCATTTCCTAATGAATGTAGGAAGATAGGGTCTATTTCCCCTTTGGACTTACATTTCCATTTTGGGAAAGCCCCTATTTTCTTTCATTTCAACTATACATTCACGGGTGACACATGCCTTTTCTGTTACGTTTCCCAACCTTCTATTGCTATATATTTTGGATTCCATGTACCTAACCTTGGAACCTCTCTACCCCTTAGTTCTCACACTACACGTGATTTCACTTTCATTCCTCAACCACCTTTGTACACTACTAATCTATTCATAAATTAACTAATATAGAACGTAGGACACTTGCAACATTAGTTTTATTCACTATATAGAAATTCCATTTAGCCACTCTTATTGCCATATTGTAGACAAATTCTATTATCCCTTCTTATTCTTTCTACCCCTTTTCCCAATGGTTTTGAGGTGCGTATATATGAAAAATATAATTGAAAGGTGACCCATAGAAACATGTATCTAGTTTCATTGCACTATGTATTGAATTAAAATTCTAGGAAGCAATATTAGAAAAAAAAACTTCCCATATTCATAAATACTTTGAATTGGATTAGTTTTTCTCACACATCCAAACCATTAAATCAACACATTTGATTAGTTATTCAATCAATTTCTCCAATATTTCCAAGCTAATATTGGACCCTAGGTCACATTCACTAACCTAGTTCATTGCAAACAAGTGTAAATGAAAATATTATTAGTTTCATTTTCTTGCTAAAATCTTTATTCACATAGATACCTTATGCACCTAGATATTCAAATGTGCAATAGATTTTAACAAAAATCCTATAGACTCTAATTAGCGACAAATTCTTATTGATGTGATATCCTTCATTTATATATTTGTGTGCTTCCATGTAGGACTATCAATCCCCCTCTTATTCTTGATACCCTCGTTGTGCCTCTTTTTTTTCCACCTCTAGACATGCCTAACATCAATATTATCTCCAACACAATCCTTATTTCCTTAATTCTTTTTTAGTGCACCCGCTATCAAGTCTTTCCTAATATGCTCTACCTTACCAATATTGATATCAATATCCCCCACTTGTGGTTGAAGTGCAAACCATAGTTCTACCAAGCTCCTTCTTGTTATGATCCTAAGCTAAACCCACCTTCAACGCTACATATCAAGAATTTTTTTCCTATTCTACAAAAATAAAGGTAATTTAATCTCCAATTATAATTATTCCTCCTCCAATTGACATGGTTAGCAATGAACAATTATAGTTGCTTGAGTATCTAGATAGTGATTTGCATGTAACTTCCATTGAGGAGTGCATGTTTGCATCCTATATGTATATTCTTTCTTTGTCTTCAATCTTTACAAGATTGATGACACTCACTTCATTAGACACTTAAGATGATGTTAATTGTAGTTCAATCCGTGTGTCTCACTATATTTGATTCTTTGATTAAAACTCTTATGTTTCTTCCTCTCTTATTTCATTCTCCATCTCCTTATGATCTAGATTGAGTGGAGGATTATATGATGGAAAATAATCTTTATAGTTGTGCCTCTATGTATTTGTGTGTGTGTGTGCGTGCATGTTTTTATTGTGTTCCCTATAATTTTATTTTCTTGCATTTATTAATATCTCATAGAGAACCCTGTTACCCTCATAAATACATGGATATAGGGGGGGATATTGTATCATTCCTCTATCTATTTATATATTATTATCTATGATGTATATTACATTTTTAATTTTTGGGGATGATGTAAATTGTTGATACATTTAGCTCTCTTCCATGTTAACCCAATTTTTTTAAAAAAAATTTCATGTATTTAATTTTTCATTTATACTCATAGTTCCACAAGGTTTGGAAAATGATGTCAATTAAAAAAATTCCTCTAAATGATACTTATGTTTAATTTTTATATATACTTAATTCAAGTATATGGAATCGATAGTGTATGTTTTCATGTAATGTTGCTTGACTTTGTGTGACATCTCTACTTTGTGTGATATTTGACCATTGAGAAAAATGTCACGTGTTTCATGTTTGGAACATCCTTGAAAATGTCTCATATTTGTAGGATTCCTTATTCACCCCCATTTTTTTTACCTTGTAATAATTGGAATCCTATGTCTTTATACAATTATTTTAAGGGAGGGCTATTATTTGCACACACCTCACTCTTTTTGTCCTTGAATCATTCACCCCTTGTAGAATTGGATTTTGTTATACTCCATACAACATGCATTCCTTGTAATGCTACTAGTATATGAACCACCTAGCATAATATGGCTTGCTAGCTTATGGGTCTCCATATGTCCTACCTCTTTTGAATACTTTTCATGGTCACTCTATAACCTAGTTTGTAGTTTCAATCATCCACGAGTATATCGTATGGTTCCTAGCATAATATATCTTGCTAAACCTAGAAACATACTTGGTATTCCTTTCTAGCAACAAACCAATTGGAAAATGCACATTTATTTCTTCACTTTCCCCTTTCTCTCTCTCTCTTTTTGTGTTTGTTTGTGATGTGTTTGTTTTCATATGTAATGTGCTTGTTTCTAAGTTTATGGTTTTCCTAACATATCTATTTTGTAGGATTTTATGTATCTAATGTTTGTTTCTTGTATACAACTTTTTTTCTAATGCATTTATTTTGTTGGTTCTCAATCTAAGGACATATTCACCCCACTTGAAGAATTTTGCATCCTCTACAACATCTTTTGGTATGTATTATTTTCTAGTATTTTTTATATTTAATTTAGTATGCATATTTAGTATAGATCATATGCCCACTAAAGTAGGGACAAAATATAATGTCAAAAATTACATACTAGGTAAGTGCAAGAAGTTGGGTCCATTTTTTGGCCAAAAAGTGGAAGTCTTTTTCTTGAAAATTAAAGTTTATCATAGTTGGAGTAAACATTTTAAGCACTTACACAAAATATTAACATGGTGTCAAAGTATGAAATGTGATTTTTTTTCTAGTTTTCAAATGTATAATTTACTGTAATACAAGATGATAAAAGTTATTTTTTTATAGGATGTACAAAAGTGACTTTTAAAATTCTATATTTTGGGCCAAAATATGCATGTGTATGGCCAACATAATTTGACCTAAATGAAAGTATTTTTTAAATTTATTTTGTGGAAAGATGCATATGATGGTGAAGTATATGGTTAAGATATTTTTTGTAATTTTTTAATAAATAAATGTTTTTTGTAATTTTTTAAATAAATAATTATTTTTTGTTATTTTTAATGAATAATTGCTTTTTGTAAATTTTTAATAAATAATTAATTTTTTACTAGCCTTAATTTTTGTTTCTTAAAACTCATGTGTGGCCAATATAATTTGAGCTTTAAAATTGTTTTAAAATTATTTTTTCATCATTTAGAGAACTGTCTAGATTGATCAACCATACTTTTAATTTTCTTTTTTACAAAATTAGAAATTAAAAAAATAATTCAATGTCATTTTAAGTTTATGAGTACGTTTGTTTAAAAATTAAGTAATAAATAGAAAAATATTTTCAATATAAAAAGATTGCATATTTAAAAACTATACATTGCCATACGTAATGGTTTTAATTTGGTCCAAATTTTTTTACAAGAATTTTTTTAGCCATATTACTAAAGCCATTTTTTCTCTCATTGTCAATATAGTATTGTACTTGTAGGTCTAAGGCTACAGGTTGGGTTTCCAATCCTAAAAAAAATAAAAACCATGGGTTTTAAATTTAAAATTTATGGAATGCATACCCACTCCAGAACCCATACTCATTAAAAAAAATAAGTATATGATATAATTATAAAACAAGTACACATTTTAAAAACCAAAATAGGTACCCATTCCATATGGGTAGAATTTTAAGCTCAGGGCCTTGTACCTAAATGGGTTCCCATTTTTATTAAACACATACCCATTCCTATTGATATTTTTCTAAGCTTGACACTTTCACTAAAAGAAAACTTGTTATCCTGATTTTACTCTACTCTGCAATTTCATATTATATTGTACATTCACTTTGGTCTGTTATTTTATATTTTCTAGATACTAATTTTTAGCATTTTTCTTATGTAACTTTAGGAATTATCTTGTTTTTCTTTGATCCTTTATTTGGTATGAATTCTCTAGATGATAATGTTTCATGTGGACATCTATGTGACATGCTAGTGTCACATGGAAATTCATGCCTCCAATGATTGCTTTGAGTGTTTCATCCTCTTCTACCAAGTCTAGTTTATGAAATGTAACCACCTTATGTAAATTTTGAATGGCTACCCTTTCTCTTGTCTCCTCTTTGACCTAATTTGGAGGACTATTGAATGAATATTTGGAATTCTAACTCTTTCTCACACTCTAACAACACTCTTTTCAAGCTACCAACATATAACAACATCTCCATTATTGATATTTTAAGTTCCTACCAATCTTTCTTTCATGTAAAAAATCTCAATTAGTTCTTCAAGTATTCACGGGATTTGGAAGAACTTTCTATAGGCTAAAATTGTTCATCTTCATTGCTTAGAGGTGAATTTATTGTATATTTTCTCCAATCTCTTCCTTTTTAGTTCATCCATTGTTGTGTTAATAGCCTTGATATCTTGGACTATTTTTTTTTATTGTGTGTGTTGCATCTTGTTTAGCATAGATTTTTTTATTATATTGTTTAAAACTATCAAAATTAGGTTGTGGAGGTTGAAAGACCAAAAAAGGATTTAATTGAGGTAATTCCTAAAACAACCACCAAAATATTTTTTTCTCTTTCTATTTTGTAGGTTTACATTGAATGAAGGGTGTTGAACTCATAGCTTATTTGGTTACATCCTTTCTCTTTATTTTACTCTCTATTTTGTGATTTTATTACTTCAATGTAGTTGGCATTTAGTTATTTCATCATTTATACCTTTATTACTTTTTAGTATTACCATATTTTCTTTTCATATTCATACAAATGACAACCTTATGGGCCACTTCTTTTTTGTCCATATTAGAATACAACACATTGTGTAGACATTCATGCAAAGTGCTCGCATTTGAGAAAAATAGTTTCTTCTATCTACTCTAGGTTCTTTAGTTTTTGTAATTTTCATTTTGGTACTTGAAATATGAGTTTTATTTCCGAGTATTTAATAATTTTCATTGATCTATTTTCTTAGATGTTTTAGTTCATTTTTATAGGCATGTTTCTATTTAAACTAAAGCACTTTTAAAAAAGTTAATTAGAGAAATATCTACAATATATTAAACTAAACTAAATCCTTAGCTAGTTAACCTAAGCATGATGATTCAAAATCACTCTCAAAGATAACCTTTCTTTAGGAAAGTCAAATTTCCTTCATTACAACTTGGTTGTGAAAAGAGGTTCTTTGAATACCATCAATTTCCTCTTTAAAGTTCAAATGCTTTATTAGACCATTAAGAACATTATTAATGATGCATTTGTCTTGCTTGATTCCTTTCTTGATGAACATTAAAGTGGTTCATATTTTTGGGATGCGAATGTGATGGAATATTTTTTACCAATTGGTGGATGCTACACGAGGTTCATTTTACGTGGGTTCAGTGTGAGGACCTCCCCCATAGTGTAAACAATCTTATCCAAGATGAGACCCCTTAGAATTTGCTTGTTTGATTTTTCCCCCTTTATAATTGTTATGGGTTGGCGTTATCTTATTAATTATTTGGAAGTCTCTTCAGGCTTTGAGAAAATTCTTACTTGTTATTTGTAAGTGATGAGTCTAAGAAACCCCATTTTTGGGCTATAAGTAAGTATTTATTTTATTATTTTTGGGTTGCATATCATTCCAAGATGACAGGTGCGACATGAAAGGGTGAAACCCATATATTATAAAGTGGTTAAGAATAATTCTATTGTGTGCCATATCCTAAAAGAGGGAGGCTTATCAAAATTTATAGAAAGGGTTAAAGGCTATGACCCAATTTTTTTTTGCTTATTTTTTTCCAAAAAATGGAACTTTAGGGTGGTAAAAATGAGAAGGATTAAGTTGGGAATTATAGAGGATTTGGTTACCCATGTAACAAGAATGTCTATGGGGGGCTAGAAGATATACAAAGGTATGAATAACAAGGTTGAGTTACTTTGTTCTTTTTTTTAATTGGGAAGGAAAAACTCAAAAGCATGCAATCTAGTTATGTTGAGTCCCTCCCTCATCCTTGAGATGAAATTTTTTCCATTTAAATTATAAGGTTTGTAGTTCTTGAGGGTTAGTTCCAAATCATTTACTCTTTCCATTTTTTTATACTTAATTCATTTTCATCATAACATCAATGTTAGCTTCTCATTTTTCTTTCTTTCTTCCTTGGAATATTTTTTGCTAGAATTTAATATGGGCATGATTTCCCTCCCACTATATCCACTTCTCATTTTGTTATTTTAAAATCATACTTTATCATTAAAGCCCCCTCCCTCTCTATCCCCTAGTGGGTTTGGTGGTACTTGTTTAATTTCAAGCCTTCTATGGTATTTTGATCTTTTGAATTACTAAGGATCCTCACCTTTTGTAAGGAGATGCAAAAAAATTATGCATTAGGGCACCTAAACCCTAAACCCTGTCATCTATCTAAAATCCTTTCATTTTTCTTCTGTTTCATCATTGACCTTTAACCTCAATTGCATATCCTTTAAGTTATAAATTTAATGTGTTTGTCCCATGTGTTTACCAGTCCCTTTTGTTAGAATACTAAGTGTTCCCGTTTTTATATATATTTTAATCTATTGCTAAAAGGCCTTGCATTATTTTGGATCTCGTTGGACACACGTTGATATTTCACATAGTTTCTTTGGTTCACTGAAACCTTTTGTGTTTAATTTTTCTCCCCATGAGCTCACAAAATACCTTTTGTCTTTAATACAAGCATTGACATGTACAAGTCCTTAGCCAATTAAATTATAAGATATATTTTTTCACAAATAACTTAAATCCCCTAGCAAAGGCGCCTATTTATCATTCATTATCAACCCCTTTTCCCTAGTGCCTTAGGTTGTTCTTAAAAGAATGTGTGTTTTAACCTTTAAGTCATGCAAAGCCTTTGCATCATAGGGTCTTTTATTTTGAAAGAATTAGTCCTCGTGAATTAGAAAAATACCTTTATTTCAAGTAAAAGGCATGTGTTTTACCTTTTTTGTGATAGATATAACCTTCATGGGGCAATATTAAACGAAGCTATTATTCCCTTGAACTCCTGAAATTACACCACGTGTCCAGTCTTGCTTATTGCTAGTGTTTTACAAAGAAATGAAATATCGAGGAAGCCTTACGATTTTTATTTCTATTCATGTGAGTCCCTGAAATGATGACATGTGTCTCGAAGCTATGAAAAAATAAAGAAGGCTTTCTCATCATAGAAGGAATTTCAAATTCTTGTGATCACCGTCAATTTTCTAAGATCAATGGTTCATATTAAAAAATGGAGAACGACTACCACTGGTTGCATGTTCAAGCATGCGAGAAATTTGATGGACAATGTGATATGTATCTACTCGATTATTGAGGGGATTCACTTAATTGCATCATCTTTCATTACTCAAAGTACAAAGTAAAAGTATCAAGTGAAATTGATGAAGATTTTCGAGTGAATGAGGGTTTTCATAGCAAAATTAGGGCTTCCAGTGGATGAAAAAAAGTAAGTGATTGGTCATTTGGTTTCAAGTATATATAAGGGATTTAAAGGCTTTGGAAGGGTAGACATCAAGGAATTTTACAAAAATATTCTTCGAAGTGTAAAATTTAAAACCCTAGTTTGAAAATCATGGCTAGAACATCAAGGGGTTACAAAAGGAGGTTGGATGGTGATATCATTACACAACTTCCTAGATCGGCTAAGAGATCGAGAATGGCCCAAGGGTCAAGAAGTTTTGCTGATAGGGTTTTTCACAAGAATGAAAACTGTAGAGACCCTATAATTCTAGTCTAGGGATTGTTGACAATTGAGGTGTTTATGTAGCTTAATACTTTGTAAAACTTTATGATTGTTGATCTAAATACATATTCTTTGTTATAGATTCTTTGTGTGTGATTAATTTGATTAATTCATTTTATCATTTGTAGAATGAAGACAGAAGGTTGTAGAAGAATTAAATAGAAGAATAGAAGATACACAACATATATTGTGGAGAAACCCTTTCGGAAAAAAATTCCACCAAGAATCAATGTATTATTTAATCTCAGAATAAGATTACAATAATTACAGTCCTTGCTTGAGATTCTTCTTTTTCCTTCAACAAATCTTCTTCACAACTTGCAATAAAAACTAATAAAAACTCTCTTCAACTTGCTTGAGATAAATAGGCAATAATCAACCTTGTAAACTGCAAAGAGTTACAATTACAAATCTCAATCCCTATCTCACAAAAGCTATGCCTATCTCTTGCAAGTAGAGTTCTACCATGAAGAACAATGTCAAATCAACTCCTTCATCCATTTGGGCATCCCAAAATGAAGTCATAACTCAACCTTTTTTCTGAAGATATCTTCAAATCTTATCCTCAAAGTTGGCACCCAATAATGGGCCTACTTAACTCAACCTTCTGAAATATCTTATCATGTAAAAGTGTTAACTCCAAGAAGCCAACTTGGTTGCCCAAGGTGGGTCCAAGTCAATCTCTATTAACTGAAACATATCTCTACACCATTCATGCAAGAATGATCATCCCCTATTAACTAAAAGTAGTCACGTGTTATCTGTCATGCAACTCAAGTCATTAGTCATGCATTCCAAGTTAACTGAATTCAACTAGCATTCAACTGAAACTAACTGAAGATAACTAAACCATAACTGAACTAAACTGAACTGAATTGAACTGATACTAAACTAAACTGAAATGAATTGAACTAAATTGAACTGAACTAAATTGAACTTCATGCATGTAAACATCAATCCCTAACTTCTAGGATCTTTACATGCATTACATAAGTGTTATATTTTACTCCAAATAGTTAACTTAACTCAAGGTGGGTTCCACCTTCCATGTGGGTGCCCATGTGCCCCTATTATTTAGGAACTCATATTGGATGCCCTCACATGCTCCTAACATTTAAAATTAATTACAAATGTCAATTAACATGATTATTTCATTCAATATTAATCTCTTTCTAATCCTAGTGTTGGGGAACACTTTCCAAGGACTTAGGATATATATGAAATAATGTTTAGGATTGCAATTAAATGACATCCGATTTGCAATAGGGATATGCAATATTTAAGCATTCTTTTAGAAAAGATCTAGTAGACAGGCCCATCTATAACATCTAGTGGATAGGGCTAGGAAGGTTAGTTGTATCAAATGTGTTTGTAAATGTTGACTTGTTTCGAGCATTTGCAAGGGTTTATAACCATAAAAGAGAGAATTATTCACTATAGATGAGAAATTCTTCATGCCCCTGAACAAAGCTCATAAATGCAAGGTTTTTAATTTGAACCCTAATTCTTAGCTACCAATAGATTTGGGTGCCCTTACTAGAGAATACTAGAGGCACCAGGATAGTTACAGAGTTGAATGGTTGCCATGTTTCAATGCTAGAGGGCATATCAAAGAGCTGAAGAGGTTCACCAATGGAGATTTGGAACCTTTTGGATACAATATCTTTGAGGACTATTTTGTAAAGACATATTTCTCACTATGTCAAGTTATAGGTTTGGATAGAAAAATTTAGATGCCAATGAATCTTATAGTAATGGTTGTGGATATTTAGAGTAGAGATGTGAGTAAGCCATATGATTATGTTGGGTATATTGTAAAGGAGTTACACAAATCATTGAGTTCACTCAAGAAGGGTAGAAACATAGTCCACTTTAAGTGGTACTCATGTTGCTCTGTCACATAATTTTGTATAGTAGAGTAAAGGTTTGGTCCCCCCATCTGTAGATCAAAACATTGGATGAGCATAAGCGAAAATTTCTTGTCCAAGAATGGACTTAAATTTGCAATGAGGATTGTAAGAAGGCCAACTACTCAATTTTTGAAGTGTTTTTTGTCAAGATGCTTCTTGATAACTTGGGTCAGCCAATAGATTAGAGATTATCCAATGAGGTGAGGTAGTCTTTGAGGCCCGAAGAGTTAATTCTAGAGAAGGGAATCAATAAAAATTGGGGTGATTGGTTCTTCTACGTATATGCCACAATAATAAGGATGTATGGGTCCTTCTATAGTTGTGTTTTCATAATTTTTAGTAACATCAAGGGAGGGCATGGAATTGTTATATGAAAAATTGTTACCTTTCAGGATGAAGGTACATAAAATAAGGTGTGATCCAAAAAGGTTCATAAATGATCAAAGAACCATTTTCAAGCTGGCACCCTATCCACATGATTTTGAAAATGTGGAAGATTTGATTAGAAACTGCTCCACAAAGGAGGCTACATAGAGGAGGGCCTTATGTGTAAAGATCCAAATTGTATAAAATAAGAGGAAGTAGGAATATCCATCATTTGAAGGATCATTTTTCCATGTCTAAGATATTATAGTCACATGATGATGACTATGTTGGATAATGCAAATCAATTGTTGTCAAATGTGCCAACTCCCTCATCAAGCACTCTCGGTCCTTCTACTTCCCAGAGGGATGTGCCTCAATGTCTTCATCAAGTCGCTCTCTTACAATAGATTGACCCTTGATCTAGACCTTTGGTCGATTATCCTCTAGGCCTAGATGATATCAATGATGATGCAAGTAATGCATCCTCTACCTAGGGTTATCATTGAAAGAACCATTGATGATAGATTGAGCATTAATTTTGAGACTGGTGGGCAAGTTGTGGATGATATCAGGGCACACACTTACAATGAATTCATGCAAGACAATCAATTCATCACAACTAAGGAGTTCAAATACCTTGTCCTAAAAAACAAGGGAGAAGAACTTAAACAAAGGGTATCCAATAGGAGCCTCATAGAAAAAGAGGAAAAATAAATAATTAAAAAATTTGGGGACAATGTGAAGAAGGAAATGGAAGCCATGACCCCTCAAAGGGGTAGAGAATTGGTAAAAATGTAGGATTCCTTCTTCTACTAGGATGGGATATGTCATCTTCCATTGCATTTGACACCATCAAAAGATAGGGGGAGAATATCCATTTTTGAGCTCAAAGGAGCAAGATGAGGCCCTTTACTTTGGGTCTAGTTTCAATCCAAGGCATGAGACCTTGGATATTTGGTATATTTTCCCACAGAACAACAAACCCAAGGTGATCAATGATCCAAATGAGCTTACAAGAAATATGATAGTTAGAAAAATAAGGGATACAAGTGTTTCCCAAGCAGCCTTTCTCAGTAAATACAACCTTATTCATAGAATCAACAATAAAGAAGTTGCAAGGAGACTTGGACAAGGCTAATAACATCAACTTGAGATTGCAAGAGAAATTAAATATTTCCACATGATTGTTACCCCTACCTAATCCAGTAATTGAGGCTCAAGGATCACAAGAAAAGGAGAGCCCGACCCTTGAGATTAGGAGTTTGAAAGAAGAGATCAATCAAAGTAGAGTAGAACCTAAAGTTGCAAAGGAGGGGACAATTAAGCAAATTTTTGATTTTATTGCCAATATTTTGGGACATAAGTTGCCAAATATTTTGTGTCAAGTGGGAAAGGTAGCTATAGGATTTCGAGAGATGCATATAATAGCTACACTCAAGTAGGAGTTAAGATGAGGTGTTTTTAGATTAGTTGGTCCAAGGGAGTTACATTATTCAAAATTATTGTTGAGAACTCCAATTTTGATCATAGTTTGATTGATAATATTCTTAGCAAGGAGGAATTTTTGGATGATGTTAATCATCATAATAGATATAGGAACCTCATAAACAAAGAGTTGAACGCTTTTAAGGGTTTTGAGGAGTTTCACATGCTTTAAATTTTGAATGAAGATGGGGAGACCAAGCCCTGCAAAGAGTGGAGGTCAAGTTTTGTAAATATCCTCACCCCTATGTATAGTAAAATAAATAAGAATGGAGAAGTTGATACATAGCAATTGAATCTATTTATGGATTCACTTTCCAAGTTAGAGTATAGTATGATGGACTTCTCTGATATGGTGCAACTTTTAATAGGTGATGACTATAAAACACATATGTCTAAGGTCAATCAATTTCTTCCACCTAGGATTGACACATCAACAAAACATGATGAAGACAAAGGGAGTGTTGGTGCATATTTGAGTTGCATTTCAATTTGTCTTCACCAACCACACATATAACTACTAAATGGGCAAGTCAGAGCCATTATGTCACCTATAAAGAGCAATTTTGAAGAAATCAAGCCCATCTGCTAATATAAATGCTCTAAAATATCTCCAACCACTTTTTGAGTAGTTAATCTTGGGTATGTGCAAGATCATGGGAAAAAAAAGCCCTTAAGTGGCAATGAAAATTCAGAAAAATCAGAGTTAGGCAACTTGACGTAAAAAATTGAATAAGTTATCTATATTATTTCAAAAATATGTAAGAATAGAATCTTTAGCAAATTGAATGTAGTTTCTAAAATACTAGGTTTATTTATTTATTTTAAATCTATTTGGTGAAAATTTGAAATTTCAATGTAGTAATACTTAAATTTTAGGGATAAAATAAGAAGTAGGTGTCTATCTGACCATCCTAACCACAATAAAATGATAATATTTTTTTATAAGATTTTAGATATAAGTATATGACTCATGTCCCAATCTGATGCATATATTTTTTAAATTTTTTTCTAAGTATATAATTAACTATGAATTTTTATTACAACTTTAAAAAAATATAAAAAACTTGTATGTCTTACCACCTTAACTTGGTCAAAACTTCATGAAATTCACTTTTTAAAAAAATCCTATAGTATGCAAAGCATAGAATTTGACACATGTTTCGAATTCAGAAAATGTGACACCATTTGAAAGCTATAGATGTTTTTCAATTAGCTTATCAATCACGACTTTAGTCGTAATTCAAATAGAAAATGAATAATAATTATTTATTAAATTCAAAGTAAAGCATAATTTATATTGGTGGAAAGTTGAGAATCTCTTTTAAAAACCCTTTTTGTTTCATCAATTTTGGGTAAAAAAAAGTCGTCAGCCACATACCCATCATATCACCACTTTTTGTCCCATCATGATCCTACACATACCCTCCTTTTGTATTAATATTTTTGTCCTTTGTAAATAGTGTTACCACTTGAATTTTATCTTTAGTGACTTAAGTAGTGATTGATGATTTTTGCTTGTTGCTTCCCTTGTATCTATAAAAGGGAATTTTGAGCCTCATTCTAGTATTTTGAATCCTTAGTCCTTGTAGTCTATATATAGAATCAAGTTTTGTATAGTTAAGTCTTCTAAAGTTTAGAAAAGAAATGATCTAACTTCTTTCTGTAATAGCAATAAACAACTCAATTTGTCTCATATGAATACAAGTAATATTGTTAATGTCTTCGTATTATAATGCATCACCTTTTGAATCTTAATAAAATCAAATATTTCTTGAGATTCTCATTGCATATTTGTTATGATAAATATTTAATTGATTAGCTTTTATTCAAGTGATGGATTGAAATTATTTCAATTAGATACTTGAAGATGTTGTAGTTGCAAGAGGGCTAAGAATAATATTATTGTCCATTTACTGGTTTCTTATTGTAAGGTAAGAAGATTTTATAACCCTTGAGTTAGTTATTTAGTTTGATATTTAGAAGAATTATCTCATTTCTTAACTCTGTGATGGATAAAGCACTGACCAAATTGATTCATAAAACTCAAATCTAAGTAGAATCAAATATAAAAACTAAAATTAACCTTTATTGTAATTTGTATTTTATGATCAATCCATATTATCAAAGAATACCAAGCTAATAGAGGGTTTTGAAGATGATATAGCCAATCAGGTTGATCATCTAAAAATATTAGTGTGAAGATTATCATCTATTTTGGAATCATTGTAAGCACTATTGTAATTCAAATTATGTTATACAAAGGGGAACCCACCTTGGTTTTGCAGTGTCTAAAGTGTAAAGGAGAAATAGTATAAAATATATCTCATGTTCATTGGCCACTAACCTAGGGTTCTTAAACATAGAATTTAGCTAATCTTTAGAGAAACTTGGATAATCAGTTGGAAACAATTGTTAGAATTTAGTATGTATGACATAAAATAGTTAAATAAATAAATTAGCATATTATTGTTAATTTATTAAATGTAAATAGTTAGATAAATAAATTAACATGTTATTGTTAATTTATTAAATAAATTAGTTTTGGAAGTGATATTCTCATAATTGGTTTCATACATGAATAATGGCCTTTTAAAGGTAATACAATGTAATAGATTTTTAGTGTAATGTGAATGATTGAATTTTGATTCCAGAGCAATCTCATTTTTTCTCTCATTTCAATATGGTATCAGAGTAGGTTTCTTCTTGGACTTCTCTCTGATTTCCCTCCATTCATTTGTTTCTTCCTCACAATGGTGTTTACAATGGTACTATAGTGAAGACCATGTACAATTGCTATTGTTTTCTACCATTCTTGCATTCGTCAAAAAGTGAGCAATGTAGACCATGTGCAAAATCCTTTTGACTCCATCATTCATCTACATTCCTTCTCCTTCTCTCCATTGTATTCATTCTTTCCATATTTTAAACTTTAAACACTTCATTCCATCCATTGTAATCATCCCAAAATTTTAATTTTTTTTCCCAATCTAGTGCTTGGGAGCCGTCTTATACATCTGAAATTGTGAAGAGGTAATCACACTCTATAATCATTGATATTATTTTTGGTCAAGAAAATATTAAGGAAAGCAATTAATGTTAGAGATTGATCAGGCCTGTATCCAATAAGCTAGCTATTGGTCCATTATCGAGACTTCTTATGTTGAGAGGAATGACAAAGGATTGATATTTGGATTCTATGCAATTATATTTTGGTCATGGTAAGAAGGATACCATGTCTGAACAATTACACATGCCCTAGAATTAGCGTGGGATTTAGGAATCCTATTATATGGAAGCATTCCTCTCATTGGCGTTGTTGTATATTGATCGGGTATCTAAGGAGCATGATTATATTCTAGAATAGATTGTGTAAAGGACTTAATTCGACTTCATGTAATTTCCTATAACTACCACCAACCCTCATACATGAGAAACTCATCGTTATTAAAACCTTTGTATGCTATTTGAGTGACTTGATCAGGCTCTGGCTATATTGTATCTTTCTAGTAGTTTGTTTCTTGCATTATTTCTAAACTCTATTTTTTCAGTCTCTGTGGTGGTCATATGGAAGACATGGAAGCAACATAATACATTGGGAATCATTAGCATCACCATGGCAAGTTATCTCTAGGAAGCGATTATTGAAAGTCTTCTCTTTGTTCTTTAGTGGGTTTCACCAATATTCATATTGGAAGTACATCAAATATTCTATTATATGTTGGTCGACAATTGGAGCGAATATAATAAAAGAGGATATTAGAGTGCTGCTACAAAAGGTGTAAGAGGCTCTTAGGGAACAAAAGGAAGAATATGTGTACTAATTTCTAATTTTCCTCTATGTCAGTACTAAGAGGGGGTGTTAGAATTTAGTACATGACATAAAATAGTTAAATAAATAAATTAACATTTTATTGTTAATTTATTAAATATAAATACTTAGATAAATAGATTACATGTTATTGTTAATTTATTAAATAAATTAGTTTTGGAAGTTATATTCCCGTAATTGGTTTCATATGGGAATAATGACCTTTTAAAGGCAATACAATTTAATAGATTTTTGGTGTAATGTGAATGATTGAATTTTGATTCGAGAGTAATCTCATTTTTTCTCTCTCATTTCAATAACACCAACAGGGGCAAGTATCGATCCTCCTCCATTTATCCAACACCCCACAAAGAAACAAAATCCTTCTACTCTTGAGTAGATCCACCTCCTACCTCTATTAACCATGTAAGCGACAAGTTTATGGAGTTGGATTTTGAGCTAGAAGTGGTGGAATCTAGGGTCAAAAGAGAAAAGGAGAAGGCCTTAGAGGACGTGGATAATTGTGTGAGTTTTTTAAGCTTCTATGTGTTGAGATTTTATGACTTGGCCCCTCCTATGGCCTAACAAATTTCTCTTATCTACCTACCTATTCCATCAATGGCTTCTATTGGGGTAAACCCACAAAACTGGTTTACAATTCCAGTGAGGAAGGAAAATTGCAAAAAACACTCCCATGGAATTTTTTTTGGTTTTTTGGGGTTCAAACAAACATTTGGTTCGAGCAAACCCAAAGGGGGTTAGGTAGAACCCCCCTTCAAGTGAACACATTAAATGTTGGGCCCCACATTTCCCGAGAAAAAAGCAAAAAAAAACTTTGTGGAAAGGGTGTTTGCTTGAACCCCCCTTTTCCCCCCTTCTCCCCGACACCAAAAATCTCCAGAATTTTTCCCTTCGAAGCTCGAGTTGAGGATGAAAATGGAGGAGACTTCATAGACCCAATTGGATAATGGTATTCCTTGGAACGAGCTATCCAATGAATATAAGTTTAATATGTTTTGGTTTTATTATGTATTTAATTTTTTAGTTTGATTAAACATAGTTTTTTAGCAAAAATCAAGCTCTCTGTTCTACACATGTGGAAAAATAGTAGATTATCAATTTTTTTTAAAAAAATATTAGTGCACTAGATATCGATGTCCTTGATCCAACAAAAAAAATTGAATTTGATACATACAAAAAAAGTTATGTTGTATACAGTCTACCTATGTCTGAATTGTAATTGGTTTGACTTCGAAACTTGATTAAGGAAAAAAAAAAAATTAAATGTTATGAAACTAATTCCATGCACTAGATATTGTAGTTACAAATCTAAATTCGAAAAAAATAGAATTTTATCCTTCATGGGAAAAAAAGTACATTGTATATGGTGAGCATCACTCCTTAAAAATGGTGTTTACTGAAAAAAACTAGTTTTTGAAGGAGATGGAAAAAGAAGTGCAATCTGTTTTCAAAATTTTTGAAAATAAATAAATTAGAATCTACAGACAAAATGTCACAAATCACTAATTTGCATCATCTTCAAATTCCTCACGGTTTAGCCGCTATAGGTGCCCAAAAGTGAAGATTTAGTTAGAAAAAATCAGTTCAGTGTCCAGTTTGGCCAAAAATTGTAAACTAGTATTGTGGGATCACCCATTGTCAACCTCTTAGTAGAAAAAACATATGGTATGTAGAAAGAGATCTAAGTTCACATAATATACTAAAGTGATTTTTCCTATAAATCAATAGGATGAAGTTAAGACTCTCCCCTTAAGCAAGAAACATGGTGGTGAACCCCTACACCTATAGGAGGTAAATAAGCTAAATTATAGAATCTGGAAGGATTTTGATGAGATTTATAGGCCCATGAAGGAGAACCTATCAAGCAAGATGAAAAAATAAGTCTTTTGGAGAAAGAAATGTAGGACATTAAAACTAATATGAAAAAGAAGGTTGATATTAGTAGAACTACCATCTAGAATAATGCCACCAATATCAATATGCTCTAAGCACACCTTAATCCCCAAGCCTTATGTGGACAAGTTAGCCCCAATGTCATGGTTGAAGAACGAAGGAGATAAAGATCCAAGAGGTGAATTACTTTGAATTTGTTGGCAAATATCTTGATTTTTTGAACAAGGAAAGGGAGCCCATCATGGCCTTGAAGCCGTTGTAACCTTTTTTCTTTATCGTGTGCTTGATATCCCATTGTTGTTTAAGGATAAGCATAGGAACCAATGTAGAAGGAGATATCCCATTAGGTTTCCAAGTAGAATTACCAAAATAATTGACTTGCCCCAACTTCTATACTCAAACCCCCTTCTATCGAATCTAAGGTGTTTCAATTGAACCTTGCCTCACCATTAGGTGCCACATGGCTACTAACTAGGTTTAATCGAAAGGGGGTTCAATTGAAACCCCTTTGTTCAAACCTTAACAAGTTTGGACATGATTTTTAGCCATGTTTTTCTTTTTAAATTGAAAAGTGAGACTCATTATTATGCTTCCACCTTAGTATTTTTGTTGTATAATTTGAATATATAATTCTATATCAACAATTTCATATTTTCATATGTATAATGATTGATAAATCAAATCTTGATAAAAACAAAATGAACATCAACTTATCTCAATCTTTTTTTATAACAAATTATTTTTATTAAACAATATTAAATTATAATAAAATAGACAAACAAAAAACTAAAACATAAAATTAAAAAATAACTAAACAAACAAGGACATTCAATATATCATTAAAAGATAAAGATACATAAATATGAATATGAATAGGAGATCACCTTGGGGAACACAAGTGATATTGTTGTCTCTTTGCATTCTATTCAACTCCTGAGAAAACCCCATTTAAGTATGAGGATGACTATACGTTGTAATTAATGGAACCATGGAGAATATTGCAAATACATCTTACCTAGGGAATAATAGAGAGCCCTTCCGAGGAAAGCACACGAACCTTGCCAACTGAATCGAACAGCTGTTTTCATAATGACAGCTGAATAGATTCTCCAAAATCTGTAACGTCATTGCCTTGGACTCTAATGGTGGAAAAAATGGGCACAGAAAGCATTGAATTTAGATGGCAGATATTGGATGGACGTGCATTAAATATAAAAATACAGTACTTACGTGGGGAGTTAGCATCCTTACAATTTAATAAGCTTATTCACGATATACAAACTTCCACTTAATGCTTGCACTATATACAATGGCACTACTCCTTTCACTGGTCGTGGCCAACTCCCCATCTCTAGAAGTCCTCAGAGCATTTTATTAATAAGCTCGTCAACAAAACACTTTTTGTCAGAATGAGACAAGAGCTTTTGAATGGTCTGATAAACACAGATTCTATCTCGAGTTAAGGAATAATATGGGAAGAACACCTTGTTGTGATCAGGTTGGACTGAAGAGGGGGAGGTGGACTGCTGAAGAAGATGAGATCTTGACTAAATATATCCAGACCCATGGTGAGGGCTCTTGGAGAGACCTGCCCAAAAATGCAGGTTTGCTTATCATAAAAAACTTATTCCCCATTTGGAATTTGAATGCTTAGCATCTTTATGGTTGTACTTAGATTTGGGTTATGCAGACATGAGGATTTGAGATGATGGAGATGGTCTCTAGTTGATTGTTTTGTTCCTTTGGATTGCTCTAGTTTTGGTTTGTTAGGATTCTAATGGCATGAGATAATGACTGTGGGAGCTGACAAAAGGTAGTTTTTGTTTCATCTTTCACTTATTCTTGAGCTCTTCAAAAATAATTTGTAGTGCAGTGTCCTTAAAATGGTACAGTGCTGGTTTCTTTAGCTTGTGATCTGAGGTGATGAAAACTTGTTTACAGGACCTGTCAAGGGAATGAAATGGCTTATACTTTCAGTTTTAAATTTTAATGTGTGGTGTCCTTGGAATGCTATGGCTTGTCATTGATTTGTGCTGATCAAAAGTGGTGCAAAGGACTGTCAAAGGGCATGAAATGATACTCTTGATTTAAGATCTTAGATATCAGATTAGTTCCACTCAAATATTTGTATGGTTGTGCATTGCTGTTGTAGTATTGTATGGCAGAGTTGTTAGAGGAAAGTGTTTGATATGCTCTCCTTTATCTAAATCTTTCATATATAACAATATGAATTATGGAAGAGTTTACAGTATGCAGTTGCTGTCCATATGGTACTAATACATTGAAGAAATGTTTGCAGGGCTGCTGAGATGTGGAAAGAGTTGCAGATTAAGATGGATGAACTATCTTCGTTTAGATTTGAGGCGGGGAAATATCTCTGCAGAAGAAGAGGAGCTCATCATCAAATTACATCGTTTATTAGGCAACCGGTAAAGTGTATATACCCCTTTTTTTGGTAGCTGAAAACATCACTGTATATATCATGTTCATTATTTGCTCTTCAACTGCATAGTTTTATAAAAGAGCTTGAGATAAATTGCCTAGAGACATTCAGCTATGATGTTCAGCCCTTTTTCCATCGATTAGAATATTGGGTTAGTGTTTACTCAACTTACCCTTAGTAGAATGACCTCCTTGGGCTTAAATCAAATGAATGGCCATATGAACTATAATCTATACTCTAGAAAATGTCCTGAATCCTGAATATAGCCAGAGCCTACAGATCGAAGTCAACTTAATGGCCTCTTATTCACATTTCCATGTAAGAATTTCTTCTTGTTTGTGTGAAACTTAATCAAGCCACATTTTGTCACTGCAGGTGGTCACAGATTGCAGGCCGCCTGCCGGGCAGGACAGACAACGAGATCAAGAACTACTGGAACACTCATCTGAGCAGAAAACTTGGAGACAGAGGGATTGACCCAGTGACCCACAAGCCATTCCTCTACAGTTTTAGCTTGCAGACCAACAAACAAGCTAAGCCTCAACAGAGCTCAACCATTAATACATCTAAAGGATTAGCAGATACTGAAAAATTCTTAGAAACAGAGAAACCCATAATGGAAAAATCAGTTGTCATAACTGGAACATACAAAAGAAATAAGGGTTATCATGACAAAGGCTCTCCGAAGAAGAAAAAGGCTAATATGGAGAAACATTCTTCAATGATTTCTAGCCAATCTACCCATGAATTTTGTTCAGAGATAAGCCCCAATGAATCTGAGCTTAAAGTACAGTCTCAAGACTGGAATTTTTCAGCAGAGGAGGAGGATGGACCTGTGCAGGATGAACACCCAACTTCTTCATTCACAGTAAATTCACTTAACTTGTGGGAAGAAACATTTTCATCTAGTGTACTGCCTTCCGAAATGGGTTTGTTTGGATCATTTGATACAGGCGACTTATTAATGTTTGATAATCAGCTGCCTGTTTCAAATGCTGCAGATGACAACAGCTATAAAATAGAGGACACAACAGATGACCTCTGGTCTTTTGTGCTGTCAAATATGGAGTTGTCTTGTTATCCTTAGGCTGTTTGACATGGGTTTTTGCTCTCCTTACATCTCCAGTAACAGTGGCGAATTTTATGAGAATAACTACTAATTTTGCAGTAAGATCTATGTTATCAGTGCTTTTATTGATGTAGACTGCATTTATTTTCCAGGTTGGCCTGTGCACAATTTGCTCAGCATTTTGCAGTGATATTTTTATTTCCCTCCAGGTCTATAGTACACTTTCTATAATAGTGTTTTCAGCTTGGCCCACTATTAGAAAAGGGAAGTAACGTTGACACTGATTTTGATAAGGATTTGTCCAAATTAGACTTTTATGTAGCTGCTTGCAAGATTTGCAAATGTTCCTTTTCAAAGTTCCGAGGTTTTATGGGTTTGCTTGCCTTTTCAGTTTAAGAGTTTATTCAGCTGATGTTCAAAATTTATGTTTTGATGTCATCCACAAATAAGGGAATAAATAAATGACTAGCTTCCATGTGAACATTGAAAGAAATTGAGATAATATTTGAAATTACCCAAGTGTAATAGATACAATTAAGAAAAGTGATCCATATCTACATTATTATTGTAAAAGAATATGAACATTCCTTGAGTGTAATAATAGAATATTATTTAGTTTAGACTAATTAATATGATAAGTTGGAAATTAATTAATATTATTTTGAAAATGTACATTTAAAAAATATTCAATTTGAGTTGATTTGGAATTATCTTTAGGTCAAATTTGTAATTTTAGGTTATTTTTATGGGTATGGATTTGTCTTGTAGTGTAGATCTAATTTGATAAATTTGACACTTTTGTTTTTTTACATTAGTCACTTTTTTCTCTTTATTAATTCATTAAGAATTTGATGATATGTAAAGTTATTGAAGGAGGCTACCATAGTGATAAGGCTAAGATTTCTAAGTCAACCCTCAAAATGGTTAGATTTACAACATGGGTAATTGTTGTCAATAATTGGTGTAGACACCTAAAATTGTCCACACTTGAACACCATCAATTTTATCCTCTTCACATCTATCCTTTTCATCAATAAAATTCTATGTATCAAAATCTTAGCCATCCATTTACCTTAAAAAATCTTCACTCTCCATCTTCTACATGTGATCTTCACACATGTTTGAGAGGATCCACTTGTCAAACCCCACATCCCTATCTAATCCCTGCATATGTGTAAGGGTACTCACATGTCATAATCCATCTTCCTTATGTCATATCACTTTTTTCCATGGTCCTCACACATGGGTCATCCCACAATAGTAAGTCCCAAACTTGGGACATCACTTTTTTCACTTTGTAGGTAGCTAAAAAAATAGTAAACACATTTGAACAAAGATTTTTCTTTGAACAAAGGTACCTTCGTTCAAAGGCCTTGTGGTAAACACCTTTGAATGAAGGTCACCATCATTTGAAGGTATTATTTTATTGTAAAAATAATAATAAAATAATTTCTTCGAACAAAGGTATTATTTTATTGTAAAAAGCCTAAGCAAAAGAAAAATAACAAGAAGTAATATCACTTTCATATTTCACGAGGGCATCCAACACTATAGTTGGCCATCACTTTCACAAGTTGAAGGAGAAGGTATGCACGAAAAGTAGAAAAGGGGGTCTTTAGGAACTCATTTGTCTCGAGATTATGCCACATAGCTTTGAACGAAGGTCTATTGTCCACAAGCCACTTAGTTTTTTTATTTAATGGGTAGTTTTCAATATCCGATCTATGATTTTTAATTGATAATCTAAATATTAATTTCTAAATTGTAAGCCCTAAAACATTATTTTTAACCCTAAAATATCAAATTAAAATCGTAAAGAGCATTTTTAACCCTAAAATATCAAATTGAAATTTCATAAAGAGCATTTTTAACCCTAAAATATGAAATTGAAACCCTAAATAGTTATTTTGAGATCCCAGACAACTAATTTTTAACCCTAAAATATCAAATTAAAACCCTAAACAACTATTTTCAAACCCATAAATCTTGAATTAAAACCCTAAAAAATTATTTTAAAATCCTAAAATGTCAAATTGAAACCTTATACAAATTACATTTAACCCTAAAATGTCAAATTGAAACACTAAAATGTTTAATTGAAACCCTATAACACTATTTTTAACCCTAAAATGTTAAATTGAAACCTTATACTACTGTTTTTAACCCTAAAATTTCAAATTGAAACCCTATACAACTATTTTAAACCGTAAAACGTCAATTTGAAACCCTAAAATGTCTATTTGAAATGCTAGTTTCTAGATTATAAACCCTAAAATCTGTATTTCAAATCCTAGTTTCTATATTATAAACCTTAAAATATTTATTTCGAACCCTAGTTTTATAGATTATAAACCCTAAAATATCTATTTAAAACCCTACATTCTAAGTTGTAAACCCTAATTTAGATATTTTAGGGTTTATGATCTAAAAAGTAAGGTTTCAAATAGATATTTTAAGGTTTATAATCTAGAAACTAGGGTTTGAAATAGATATTTTAAGGTTTATAATATCAAAACTAGGGGTTTGAAATAGATATTTTAGGGTTTATAATCTATGTAGTGCTTGATGCTCCTATGAAGTGTGAAAGAAAATTGGATTCTCATCATTTCACTTTCGATTGTTTTTTTAGGGTTTATAATCGTTGTTTAGAGTACAAAAAATACTATTATATCTTACATTTTTTTAGAATATCAATCAAAAACCACATATGTGGTATTGGAAAATACTTGATTTGAAACAAATATTTTAGGGTTTATAATTTAAAAACAAGGGTTTTAAATAGACATTTTAAGTTTTATAATATTTTTTTAGGATTTCAATTTGACATTTTATGGTTTACAAACTAGAAACTATAATTTCAAATAGACATTCCTAAATTACAAATTGGGGTTATTTCACAATTTCTTGAAATAATCCTTGGTGATGAGCCTTTACATATTCCTCGTTGAATTGGGTTATTGCTTTATTCACCTAGTCCAATCTTTGGTGATGACCACCCATGTCTTCTATGTTACTTGAGGCTAGATCATGGAGAAATGTGTCAAAAAGTGAAATAAAAGAATGCAAGCTAAAGAGATAAAATGTAAAATTATATTAAATTTAGTTGAAGGTCCTATCAAATATAAAACTATATCTTCCTCACCATTACCATACAAAACTATATCAACCTCACCATTATTATATCCTCCAGTTCATCATCCAAACAAACTAAAACTTCAAGCCTTATTATACAATCAAATCAATCCTTCTCACTAGTTTATCACTAGTTTCAATTTAAAAGTTTAGGGTTAAAAAATAGATAAATCACATCTATACATGTATGTACATTTATGCATGTATTGTTAGTAGGGTATAAGACAATACCAAAACCTAATGTAAGCTACCACATATGACTTATAGAACCTAAGGCCAACATAGGAGGATTAGTAAGAGGTGCCCTATAAGGGTCACGTCTGAGCTCCAAGAGACAATGTATAAATGTATGTATGTAATATATGTAAGAAATAGATTGATCAATATATATGTGTTATGAATGAATGTGATTCTTACTTATATGTTATATATTGAATGCATTTAGACATAGTTTTCTCTTGTGTAATTACTCTTTTATCTCATTATATCCTCTGGGGTATAAAGAGACTACATAAGGGATACTAGGGTACAAATATCTAGAATGTAATTCCCTTTTTCCTCTTGCCAACATTAGTTTTTTTGTCAAGACCCTAGAGATAACAAAAATGAAAATATAGGGTAGAAAAAGAAGTAGTAGTAAAGAGGAAAATTAACAATAGTTAGTAAAAAGAAAAAAATTCTTAAAAATCTACAAACACAACCCTTAGGTGTCATCCTTGTGAGAGGGGGTAAGCACTTAAGGGATGACAAGTGGGAAGGGGGAAGGGATCTGAAAAGATCACTGAAAACATGTAACTATTCAAAATTTAAACTAACCATAGGATATATAAGGATTAATGAAAATCTAGATAAAAAACACCCATGAAAAAATGATATAACAAAAGGAAAAGAGAGCTTATTGAAAAGATTAAGTTGACAATGGAGATGAACAAAAAATAAAGAAGGTTGAAACAAACCCATGATTGAAAAGAAAGATACGGTAGAAGAATGAAAGAAGTAGAAAAGAATGAAATGGAACAAACCAAAGAGTTAGCGGTAGAGATTAAGAGGGAAGAGAGTAAGTGTGCCATTGAGGGTGTTGTTGAGTGCTCCATTGTGGGTATAGTAGAAGATGTGAGAAAGAAGATAACACAAATAAGAAGCTTTAATATGGATAGGATAAGTCAAATTATACAAAATATATGAGAGCTCAAGGATTATGGAAAAACAAAAGAATTTAGAGAAAGAAATTACAAAAATTATGACACCAATAACCAGAACACTGACTACTTATCTAAAGTGGGAAAACATTTAATTAAGGATAGGTAAGGATTGGTTACTTGTGGTTACTCTTATATATTAAAGTCTTTGAGTAATAATAGTTGATGTGAAATACTTAGATGAATTGGTAATTAGAATTGTTCTGAAAATATAAGGAGAGAATACGGTAGGAAAGAAATTGGATCTTGTGCATTTAACAATGGGTAATGAAATGACACCATTAACCAATAAAATTTCATTTACCAACAAAATAACATCTTCAAGGATAAAAATATATATTGAACAAACACAACCCCTGGACTAGGAGTCACCCTTAATGCCATCAAAGTTAAGAAGAGTTTCCATAGAAGTAGTAGGGCATATATTAGGTAATCAAGAGATAATAGAGAGAGAAGGTGAGGAAAATAACATAGTAACCCTAGGGACACACTACTTCAATATCAACTTGGGAGATATGGATAGCAACTGTGAAGAATAGGAAGACATGAATACCTCCAAGAAGTTATATATTTCTTGGAAAGATACAAATGAAGCCACATAACATATCTTTGTCCTAGAATTAATGTGGTGGCCATAACTAGGGACAACACTAAACTACTCGATTTCATTGGTACCTTATGAAGTGATGCCCTAAAATGGCACCACAAGACTTATCCTGTAAATGATAAGGAATGGGACATAGTAAAATGAGAATTCCTAACAAATTTTGAATCCCTGGAATTACCCACCAAAGGGGTAAGTAAACTAAGAGAACTCACATGTAGAAGGAAGATGAAACAATAATGGAATTTGATAAGAGATTCAAGGAAATAAAAATGAAATTGGAAGAACGATTGACTGAAAAATAAAAAATTTAATGGTTTATATCAAGAGTGACACCAAAAATTAGAATGGACCTAGATGGAAGAGACTTCAATACATATCCAAAATTAGTAACTTTGGCCTGCCAAATAGAGAACCAATCTTGGAGGAAACTTGAGAAAGAGAAAGAAAATAAAGAAATGGAAAGACTATGATTGGAAGTTTCATAACCCAATTTTATTGCTTATTTTATCATAATATGGTAAATTGAATTATTGAAGAAATTCAATTAAATATTAAATGGAGATTCTGGAATATTCAAAAATTGAATGAAAGAAGTTGACTAATGTTGACTTTGTGAACTTTTGGAAATTATTTTATATGTTACCAAGAATTCAACACTACTGATCAATTTGCAAGTACAAGTGTGTGCAGTTGCAGGGTGACAAGATGAAGGATGAGAACATGGTTGAAGTAGGATTGTTTAGCCAGATCAAACAATAAGCCAGTTGGAATCTGGGTGCACACACCACAAATGACATGATGACTTGCATTTGAACTATTTTTGCATATATAGAAGAACGCAATTTCATGACTTGAATTGTTTCAGTGTTTGAAAATGAATGGCTTGTAGACTAAATTGTCTACTCAAACTCAATGTTTTGAAGAAAATGAATGAAAGTATTGAAAAGAATGATTAAAAAGGATAAAAGATTTCATTATGTGAAAATTAAGTGAAAATAAATTCTTTTAGTTTGTTTATATGGATGCTCAAGATGAAATTAAAGTTCCTTAATTTAAAAAAAAATGACATATGGAACTTATAAATTCTTCCAAACAAACCATTTATACAAGAATGTATATATATACATGTATGTAAAGAAATGTGAATATATATATATATACATATATTTGAAAATAAGAATGAACATATAAATACCTATAGATATATGAATATATATATATATACATACATACATATATACATACATATATATACATACATACATGCACATACATATATATATACATATACATACATACATATATATATATATATATATATATATACATATACATATATATGTATACATATTCATATTCTCATCAAAATTTAAATCGCTAACTGATAGGGTTATAATATCAGACTGTTGAAAATCAAATAATATTATGGAGGGCGTGGTTTGCCATGAAATTAATAGCAATATTCAAACAAGTAGTGGTTGATGGTAAAACAATAATGCCTCCGCCAGAGACATGCAAAAAGAATATGTTGTTTCCATTTTAAAAACAAAGGCTGAGGGCAAAAAAGAACAATAAAGAAGTTTGTTTGAATATTGGAAGGAAAAAGTAGAGAGAGAGCTTGTGGGTGAGGGAAAAATCAAAAGACGGACTCACAAAAAGCTCAATTTATGAGGTAATTTGATCACTTAAGTAAAGAAACTCGATTTTCCTCTATCATTTTCCTCTTTGTCGAATGGTATTCTTCCATTTTTTTATAAGTCGATTGTATCGTTTAAACTGTAAGATGCATTCTTGATGAATAACCATGGCCTCCAACCGAATGGTGTGGCATCGACCATTGTATGGGTTGCTTGGCCCACGGTTGTATTGTATGAGATTTATGTATAAGCCTTGCGGCTAGCTCCTTGAGCTAAGCAAAGCCTTAGAGTTATTAAGTTATGAATGTTCCTTAAGGTCGCACTCTCGTGCAAGCTATTTGATGGCTAATTGGAATCTCTATTCCGTTACACTGTATTTTATGATGAATAAACATTATTGTGGGTCGATCAATGATCCATTGAAAAGGGGGTATCAACCCTGTGTTTTATTTTTAAATATTTCATATCCACCTTATCCGCTAGGCTGATAAACATTAGCTAATTCAAAAGCTCAAATTGTAGTGTATGTATAAAATGCTGCCACCTCCCAGTTGGAAGGGTGGTGAAATATTTGTTTAAATCCAAAATAACCAAGTAGGGTTCGATCTATAAGATTGAAGGGTTGTTCCCTTGCAACTAAGAAGCATGCATGTCAAATCTGGAGAGAAAACAACTTGTTTTAAAGGTCAAATCTATGTATTTTATTGTTGCTAAGAAGGAAATGCACTAGATCAATGTGAATGGTTGATTTAGAGTGACCTGTGAATATATGTATAAACCCGTTCTGTATTAAACAATGAACATTTACTTGTAAAGTGATCGTTTAGCATGGAAAAAACTTGAGATCAACAAAAAAAGTAAAAATTATTTGTCTTTAAATGTAACTATTTAGTTTGAGATAGTATTGTGTTGATGTAAATAGTGGTTATTATTTTGCAAATGACTCTATTTTGTTAAAAATTGTCTTTGTAGGTAAGAGCAACCTTGCTCAATAAACAGTTTAGTCAGAAACAACTTGCTTTATAACTGTTTAGTAGGAAACAATGCTTATTCTGTATAAATAATGAATGTACATATGTGAACTTGCTTATATTTGTTTAGTAGGAAACAATGCTTGTTCTTTATAAACAAAATGTACATGTGTAAACAGCTTGCTTCATAACTGTTTAGTAGGAAACAATACTTGTTTTGCATAAACAAAGAATGTTTAGATGCAAACAACTTGTTTTATGACTATTTAGTAGAAAATAGTACTCGTTCTATTTAAGCAATGAATGTTATGTAAACAACAATGTTAGAGTATCATGGTTGTGAGAATGCAATAACAGTATGTGTGAAACTATTAGCATAGACTTTTTCTGATTCTTTATTTTTGATAAGAAACGTCAAATCAAATACTATTTTAAGGTTACAATCTAAATTATTGATTATTTCATAATGTATGCACAAATCTAAAACTTAAGTAGGCACACATATGTGTATGCACATATACTTCATCTATGTACATACACATACTTGTGACATACCTTCTTTTGTTCTTAGTTCATTCTTTTTAAATGGAAAATGCTTACAATGAAAATTAATTAATAGTCATAAGAATGATATGACTGATTGTGGAATTACTCTATGAATCATAAATCTAATTTTTGTTTAGAGAGTAAATTGGTAATCTGATTTTTCTTTTGAAGACATTTTTGAAAGAATATTTAATACTTGCTAGATCACCTTAGGGTAGATACTGCTAGAGGGTAGATAGCTGTTATATGATGTATAGTAGAAAGTTACCATCTAGGATGGGTTCCAAAATGGAACTCAAAGAGTATAGGTTTGCTTAACCCTTATTGATTGTTGTTGTTGTAACAAATTTATTATGCTTGGACAAGCAATATAGTTCATTACATGTATATATGAACTTTGTGATTTCACTCTTTGCCATTCCTAGCATAGATCTTGCACTTTCTTTTCTAACTTGTAGATAGAAATTACATGTTGATGTATGAGAACGCACCAGATTCCACCTTGCAGATTGTTCTATTGCTAAACTTTCCATGAAGGGTCGAGCATTCTTCAAGTCATAAGAATATTGGGGAAGCGTAAGCTTTGTGGTTAGGCGGTAAAGTGCTTCAACCATGTTCTTGTCCACCAATGGACGTGAGCATCAAAGAAGAACCTTAGTTGTTCACAAGACTGATATAGTCTATGATGTAATACATTCATGTACTTGATGGAAAATGTTCAATGTTATGACTTTGAGGCCTTAGGAGCCGAGTCAAACCTGATATTGTAATTTGTCTTTTGAAGTGAACATAAGAATATTTGACTCATTTTAAATGGACATGTGTAGCTATGATTGAATTTAGCCACTAGTTATGTCTTTTTAATTTGGAGTATATTCATGTGTCATTTACAATAATATTAATTAAGTAATAATTTTGAATGTGTTATTACATTTGGTATCAGAGCTTAGGGTTCAAATCTAGGCCTTTTTGAGTCTACCATAGTTGACTAGGGTAGTTGACCCTTGACCCAAAATTTGGATGTCTTGAGAATTGACTAAACCTGAATTGAATGCAGGAATGGGAAGGTGAAAGGCAGGATGAAGGAAAGGGAAAACTGTTAGAACCTAATGTAAGAATGATGTAAAGGAAGGAAATGCCAAGGTAGAGGTTCAATAAGAAATTCTCGATGATGAAACTCTAGCTCAAGCTCTTACAAGAATAAAGATAGAGAGAGGCTTGAAGATTGAGGAGAAGCAAACACCTAAGATCAAAAATATTTCTGCAATCTGGGACTAGCCTCTAAGGTGTGGACCCAATGTACCCTTGTTGAATAAAGAGGAAAAGGAGAGCTTGTGTGCTCAACCATCCTCTTTTGTAAAGTTTGAAGTAAACTCAGATGATGACCCAGAGGAATGTCCTCTTTCTGATTCTGAGAAATAAAAATGATGTAACAAGAACCCTATTGTAAAAAAGAGTCTATTGACTCTATTAGAATTGTAAAAAATTTGAAATTTTTTACAGTTATTTATACACATGAGTCTACAAAATAATCCTCACCATAGGAAAAAAATTCTCTCTTCATAACATTTTGCCCATATTTTTCCATGTGGTCCCATAGAATCCATCGAGTCATGAATATTTCACTATATAATCCATATCAGCAAGAGAAGGTCAGGGTCTCCCCGATCTATAATGCATTTTCACTAATGTATACTTGTTGCAGTCTATCGGCAAGAATTCAGAAACATCACACCGATCGGAATTCATATGCAAGCACCTATCAGCAGGACACATTTATTGTCTCGGCGATAGAAGGATCACATCGGCAAGAAAGCTATTGTCAGGATAAACTCTCACCGAGTGCATCATGTCTTACCAACCGGTGCACAAAGAAACATTTCGGCCAAACTAAAAGTCATCGGAGTGAGGTCTTACCGAAAGTATTAGGTCTTGCCGACAAAGCACAAAGGGATTCTATCAAAGAACTATCAGGAGGAAGTCATGTAGTCCTGCTGACCTATAAGTCACACCGATGAGATGTTTCAGGAAGAGTCTCACCGAACAGATCATATTGGAATAACAAGTTTGACAAGACAATTAGCATCGATGGGAGTCTTTTTGAGTTCCAGGGTCTTGCCAATAGAACTTTTTTCATCGGTAAGACTAATTTAATCAGCGAGAAATATGAAACTCATGCTGAAGTATGGTTTCATGCGAAAATGTGATTATGTCTCAGCGACTAGAAAAATACCATAGGGTGTATCTTGGTAAACACAATGAAGTCTATGAAACATCTCCCTGACTCAGAATTGTCACAGCGATACATAAGGCTGAAGCGATAACTATCAGTGAGACTCCAAATGTCGATGAGACTGCGGGACATTAGATCGATGAACAAATTTTAATAGTCAATGAGACTTGGAGGTTTCAGGGAGACTATAGGATGTTTCGGTGAAAGTTTTAATGAACGTTGCAAAAGGATATCGCCCCAGATTTGAAAATGTCTCACCGACAAGACATTTGATGCGACAATGTGAGTTTCAAATAAGTCTTCACTTGTGCTTCAGCTGACACATTAATGGCACGATGGAACATAATAGGGAGAATTTAGTTGAAAGCATTAGTGTTGGATTGATAGTAGAAGAACCAACATGGCGAACGGAGAACCAGGGCATCCTTCCAGTCTGAAGATCTCAAGCAGAATATAGTAAGTGATTGCACCTTAGCTCCTCAAATTTTAAATTCTGTAACTTTGAAGAATGGAGTCCCCTAGCTCAGGAAAATTTAAAGGTATAAAACATGGTGAAAGCAGTCAAACTAAGGGAAAGAAACAAAAAATTGAAGGGGAACATGAGGGCACAAAATGAAGATTGAATCAGGAGCTCATTGACCAATTACCTGGCTTTGGGCCTAAAGCTAGACGATCAGCGCAGGTTAGGGCATAATTAGATAAACTAGATGATAAGTGTAAATTTATAGGAGACGTTTGGACTCAAATAAGGGGATATGAATTGTTCAATTTTCATTATCATCGGAGAAACTATTTTGAACTAGTTTTCAATCCATGGAAGCTTAATTTGGGAAAACTGGTGTGCCCTAATGTATTTGTAAACGTAGAAGTGGTAAAATTGTTAGTTGATCATTATGACACAAAACACAAAGATATATGTGACCTGTCTGGAAAACCGCAAATACATTTGTCAAAAGAGGCAATAGAGGAGGTTTTTAATTTGGAAGGGTTTTTCAATGAAGAGATCATATGTGAGGAATTGGAGAAGGAGTTCTCGAGAATGGACACGATTTATAAGGGTTGGAGGCTACCAATTCATAGGATTAAATAGGGCAACAAACCAGTTCCTCTATAGGATGGTGATGGACCTCCTTATCATGTGGACCTGTTTGAACCTTATATGAAATACACTTACTTCTCAGTATGCCAGGTATTGGGAATGGATGCCCTAGAGTACATGTCAATTGTGCCAATGCTAATCTCAGCAGATATTCAATACCACAATTCTAGGCCATTTGACTATGCCTCGTACATTTTTAAGGGGCTTGATTCAAGATTGATGGAAATAAAAAGTGGATCATCTACCTTTCATCTCAGGCATTATTCATCATTGATGCATATGGTGTTATAGTTTGGACAAGAGTTGGGACTATGGCCTTCGGAGATGAGAATTTCTCAGTTTAATAAAGAAGGTGCATCATCACCAGTTCAATTGTGGACTGCTGTTTGGGATAGTAGGTTTGCCAATGCTAGTTTTATTCATTTTGAAGAATATTTTGTGAAAACATTGTACAAATTATACAATCATCCTTGTGATTATTCATTATTTGATGAGATAAAGAGATTTCTTTGGCCAAAAGATTTCAATGGGCCAATTGATCATAATTGGGGAGATTAGTATTGCTTGGAGGGAGCTACCATGATTGGAGTTTATGGGTTTGAAGATGCCCCTTTCATTTTTACAAAAATAGTCCCAAACAAAATTGCATATTTGGAGATTGTCAGACAAATGAATTATTCCAGTGTTATGAATCTTAGTTCCTTTGGGAAGCAGGATTTCAGGCCTAGTACATTGTGCTTTGGTGATTTCACTGTGTTGGCCAAGGAAGGATACAATTTGATCCTTGATAAATTGCTGTAGTACAATATGAAGAGAGGACCACCCAGAAAGAATTTTGACCCAAAAGGATATATTAATTCTGCTAAAATAAAGATAAACTTAGGAGGGTATCAACATGTGCCCTATCACTTTGATGATATGATCCAGAATTTGGATGAGGAAGAAGCATAGATGGTGGTTGAAAGATATAATCAAAGGTTGCAGGATGTAGAGTTGTTGTCTTGTGGGGAGGAAGCATCCAAGGATAATACGCCATAGAGTCAACCAAGTAAAGTATCCAGATTGAGAACTCAACATTATATTTGCCCAACCAGAGAGTTGAGTATTGAAGAGAGTGAAGAAGCAGATGCAAGGCATATAGAATATAGATCATTTGTATCAGATGATGAATTTGTTAATTCCTCATAATTTAAAGCATTTTTGTATAAATAAAAGGGAAAAGAAATAAGGGAAAAGGTTGATAATGTTACTGTAGGAAATGAAGAGCAATTGTTGAACAAGTTGAGGAGGTGTGTAGATGAGGAGATGAAAGGTATGACCCCTGAAAAGGGGAGGAAAATGTAGGAAAATATTGGTGTCATGATCTTTCCTGGGTTGGATCTCAATTCTACACTTGTCTTTGATAGTTTCTTAAAGGAAAGTAATGCTACACACAAGCTAGACCAAGAAAAAGTAACAGAAGTGTATACAGGATCCAAATAGAATACAGATGAAGGATCATTAATGATTTGGGCCTTATATCCACCCCACAGGAAATTAGTAGTTATTGATACTGAAAAGGCATTCGGGCATGTCATGAATTTGAAATTTGGAGAGGTTGATCCTATGGCTACCACAAAAATTGGAATTAATATTGAAAAACTAAACAAAGCAAAAATTCAGATGTTGATGAAGGAGAGAGAGATGTACAAAACAAACAACGAAAGGGTATCGAGAGAAAATGATCACCTAAAAGATTTGTTAGGTGTTACTATGAAGACACCCAGGCTGCTTACCCAAGGTGAAAGTTCTTAGTCAAAAGATCATTGGGAAGGATCAAGTGCTTACTCCCAAGGAAAATATGATGCACTTGTGGCAATAATCAAGAAGAGGCAGGCCAGTTTAACATCGTGGTTGAATAAACTCTGGGGAAAATATTCACATACACTAGCTGCATTAAAAGAACATGAAAGGATGAATGAACAAATTATGGAGAAGTTCAGAGAAGTGAACCATAGAGATGTTTCTAGCAGTGTAGCAATTGAGGCTGCAAATCATTTTATAAACAGACATCAAAACTTTTATGAAGAATTGCAAGGGGATGCACAAGGATTGACAAATGCTACTAAGAAGACATTGACTACATTCTCAGATGATAGAGGAGAACTAAAGGAAGTAACCAAATGGAAAGGTGAGAATGAGTTGATACTACATGAAATCCTAAGGGTTGCTACTGCTGAAAACACGACATTGGAGGATGCAAGCGAGCAGAATGAAAGGATGATAAAGATGGAGATCTCAATCTAGAACACAGTTGGAGATGCGGTTATGCATGAGCACCTGGATTATTTGGATCACTTGTCTAAAGTTCATTTATGGCTAAACAGAGCCTAATTATCTCTTAATCTATTTTCTAATATGTAATATTTCTAAAAGGATGCATCCTTTCGCGTTTTTGATGTATAAATATCTGTTTCGGTAACACAATAGAGAGATAAGAGATATAATATAAGATAAAATAGAATAGATACAATAGAATACAATGTTTCACAAATATGAGACTATGATGCATGTTTGAGAATATGGAGATATCAATGAGAATCATTTAATGTGATGGCGTACTTCTGGTGTCAATTGTTTGTTGTGTTCATTGAAAGCATTACTGTAGTTTTCTCCAAGATTAATGTTTTCTGGTTATTGAAATCGATGTAACAAGTTTATAATCATTTTATCAGTACACATTTGCTATATTTGTGTGGTTAATTAACCGGTTGTGTTAAAGAGAGATTAAATCCTTTTAATTGATTATAGTAGTCAGGGAAGTTCATTTGGATCATTAAGAAGAACTTGGTAGTCGTAGTCTTGCATGTTTATACAAGTTATAAACTAAAATATATGCCAAACAATTTGAATGTTCTCTAGAAGGAAGTTATTCATTTAGATTTCATTTGACTCCGCATACCCAATAAGGCACTAGTCTCTGCATTTTATCACTTAGTCTCATTCATTTTTTACATCTGTTAACTGAACATATTAGGTTTTAGTTTTCAATATTACAAATCAAGTTGTATTTGTCCACTCCCATTTTCCATTATGGGAAAAACACTTCAAAAGAGACAATCACAAGTCAAGTTTTCCTCACACATATAGGTACACCCGCCTAGGTCTAGCAGCACCTGAAGAGTAGAAGGTCTAAACCATTTGACCTTGTTTGTTACCGTAAAATGTACCAAGAGATTGGCAACCTCTTGGGGTGTTCTTACCTGTGTTTTTGAGAGCTAATAGACTCACCTTAAAAATATATAAAATCAGATAATATTTTTGGTGTGTTCAAAGAGAGACTCTAAAATGTGTGCTATGCATGAATGTGTATGTCTTCTAGAATGAGGAATGTGTGCATATGAGGAATTATGTGATGTAGTATAAGAAAGTTTATTCATGGAACCTTGTGTTGTGATGCGATAAATGTGAATGTGTTGTAGGATAATTGTGGAACGACATGGTGACCACCAGGCAAGACGGGGGTGGTTGTGGTTCTAATAATAGACCAAACAAGAGGCTAGAGAAAATACTAGAGCTTCTGAATAGACAAGAGTTTTACATGGACCATATAGAGCAAGAAGTCCGAGTGGCACACAAGGACTGGGACCACAGGAATGCAGAAGGAAATCAAGGAGATGGAGGTCCAGGGGCAAGTCCACGAGGACGAATTGAGGAAGATCTTGGGAAAGACCTTTAAAGAGTAGCACCACCCAAGTTCAATGGTAAGGCTATTGGAGTAGGAGCCAAGGCTTGTATTATAGAAATGGAAAAATACTTTGGGCTCTGTAACCTTTCTGAACAAACCAAGGCAACATGGGCTACGTATCAGTGCTCAAGTGAAGCAATGACTTGGTGGTATAACGAGAAGTTATAACAAAATATTTAGCCCACTGAGATCACTTGGGAACTCTTCCTCCAAGCTTTCAGGAAGAGATGGTTAGCACAACTTTTCTTTGACAAGAAAGTGATGGAATTTTAGAACTTAACCTAGGGAAATATGATTGCGATTCAGTATTGGGAAAAGTTCACCAACCTATTGAAATATGTGCCTTAGTATCAAAGGGATGAACGGTTCTGTATCCAAAAATTTATAATTGGACTCAAACCTCACATAGGAGCTGAAGTGGATATGCATGAACCTCAAACCATGAATGAAGTCTTTCAAAAAGCCACTAAACAAGAATAGAAGTTGTAGCAACTATCCAATCTTTGCAACGACTCAAATTTTGTCACGATATGGGAAGAAGAAATTTAATAAGGGAGACAAGAGCCATTAAATTTGTAATCTCAAGAGGGGAAGTGAAGTGTAGGAGAAGGGTGAAGATGGTGATGGTGGAAAGAATAAGAAAGAAAACAAAGGTAAGGGTAAGGACGACCATCAGAAGAAGGGCTTTAGAGAGGACAAGCCAGGAGGTCGTAAAGGGCATCGTGATGGATGCTATACTTATGGAGGTGATCATTATGCCTTGAATTATCCTCAAAGGTCGAAGTTGCAGAAGGAAGGAGACTGTCAGAAGACTCAACATCACTAGATCCACGCTGTAGTGGATAACAGACAGGCAGAGTATCATGCCTCGCCAATTTAGCTAATGGGTAAGATCTATGGCCAATCTATTTCAATCTTAATTGATATTGGATCCATTGAATGTTTTATAGATCCTAGAATAATATCCAAGATACCCATTAGACCTGGATACATGGAAAATTCATGGACAGTCCAATATGGTAATCAAGGAAAGTGGAGGGTAGATACATGTCTCTTTTGTAGTAAGTTAGAGCTTACAACCTTTTAAACTTAGGTCAACTTGTATGTGGCACCCTTAGGCTCATATGATGTAATTTTGGGAATAAATTGGTTAACTGAGCACAAGGCTTTAGTGAACTGTGAGGATAAGGTGATCAATTGTATGGATGATTATGGAAACCCAATTGAGGTATGTGGAATGTAGAAACCCTTAGAGCTTAGATAGATTTTTGTGATGCAACTCAAGAAGGCTCATCAAAAGGGGTGTGCAATTTATGCAGTGCATGTTAGTAATCTTGACGAGGAACCGCATTTAGATGACTATCTTATTCTCAAGGAGTTCCAAGACGTATTCCCTGATGAAATTACGGAGTTTCCTTCAAAGTGGGAATTCAATTTTTCTGTCAACCTTATTCTAGGAGCTGAGCCTTAGTCCAAGGCACCTTAATGGATGACCACTACAGAGTTAAAGTCCTAGTTTATGGAATTGCTGGATAAAGGACTTATAAGACCCAATGTGTCTATTTGGGGAGCATCGATTATTTTTGTGAAAAGGAAGGATGGAACCTTGCGTCTATATAGATTATCAAATGTTGAACAAGGTTACCATCAAGAATCAATATCCACTCCTGAGAATTGATGAACTATTCGATCAAATGAAGAGAGTGACAATGTTCTCTAAAATTGATCTCAGTTTAGTGTGCCAAAAATTGAGAATTAAGGAAGAAGGCATTCCAAAAATTACATTTAGAACTTAGTATGGAAATTACGAGTTCACAGTGGTACCTTTTGGTTTAACTAATGCACCAACAACCTTCATGAACCTCATGAACAATGTGTTCAAAGATTGCTTGGATGACTTTGTTCTGATCTTTATTAATGACATTCTAGTCTACTTAAAGACTGTCAAAGAGCATAATAAACATTTGAGGATAGTTTTTCAGTGATTGAGAGAAAGGAAACTCTTTGGAAAGTTTTTCAAGTGTTCATTCTACCAGGACAAAGTGCACTATTTAGGCCACATCATTTCAGCTGAAAGAGTCTTCGTAGACCTTGGGAAGATCAAGGTGATCATGGAATGGCTAGTGCCTTAGAATGTTTCAAAAGTACATAGATTCATGGGGCCTCGTAGGATACTATATGAATTTTGTGCAAGGGTTCTCCCAGATTGCATCTCCTATTACCTCACTCCAAAGGAAGGGAACATAGTTTGAATGGACCAAGAAATGCAAGCAGGCATTCTAGCTCCTAAAGGAGAGGCTCATGACAACACCATTGCTAACCATTCTGAATCCTAATGGGAGATTCACAATAATCACATATGGTTCAGGACAGGGATTGGGAGTAGTATTAATGTAATATGGACAAGTGGTAGCATATGAATCAAGGAGACTCAAGAAACATGAAGTGAACTACACGCCTCATGATCTAGAATCAAGGTGGCCATAGTTCATGCCTTACAGATGTGGAGGCATTATCTTTTGGGAAAGCTATTTGAACTCAAGACAAACCACTTGGGGTTGAGATACATATTTACCTAGCCAAACCTTAATGCATGACAGACAAGGTGGTTGAAATTCCTTAGTGAGTATGACTTTGGAATTGAATATATAAAAGGAAAAGAGAACAAAGTGGTTGATGCTCTTAGTAGACGAAGACATATGGGAGCCATGATCTCAACTAGGTCTAACTTGTGACAGTAGGTAATTCAGAATCTGCTAGGGGATGAGCACTATGAGAGAGTGAAGAGAACCCTAGTAGTAAATCCTTTGGATCATCAGTTCGATGGGTATGAGATCAAACTAGATGGTATTTTGAGATACTAGAGAAGAATGTATATTCCTGACTCTGCAGAGCTAAGAAAGTTGGTTTTAGAAGTTCACAATGCACCTTACTCATGACACCCCAGAGTATCCAAGATGATCGTGGAGTTGAAGACTCTATACTTTTGGCCTAAACTCAAGAAGGATGTAGTAGAGTACATAGCCAGATGCTTGGAGTGCCAGTGAGTCAAGGCTGAGCATGCACATCCATCTGAGTTATTGTATCCTCATGACATACTTCAACATAAATGGCAGGTGATTAGTATGGATTTTGTATAGGGGTTGTCGTTGAGCAAGAATACACATGATGTTATCTTGGTCATGATTGATAAGTTATAGAAATTTGTGCACTTCATTCTAGGAAACCTTAAGGATAGATCGTTGATCCTAGCTAAGAAATTTGTCCAGGAGATCTTCCACTTGCATGGAGTGCCAGAGACTATCATTTCTTATAGGGACACACAAATGACCTCTAGGTTTAAGATGATCTTGAATGTTGCATTGGAGACCAAGTTGAATTTCAGCTTAGCTTATCATCCTTAGACTGACAGGAAAATAGAGAAGGTGAATCAGGTAGTCGAAGACCTCCTTTGAATGTATTGTATGGACCAACAGTATGGGTGGGAAAAATATTTTCCTTTAGTAGAGTTCACTTACAACAACTCCTATCATACATCCTTGGGCATGGCACCATTTGAAGCCTTGTATGGCTGAAAGTGTCATACCCCCATCAGTTGGGATAAATTGGAAGATAAGATCATAGTAGGACCTGAAATGCTTAAGAAAATGGAAGAACAAATGAGGGTCATTAAGAGCAGACTGAAAGAGGTGGCATACCGACATAAGAGTTATGCCAACAAGAATCAAACTATTAGAGAGTTTGCAATAGGGGATAAGGTTTTCTTGAGAGTTAAACCTCACAAAATTTTTATTGATTTTGGAAAGTCTTCCAAGTTGGCTCCAAGATATGTGGGACCATTTGAAGTCTTGGAAGTGATTAACCCAATTGCTTATAAACTAGCTCTTCCACCTGCTCTGGCTTGACTTCATAATGTGTTTCAGGTTTCCTTGCTTAAGCCATCTCATCCTGATGTGACTCATGTGCTTGATTGGCAATCCTTGCAAGTATATATAGGATCCAAGAGTGGTGCTAGTGGAGCCCATTATAATCCTAGATAGATGCAACATTAAGTTGTAGAGCAGAGATATTGTTCAGTTTAAGGCCCAATGGGACCAATACTTAGAGGACAATGCTACTTGGGAGGATGCAAAAGAAATAGAACACTCTTTCCACATTTGCTTTCTTGAAAAAGAAACTCAATAATTTTGTTTGAATTTTTTTTGGATTGAGATACTATGATATTTCATGCTTTAAAATTGTGATGTTGAAATAGACATAAATTTTTGATATGATGTTGAAATAGAAATATATTTTTGATGTGATGTTGAAATAGACATATATTTTTGACGTGATGTTGCAATAGACATATATTTTTGATGTGATGTTGAAATAGACATAAATTTTTGACGTGATATTGAAATAGACATATATTTTTGATGTGATGTTGAAATAGACATATATTTTGATGTGATGTTGAAATAGACATACGTTTTTGACGTGATGTTGAAATAGACATATATTTTTGATATGATGTTGAAATATACATATATTTTTGACATGATGTTGAAATAGACATGTGTGTTCAAAATTTGATATGATGTTCTTTTATTCGAATTAATAGACATCGGGACAATGTCTCTTCCAAGAGGGGAAGGATGTCATAACCAAATTTTATTGCTTATTTATCATAATATGGTAAATTGAATTATTAAAGAAATTCAATTAAATATTAAATAGAGATTCTAGAATATTCAAAAATTGAATGAAAGAAGTTGACTAATGTTGACTTTGTGAAATTTGTGAAATTATTTTATATGTTACCAAGAATTGAACGTTACTGATCAATTTGCAAGTGCAAGCTTGTGCAGTTGCAGGGTGACAGGATGAAGGGCGAGAACACGGTTGAAGTAGGATTATTTAGCTGGATCGAATGGTAAGCTAGTTGGAATCTGGGTGCACACACCACAAATGGCATGATGACTTGCATTTGAATTATTTTTGCATATATAGAAGAACGTAATTTCATGACTTGAATTGTTTTAGTGTTTGAAAATGAATGGATTGCAGACTAAATTGTTTGCTCAAACTCTATGTTTTGAAGAAAATGAATGAAAGTATTGAAAAGAATGATTAAAAAGGATAAAAAATTTCATTATGTGAAAATTAAGTGAAAATAAATTCTTTTAGTTTGTTTATATGGATGCTCAAGATGAAATTAAAGTTCCTTAATTTTTTTTAAAAATGACATATGGAACTTATAAATTCTTCCAAACAATCCATTTATACAAGAATGCATATATATATATATATACATATATGTAAAGAAATGTGAATACATACACATATATATACATATATTTGAAAACAAGAATGAACATATAAATACCTATAGATATATGTATATATGAACATATATAAATACATATTCATATTCTAATCAAAATTTAAATCGATAACCGATAGGATTCTAATACCAGACTATTGGAAATCGAATAAGATTATGGAGAATGTGGTCTACCATGAAATTAATAGCAATATTCAAAAAAGTAGTGGCCAGTGGTAAAGGAATAATGCCTTCGCCATAGACAAACAAAAAAAATATGTTGTTTCCATTTTGAATACATAGGCTGAGGGTGAAAAAGCACACTGAAGAAGTTTGTTTGTTGGAAGGAAAAATCATAGAAAAAGTTGATGGGTGAGGGAAAAGTCAAAAGACAGACTCACAAAAAGCTCGATTTATGAGGTAATCTAATCACTTAAGAAAATAAACTTGATATTCCTCTATCATTTTCCTCATTGTCGAATGGTATTCTTCCATTTTTTTTATAAGTCGATTGCATCATTTAAAATATAAAATGCATTCTTGATGAATAAGCATAGCTTCCAACTGAATGGTATGGCATTGACCATTGTTTGGGTCACTCAGCCTATGATTGTCTTGTATGAGCTTTATGTATAAGCCTTGCGGCTAGCTTCTTGAGCTAAGCTGAGCCTTAGAGTTATTAAGTTATGACTATTCCTTAAGGTCGCACTCTCGTGCAAGCCATTTGATGGCTAATCAGAATCTCTATTCTATTACACTATATTTTATGATGAATAAACATTATTGAGGGTCGATCAATGATCCCTTGAAAAATGGGTATCAACCTTGTGTTTTGTTTTTAAATTTTTTGGTCCACCTTATAGGTTGGGCCGATAAACAAGAGCTAAATCAAAAGCTTGAATTGTAGTGTATGTATACAATGCCCCCACCTCCTAGTGGGAAGGGTGGTGAAATATTTGGTTAAATCAAAAAAACCAACTAGGGTTTGATCTATAAGATCAAAGGGCTATTCCCTTGTAACTAAGAAGCATGCATGTCAAATCTGGAGAGAAACCAACTTGTTTTAAAGGTCAAATATGTGTATGTTATTGTTGCTAAGAAGGAAATACACCATATCAATGTGAATGGTTGATTTAGAGTGGTTATTCTTTTGAGACAGTATTGTGTTGATGTAAACAATGGTTATTCTTTTGCAAATGACTCTGTTTTGTTAAAAGTTATCTTTGTAGTTGAAAGTAGCATTGCTTAATAAATTGTTTAGTCAAAAACAACTTGCTTTATAACTGTTTAGTAGGAAACAATGCTTTTTTTTGTGTAAACAATGAATGCACATATGTGAACAACTTGATTATAATTGTTTAGTAGGAAACAATACTTGTTTTGTATAAACAATGAATGTACATATGCGAACAACTTGCTTATATCTGTTTAGTAGGAAACAATGCTTGTTCTGTATAAACAATGAATGCACATGTGTAAATAGTTTTCTTCGTAACTGTTTAGTAGGAAACAATAATTTTTCTACTTAAACAAAAAATGTTCAGATGCAAACAACTTGTTTTATGACTGTTTAGTAGGAAACAATACTCATTTTGTTTAAACAATGAATGTTCTTATGTAAACAGGAATGTTAGAGTATCACAGTTATGAGAATGCAATAATAGTATGTGTGAAACTGTTAGCATAGACTTGTTCTGATTTTTTATTTTTGACAAGAAACGTCAAATGGAATACTATTTTAAGGTTACAATCTAAATTATTGATTATTTCAGAATGTATGCACAAATCTAAAACTTAAGTAGGCACACATATGTGTGTGCACATAGGCTTCATCTATGTACATACACATACTTGTGACATACCTTCTCTTGTTCTTAGTTCATTCTTTTTAAATGGAAAATGCTTATAATGAAAAGTATTTAGTAGTCATAAGAATGATATGACTAATTGTGGAATTACTTTGTGAATCATAAATCTGATTTCTATTTAGAGAGTAAATTGGTAATTGGATTCTTCTTTTGAAGACATTTGTGAAAGAATATTTAATACTTGAATAGAACAGTGATATCTTAACTGACTAGAGCACCTTAGGGTAGATACTGTTAGAGGGTACATAGCTGTTATATGATGTATAGTAGAAAGTTACCTTCCAGGATGAGTGCCAAAATGGAGTTAAGAGATTATAGGTTTGCTTTACCAAAACCTATTGATTTTTATTGTTGCAACGCATTTATTATGCTTGGCCAAGAAATATAGTTCATTATGTATGTATGAACTCTGTGATTTCACTCTCTACTATTTCTAACATAGATCTTGCACTTTCTTTTCTAACTTGTAAATAGAAATGGCATGTTGATGTATGGGCATGCACTAGATTCCACCTTGTAGATTGTTCTCTTACTAAACTTTCCATGTAGGGTTGGACATTCTTCAAGTCGGAAGAATACCAGGGAAGCGTAAGATTTGTGGTTGGGCAGTAAAGTGCTTCAACCATATTCTCATCCACTAGTGGAGGTGAGTGTTAAAGAAGAACCTTGGTTGTTCACAAGATTGTTATAGTATATGATGTAAATTGATGTAATGAATTCATGTACTTGATGGAAAATATACAATGTAATGACTTTGAGGCCTTAGGAGCTAAGTCAAACCTGATATTGTAATTTGACTTTTGAAGTGAATATATGAATCTTTGACTCATTTTAAATGGACATGTGTAGCTATGATTGACTTTAGCCACTAGTTATGTCTTTTTAATTTGGAGTATATTCATGTGTCGTTTACAATAATATTAATTAAGTAATAATTTTGAATGGGTTATTACAAGAAGTCGAACAACTAAGACTCAAAAAAGATATTATGGAATAATAGGACACCTTTCCACAGAGACCTAACATATAGTGTACATATTGTGCTCGAGAAGGTCACTCATGAAATGAATTTCCAAAAGAAATAGGAGAAAATAAGCTGTATGCATTAAGGGTAGACCAAAGAAAAATACTTAAAAAACTAACACTACTGTATTTGACTCCAAATTCCGACAAATGTTTGTTGACATTTTGACAAACTATTGTCGAAATACCGAAGAAACACTCATATAAATTTCATCGCTATATTTTCATCGCTTACACGACCAAATTTTATATGTCGAAACCATGACCCAACATTGTCGATCATCACCATGAAAAATGGAATTGGTGTTCGTCAGAAAATTGACACAAACTTCATCGCAATTTCGACAAACAATCACCAAACATTCGTTGCACAATCACCAAATGTTCATCGCATGTATAGCAACTTCGTCAGAGGTTTTAGTGGTTCATCGGTTTAGGTGCGTCAAAATTGTGACGAAAATATCGTCGCATGTATAGAAACTTCGTTGAAGGTTTTATTGTGTCGTCGGTTTAGGTTCGTTGAAATTGAGATGAAACTTGCAATTTTAAAAAAAAAAAATCGTTCAAATGTATGCTATTACATACATTTGAAGGAATTTTATTATTGGTGTGGGTGAGTTTTCTAATTGGAGCCTTGTGGCTATGTTCATTTTAAAGAACCATGATTGTTGTCACAAATCTATTCCTTTGAAGCCCATACATCTTTTTATAACTATTTTTTCAAGTGCTATATATATTTCAACACCCTACCACTCCTTGCTATTGTCCCCCCGCCGTCCCCCCACCACAATTATGTATGTTCTAATGGTCATTTCTTAGGTTACTTAAAGCTATCATTTTCCATAACACTGTATGTGAGAGATTATAAAATAGAAAATTGGAAAAATGAAAGCTTACCTTGTGCTCCAAATGACCCAGATAGGAAAATAAATGATGTGTAAGACAAGCCACGAAATGACAAAAATGATGAAAGTAATACTTGGGAGAAAATCACAGCCAATGTATTTGAGGATCTTGCTGAACTCCATTACCACATCGCTAGCATCATGTATGGCTAGAACCACACAACCAACTCGTGCAAACCTGTGTTGTGATCAACATATATATGAACAACTATAGAAAAACTTAAATCATCTGCAATCAAGACAGACACAAGAGATGTGTGCATTCTGTACGAAATTACTAAGTTGAAGTCTTTAATTTCTTACACTATTACTAAGTTTAAAGTCTCTATAAACATCACAACATATATATGAACAACTATAGAAAAACTTAAATCATCTACAATCAAGATAGACACAAGAGATGTGAGCATTTTGTATGAAATTACTAAGTTGAAGTCTTTAATGTCTTACACTATTACTAAGTTTAAAGTCTCTATAAACATCACATCTAAATTCTACCTATGGTACTCAAGAGGAGCTCAAGCATTGCATAGAGGAAATGCACAATCATGACCTTCTGGTTTTTTTTTAAGGGAAAACTCTTTGTTCTCAATTGAATTTTTCAATTACATATTGTCTCTACCTTGGGAAATTATAAAATTATATTTAGTTCATGATGATGTCTATATTCAGTAAATTATAAAGAAAATTCAACACTAAAAAACCAATAGATACGATTATGAAGTAAGAAGACAAATCTTGATTACCTTACACCTCTGAACCATATAATCAAAGTATTGTCTTTCCTGCCCCTGTAAAGCTTCAAACTTATCAACTGAATCAATGTCAACCTTATGCTTTGTCTTTGGATTTGGTGGCTCAAAAGGACATGTCAAGATAGCTATCTTTGCATCCTCAATTCTTTTAGGCATTTGCAGATGACTCATATGTTCCTCTATGCAACTGCTATTAATTATTTGAAACTAATATAGAAAAAAAGGTGATAATTTTCTTGTTGTCTTCACAATTTCATTTAACTTGCTTAATATCCTAGTAAGAAAACAATGAAGGAGGGTACTTTGTGTTATGGAGACAAGATAGCACCTGTATCTAATAACAAAAATGGCAAGATGAAGAGTAGAAATGCATATGAAAGTTGTCCTGACATAGAATTTTTTTGAAGAAACCCAATCTTGTGAAAGATCTTTTCTTTTGATGTGGGCTATGAAGAATTCAATGGCAAATGTTGGACAAAGTTCTGCATGCAAGTCCCATTGTTACACCGAAGTTCACAAAAAACATCCATAACAAGAGTAGAGTACACTGTTCACCTACCTAAGTATAGAGTGCCTATGACATCATTGCTTGCTTAGCGCTGGTCAACAAATACAACACACATAACATGACCATGTAGAAGAATATGGTCTTCATAGCTCGAGAATCAAGTAAGATAACATTTTGTAAAGAAAAAAACTTATTAAGAGCTATCAACATGGTGCTTTGTTTTGATTCAAATGCTTCCTGCAATTAAAAGTAAATGGTTTTTAAAGGGGAGATCCAAATTTAAATCCTGGGAGACATTATAAAATTTTGAAACTAAATGAAATATCACATACAATAGTTGAAACCAAATTCAGGTTTCCAATGATTTTGATGAAGATATAGCACTCTGTCATGGCATCTTGAAATAGAGGTTGTCCTAATAACTTACTAAATAGGAAATAAAATTACTTACATCACCTTAAAAACTTATAAGAAAAAAGAGAAGAAATGGAACCTGAGTATTGCAGAGGAACTATGTGCAAGGCGCTTGTGAGTTTGCTGAAGTTTCTCTTGGTATAAACTGAATTCAATTTGTTGTTGTCGAGCACTATCAACAAGTTGTTTTAATGATACCCTAGAATTTCAATTATGAAAATGTATCAAGTCAATTTTGATTGATACAAAAAATAAATTAATTCTCACAATGTATAATATACAAATCAAGTAACATTGTCTTTTGTTTACTACCGACACACTATGATTGAATTCATTATTGTTTACACCATATGAAAGATTTATTTTAAATCAACATAATTCTTCACTTGTAATATTATGCCACTATTCTTTAATAGAAACAAACAACAAAAGAAAAGAAATCCACTTGCTTTCTTTGAATGCTTTAGGTTGATGTTGAGTGAGAGTATCAAGACCTTGAAATGTAAGACTTTGTCCACTCAGTAATTGTTTTTGTTGATCTAATGAGAGAGTCACTACATTTCCAATGTCATCTGCTTTACTTTGAAGGCTATCTAATTGGGAGGACATAGTACCAGCCACTTTAGTTATTTCCATTTGGGTTTGTTGTGTTAATTTTGAAGAAACCCTATGCCTTCCCCTAAGCTTGTGTAGGAATTTTCAAGATTAGCCATGATATAATCCTTGGTTTTCTGCATATATAACTATTGCTCTTGTAACTTGGATTGAGTATCAGTTATGTGATGAGATTGCTCCAAAATGGCATTGGACTTCTCTAAGACATTTGTGATTTTATCTTCTACAGTTTTTGATTTCTCTACTAGCACCACTACCTAGGACTCGATAGTGATGAGTGAATCATAGATTTGAACAAAAGACAGTAACAAAGTATCTAACTATTCTTCTATTTTACCTAGTTTTTCCACCACCCAATGAGTAGATGACTTCAACTCATTCACAACCCTTTCTATATCTCTCTTAAATGCATGGCTCCTGCAAATAACAACTCAATTTGTTAGAAACAAAAATGGAAACATACAAATTTGATTGATTATAAATTCTTCACCTATCTAGATATACCAAGATTGTTTCAACTACATAAAAAATTTGCAAGTTACATCAAGTACAATAGGAGTATCCTCTATGCAAATTGGCATTTGGACTTGTATGATGGAATTTGTTCACAAGCATTTTGCTGATGCATTTTTCTTAAACAAAATTGCTATGAAAAAAACAAGTATTTTCTTTGGACATATATATATATATATATATATATATATGGCTTCAGGTAAATTCACCACCAACAAATTCACCTCTAACAATTCATTGCCATGAAAAATTCATCTCATGGAAAATTCGCCACCAGCAATATGATATGAACTATTGGTGGTGAATTTTCCACGAGATGAATTTGTCATGAGGATGAATTGTTGTAGGTGAATTTGTTGACAATGAATTGTTGGTGATGAATTTACCTGAAGCGATATATATATATATATACTAGAAATACAAAGGGAAATACATCTATTAGTGTAGTTTATCATGCTTATGTAGTTTGAGTGCAGTGGAATCCCTACACATTAGAATTTTAGCTTAAAGAAAATCCTAATATATGGAACTCTTCCTCATAAACAAAGGGTGAGATATAATTGCATCGAAGGTTACTCAGACTGAATTGATCTTTAAGTTGTTATCATCACTAAAAATGCATAGATCCTGATTCTTGATCTTGTTAGCATTCTTAAGATAGCATTGATTCAGAGCCTAGTAGCATCAATGGAGGAAAACCGCATTCAACATGGATCATAAATTCTGGTATCATTGTGATGCAGAAAAAGAAAACTACAATTTCATTTGATTTCTAATTTGTGACTTTTGAACTCTTAGTACCATAATAGGAACTTGAGAAGACCATATCACAGAAAAAGGGTAAATACTGATTTTAAGAGCATGTCACAGCAAAAGGGTAATACCAACATATCATGGTAAAAGGGTAATTTGAAGAGCATATCAAGCCAAAAGAGTAATAACAATTTTATAATTCCAAGTAAATGATGCTTGTTATAGAATAAATAGTTTTGTATGACTCACATAGATTATACACTTATGTCAGGATGAAGTTGGAAATAGTTGGGAAACTAAGAGAGTTCCCTATAGGTCATCTAGGACATGTATGTATTTTCACACGATAAGTTAAAGCACATACTGTGGGAGTGAAAATTCACCAAATCTAAAACATATTTTATAGTAGACCGATTAATTCAAGGTCACCTATATTATGATCCCTTGTTTGTGGGTCCATTTCTCTATAACCCAAGATGCTACTACTTCTTGGTTGTTTGAAAAAACCTCCCTGTCTTACCCAAGAGGAGATTTTGAGTGTGGCTATGCACCTATGCATTAGAGTTGTAACAACCACTTGGGTTTTGACTAAGGATTTTCACTATGCCACATGAAATGTTAGCATGGGAAGGCAACAAAACAGTGATATGCATAATAAGAGCAATTGGGTAGGGAGGCAAAGAGTACTCAATTGCAAATGATGACATTGCTATGGAAAACATGAGATAGGGTATTCTACTTAAGGGGTGTATGTACTCAATTATTGGAAAAGCTAGATTGTTGTTTATAGTCTTACATATTAAGTGTATAGGCCGTGTATAGAATAAGGTCACCCTTTATGTTCCTCTATGCAACTACTATTAATTATTTGAAACTAATGTAGAAAAAAGGTGATAATTGTCTTGTTGTCTTCATGATTTCATTTAACTTGCTTAATTACATGAGTGCGAAAAGGCCTAAGATGGAAATCCAGAAAGGGGCAGTTAGAGTCAAGAAGATGAAATAGAAGAATCAACAAAAGCCCAATGCAACCACGACTCCATAGCCTTGCTAATAGAAATTTTTATCTACTGTCCAGAATCTCTCAGTGATCTCTACCTTGATGAGTCATTGAATAGGAAATTTCTCTTGAGGTGTATGATTGTAAAAGACTACATTCACTACTACAAAAAAGGTTAATGCATCAACATTGGCAAGTCATGCAGTAATTAAGTTTCAACCAAAAAGGAACAACTAAATTCCCTCTTTTGGCAGGAAAATTCAATCAATACAAAAAATGTTCAATCCATGCATGCATATTATTCTTGTCTCTAGTTCAATGGAAAATGGTTTAGTAACTAGATGGCATACATTGTTGCAGTGATGGTTACCAAAAAAAATATATATATCGAGGGTTTTTGAATAGAGCAGCAACACGACATAATCAAGGCCCCCTGATGAAATCATAAAAAAGAATATTATGTGAATATTTTGTGGGTAACGTGGAGTCTTGACAAATGTTAATGATCATAAGGATAGTGACCTTGCAATCTTGTAAAACAGATTTCTTTTACAACGATCCCTTAGAATTTAATGCTTTTCAATGTAATGTTCTTCATTGCTTGTAAAGGGCCATGCAACTATTTTTGTAAGTACATAGTGGCATCCACGAATGTGTTTTGAGTCCTATTATAATCCATGTTGGGAATGATCAAAGATAATGAGCATACAAGAGGTTGTAAGTCTATTTTTTGATAGTAAGTTCCCTACTAATCATGAGTATTGTTCCTTTGAGAATATGTTGTTCCTTTGTTCAAGCCTTGTATCCATGGATGTAACACAAATTGGTCCTTGATGTGTGTTAATCCTTGAATTTCCATATGAGACATTGTGCCTACAAGGGAAATTAGGTGAGTTTTTTGATTGGAGCCTCTTCCTTCATATCCTTTTCAAGTTGCAATCAACATTTTCATTGATTTTTGTCCTTCCAAATCATACCTTTACAAGAATTAGTAAGATTCAACCAATATGCAACCAAGATAAGTAGTGACCTTACACAATTTCTTGAAGGAATCTGTCTGACGTGAGATCCATCCATGGATAGCTTTCGCTGCAAAAGCTATCATCTAGGGTAACATATGAGATGTGTTAAAAAGTAAAATAAGTACAAAGGGTAACATATTGAAGCAAAGAGAACTAATGAAAATCGCATAAGCTCAAAAGTGCAACATAATGAAATATTGAAAAGTGCATTACTTTATTGAGCTTCTCTTTGTTTTGAGAATAGTTTAATATTCTCTACTTAATAGGGCCAACCACGTGAAGGTGGAAGCTCATTTCCCCCCTCCCCCCCTTCACATCACTCTCTATTCCCCATACCCGATCATATAACATTAATCATTCATTCATCCATTAATAACATATAACATTCATTCAATAACATATAACATTCATTCATTAACATATTCACATTCATTCATTAACATATAACATTCATTCTTTCAGTTTTTACATATTATCAAAAATATGGTTTTCAAAAATATTAGTTTTTAACATTCATTAACATATTATAAAAAATATGGTTGTCATAATATGATTACAATCACTTTTTTTTGTTTCTTTTTTGAAGCTAAAAAAATATGAAGTGGAGTATCATTTTCTAAATCATCTATCTCCCCTTCAGTTGTTCTGCCCTCTGCTCATGATCTTAATGTACACCTAGTCGTGTACTCACGACGTGGAGGCCGCTGCAAGGGGGGGTCTGCTGCAATAACAAAGAAATGTTAAATTGATATGTTTTATTATTATTGTTACAAGTATTTCATTAATTAAAAGAACATTAGAGAGGTGCTCTTTACCTAATGGGGACACATCATGTTCTTGATCTTGTCTTATAACCTCATGCTCAACATGCTAAACACCCTCTAAAACCTAATTTGGAGTTGAAACATGAAAGGTTACATTAATTAATACACCAATTATAATTAAATATGTTTAAAAGAACATTAGGGTGGTACTCTTTACCTGATGGGGCCACATCATGTTCTTGATCTTGTCTATCCTGATCATGCTCAACATGTTGATCACACTCTACATTATCTAAAGTTGAAACACGAAAGGTTACATTAATTAATACACCAATTGCAATTAAAGATGTTTAATTGTATTAATCCATAACACATTTTGTATAGAATATGAATACATCCAGTACCAGGATGCACATGGCCATGACCTTCAGCTGCAGGTTGTGCTCCACCCTAACCAGGTTGCATTCCAATGTCATGTGTAGTATTATCATTGCTTGCTTGTTTAAAACAAATAGGCACATAATTACTTTATGGTGGAAATTAATATTGAATGGATTGCACAAGTATTCAATTTTAAATAAACTTCATTGAGTTTATTTACCTATGTGTCGGATGCAGTGGAAGCTTGTGTTTTCCCAGTCAAGAGTCTTAGGCTTTCAACCACGACTCCATAGCCTTGCTGGAAGGAAATCTTCAGGTCCTCTTCTGTGGGCACTCTGTTGAATTCAGAGCCCTACATTTTTTCATAAGATCATGAATTTTGATTCTATGGTGTGATAAAACCAAAATTGTTTGCAATTTATCATTTGAATGCAATATTTCATTTATTGATACTTACAATTCATGTGGCTAATTTCATATAACCACCAGAGCCAAGTTTGTGTTGCCCATGTTTTTCTACTCTTTCCTTTGTTTCCTTCGATGTGTCGAGCAACCTATGAAAAGTTTGAAATACGTTAGATTATGTAAAAAGAAAGATTAATCAGTATATAATTACATTATTGATAGTATCACATACCTTCCTTGGCCCGGTGGTGTCTTTCCTTTTTTCTTTTCAGCCTTCTCCTTTCCATCCGACACTAGGTCCTTCCACTCCCTCTCTGGAATCATGGGGGGACGCTTGTACTTTTTTTCTTCTCTATATGTGACCTATATTGGTCCCTCACATACTTTAGATAGGTACCAACTTTCTTAAGGACCTTGGTTCGGTTGAATGTGTTGTTACTGAACAACAAAACTAAACAGTTAATGAGCTCATCTTTTAAATCTTGATTTTGGGCATTCCACCATGGCCCAAAGATCTCCAATGTAATATCATTTAGATGTTTATAAAAAACATCATTTCTTGCAAAAAGATCATGGGATCATTAGTCTAAAAAGAGTGATCAATAAGTAAATTTCAATTGGATTATATATAATAATAATTAAAACATTTTAAAGTACCTAGGACCTTCTTTAACTTTATGGGAATGAAATCCTAGGTCACCACAAATGTCACCGAAAATGTTCCCGTACTAGTAATACGAGAAGATCCAGGAAATGCTGCTAAAACGTCACCAGTACTAGTGGCCTTTGCATCCCCAGGTACATGTCTTGACACATGTTCTGGCATACAGTGTTCCCTGCCAGAGGGTGCACTACCCAATGTTTGCATGCTATGTGTTGTCGACATTTCATTCGACAATATAGGCACGAATGATGGTGTCGGATGATGTGATGTATGCAGGAAGATTGGGATCAACACTTGTACCAACCCCTACTCCCTGGGTAGCACCTGTAGTACCTTGATCATGGCCAGCAACATCATGAGGACGCAACAAATCCTGTAAAAACAACACATATTTTAGTTCATGACATAAAAGAGTACAAAATATAAAACCATGAATGAACTTATGTTATAATTAAAGATCTCATGACAACTTACTTGCAAGTTCTATGCTCTCTTAGTCAATATTTTAACCCTTTCTCTTATCCCATCTGTTTGAGGCACTATGAATAACAACTTAAGGATTTCTTCATTGCATTTTTTTGGGTCTTCCTTATCATATCCAGAGGGTTTGTAGAATATGCGATGCCATCATCACATAATAGTGACTACACCTCCCTATGGATGCTCTCCTCTACTGCTGGTGCCTTTCCCCGATCAACTGACTGTGACAAAAATATTAAAAACATTATCGAAATTAACCCAATAAACTTATGAAAAAAACATAATAATAAAAGATTTTGCTCGTATCTAATTTGTACAATTACATTGAGGTAAACCTGTTAGGTAGAAGTTCCTGAAGATGCATCACAATTTGTGCTCTGGGATGGAGCCTTCCCCAGTATGATCAATGTCCCACTATGAAAAAAATTAAATATAAACAAACATTACCGAAATGAAACCAATAGACTTACGAAAAAAATAAAATAATAAAATGGTATATTAGAGTCATTAATTGGAGGTTGGGTAAAATGGTATATAGTACGTACCACCCCCATAGTAATTGTGTTTGTATCTATGTGATTCAAATTGTAATCGATTAGCAACTCTCCCCCTGCAGTTATTGCTTTTATCACACACACAAATACACAGTTTCCATCACGCACCTCAAATATGCAATTGTGTTGCTTATTTGTTGACCCAGGTAGTGTACTATTTATAAACCCTGCAATATTAACTAATGCTTTTGGCCTTCCGTCAATGTACATAGCTACTCCTTTATTTTGATCCTTATCTTTTAGCTATATATAATTTTTCGACAGTGCATACCTATGCATACTTCGTGTATATCGAACCAGCTGCATACAATCTTTGTAACTATAACAGGGTCTGACATACTCCATCAATTCAGTAACTTTTTCATAACAGACCTTTATGTTGTCCATGCAAAATAGGCCCAAACCATGTAATGACGATGGTGCTATGCGATATATCCTCTCGTTGACACAAATATCAGTGTTTATTAGAGGAAGTTCCTTGGGTACCCATTGTTTCTGTAGATGTTTGTACCTCAAGGGCACCTCGATGTCACCTATGCTCTCATCATCATAAGAACATGACCCCCCTTCAATAAGAAAAAATTCCATGCATTTACAAAATTTTCTTCTAATCTTTTGTCCTCTAGTTGATCTCCCTCTTTTAGACCTACTACATGTCTTGCTTTCCTCTTCTCTTCCTAAATTTCCCTTGCTCAAGGAAGACAAATCTAACAAATACCTATTTGGTGGTACCTGCACTCCATTGAGTGAGAGAGATAGTTACCAAAAATTCCTTGAGGTTTTTCATGGTCCATCAAGACGTGGGTGAGCATAAATATAAGGTGACAAAGAGCATCTACAAGAGATCATGGACTTAGTAGAGGTTTCTCGGAAGATGGACTTAGTTTTCCACACCCTTTAGCTTGGCCAGTTATTTTTCATGGACTTTGATTTGATTTCAAAAGGCATTGATAAAGCTAAGACGTATGTCATCTTATGTTGTCTTGTGAGAAGAGAATCTTCTTAGGGGGGGTCTATGGTGTAAGAGAACCAAGAGTGCTTTGAGGCCACCATGACCATTTTGGGTCAATATTTGTAATAAGGCCATGACGAGGCCATTTTTTTCTTTTCATGAGTAAATAAGGTCATTCCATGTATTGGATCAAAGTTGTAAGGCCATTGTGCCATTTTTTGTCATCTCTAGGCCAACTAGGTCCTGAATAGGTCAACACTGGTCAACCCCTCTAGAGGTGGACAAAGGTGATGAAATTGATGTAATTCATGGTTTTATGTCATATTTAGCATGTTTGAGGAGTCCTAGGTTGATAGGAGATCATTTGGTTGAAAATTGCAAAAGTTGTCAAAATTGCTCAAAAGTTGCTATGAGCAACTTTGCAATTTTGGTGCAAAAAGTTGCTATGAGCACCTGAAAAACCTCCTCATACTTGACAGTTCTCTATTTAATTGTGTGTGTTCAAGACACCTTTATAATGATAGAGACTCCATAAACAATCATTCACATGTATTTCAACTTGTTGGATAAAAAACTAAGCAAAACCTGTGAAGCTTATCTATCTTTTTGTGCTACGTGCCATATTCCTCTAATCATGGATGCAGTTTAACCCAACAAAGGAACTACTTTCACGCTAAGCATGACAACTCTTTCAACAAAAACTCTAAACTTACTCATGCATCATGGATAACTCCTTTTAGGAATTTCAAAAAAGAAAAATTTGTGTTTTCCTTCTAATATGGGATAAAGCCTTAATTCTTTGCTTTTGGATTTCCAAGGTCATATTTTGCAAATATCTTTTTTCCTCTATTAACCATGAATTTAGACCAATCATGACCCCAAAACCCCCTAAAAATTGGAAAATAACCTAATGAGTTGCTTGAAGGCTATTTTGAAACGAATGGGGAAAAATAGGCTAACAGGTAGCAATATTAGATGAGGGGGGGAAGATTATTTTGTCATACCAATTTGAATAATATATTAATAACTATGTGATAAAAGGAAGCTTACAAATAATCATAAGGTATATGTTTCAATGCCAGAGTGCAACTTTCTACAAAGTAAGAGAGGTTTGTTGCTATCTGTGCGAAGCACTGACTTATCATAGATAGTTTCAAGTTTAGATGATATGAAGGTGATTCTTTTGAAACTAAAATTAGATAGATGAATAAAAGGCTTTCAGCATAGGAGATTAAAAACCTAAAAATTCTTCCAGATTGTTGCAAAGAGGTGTCATTTTTGGGGTTTTGATGGCATCTATATAATGAAGCTACACATCTATCAAAAGTTGCAAACTTGTGTGCTCACAAATATAAAGGATGCAATAAAGAAAGCTACTTTACATTTGAATCTCCAAAATCCTTGTAAATTGACTAGGATAGATTTCATGATTTCATGCCTAGCACAATCCATTCCAATTTATGCCCTTGGTTGTCTAAAACCTCATTTGTGTCTTGCAAGGGTCTAGAACATTTCATGGAAAAATTTTCTAATCTCTCTTCAATGCAGTGCATCTAGAATACCTAGTTCAGCCAATAAATCAAAAAATTGAAAGCAGAATAATGATACATATGCCAAACACCATGTTGCAAATAATGAGTATAAACAGTCCAAATAGGAAAATTACTTCATAAATATGATCCAAGAATTTGTGTATCATCAAGAACTTAAAGTTTCCCAATTATCTGAATGCCAACAAATGGAATTATATTCTAAATAGTTTATCAAGTAATACCTGGTTGAAATCTCGAGTCCAGGGTACAACACTCTAAATTGTTGACATTTAGACATGTTAGAAGCAAGAGAAAATCATAGTATTATGATAGTAAACTAATTAAATGGTAAAATGAATAGAAAGAAGAATATTGTGATAGAGTACAAAAGATCAAAGAGAATAATGTAGATGTAGATGTATGTATTAACATAAACACCACATAAGTAGAGAACATAATACTATATATTGGCATTAAGAGTTGTGTTGTATGCTACCACATATGAACACCATGACATTATCTAATGTAAAAGTGTGCAAGCACCAAGGATGTGCATGGACTCCCTGTACACCAACTAATCTAAAAAGGATCTAGTTTTTGTAGTTAATGACATGTTTTTGGAACTAGAACAATTTATTTAATGTTGGAAAATGCTCAAGGTGGAATGGGTCATCCATTTGATGTCTTCAGTGTGTAATAAAATCTTCAAAAAATGAGTATTTTTCCTATTTTGACGAAATCACTAGGTTCAACAACCAGCAAAAACATAATCACCTCAACAAATTCATCATATACTGTGGCAAGTTTTCCTCAACCACAGTGAGTGCAAAATTCCCTCTCTGTTGGAAGCAACAAATTCATTACACTCATTTGTGGAGTCCAGTGACATTTCCAGTATCTCATTTTTATTCTTTCAAGCACTATATCTAACTTTCTTCAGCTTCCAGACATTTGTAATGTTATATATACACCCTTTGGGATGTACTCTAACAAGTTCTTGCCTCTGCTTCTATCATCTTAGATGGAAGTGAAAATAGTTCTTGTAAGGAATCCTTTGTTATTAGAGATTGTCATTGTAGAAGCAGCAGCAGGGGAAGTGATTGTGAGTGCTACTAAAGATAATTGGGAGTTGTCTTAGTTGTTTGAAGGCTTTGTCCATTAAGCCTAAGGGCAGTTCTTCCATTCTAATGCCATTTTGAAACACTAATTGGATGTATGCATGTATTTGTTGGATTTTTTCCCCACAAGGAGTTTCTCCAGGGTAAAAATGTCTTCAAAAAATAGTTGTTTGCTGTCATTAGATGTGTGCTCTCTTAGACTAAGAGTAAGAATTGAAATCTATTGCTAACGAGATAGTTGAGGAATATCCTTCTAGTTTACAGAACAAGTGGTATGAGAGCAAGTTCATTCCTTTTGGGAGTTGTATTGTGAGTAATTTGTAGGTTCATCCCCACAAAGAGGTGAAGTAGAAAGAAAATATTACCTTTGAACCCACAAGTGTAGATGAGTGTGGAGAAGCATAGTGAGGAAGAATTTGATGCTAAGTAAGATTCCATAAGATGGAGGCTGACATGACAAGCCTATCTCAATCGATTGATTCCGCGAAGATCTTGACAGAAGCCCTTGTAGAAAGGGTTGACAAAGGCCAGGATATGACTAATTCCAATGAAGGATAGTCTTCAAAAAGTGAAAAGAACCTTCTAAGTAGGTCATTGTTCAAAGTAGAGACTAAGATTGAGATTCGCCCATTTGAAGGAGAAATTGATGCTAACAAACCTAATCATTTGAAGGAGGTCTTTATTAACTTGTCTTTCTTTACAAACTGTTGGATATATATGAAGCATGTACTTTTCTCAATGCTCACTACCTTGAGGTAGATAGTCTTCCATCCTCTCCTACAAATAAAGGAACTAAAGCTAGAACAAAACGGTAAATTCTACAACTTCATTGTGATCATCATGGTAAGGATGGTTCTATAGAGTTTTATGTTGGAAATAACATTCTGAAAAGAACACTAAAAAGTAACACAAAATAGGTAAGAAGAATTCTATGCCCTCAATCAATGAAGATAAAGTAGTGATTAAAAAGGGTAAAGAGATTGAAGGTGATTCTAATAAGGATTCTAAGTTTTCTTGCACTACGAAAAAAGTAGGTATGTTGGCCAGAAAAAGCATAATTTAGCATTAAGATGCATGTCAATGGTGTTAAGGTTGATGCTCTTTTTTATTCATGCCCTCAAGATAGCTTGGTTGCACAAGATTTGGTGTATAAATTAGGCCTTAAAATAGTTCAAAACCAAAAATATTATAATTTGGGTTGGGTTAAATAAGGCATTGATATGCTAGTTCTTAGAATCTTAAGCAATGCAAGTCAAGATTATTGACTTCATACCTATCTTTATTGATGAAACAGTGTTTGGTGCAAGTCCATTAGATGCATTTAGTCATCTTGGGCAATCCATACTTTTATGACAGGAAATCAGTATTTTATAGGAGGGTTAACAAATATAAAATCATCAAGAATGACACAGAGCAGCCAATGCCAATCAAGTTTATCCATGTTAAAGTGACAAACTTTCTCACCACACAAAAAAAAGAAAACAAAGGTGTACCAAATATTTGCTTGTGCTTGTATTGTGGTGCAAGACAAGGTGGCATGTGTCACACTAACTCATTTGACTACAAAATACGACAAAAATTTCTGACAAAAGATGTACAATTAGATGAATTGTCAGGTACATGTGCACTTTTCAAATTTTTTAAAAAATTTGTGCCCGACGTTTGTCAAAATTTTGATGATCAGTGATTTTTGTCGCTTTTTCAACAATTTATCTATACTTTCGACAATCTATGGGTTTTTGGATGATACACTTGAGTGTGACTTTAAGTCCTTCAAATTAGTTATGTTCGTCATCCAATGGTACATGCTACGATTGAATGAAAATGATCCTGAGAGAACTGTTATTGCACATGATAATGGATTTACCATGGTTAATACAAGGTCGATCGAGTGAGCTGGAAATGAGCCCTATGTTCTTCCAAGCCAATGTGAGCAGGTATTTTACTCAGAGGTTCCAGGAAAACCAGGTTGGTCATTTGTTGTTAGACATGATCCAAGAGGAAGGCCGGTAAAGTATAATGTGGTGGAAGAAGAAGATACCGAAGAACTAGAAGATGATGTAGATGATGATCAGGATCAACAGCTAGTTGATGATGTGCCTAACGAAGATGTCGAAGAAGAGGAACAACTAGATCATGATGATGTAGGAGTTAGTGTTCATGAAGATGATAAATGTGTGGATGATGAAATTATCAAAACTGATATCAATGACAACGATGATGATATGACCAATCCTTACAATGTCGAATCTGGATCGAATGATACAAACAAAGAGTTGGATGAAGAAGAAGATCAATGCCATTGAAACGTATGAGTTATGCGATTATATTATCTATTTGATATTGATTTCTTGATAGAATTATATTTGACTTATATGGTTACATAATTAATTCATGATGTTTTTAATTTTTATGCCATTACATAATTAATTTATGATGTAATTTTTAGTGTTGTTAATTCATGATGTTACAACTATTTTCTATAAGTTATTATTAGATGATCACATTGGATTCCTTTAATTTTTTATATTTGAAGATACATAACTAATTACAAGGATAATATAAAGAAGATATATCTATATATATATATATCATTTATGAGTTTCTAAAATATTTTACTTCCATGTCAACCACTTTCTTTACTTCAATTGAGAAACATAATACCTCTATAATCTTGCATTTATCAAGTGTCAATAAAATAAAATTCAAGTACTTAGCTATCAATTTTCTCTTGATTGATCTAGTAATAATATACTAGCCAACTAATACTCATCCAATGATATCATCTTGCATTGATTTGTGTTACTTGACCATCACATAATTGAACCAAGTACCACTTTAGAAATACCACATACATAGTCTTCTCTTTCTACAAACCCCCCATTGTATTCATAAGGGTTTTATTGTAGGTCTCATCAAATACTATTCCCTAATCATGTAACAAGTAGATAAGTCATCTTTACTAAGGTCAAACAAGGTTGTTTTATCACAAAATACAATAGTTTTTAGATTTAAGTGTTAGATTTCTATTTTGATTATAAGGTTTATCTTGTAGTTTTAAGGTATGAATTTAAGGTTCTTACAATGACTTTTCAACCAATGGTATTATTCTATCCTATCTCTACCATTCTAGTTCTAAAATAAAGCATACAAATCAAACTTAACTAGCAATCACACCTTAGTGTGCAATGGGTACGCCGAAAAAGTATGGAATTTCAATTAGGATAAATTTTGGTCAATTTTTTGCATACATTTATGCAGTACATGAGGTCAATTGGTAGGACATTTAGAAAATGATGTTGTTTGCACAACAAAGGTCTCAATGGAGAAATCATAGCTTCAAATAAACTATGCATCCACTTACAGGGATCCAAACGTGATTGAAATAAAACCTCTGAATTAGGAAGATGATCAAGCTCCATTACCAACAGGCTCATGTTATGCTTGCAATAAGGAGAGAGGGAGAGATAGAGATGGAGAGGTAGCGATAGAAAGAGGGAGAGATAGAGTGGGGAAAAGTGAGAGATAGAGGGCTAAGGAGATAGAGGTAGAGAGGAAGATAGAGATAGAGATGGAGATGTAGAAGGAGAGGGATATGGAGAGGAGGATAGGAGAGAAGGATAGGGAGATATAAAGAGAGAGAGGAGAGGGATAGATAGAGATGGAAGAGATAAATATATAAAGAGGGATAGAGATCAGGGAGATAGATGGATGGATAGAGAAAGGTAGAGTGAGAGAGGAAGAGGGAGACAAATAGATACAGAGATATAGGTAGAGGGAGAGACAAATATAGAGAGAGATAGGGATAAAAAGAGGGAGATATAGTGAGGACAAGATAGAGAGATATAGAGGGAGAGGGAGATGAAGAGATAAAGAGATATAGATGGTGAGATAGAGTGATATAGAGATAGAGATATATAGAGATATAGAGAGAGGAGAGGGAGAGAGAGAGAGAGACAAAGAGATAGACAAAAAAAAAAATAGATATAAATATATAGAGATGGAGAGAGGGAGAGAGAAATAAAGGAGAGATAGAAGGGAGAATTATGGGGAGATAAGAGATAAGATGGGGAGAGAGAAAGAGAGAGATGAGAGATATGTAT
>VDFB02281492.1:784623164-784879649 GCA_007258455.2 Sequoia sempervirens
TAGATTGAGCATTAATTTTGAGATTGGTGGGCAAGTTGTGGATGATATCAGGGCACACAATTACAATGAATTCATGCAAGACACTCAATTCATCACAACTAAGGAGTTCAAATACCTTGTCCTAAAAAACAAGGGAGAAGAACTTAAACAAAGGGTATCCAATAGGAGCCTCATAGAAAAAGAGGAAAAATAAATAATTACAAAATTTGGGGACAATGTGAAGAAGGAAATGGAAGCCATGACCCCTCAAAGGGGTAGAGAATTGGTAAAAATGTAGGATTCCTTCTTCTACTAGGATGGGATATGTCATCTTCCATTGCATTTGACACCATCAAAAGATAGGGGGAGAATATCCATTTTTGAGCTCAGAGGAGCAAGATGAGACCCTTTACTTTGGGTCTAGTTTCAATCTAAGGCATGAGACCTTGGATATTTGGTATATTTTCCCACAGAACAACAAACCCAAGGTGATCAATGATCCAAATGATCTTACAAGAAATATGATAGTTAGAAAGATAAGGGATACAAGTGTTTCCCAAGTAGCCTCCCTCAGTAAATACAACCTTATTCATAGAATCAACAATAAAGAAGTTGCAAGGAGACTTGGACAAGGCCAATACCATCAACTTGAGATTGCAAGAGAAATTAAATATTTCCACATGATCGTTACCCCTACCTAATCTAGTAATCGAGGTTCAAGGATCACAAGAAAAGGAGAGCCCGACCCTTGAGATTAGGAGTTTGAAAGAAGAGATCAATCAAAGCAGAGTAGAACCTAAAGAAGCAAAGGAGGGGACAATTAAGTAAATTTTTGATTTTATTGCCAATATTTTGGGACATAAGTTGCCAAATATTTTGTGTCAAGTGGGAAAGGTAACTATAGGATTTCGAGAGATGCATATTATAGCTACACTCAAGTAGGAGTTAAGATGAGGTGTTTTTAGATTAGTTGGTCCAAGGGAGTTACATTATTCAAAATTATTGTTGAGAACTCCAATTTTGATCATAGTTTGATTGATAATATTCTTAGCAAGGAGGAATTTTTGGATGATGTTAATCATCATAATAGATATAGGAACCTCATAAACAAAGAGTTGAACGCTTTTAAGGGTTTTGAGGAGTTTCACATGCTTTAAATTTTGAATGAAGATGGGGAGACCAAGCCCTGCAAAGAGTGGAGGTCAAGTTTTGTAAATATCCTCACCCCTATGTATAGTAAAATAAATAAGAATGGAGAAGTTGATACATAGCAATTGAATCTATTTATGGATTCACTTTCCAAGTTAGAGTATAGTATGATGGACTTCTCTGATATGGTGCAACTTTTAATAGGTGATGACTATAAAACACATATGTCTAAGGTCAATCAATTTCTTCCACCTAGGATTGACACATCAACAAAACATGATGAAGACAAAGGGAGTGTTGGTGCATATTTGAGTTGCATTTCAATTTGTCTTCACCAACCACACATATAACTACTAAATGGGCAAGTCAGAGCCATTATGTCACCTATAAAGAGCAATTTTGAAGAAATCAAGCCCATCTGCTAATATAAATGCTCTAAAATATCTCCAACCACTTTTTGAGTAGTTAATCTTGGGTATGTGCAAGATCATGGGAAAAAAAAGCCCTTAAGTGGCAATGAAAATTCAGAAAAATCAGAGTTAGGCAACTTGACGTAAAAAATTGAATAAGTTATCTATATTATTTCAAAAATATGTAAGAATAGAATCTTTAGCAAATTGAATGTAGTTTCTAAAATACTAGGTTTATTTATTTATTTTAAATCTATTTGGTGAAAATTTGAAATTTCAATGTAGTAATACTTAAATTTTAGGGATAAAATAAGAAGTAGGTGTCTATCTGACCATCCTAACCACAATAAAATGATAATATTTTTTTATAAGATTTTAGATATAAGTATATGACTCATGTCCCAATCTGATGCATATATTTTTTAAATTTTTTTCTAAGTATATAATTAACTATGAATTTTTATTACAACTTTAAAAAAATATAAAAAACTTGTATGTCTTACCACCTTAACTTGGTCAAAACTTCATGAAATTCACTTTTTAAAAAAATCCTATAGTATGCAAAGCATAGAATTTGACACATGTTTCGAATTCAGAAAATGTGACACCATTTGAAAGCTATAGATGTTTTTCAATTAGCTTATCAATCACGACTTTAGTCGTAATTCAAATAGAAAATGAATAATAATTATTTATTAAATTCAAAGTAAAGCATAATTTATATTGGTGGAAAGTTGAGAATCTCTTTTAAAAACCCTTTTTGTTTCATCAATTTTGGGTAAAAAAAAGTCGTCAGCCACATACCCATCATATCACCACTTTTTGTCCCATCATGATCCTACACATACCCTCCTTTTGTATTAATATTTTTGTCCTTTGTAAATAGTGTTACCACTTGAATTTTATCTTTAGTGACTTAAGTAGTGATTGATGATTTTTGCTTGTTGCTTCCCTTGTATCTATAAAAGGGAATTTTGAGCCTCATTCTAGTATTTTGAATCCTTAGTCCTTGTAGTCTATATATAGAATCAAGTTTTGTATAGTTAAGTCTTCTAAAGTTTAGAAAAGAAATGATCTAACTTCTTTCTGTAATAGCAATAAACAACTCAATTTGTCTCATATGAATACAAGTAATATTGTTAATGTCTTCGTATTATAATGCATCACCTTTTGAATCTTAATAAAATCAAATATTTCTTGAGATTCTCATTGCATATTTGTTATGATAAATATTTAATTGATTAGCTTTTATTCAAGTGATGGATTGAAATTATTTCAATTAGATACTTGAAGATGTTGTAGTTGCAAGAGGGCTAAGAATAATATTATTGTCCATTTACTGGTTTCTTATTGTAAGGTAAGAAGATTTTATAACCCTTGAGTTAGTTATTTAGTTTGATATTTAGAAGAATTATCTCATTTCTTAACTCTGTGATGGATAAAGCACTGACCAAATTGATTCATAAAACTCAAATCTAAGTAGAATCAAATATAAAAACTAAAATTAACCTTTATTGTAATTTGTATTTTATGATCAATCCATATTATCAAAGAATACCAAGCTAATAGAGGGTTTTGAAGATGATATAGCCAATCAGGTTGATCATCTAAAAATATTAGTGTGAAGATTATCATCTATTTTGGAATCATTGTAAGCACTATTGTAATTCAAATTATGTTATACAAAGGGGAACCCACCTTGGTTTTGCAGTGTCTAAAGTGTAAAGGAGAAATAGTATAAAATATATCTCATGTTCATTGGCCACTAACCTAGGGTTCTTAAACATAGGATTTAGCTAATCTTTAGAGAAACTTGGATAATCAGTTGGAAACAACTGTTAGAATTTAGTATGTATGACATAAAATAGTTAAATAAATAAATTAGCATATTATTGTTAATTTATTAAATGTAAATAGTTAGATAAATAAATTAACATGTTATTGTTAATTTATTAAATAAATTAGTTTTGGAAGTGATATTCTCGTAATTGGTTTCATACATGAATAATGGCCTTTTAAAGGTAATACAATGTAATAGATTTTTAGTGTAATGTGAATGATTGAATTTTGATTCCAGAGCAATCTCATTTTTTCTCTCATTTCAATATGGTATCAGAGTAGGTTTCTTCTTGGACTTCTTTCTGATTTCCCTCCATTCATTTGTTTCTTCCTCACAATGGTGTTTACAATGGTACTATAGTGAAGACCATGTACAATTGCTATTGTTTTCTACCATTCTTGCATTCGTCAAAAAGTGAGCAATGTAGACCATGTGCAAAATCCTTTTGACTCCATCATTCATCTACATTCCTTCTCCTTCTCTCCATTGTATTCATTCTTTCCATATTTTAAACTTTAAACACTTCATTCCATCCATTGTAATCATCCCAAAATTTTAATTTTTTTTCCCAATCTAGTGCTTGGGAGCCGTCTTATACATCTGAAATTGTGAAGAGGTAATCACACTCTATAATCATTGATATTATTTCTGGTCAAGAAAATATTAAGGAAAGCAATTAATGTTAGACATTGATCAGGCCTGTATCCAATAAGCTAGCTATTGGTCCATTATCGAGACTTCTTATGTTGAGAGGAATGACAAAGGATTGATATTTGGATTCTATGCAATTATATTTTGGTCATGGTAAGAAGGATACCATGTCTGAACAATTACACATGCCCTAGAATTAGAGCGGGATTTAGGAATCCTATTATATGGAAGCATTCCTCTCATTGGCGCTGTTGTATATTGATCGGGTATCTAAGGAGCACGATTATATTCTAGAATAGATTGTGTAAAGGACTTAATTTGACTTCATGTAATTTCCTATAACTACCACCAACCCTCATACACGAGAAACTCATCGTTATTAAAACCTTTGTATGCTATTTGAGTGACTTGATCAGGCTCTGGCTATATTGTATCTTTCTAGTAGTTTGTTTCTTGCATTATTTCTAAACTCTATTTTTTCAGTCTCTGTGGTGGTCATATGGAAGACATGGAAGCAACATAATACATTGGGAATCATTAGCATCACCATGGCAAGTTATCTCTAGGAAGTGATTATTGAAAGTCTTCTCTTTGTTCTTTAGTGGGTTTCACCAATATTCATATTGGAAGTACATCAAATATTCTATTATATGTTGGTCGACAATTGGAGCGAATATAATAAAAGAGGATATTAGAGTGCTGCTACAAAAGGTGTAAGAGGCTCTTAGGGAACAAAAGGAAGAATATGTGTACTAATTTCTAATTTTCCTCTATGTCAGTACTAAGAGGGGGTGTTAGAATTTAGTACATGACATAAAATAGTTAAATAAATAAATTAACATTTTATTGTTAATTTATTAAATATAAATACTTAGATAAATAGATTACATGTTATTGTTAATTTATTAAATAAATTAGTTTTGGAAGTTATATTCCCGTAATTGGTTTCATATGGGAATATTGACCTTTTAAAGGCAATACAATTTAATAGATTTTTGGTGTAATGTGAATGATTGAATTTTGATTCGAGAGTAATCTCATTTTTTCTCTCTCATTTCAATAACACCAACAGGGGCAAGTATCGATCCTCCTCCATTTATCCAACACCCCACAAAGAAACAAAATCCTTCTACTCTTGAGTAGATCCACCTCCTACCTCTATTAACCATGTAAGCGACAAGTTTATGGAGTTGGATTTTGAGCTAGAAGTGGTGGAATCTAGGGTCAAAAGAGAAAAGGAGAAGGCCTTAAAGGACGTGGATAATTGTGTGAGTTTTTTAAGCTTCTATGTGTTGAGATTTTATGACTTGGCCCCTCCTATGGCCTAACAAATTTCTCTTATCTACCTACCTATTCCATCAATGGCTTCTATTGGGGTAAACCCACAAAACTAGTTTACAATTCCAGTGAGGAAGGAAAATTACAAAAAACACTCCCACGGAATTTTTTTTGGTTTTTTGGGGTTCAAACAAGCATTTGGTTCGAGCAAACCCAAAGGGGGTTAGGTAGAACCCCCCTTCAAGTGAACACATTAAATGTTGGGCCCCACATTTCCCGAGAAAAAAGCAAAAAAAAACTTTATGGAAAGGGTGTTTGCTTGAACCCCCCTTTTCCCCCTCCCCTAACACCAAAAATCTCCAGAATTTTTCCCTTCGAAGCTCGAGTTGAGGATGAAAATGGAGGAGACTTCATAGATCCAATTGGATAATGGTATTCCTTGGAACGAGCTATCCAATGAATATAAGTTTAATATGTTTTGGTTTTATTATGTATTTAATTTTTTAGTTTGATTAAACATAAGTTTTTTAGCAAAAATCAAGCTTTCTGTTCTACACATGTGGAAAAATAGTAGATTATCAATTTTTTTTTTTTAAATATTAGTGTACTAGATATCGATGTCCTTGATCCAAAAAAAAAAATTGAATTTATACATACAAAAAGTTATGTTTAGTAGTCTACCTATGTCTGAATTGTAATTGGTTTGACTTTGAAACTGATTAAGGAAAAAAAACAATTAAATGTTATGAAACTAATTCCATGCACTAGATATTGTAGTTACAAATCTAAATTAAAAAAATAGAATTTTATCCTTCATGGGAAAAAAAGTACATTGTATACGGTGAGCATCACTCCTTAAAAATGGTGTTTATTGAAAAAAAAAACTAGTTTTTGAAGGAGATGGAAAAAGAAGTGCAATCTGTTTTCAAAATTTTTGAAAATAAATAAATTAGAATCTACAGACAAAATGTCACAAATCACTAATTTGCATCATCTTCAAATTCCTCACGGTTTAGCCGCTATAGGTGCCCAAAAGTGAAGATTTAGTTAGAAAAAATCAGTTCAATGTCCAGTTTGGCCAAAAATTGTAAACCGGTATTGTGGGATCACCCATTGTCAACCTCTTAGTAGAAAAAACATATGGTATGTAGAAAGAGATCTAAGTTCACATAATATACTAAAGTGATTTTTCCTATAAATCAATAGGATGAAGTTAAGACTCTCCCCTTAAGCAAGAAACATGGTGGTGAACCCCTACACCTATAGGAGGTAAATAAGCTAAATTATAGAATCTGGAAGGATTTTGATGAGATTTATAGGCCCATGAAGGAGAACCTATCAAGCAAGATGAAAAAATAAGTCTTTTGGATAAAGAAATGTAGGACATTAAAACTAATATGAAAAAGAAGGTTGATATTAGTAGAACTACCATCTAGAATAATGCCACCAATATCAATATGCTCTAAGCACACCTTAATCCCCAAGCCTTATGTGGACAAGTTAGCCCCAATGTCATGGTTGAAGAACGAAGGAGATAAAGATCCAAGAGGTGAATTACTTTGAATTTGTTGGCAAATATCTTGATTTTTTGAACAAGGAAAGGGAGGCCATCATGGCCTTGAAGCCATTGTAACCTTTTTTCTTTATCCTGTGCTTGATATCCCATTGTTGTTTAAGGATAAGCATAGGAACCAATGTAGAAGGAGATATCCCATTAGGTTTCCAAGTAGAATTACCAAAATAATTGACTTGCCCCAACTTCTATACTCAAACCCCCTTCTATCGAATCTAAGGTGTTTCAATTGAACCTTGCCTCACCATTAGGTGCCACATGGCTACTAACTAGGTTTAATCGAAAGGGGGTTCAATTGAAACCCCTTTGTTCAAACCTTAACAAGTTTGGACATGATTTTTAGCCATGTTTTTCTTTTTAAATTGAAAAGTGAGACTCATTATTATGCTTCCACCTTAGTATTTTTGTTGTATAATTTGAATATATAATTCTATATCAACAATTTCATATTTTCATATGTATAATGATTGATAAATCAAATCTTGATAAAAACAAAATAAACATCAACTTATCTCAATCTTTTTTTATAACAAATTATTTTTATTAAACAATATTAAATTATAATAAAATAGACAAACAAAAAACTAAAACATAAAATTAAAAAATAACTAAACAAACAAGGACATTCAATATATCATTAAAAGATAAAGATACATAAATATGAATATGAATAGGAGATCACCTTGGGGAACACAAGTGATATTGTTGTCTCTTTGCATTCTATTCAACTCCTGAGAAAACCCCATTTAAGTATGAGGATGACTATACGTTGTAATTAATGGAACCATGGAGAATATTGCAAATACATCTTACCTAGGGAATAATAGAGAGCCCTTCCGAGGAAAGCACACGAACCTTGCCAACTGAATCGAACAGCTGTTTTCATAATGACAGCTGAATAGATTCTCCAAAATCTGTAACGTCATTGCCTTGGACTCTAATGGTGGAAAAAATGGGCACAGAAAGCATTGAATTTAGATGGCAGATATTGGATGGACGTGCATTAAATATAAAAATACAGTACTTACGTGGGGAGTTAGCATCCTTACAATTTAATAAGCTTATTCACGATATACAAACTTCCACTTAATGCTTGCACTATATACAATGGCACTACTCCTTTCACTGGTCGTGGCCAACTCCCCATCTCTAGAAGTCCTCAGAGCATTTTATTAATACGCTCGTCAACAAAACACTTTTGTCAGAATGAGACAAGAGCTATTGAATGGTCTGATAAACACAGATTCTATCTCGAGTTAAGGAATAATATGGGAAGAACACCTTGTTGTGATCAGGTTGGACTGAAGAGGGGGAGGTGGACTGCTGAAGAAGATGAGATCTTGACTAAATATATCCAGACCCATGGTGAGGGCTCTTGGAGAGACCTGCCCAAAAATGCAGGTTTGCTTATCATAAAATACTTATTCCCCATTTGGAATTTGAATGCTTAGCATCTTTATGGTTGTACTTAGATTTGGGTTGTGCAGACATGAGGATTTGAGATGATGGAGATGGTCTCTAGTTGATTGTTTTGTTCCTTTGGATTGCTCTAGTTTTGGTTTGTTAGGATTCTAATGGCATGAGATAATGACTGTGGGAGCTGACAAAAGGTGGTTTTTTGTATCATCTTTCACTTATTCTTGAGCTCTTCAAAAATAATTTGTAGTGCAGTGTCCTTAAAATGGTACAGTGCTGGATTTCTTTAGCTTGTGATCTGAGGTGATGAAAACTGGTTTGTAGGACCTGTCAAGGGTATGAAAGTTTAAAGTTTTGATGTGTGGTGTCCTTGGAATGCTATAGCTGGTCATTGATTTGAGTTGATCAAAAGTGGAGTAAAAGGACTGTCAAAGAGCATGAAATGATACTCTTGATTTAAGATCTTAGATATCAGATTAACCACTCAAATATCTGTATGGTTATGTATTGCAGTTGTATTATTGTATGGTAGAGTTGTTAGAGGAAAGTGTTTGGTATGCTCTCCTTTATCTAAATCTTTCATATATAACAATATGAATTATGGAAGAGTTTACAGTATACAGTTGCTGTCTTTTATGATATTAATACATTGAAGAAATGTTTGCAGGGCTGATGAGATGTGGAAAGAGTTGCAGATTAAGATGGATGAACTATCTTCGTTTAGATTTGAGGCGGGGAAATATCTCTCCAGAAGAAGAGGAGCTCATCATCAAATTACATCGTTTATTAGGCAACCGGTAAAGTGTATATACCCCTTTTTTTGGTAGCTGAAAACATCACTGTATATATCATGTTCATTATTTGCTCTTCAACTGCATAGTTTTATAAAAGAGCTTGAGATAAATTGCCTAGAGACATTCAGATATGATGTTCAGCCCTTTTTCCATCGATTAGAATATTGGGTTGCTAAGCGTTTACTCAACTTACCCTTAGTAGAATGACCTCCTTGGGCTTAAATCATATGAATGGCCATATGATCTATAATCTATACTCTAGAAAATGTCCTGAATCCTGAATATAGCCTGAGCCTAGAGATCGAAGTCAACATAATGGCCTCTTATTCACATTTCCATGTAAGAATTTCTTCTTGTTTGTGTGAAACTTAATCAAGCCACATTTTTTCACTGCAGGTGGTCACAGATTGCAGGCCGCCTGCCGGGCAGGACAGACAACGAGATCAAGAACTACTGGAACACTCATTTAAGCAGAAAACTTGGAGACAGAGGGATTGACCCAGTGACCCACAAGCCATTCCTCTACAGTTTTAGCTTGCAGACCAACAAACAGGCTAAGCCTCAACAGAGCTCAACCATTAATACATCTAAAGGATTAGCAGATACTGAAAAATTCTTAGAAACAGAGAAACCCATAATGGAAAAATCAGTTGTCATAACTGGAACATACAAAAGAAAGAATGGTTATCATGACAATGGCTCTCCGAAGAAGAAAAAGGCTATTATGGAGAAGCATTCTTCAATGATTTCTAGCCAATCTACCCATGAATCTTGTTCAGAGATCAACCCCAATGAATCTGAGCTTAAAATGCAGTCTCAAGACTGCAATTTTTCAGCAGAGGAGGCCGAACCTGTGCAGGACGAACACCCCACTTCTTCATTCACAGTAAATTCACTTAACTTGTGGGAAGAAACATTTTCATCTAGTGTACTGCCTTCCGAAATGGGTTTGTTTGGATCATTTGATACAGGCGACTTATTAATGTTTGATAATCAGCTGCCTGTTTCAAATGCTGCAGATGCCAACAGCCATAAAATGGAGGACACAACAGATGACCTCTGGTCTTTTGTGCTGTCAAACATGGAGTTGTCTTATTTTCCTTAGGCTGTTTGACATGGGTTTTTGCTCTCCTTACATCTCCAGTAACAGTGGTGAATTTTATGAGAATAACTAATAATTTTGCAGTAAGACCTATGTTATCAGCGCTTTTATTGATGTAGACTGCATTTATTTTCCAGATTGGCCTGTGCACAATTTGCTCAGCATTTTGCAGTGATATTTTTATTTCCCTCCAGGTCTATAGTACACTTTCAATAAATAGTGTTTTCAGCTTGGCCCACTATTAGATTGTAACATTTTAGAAATTTTTAGAAATTTTGGATCTGAAAGGTCCTCTTACATTAAATTCAATGAATGCAGCTTCATCTTATCTGATCGTATAAATTGGAAGAATTTATTTGACTATCTAAGGAAGGATAAATAAACTAACATAAAAACTAAAATCTAGAATAGGAGTCTCCACGTTTACTCCTTTAAAGAAGTCCTTTCCCAAAAAAGGGAAGTAACATTGACACTGATTTTGATAAGGATTTGTCCAAATTAGACTTTTATGTACCTACTTGCAAGATTTGCAAATGTTCCTTTTAAAAGTTCGAGGTTTTATGGGTTTGTTTGCCTTTTCAATTTAAGAGATTATTTAGCCGGTATTCAAAATTTATGTTTTGATGTCATCCACAAATAAGTGAATAAATAAATAAATGACTAGCTTCAATGAGAACATTGAAAGAAGCTGAGATTATATTTGAAATTACTCAAGTGTAATTGTGTGTATGTGAAATGTGCAAAGTTAGTATCAACACAAACCTTAATGAAACAATTCACATTAAAGATTCAAAGCAAAGTAAACTATTCTAAATTGCATCTTAACGAATCTTTCAAGAACGTCTCATTCTCCTCTATTCCTAAGGATTTATTAACCCGTTTGGCCCTCAGATTTCTATGAGCACAATGGTTGTTAAAATGACTACTTAGGAAACTAGATAACATTCAACATGCAAGCCAATCTAATGCCTACATGAAACTATATGCAAACAATGATGATGAAGGCTATGATGAGTGAAGGATGATGTTGATGATAAATGAACAAGTGGAGGTGGATGCTATGGTATTGAACTAGAATGATCTATATATGATACTCCATATGCTCAAATGCAAACTAAAACTGAACTAATCTAAAATGCAACTATGATGCAAGATGAGACATAAAATGCAACTATGATGCAATATTTAAAGCTAAGATGTGAATGTAAAGCAAAACATGATGTAAAGACTAGCTATAAGACTCCAAAATGCTCCAAACTCCAATGATAAAACCTGCATTATAACTTTATTTCAAATGTGGATGCCAAATACAAGGCCCAAGGGTTGTATTTATAGCCTTTTCCAAGCATATAGTGAGGTGGCAATAATCAACGGTCCAAATTCGAATAAGAAAAATGGATGGTGAAGATGAAGAGAATCAAGATGTTGTCTCCTTGACCAAAGACAACATGCCATTTGGATGGAAGAATCTCTTGACCAATGGGCAACATGCCATTTGGATGGAAGATTCAAGTGTGGGAAGAGAAGACCATGTGCTTCCAAAATTAGTGGAAGTGTGGGAAGAATAAGTCATGTGCTCCAAAATTGGTGGAAGTGTGGGAGGAATAATGCATGTGCTCCAAAATTGGTGGAAGTGTGGGAAGAGAAGACCATGTGCCTTTTGAAATGAGTTGAAGATAATTCAAATTAAAAATTAGAGTTATTTATTTTCATGTGACCTTGATGAGGTGGCACAAAAAGTTGTAGAAATGTGCTATAATTCCTAATTGGATTTAGTGAAGATTAATTACATAAAACAAGTTTAGGGAACCTTGTTTATTTAATTAATTTAGAGGAAGATGATTTAGATTTGGAGAATTAGAGAAGGGTGAACAATATAAATAAATTGAGAATTTATTTATACGTAGTCGGAATATTAATCAAATAGCTGGTATTTAATTAATTAAAGGTGATGGCCATTTTTATTTATACGTAGTCGAAATATAAATAACTTTGAACATAGGTCTATTGTCCACAAGCCACTTGTATACTTTTTTATTTAATAGGTAGTTTTCAATATCTGATCTATGATTTTAATTGATAATCTAAATATTAATTTCTAAATTATAAACCCTAATATGTTATTTTAACCCTAAAATATCAAATTGAAATCATAAAGAGAATTTTTAACCCTAAAATATCAAATTGAAATCATAAAGAGGATTTTTAACCATTAAATATCAAATTAAAATTGTAAAGAGCATTTTAAACCCTAAAATATCAAATTGAAACCCTAAACAACTATTTTTAAACCCTAAAATCTTCCCTAAAAATAATATTTTAAAATCCTAAAATGTCAAATTGAAACCCTAAACAACTATTTTTAAACCCTAAAATCTTCCCTAAAAAAAATTTTTAAAATCCTAAAATGTCAAATTGAAACACTAAAATGTTCAATTGAAACCATATACAACTATTTTTAACCCTAAAATGTTAAATTGGAACCCTATACAACTATTTTTTACCCTAAAATGTCAAATTGAAATCTTATACAACTATTTTTAAACCTTAAAATTGTTAGTGTAATTAATATTTAATTACACTTGCATAACTTTACTTAGGTAATATTTTAATTCCTAGGTTAATTATTGTCATCCTTATGATCTTGTTAAGTTATATTGTTGCTCAAGATAAGATTAGGGTTATGCATACTTTGCTTTTATAAAACAAATCATCTCATGTAATTATGAATTCCTGAATAATAATATTTTGCACATTTTTGCAAAGCTCTTGCTTTTTCTGATTTTCTCTTATGTGGAAGGCTTTTCTGGTTTGCATTTCAGATCTTTGTTTCTAACATGGTATCAGAGCCTTGATTTGCAGCCCCTTCTCAGATTTTTTGGAGAAAATCTTTGTAGAGTTCGTTCGAGATTCCTCGAGGGTATCATGCCTTGAATTCATCTATGCAACATCTTGGATCAGATTGGGTTGCACCATTGGATTCAGAGCATTGGAAAAAGTCAAGATTGGATTTTATTTTGCAAATTTTGGCCATCGTTTGCCAGATCCATGAGGGTTTCAAGTTCGATGATTTTTTAGAAGCTCTAGAGGTAGCTTATTTTTAGGGGCACTTTGGGCACAAACAAAGGTCACTATCGCATTCGCAGTGGCCAAAAACCTTAAGATCGCCCTTCGTTTCGTCTATTTTGGAGAAGTTGGTCCAGAAGGCAAAAAAAAATTGCCAGGGAGACTATACGACCTCCCTAGCACACAAACCAAGGCACGAAAATAAAGAAAAAAATTAAAAACACATGTTTTTGGTTTTCACGCTGCGCGTCCAGTGTAAAGTGATCCCACCGCCCGGCGGCCACCGGTTCGCTGCCACTGCCCAACTCCATCGCCAGTCCACCACTGGACCCCTCTGCAACTCCACCCCGGTCACATGGAGGACCGGGGGCCCTCCGCCAGCCCTTGAGGGCTTCAACTCTGTGGCCGCCAATTTTATGGGGGACCAGGGACTATGCGCCCAACCCCCCGCTTGCACCTTAGCATAGCCCGCGGTCCTATGGAGGACCAAGGGCTCCGCTAAAGCCCTAACCAGCCAACCCCTGGTCATACATAGGATCAAGGGCCAAAAATTTTTTTAAGCCCCCTGGGGGCCCTGTAGGCCAGATTGGCCTTCCTGGAGCAATTTTCACAAAAAATGGGCATAACTTTTTCCCATGATGTTGAAATCGTGCAAACGAGATACCGTTGGAAAGATGGTTCCGGGCACTTTCTTGTGGTGTAGTTTATTTTTTTAGTATTTTTATATTTAGTTGCATTTATTACTGTTTGAAGTCATATGTTTATTTATGGCTTTCGAGCTCATAACTTTTTGCCACGATCTCTGATTTTTGCCTTCTTTGCGGCGTTGGAAAGGTAATGAGAAGTTCTATTTTGTTGTCCATGCAATTTTTTCTGTATCTATCCTAGGTTGATCGTTATTCCAGATTTGTCTTGATGAGTGTTTTGAAGATTACTTGGATGTTTTGGCAGTTGGAAGGGTGAAACTTGAATATTTGTACTTCATTTCAGTCCCACATCATCTTATTTTTTGTTTATGCATGTTTAGCATTCTTTCCTTTTACAATCAATGGGTTATTGTAATAAATGAACTGAGATAAAGTTCCATCAGGGGGGTTTCTTGCATAGTAATCTGATTTGAGTGTGCATGCACTTTGATCTTCATCTTGTTTTGATGGAAACTCGCATGGGTTATCTGGTTTCTTAGTTTCTTTTGGCCACATCTTGCTATAATTTGACACATATCATATTCACATTGGTTCACACTTTAGATTGGGAGTTTATGGTTCTTGATCCACATTGGTTCAGATCTTTCTCAGTTTGAGGGCCATGTTTTTATGGTTAATGTTCCAGAGTCTTTATGGTACTCATTCCCATGGAAGAGTTTTAGTCTCAGTTTGGCATCAGCATCAAGATACACAGTTTCCAGATTTTGTCATTATTTCATCTACTGTTGCTTCACAGATTCCAGGGTCGTTCCAGTTTGTGAGTTTTATAGTGTTCTGTGGCATCGGGTCTATTGTCGCATTATTATGATTCCATTTTGGTTTCTTGTAGACAGAAGTATCTTTCCTTGCTTGTCAAATTGCGGTTCCAGTGTTACTCCATAGTGTTCTTCCAATGCTTCTTTGCAGCAGTCATCTCATTGTAGGGGGGTTTTGTCCCACTAGGTTTTCCTTCTCTGCCTCATTATTGCATTTGTACTTGGGTACCTGATCAGTCCTTGTTGTCGGGACCCATTCATGCTTTCTTGCATTCATCTTAGTTTTAGGTGCATACTTTTTTAGTCTCCCTAAGTTGCACTTATGGGGGGTGTTAGTGTAATTAATATTTAATTACACTTGCATAATTTTACTTAGGTAATATTTTAATTCCTAGGTTAATTATTGTCATTCTTATCTTGTTGAGCTATCTTGTTGCTCAAGATAAGATTAGAGTCATGCATACTTTTCTTTTATAAAGCAAATCATCTCATGTAATTATGAATTCCTGAATAATAATATTTTGCACATTTTTGCAAAGCTCTTGCTTTTTCTGATTTTCTCTTTTGTGGAAGGCTTTTCTGGTTTGCATTTCAGATCTTGGTTTTTAACAAAAATGTCAATTTGAAACTCTATTTGAAACACTAGTTTTTTTATTATAAACCCTAAAATCTATATTTCAAATCCTAGTTTCTATATTATAAACCTTAAAATATTTATTTCAAACCCTAGTTTATAGATTATAAACCCCAAAATATCTATTTAAAACCTTGAATTCTAAATTTTAAACCCTAATTTAGATATTTTAGGGTTTATGATCTAGAAAGTAAGGTTTCAAATAGATATTTTAAGGTTTATAATTCAGAAACTAGGGTTTGAAATAGATATTTTAAGGTTTATAATCTAGAAACTAGGGTTTGAAATAGATATTGTAGGGTTTATAATCTGTGTAGTTCTTGATGCTCTTATGAAGTGTGAAAGAAAATTGGATTCTCATTATTTCACTTTTGATTGGTTTTTTTAGGGTTTATAATAGCTTTTTTTTTATAAAAGGAGGGTAAAAACTTTATTGATTGAAGGAGATAGTACAAAGCAAGAAAGTACAACCAACCCACCAGGGGCCAAAAACTAGAAAAAGAGCAACTAGGCAACTCCCAAGAAACATCTCATATCCTCCATAACCAGATCCTCCAATTCATGAGACAGATCCTTAGGAAGATAACCCTAGTCATCCATAAGCCAGGTTTCCATCCACTCAGATGCCCATTTAGCCAAGCCATCAACCACCCTATTCCACTCTCATGGAACATGACAAAAGGTAATGGAATCTAGGACCCCACCCAAAGAAATCATTTGTTGAGCCACCACAACCAACTTCTAATTTGCATCTTCTAATTGATGCTTATTCAACAAGTCGATCACAATTTGAGAATCAGACTCTCATATTATCCTTCACCAGCCAAGGGCACAAGCCCTTTTCAATGCCAAGAGAATAGCGAAGACCTCCATAAAATTGTTAGAGTGTCAATCTCTATACTTCGAGAGGAAGAAGACAACCACTCTAGAACTATCCCTACCAACACCACCAAACCCAACATTACTAGGATTGCCTCTAGAAGATCCATTAGTATTAATCTTCAGCACCCCAAGAGGAGGGGGCTTCCAATGGCCATCTCTTCGAACCTTCTCATGAGCACTCGGCCCTAGACTAGGCCTGGCCCCACCACTATCACAAACCAAGAGTCCTAAAGATCATACCAAGTCCATATCCCCAAGAGCCATGAGGATCGAAAGATCACACTTGGGCGCCAAAGTCTCTTGAAGGACTCCCAATATTCTCAACCAGACCTATCACACCTAAAGCTTCTTATCTAGAAAGATCCTACAGTTGTGTTCCAACTAGATATGCCAGATAATAAAGCTGGGACCAATCGACAAAGCTATGTGAAGAAAATAATTTTTAGTTGGAGAGTTCCCCAGCCTAATCCAAAATTCATCTAAAGAAGAAGTGTGCCTGCATGGCTACTTCTAGACTTCTCACCAAAAATTCCAAATCACACGAGAAAAAGAACACTGAAAAAAGAGATGAGAAGTGCTCTCCTCATTATTGGAGCACAAGATGCACATAGAGGGACCTTGGAAACCTCACTTCCAAAGATTCTCCCAGGTTAGGAATCTATTATAAACCACCAGGGCCAAGAAAAGAAATTTCTCTTGGGCCAAGAGAACCTATTCCAAATTTTCTTCCACCAGGGAACCCCAACGCACCCAAAGATTTGTTTATCCAATTCCTTCATAACTGACAAAAATAGAGAATTCTCCTTTTTGGTCATGCCCCCAGGCCAAAACATCCCTCTCCAAAAGAGAGTTACAAATATTTTAAGCCAAAATGCAAGCCAACTCTTGGCGATCCTTCATAGTACACCTAGATGACCACTCATGCTAGTCCTTCCACCTGTATAAAGTAGCTTGAGCTAGAACATGAGGATTTTTGAAGTCCACTAGATAACTCCATCCAGCCTCCAAAAAAATCCTACAAAGCTCCTGCAAATGAGGGTGTGTTGTCATAATAGGAGGGTGACTATCTCAAGAGTCAAACTAGAAGATCACTTTCGAGCCTCTATTACAAATCCAAAACAATCATTATTTGACTAGCTTGGAACCCCTTTTGACGGTACCCCAAACCATAGAGCCTTTACCCATAAGGATAAATCTAGGTACATCCACACTTTCCACATCACCAAGATATTTTGAGGTGAGGATCTTAGCCAAAGTCTTGTTGTTGATAGCACCATCTCTAATAAAGTTTAGCCACCAAAGCTTACCCATTCAAGTTAGCTCAGCACAATCCTAGGCCACCTTCCTGCTTCGGTCGACACACAACATCCCACTTAACAAGGTTCCACTTCCTCAAGAGGAGGTTATACGACTAAAGAAATTGATGACAAAGACTCTCAAAGTCCTTGATAAAGTTGGAAGGGGTAGACAAAACAAAGCACCTGTATAATGGGAGGGCCTGAACCGCAAACTTAGAAGATTCACTCTACCAACCGTAGAGAGCCACCTACATGTCCAATGACTTACCTTCTTACAAAACTTCTCAATAACATCCTACCAAAACAACCTTAGAAGCGTACAAAAAACAAGAGGAATACCGAGATAGACAAAGGGAAGAGAACCAATCTAAAACCTGAGAATTCTAACAATTCTCTGTTGAATAAGCTTTGGGGTGTTAAAGAAATAAATGAAAGACTTGTCTTCATTGATGTGTTGACCTGAAGTAGCCAAATAACAGTCCAAAGCCTTCTTCAAATTAATTACTTCATCCACCATGGCCAAGCCCATTAGAGTCATGTTAGCCACAAACTAGAGATAGGATTGGGTAAGAAAATTATTGCCCCAACGCCAACCCTGAATGAGATCCAACTCCACACAAGACTTAATAAATCTCCCAAGTCCTTCAACCATTAGAACAAATAAGTATGGGGATAAGGGATCCCCTTGCCTGAGACCCTTGGTAGCCCCAAACAGCTGAGAAGGCTCCCCATTGATGAGTACAAAGGAGGAAGAAGTAACACAACTCATAACCTACTCAATCGAGGCACAGTGAAACCAAAAAGCCCTCAGAATCTTGGAAAGAAACTCCCATTTGACACGATCATAGGCTTTAGCCATGTCCAACTTAATAAACACCACCTTCTCTTTAGAAGAGGCCATAGAGTGCACAATCTTAGCCACAATAACAACCTCATCAAGAATCTCCCTACCAGGCACAAAACCCCTTTACTCCTCCAAAGTCAATCTTCTTAACCACAACTTTAGGTGCTCTGCAATCAACTTGGCAATAACTGTGTACACCACATTACAAAGGAAAATTGGTCTAAAAATTATTGAGAATGTGTGTCTCAAGCTCATAGTTGAAACCCCAGCTCAGTTGTCATCAAACTCAAATTTTTGAAAGTGTTGCATTCATGGCTTTACTGTAGTACCGTTGGGTGCACTTAAAAGGAGTGTGGGCTAGCGGTGTGACCCAAAATATCATAGTGATCTTTGTCGGTCTGTGCAGTAGTGAGGGGGTTACCTCGCCACCCCACGATGGTCTAAGGAGAGGCTGGCAGATGTGTGAGCCATCCCATCACCCTGTGACAGTCCATGAGGAGCACTATGATAGTGCGGGCCATACCACCGCCCTGTGACAACCCGTGTGATGGCTTGCGGTGGTATTTTGTTTGTCCCATTGTCTTGTGATGGTTGGTCTAAGATACTTGCGGTGGTGCGGTATATATACCACCATCCCACGATGGTCTATTGGTGGTGTCGACGGTATGGCACTTAGTTGACAATGCTTCATTAGTGGGACTTCGTGGTATCAAAAGGCATTGTTACATGGCCAATCCTTAATGGCGATAAACAAACAAGTCAGATGGCGATACGTGGCATAGAGTTGTTAGTTGATTGCACATCATTTTTTCTGAATCAATGTGTTCATTGGCTTGACGATTTCAACTTGAAGGCGATAGTTGAATTACTTGATAACCATGTAATTGCCTATGATATCTCAATGCTCATTGGTCGACGAGATGGTACTATGACAACGTAGGTGAAGCCGACCTGAAGGAGGAGATAAATATATACAAAAGTCTATAATGTAAGGAAAATATTCATATAAAATATGATAGTGCAGTGTATTGCATTGTAACAGACGAATTGACTGTGGGTCGAAGGGAAGTTGGTTGAAGATCAGAGTGAATATTATGTTGCTGAATTGATTCTATTAATCGACACCTGAGAGAGCATAGTTCTATAACTTGTATGTAATTGTCATTTTACTGTAATAGAAGTGATCTCTACTTTGGTGTGTGGGTTTTTCCCCGAGAGGGTTTTCCCACATAAATTTGGTGTTCATTATGTGTTGATGTTTTATTGTCTATTTTGTTATTCATATGTTCATCTTAAATGAGTTGTAATTGCAAAGTTTTAAGTGGTTTCTTTGCTTCTCTCTCCTGAAGATTAGTATTAGGAAGGTGTATTCCACACTTGGCTTTCCTCATAGTTGGTATCAAAGCTTGGATAGCTTTGTTGTCCTTGTGGGTAAGACAATTTTTTTGTGTTGATCTTGTTCAATGGGAGTTTTGCAGAGAAATCTAGTTGTTAACTTATCACAGATTTAAGATGGCAAGCACATCTAGAAGAATAGAGATTGAGAAGTTCAACGATGGAAATTTTGAGTTGTGGAAACTCAAAATGGAATATTTTCTTGTGGATCGAAAATTATGGGATGTAGTGTCCTCTAACAAACCATTAACAACCTTGAACGATGACTGGGATGCAATGGACCAAAAAGCCAAGGGTTTGATCATACTATGCTTGGTCGATTCAATTCTATTGAATGTCCATGAAGAGAAGACAACGAAACTTTTGTGGAAGAAGATTGGTGACATTTATTAGGGGAAATCTCTGGTAAATAAGCTATTCTTGAGGAAGAAGTTGTACTCTTTGAAGATGGAGGAAGGAGCATCTGTTGCAGATCATTTGAATGTGTTTAACATGATCATTGCTCAGTTGGCATTTGTGGGTGTGAAGATAGATGATGAGGATCGTTGCATGCTCCTGTTGTGTTCATTGCCTGACATGTGGGATCACTTGGTAATGGATATTGGAAGTACAACAACCACTTAGAAGATGGAAGATGTGGTTGCTTCACTGCTATCAGAGGAAATGTGAAGGAAATCTTTTGAGATGGCCATGGAGGCCTTGTTCAAGGAAGATCAAAGGAGAGAGGCAAGACAAAGGACAAGAAGTCTAGATCCAAGTCAGAGGGGAGATCAAAGTCTCCTGGTAAAATGTCTAAGGTGAAATGTTGGAATTGTGGGTAGACTGGACACATCTGGAAAGACTACAAAGAGGAGGAGAAGAAGAAAAATAATAGTTCTTCTAATAATGAATCTTCTTAGAGTGATGCAAATGCCTTCATATCATCCTTGGCTACTCAGGCATCAGATGATGTTTGGTTGATTGACTCAGGTGTGTCATTTCACATGATCTCTCATAAGGATTGGTTCTCAAAGTATGAGAAGTATGCTGGTGATTGGGCGTATCTGGGTGATGATTCTTACTTAGAGATTGTTGGCCATGGAAGAGTCAAAATTCAGTTTCTTAATGAAAGAATAAAGGGAATCAATGATGTAATGCATATACCAAATATAGCTTGAAATTTACTTTCTGTAAGTAAGCTTAATGATGTTGGTGTGCAAGTCTCTTTCTCAAATGGTGTTTGTAGAATGACTAGAGGTTCTATGGTGCTAGCTTGAGATTTTGTTTGTAGAATGACTAGAGGTTCTATAGTGCTTTTGTAAAGATTGATCATGTAGAGAAAGGAGGTGTTATTCCTATGAGTGCTAATTCCTTATAGGTGAAGCTCCCAGTAGAGAAGACAATGTTGCGGCATCAAAGGCTCAGCCACATTGGTGAAAAAGGCTTAAAAGCCTTGAAAAATAAAAACCTAGTTGAAGGGCTTGATGATTGTAATCTTGAGTTCAATTTTTGTGAACATTGCATTTATGGAAAGCAACACCGTGTTTCATTTTATTCTAGTCCTCATAAATCTTCTGGTATTTTGGATTGTATTCATGCTGACGTGTTTGGTCCAATTAATTTTCCTTTGTTATCAAAATTTGTGTATTTTGTCTCATTCATAGATGATTATTTGAGGAAATTTGTTTATTTTCTTATAAGTAAAACTAAAGTTTTTAGTCGGTTTAAGGAATTTAAGACATTGGTAGAAAATTAGAATGGTAGAAAAATAAAGTTTTTGAGAACGAATAATGGTGGTGAATTTTGTTCTTCTGATTTTGATAAGTTTTGCAAGGACCATGAAATTAAAAGGCATTAAACCACTCCTTACACCCCACAAAAAAATGGAGTTATAGAAAGGATGAATAGAACACTGATGGAAAGGGTGAGAAGTATACTAAGTAGTGCTAGTTTGGTACAGAAGTTCTAGGCTGAGGCTGTAGCTACAACATGTTATCTAATTAATAGATCTCCCACTTCAGTGCTCATGGACAAGACATCTATGGAAGCGTGGTCTGGTAAGAATCCCTCTTTGAGACACATTAGAGTCTTTGGCTATGAGGCATATGCTTATGTGCCTAGTGAAAAAATCTCTAAATTGGAGAACAAGACTATGAAGTGTATCTTCATCAGTTATGGAATTGGTGTGAAAGGGTACAAGCTTTGGAACCTAGTGATAGAGAAGGTGTTGTATAGAAGAAGTGTGATCTTTCATGAGCTAAAACCTTTTACAGTTGATCTACAACTAGAGGTTAAAGAAGCAAAAAATAAGGAGGTAGTTGAACTTCCTCTTACTCCGGATAAGGATGAACTATGTACTCCTGGTGGACCTGTTAGTGAGGAGAGCTCAAGCAGCTCTAATTTTTTTTTTCAAGATGAAGAACCTCAGCTTTAGCCTGTGAGGAGGTCTACGTGTACAAAGAAAAAACCTGAAAGGTTTGGATATTCTATGTTAGATTCCAGTTGTGCCTTTGCTTTGATTGCTAACACTGATGAGCTTGGAACTATTAGAGAGGCTATGGGTATGTCTGATTCATATTCCTAGTTGGAAGCCATGAATGAAGAAATGGCATCATTGAAGAAGAATGAAACATGGGATCTGGTACCTTTACTTGAAGGACGAAAGTCTATTGGATGTAAATGGGTGTTCAAGAAGAAAATTGGTCTGGATGGAAATGTTGAGAAGCATAAAGCTAGGTTGGTCGCGAAAGAATATTCCCAGGTGGAGGGGATTGATTATGGAGAAATATTTTCTCTTGTAACAAAGCTGACATCCATTCGATTCTTGCTATCACTTGCAACAATGTATGATTTAGAAATCGAGCAGATGGATCATGTGAAGACAATGTTTCTTCATGGTGATTTGAAGGAAGAGATTTATATGTCCCAGCCAGAGCACTTTGTTGAAAAAGGTAAGGAAAACTTGGTTTTAATTAAAGAAATCTTTGTATGGTTTGAACCAGTCACCCAAAATGTGGTACCAGAAGTTTGATACCTTTGTGTTGTCTTTGAGATTTGTGATATCAAAGTATGATCATTGTGTCTACTTTAAATTTGAGAATGGTTGACTTCTTATTATTTCCTTGTATGTGGATGATATGTTGTTCATTGGGAATAGTAAGGGTATGATTTTTGATTTTAAATTTCATTTTTCAGCACAGTTTGAAATGAAAGATCTGGGTTTAGCTAGGTATATTCTGAGGATGGAAATAAAAAGGGATAGAGGAAATAGAAAACTATGGGTCAACTAGAGAAAGTATATAAATACCGTCCTTGAGAGGTTTAGTATGACAGATTGCACGTAGTTAGTTGTTCCAGTGTTGCAAGGAATGAAACTTTTTGTTGAAGATTATCCAAAATATCCTACTGAGATGGAGGACATGACAAGGGTGCCTTATGCAAGTGTAGTTGGAAGTTTGATGTAAGCAATGGTCTCTACCAAGCCAAACATTGTCCAAGTAGTGGGAGTTCTTAGTCGATTTATGGCTAATCTAGGAAGGCCGTATTGGGATGCTATGAAGAGAATTTTTAGGTATTGGAAGGGTACTTTTGAGTATGCCTTGTGTTATCATGGTTTCTCCACTAGATCTTAGAGTTCAATTAGCATTTGTGGATATGTGGATTATGATTGGGAAGGGGACATTGACAACAAAAGATCCACTAGTGGATATGTGTTCATGTTGTTTGGTGGTGCAGTTAGCTGGATGAGCAAGCGACAGGTTGTAGTCACTTTGTCCACTATGGAGGCAGAGTACATGGAAACAAATCACACCTGTAAGGAAGCCATTTGTCTTAGAAGATTGTGTTCTGATGTTGGTTTTGATATTGGGTAGATTTTTATTTGTTGTGATAGTTAAAGTGCCATATGTTTGGCGAAGAATCCAACTTTCCATGCTAGGATGAAACATATTGATGTACTATATCACTTTTTTCTTGATATGGTGGAGGATGTAAAGGTTAGTTTGGAAAAGGCTGATACTTTAGTGAATATTGTTGATGCATTGATGACACTTGTGAGCATGGATAAGTTCAAGTGGTGTGCTAATTCGATGGGCCTTGGGGCCTAGAATATTTAGTGACTTCAAGCGTTGGAAGGGGTTTGATGAGTTCTTCATCTGTTGAGAATTCTGACTCAAAATTATTGGCTTGATCACTTCCTAGAGTGCTTGTCTTTTCCTCCTTCATCGACTTGAGTTATGTCGCGGGGTTTTGAAAGTTCATAATTGGGCGATAGTGTGTTGGTCGCAGAATCGCTGCATGTTCTAACCTTGCAACCTTATTGTGGAGTTCAAAAGTTTCTTAACTTCCTGACTGGCCGATCTCCTTTGTTGTCGTGATGATCGGGAATTTCCTAACCTTCAATAGAGGTTGTAAAGTTTTGGTTTTCCCCGACTAGGTGACAATGTTGTCGGCGTGTCGCGACTTCCGGGAACTTTGTAACCTTTTTCATGAGGTTTGGAGGTTCGTGTTTTGAGCGACGAAGCAATCTCTTTGTCAACGTGTCACAAATTTCGGGAACTTTGTAACCTCCATCGTGAGGTTTGGAAGTTTGAGCTTTGGCCAACAAGTGATGATGACATGGAGGACAGATGGCATGTGGGCCCATGTGCTTGATGGTTGACTCATTGAGAACCCTAAGTTCAATGGTGGAGATTTGTTTGACTGCCTATCCGACGACCAACATTCATGATGGCGTATGGCTCGAGGTGAAACCCTAAAGGGTTGTGGTAGTTGAATAGTCTATTAGCAATAGAGATGAGCACTCTTGGCATCGGCTAGGGTGTCTCTCGTGGAAGCTATTGTAGAATGGAGGTTGACCCTGGTCAAGCCAAGCTACAGGCCGAAAGGCCAAATGTGGCGAAGGTTGAGGGAAACTCTCTCGGAGCTCAAAGCTTGGAGTAGAGAGTGGCAACGGCTATGAGTGGTGGTAACCAGAAGGTGTGGAGGCTAGATCTGAGGCCGAAGGGCTGAGTACTGGCCAAGGCTACTAGGTAGAGACCGAGAGGATGCTTGGAGGCTGAGAGGCTATGTGGAGGTCGAGTGGCTAGGTGCTAAATAAGCCGAGGAGGCTGAGATGTTGGATGCAAGCCGAGAGGCTAGTTACAAGAAGAGAGGCCGAGATGCTAGATGCGGATTTGATGAGAACTTGGGTGTATGCCGAGAGGTTGTGACATTGTGGGAGAGACGGATCTTGTAGAAGGTGAAGGTTGAGTGACTATGCGACTGTGAGGCCGAGAGGCCAGTGGTCAAGTCGTGTAGCTATGTAGCTGTGAGATGTCTCCCGCTGAGAGAGGTGGTCGCGAGAGGGTTGTGTTGTTGGATTTTCTCTAGAATGGAACAAGATGTAAACTTTCTAAAGGTTGTGAGCCTGATATTGTATTGTAACTATATTTTGTTGCTGAATAATACAATGGCGATCTGGGCTTTTGGAGTGTGGGGTTTTTTACCTGAAAGGGTTTTCCCCACGTATATCTGTGTGTTCATGTCTTTTGTTTCATCTTTCATGGTTGTTTGTTTCTACGTTAATGGTGTTGTTGAAACTAATTTTCATGAATTTCTCTCTAAGGGTCAATGTGGGAAATGAACTGTGCCTATTTTCGCTTTTTGGCATAGTATGTGGGTGTGTCTGCGTCCCCCTTCTGTTTCACAACAAGTGGTATCAAAGTTGTGTGACTGTAGGAAGCATGGAGTCTAGGACTCCTTGATACCAACAAGTGGTATCAGAGCCTTCTTCTAGGATGTGTTTCTTCCTGGTGCGTTGCTGGTTTTGGGTATTCAGGTTCTGTGAAGATTTCTTAGTCTTGGGCTTGAGGAAATCTGGAGGAATCAACTGATGTTTTGATCCTTTGATGAGTGGAATTTCTTTCTTTTTTGTTTAAGTTTCTAAGACAACACACATCATGGAAGATGGTGAAGATGGAGAGACTTGAGTTGGTCATATTGAAATGAAGTGACCTAAAGCTCATTAGTTGGCAGTGAATGATCCTGATGCATGGGGTGGAATATCTTTTTCTTCGTGGTTGTGTTGTAGCAAATATTTCATACTGGGTGTTTGTAGGGGAGGCTCCCTGATGATATGGAGAAGCTTAGGTTGTTTTTTAGTCATGAATTAATGTGCTTATGCTGGGTGTTTTGACCTAGTATTGAAGGCATTGTTCTCTGTACCCTAGTTGCATGAAGGCTATTGAGTTGGTCATTGGATGATCTAGAAGCTTCTATAATAGTCTGTCTCTTAGATGCATGTGCATGTTGGTGGTTTTGGAGTTGGCTTGAAATGGGCCTGGAGTTCCTAAACTGCGGTCTGTACTTGCATGGCTTTGTGATTTTGTAGGTTTTACATGGTCAAGGAAAATTTGCAGTTATGTGGAGCCGTTGTTAAGCTATTTTCTAGACCCTAGTGTTTGGGTGTGACTAGATGATATAGTTGCAGTTCGGCATGATTTGAGGAGGTGTGATGTCTTCTCTGCATGGGAGTGTTGGTATGTGATTTTTCACTCAGCATTCTTGTGGTGGTGCTTAGCTAGGTTCCTTGACTATGGTGCTCATTGTGGACATGATTGGTGAATCAGATACGAGTTTGATCTGGTGTTTGAGTCATGTTGTCTATGTTGTTTTTCTCTTTGAGATCTTGGTCTTGTAGTTTCCAGTGTGATGATGGGTTTGCATGTTTCTGTTGAATGGATCTATGGGTTGTGCTATGTTGTGGGTTGTCTTTACCTACATTTTTGTTGTGAGACAACTTGGAATTGGACTATCTATATCCATGAGGTTGATTCATTGTTGGCACAGATTTGTTAGCTGGCCTTGTATGTGGTCACTTGTGCATTGGTGTAGCTACTTTGAGATAAGAGGATGGATGGTGTCAAGTACCTGAATAGTCGGCAATGGGGACCTATAGCACATGTATCATGATGTCATGGATAGCTTGGATACACTACCTTGTGTAAGCTTGTGACAATGATGGTTTGGTCTGCTTGGTCTAGAGATCTTGGTGTTGCTTGGCATTGTTGTCAGATGGACATTTTGTTGTTGTGGACCTGAAGGATTTTTTTAGTTTGGAAAATGTTTGGTCATGATCCTTGGAGAGCTCAGTGTCACAATTTAGTGGGAGCTTTAGCAGTGACTATGGGTTTCATCACGTGGTGGTGAATGATCTTCTTTAGTGTTAAAGATGTTACTAGGAGGGACTCTTAGATCTTGTTGCTGAAAAAGAGTTCTTTCACATTTGCATGGACACTATTTGAAGATGTGTAACATCTTGGAGCCATGGAGGAATCTTGGAGTCTTTGGTTGAGGTGTTGGTGGTGCTTGATAGGTGATGTTGGCTTAGATTTTGTTTTGTTTCATGTCATGGTATACTCTTGATTGTGCATTATAGTTTTGGCATGATGCATTGCTCTTGAGACCATTGTATGTTCACCTGGAGCATGGGATCTCCTAAGGGGGATGTGTAGATCATGATGTCATGATAAGTTCCTAGTTCAGATGATTGGAGCTTTGACAATGGTCTAGTGATTCTTTGTGTATTGGGTGCATTGGTCATATGCTTGAGGACTTCATGATGGTGTAGTGTTGCATTTGGAGTTTAGCATGAGATGATTGGTTGTAGGTTCTCATGGATACATGGAGAATAAGGTGACATAGTTTGCTTTTAGAGGTGTGTGTAGGAAGATTTTCTATAGCTACATGATGTGCATATCATTGTGGATGGTTCCTTGAAACTACATGTTTACACTCTCTATGTGATGTTATTGGTAGACTTGTTATATGCCTTGATCTTTCAGTTTTTGGCATTACCCATGTAGTGGGAGTTCTTGGTTGTGCTTTGTCTTCTTCGACTGGTTGGGACATGGAGTTTGTTTCTGTAGTTGATGGGTTGGATGTGTTGCTGGCATGAGTTTACTAATGTCGATACCTTGGAGGTATGAGTAATTGGATGGATTAGCACGTGCTGTGGGTGCTATTTTCAGTTGCGTGGGTTGATCAATTGGATGGGAGCAACTAGTTTTATAGTTGTTGTTCTAGCTGATGTTCTATCTTGTTTTCTGGAGGATGGCTTCACATATGTGTTCGAGTTGAGGGCTTTGAAGTTGATGGTTGTTGCTTCTATATAGCTCGTGAGAACAGTGGAGTGTTGGCAGTGTTGGTGCCCTTGCCATCTATAGGATTTGATGCTTGTGTTCTTGAGACTAATGCATATACGCCTTGGATCATTCCTTTTTCCTATGGTGGATGGTTGGAATTGTTGCCTGAGTTGGTGGACATCTAGGATGTTGTTGCAGGTGTCTTGGTTGGAGCATGGAAGCATTGTTTAATATTCTTGTGTTTTCTTTGGAAGGAGTCAGTAATTTCTTCATCAAGTGGGAGAATGTTGAGAATTGTGACTCAAAATTAATGGCTTGATCAATTCCTAGAGCGCTTATCTTTTCCTCCTTCATCAGCCTGAGTTATGTCGCGGGGTTTTGAAAGTTCATAACTGGGTGACAGTGTGTTGGTCACATGATCACTGCACTAACCTTGGAACCTTCTCGTGGAGTTCAGAAGTTTCTTAACTTCCTGACTGGCTGATCTCCTTTGTTTTTGCAGCGATCGAGAATTTCCTAACCTTTAGTAGAGGCTGTAAAGTTTGGGTTTTCCCTGACTGGGTGACAATGTTGTTGGCATGTTGCGGCTTCTGGGAACTTTGTAACCTCTGTCATGAGGTTTGGAAGTTTGTGTTTTGAGTGACGAAGTGATCTCTTTGTCGGCTTGTCACGACTTTTGGGAACTTTGTAACCTCCGTCGTGAGGTTTGGAAGTTTGAGCTTTAGCCGATAGGTGGTGATGATGTGGAGGACAGATGGCATGTGGGCCCATGTGCTCGATGGTTGACTCATTGAGAACCCTAAGTTTGATAGTGGAGATTTGTTTGACTGCCTATCTGATGACCAACATTGATGATGGCATATGACTCAAGGTGAAACCCTAAAGGGGTGCAGTAGTTGAACAATCTGTTAGTGATAGAGATGAACACTCTTGGAATTGGCTAGGGTGTCTCTTGTGCAAGTTCTTGCAGAGTGGAGGTTGACCCTGGTCAAGCCAAGTTGCAGGCCGAAAGGCTGGATGTGGTGAAGGTTGAGGGAAACTCTCTCGGAGCTCGAAGCTTGGAGTAGAGAGTGGTGGCGACTGTGGTGGTGGTAACCAGAAGGAGTGGAGGTTGGATGCAAGGCCGAAGGGTTGAGTACTAGCTGAGGCTACCAGGTGGAGACTGAGAGGATGCGCGAAGGCTTAGAGGCTGTGTGGAGGTCGAGTGGCTAGTCATTGAATAAGCCAAGGAGGTCAAGATGCTAAATGCAGGCTAAGAGGCTGGTTGCAAGTAGATAGGCTAAGATGTTGGGTGCAGACTGGCTGAGAACCTAGGTGTATACCAAGAGGTTGTGACACCATGGGAGAGACAAATCTTGTAAAAGGTGAAGGCCGATCAATTGTGCGATAGTGAGGCCGAGAGGCCAGTGGTTGAGTCATGTAGCTTTGTAGCCATGAGATGTCTCCCACTAAGAGAGGTGGTCACGAGAGGTTTGAGTTGCTGGATTTTGTCTAGAATGGAACAATATGTAAACTCTGTAAAGGTCGTTAGCCTGATATTGTATTGTAACTCTATTTTGTTACTGAATAATACAATGGTGATCTGGGCCTTTGGAGTGTGGGGTTTTTTACCCGAAAGGGTTTTCCCCATGTATATTTATGTGTTCATGTCTTCTGTTTCATCTTTCATGGTTGTTTGTTTCTGTGTTAATGGTGTTGTTGAAATTGATTTGCATGAATTTCTCTCTAAGGGTCAATGTGGGAAATGAAATGTGCCTACTTTTGATTTGTGGCATATTATGTGGGTGTGTCTGCATCCCCCTCCTGTTTCCCACAATCATCAAGTGCAAGAATGTGTGTCTCAAACTCATGGTTGAAACCCCAACTTAGTTGTCATCAAACTCAGATTTCCCAAAGTGTTACATTCATGGCTTTATCGTAGTACCCCTGGGTACACTTAAAAGGAGTGTGAGCTGGTGGTATAACCCGCCATCTCATGGTGATCTTTGACAGTTTGTGTAGTAGTGAGGGGGTTACCCTTTCACCCCGTGATGGTCTAAGGAGAGGTTGGCGGGTGTGTGGGCCATGTCACCACCCTATGACAGCTTGTGTGATGGCTTGTAGTGGTGCAATGTTTTTCCCACTATCTCGCGATGGTTGTTCTAAGAGACTTGCGGTGGTGCAGTATATATACCATTGTCCTATGAAGGTTTGTTGGTGGTGTCTACAGTATGGTAGTAGCTGGAAATGCTTCATTAGTGGGACTTCGTGGTATCAAAAGGAGTTGCTACATGGTATCTTTAATGGCGATAAACGAACAAGTCAAATGGCGATATGTGGCATAGAGCTATTAGTTGATTGTACATCATTTTTGTGTATCAACATGTTCATTGGCTTGACAATTTCAACCTAAAGACAATAGTTGAATTACCTGATAACCATGTAACTGCCTGTGATATCTCGATGCTCATTGGTCGACGAGACGGTACTACAACAACATATGTTAAGATGAGTAAAAGGAGGAGATAAATATATAGAGAAATTTTTAATGTACGGAAAATATTCGTATAGAATATGATAAGGCAGTGTATTTCATTGTAATAGATGGATTGACTATGGGTCGAAGAGTAGTTGGTTGAAGATCAGAGTGAATGTTATGTTGATGAATTGATTCTATGAATCAACACCTGAGAGAGCATAGCCCTGTAACTTGTATGTAATTGTCATTTTACTGTAATACAAGTGATCTCTGCTTTGGTGTGTAGGTTTTTTACTAAGAGGGTTTTCCCACGTAAATCTAGTGTTCATTCTATGTTGATGTTTTATTGTCTATTCTATTATTCGTATGTGCATCTTAAATGAACTGTAATTGCAAATTTTTAAGTGGTTTCTTTGCTTCTCTCTCCTGAAGATTAGTATTAGGAAGGTGTATTCCGCACTATACTTTCCTCACAAAAAGGTCTAGAGAATTAGCTCCCTCCCACTTAGGGATAAGAGCCAAAAAAGTCACAGTCATGACTCTTAGCATTTTTTTGTTCTTTTGAGATTCTTGGATAGCCTTAAGAAGGTCAAATTTAATAACTTCCCAAAACTTTTGAAAAAGTTCCATCAGAAACCCATTAGGGCCAGGAGCCTTTCCTTTCTTCATATGAAACACTATATCAGCCATTTTTGTCAAGTATATCATCTTGAGAAGAGAAACATTCATTTCTCTGGTCACCAAAGGAGGGATACATGCTAAGATTGTAGCTTCATCCTCACTGGGCAAGGGAGAATCTTTAGAAAAAAATTAAATAGACTTTTGCTTCCAAAGATTTCCTCACAAAGCTCCCATTCCTCCACATCCTTCATTGTTGTAGCTTCCAACATGCTTAATTCCTCATAAATCCCCTAGTCTCAAATTAGACGAGTAATGGAATCCAAGTACTCCTAAGAATCCCTTTTATCTTGGAAAACATTTCCAAAAAGGTGTCTATTCCATCGTTTCAACATATAGTTGATGTATTGCAGCCTCTTGGCAAAGGAATACATAACAATGCCAAAATTTGGCTTCCTAACGTTCCACCAACCAAGAACAAGATCACAAAGAGATGCACCCTGAAGCCACATGAGTTGAAATCTAAAAGGTTTCTTTTTATGATATCTAGACAAGCTAGCAGAGAATTTGATCGGCTGATGATTATAGCCCCTCCAATCCAAAATCTCAAAGCTAGTCATCCATCTATCACCGACCCAAAATCTAGACACCAGGAACCTATCCAACCTTTCTGAAATGGCAGCATCACCAATCCTCCTATTGTTTTAGGTAAACATCCAATTTGAGGGTTTGATATCCACCAAGTTCAAGAGGGCTATATTATCCTTAAGGAGATCTGAGGATGGACAAAAGCACCTCTTTTCTCCTCCAAAGAGGAAATAACATTGAAGTCACTTAACAAAATCCACAGAAAAAGGGTCCAAAGAACACAGGTATCTAACATGCAACCACAAATGTGTCTTTCCAAGTAAATAATTAGGAGCATGCATATATGTTAAAGAAAAGAATTCTCTCACCCGACTCTAGACTAGAAGCAACAAGAGAAATAGAGTACTTACAGGAGAGCCACCAAATAAGAAGAACTCTTCGTGGATCCCATAAACAAGCAAGTCCCCCAAAGCTACCCTAAGCCCCCACACACTAGAACTGGCCTCTACCCCAGATCTTCAAAGCCAAATTCAACATACTTTGAACAAAAAACTTAGTCTCTTGTAGGAAAACCATATCAAGAGAGTGAACATGGACTAACTCATGAATAGCCTTTTTTTGAGGGATGTTATTCATACCCCTGATATTTCAAGAAATCATAATTATTGCTAGGGTTGGGAGAAGTGAAAATCAATAGTCCTCACTGAACCAGACTCCACCAATGTCTCACCAACAAGCTTTACCTTTTCCTGATCCCTCTTTCTTCCTACTATAAGATGCTTCTTAGGAGCCCCCTTTTTAAGGGGTTTCTGTTGTAGGCCCAAAACTAAAGAGGATGCCCTTATTTTACTAGATTCCTCAACACCTTTCTAAATTATGAGCTAAAAACTAGGAGTAATAGGATCTATAACAACTGCTAGCATCAAATCACTGCCTTAAGCATGAGAGCTAAGGTGGGGAGGTATGTATCCATTTGAGTCATTTGGCCCCCCGCCGGAGTTGGGATGGAGATAGAACTTGGCATAATCTTAAGGAGCATCTCAACTGAGGAGCCATCCACCACTTGCATATCAAGGGGAGCACCCTCCTCCTGAACCAATTCTTCCAAGGTGTCAAAATTGTTAAAAGTTTCCTCTTCTTGTCTATCTCTGAGGGTCCTCTTCTGACCCCTACTTCTATTGTGAGGCTTAACCAACTCAAAACCATCTTTATTCACCACCACTCCCTGCATGGGATCCTTACCTTTATCTACATACAAATTATGCTAAAGCAGAGCCTTCCCCGAGCCAACAACCATAGCTACTTTAGGGCACTCCTATTGGAGGTGTCCATATTCATGGCATAAGTGACATCGAAATGACAATGCCTCATAATCCAACTACTAGGTCTAAGAAGTTTCCCCAATTCTCACATCAACAAAATCTGGTAGTGGATTATTCAAATCAATTTCAATGCACACCTGAGGAAAGGAAAGAACTCTTTTAGTAAAGGTCTGTTGAGAATTCCCAATAGTCTTACCAAGCAAGAGAGAAATCATCTACAAAATATCACTACGCCAACACTCTAGAGGTAGTCGAGGAAGGTGTACCCAAACCAAAACCATAGAAGGGAGCTCCTCCATAGAGTTGAAACCCACATGCCAAGGCTTGATGAATAGGCCCACTTGGTTGTAGAAGTAGGGCCCACCTTTGAAAGCATAGTTCCTATCAGCCACACAAGAGAAATCCACCATGAAGAAATTATTAGCCACCAACGTAATATCAAAATAACCTTCTGAGTTCCAGGTCTTGAGAACCCACAAATCAAGAAATGAAAGTGACACCTGCATCCCATGAACTTGCATATCAAAACATGATTACAGTAATATTCCATGTCCTCAGTGACATATTCAGGTTGGATAACTAACACTAAATTCTTAGGAAGCCTTTCCAAACATCCGTTTACCTTCTACAATCTGAAGGAACCATGCTTGGATGACCCCTCACTGGGCAAAGACATGTTTGGAGAGATTGAACCCCTATCAGATGGAAATGAAGCACGGTCCAACTTGTCCATGACCACATGCAACACCATGCATGAAAAAAAGCAAGCACTACCCAAAATGTAGCCTAAGACACTATGAAAAGGAAAAGAAACCAAGGAATAAAGTGACAAGAAGAAGAGAAATGACAGTAGTAGGAAGAAAACCCCTCCACACAAGGCATAAAAAACCCACTACATAGAAGCACCCCACCTAAAATGCAGATCACCTCACACCAATAATAGAGAGAGTGACCAAATATGGAAAGAACGAAGATCAAAAAATAGAAAAAAGAAAGAGAAAAGCTCTGCCACAACATGTAGCTAACAACAAACAACCCCCATAAGCAACAACAACCCAGACCAAAAGAAAAGGATGCGAACAGGGTTGATAAACCCTAGCCTGCACCAATGGAAAGATGCCTCCAAAACATCATCAAATCTCAATATAAAACTAATTTAGGGTTTATAATAGTTGTTTAGGGTACAAAAAAATTATTATAAGTTACATTTTTTTAGAATATCAATCAAAAACCACATATGCGGTATTGGAAAATACTTTGTTTGAAACAACTATTTTAGGGTTTATAATTTGGAAACAAGGGTTTGAAATGGACATTTTAGGTTTTATAATAATTTTTTAGGATATTAATTTGATATTTTATGGTTTACAAACTCGAAACTAGAGTTTCAAATAGACATTCCTTAATTACAAATTGGAGTTATGTCATAATTTCTTGAAATAATCCTTGGTGATGACCCTTTACATATTTCTAGTTGAATTAGGTTGTTTCCTTATTCACCTATTCCAATCTTTGGTGATGACCACCTGTGTCTTCTATGTTACTTGGGGCTAGATCATGCAGAAATGTGTGAAAAAGTGAAATAAAATAATGCAAGCTAAAGAGATAAAATATAAAATTATATCAAATTTAGTTGAAGGTCCTATCAAATACAAAACTATATATTCCTCAAGTCTAGGTCAGTGCAGGATCATGGGGGTCCAAACTAGGCCCCTAAGTGGTAATGAAAAATTAAAAAAAATGGAGTTAGACAACTTGACATAAAAATTTGAATAGGTTATTAACATATTTTGAAAAATATGTAAGAAGAAAATTTGCAGCAAATTGAATCTAGTTTCTAGGCTACTAGTCCATTTTTGGGAAAAAGTAAATATATTTTGCAAAAAAATGAAATTTCAATGTACTAACTTACTAAATTTTCAGGAAAAAGATAAAGAATAGGTGTATGTTTGACCAAACTAAGTACAAGAAAAAATAATATTATTTTTTTCTGAAACTTTCAATATATGTAGAGGACACATGCTCGGATGTGCCACATTTTTTTTGTAATTTTTTACATGTAAATAATTAGTTAGGATTTTCTTATTAGAACATTTCAAAATTATTAAAACATGTTTGTCTGACCACCATAACTTGGTCAAAAATTTATAAAATTCAATATTTTTCTTTATCCTATAGTATGTGAAGCATAGAATGTGACACATCTTTTAGATTCAAAAAATGTGAAATAGTTTGAAAATTATAAAAGTTTTTCAATCAGCCTATCAATTAGGACTTTAGTCATAATGTATGTAGAAAATCAATAATAATTATTTATTAAATTTAAAATAAGGCATATCTTATATTGGTGCAAAGTTGACAATTTTTTCAATAAACTCTTTTTGTTTCATTAAATTTGGATAAAAAAAGTCGTTAGCCACAAGGGCGAACTTCAAATAACTAAGGAAATTTTGTAAACACATTTTTTCAGATGACTTTACAGGTTTGGAAATCTCAAACCAAATCTCGAGCCAAATTTGACGGAAATCCCAAGGCTAAATTTTTTTCAGACAAAATGAATATCTGTTTCAAACGAATATCTGTTTTGAAAAACGAGTACCCATTCATAAGTCTTCAAAATAGATATCCATTTTGAAAAACTATAGATACCCTAAATTGTCCTAATTGGCAAACTACACTATTTAACTTTCACCCTTCTTCCCTAAATGATTGAATAATACATTATTATTTAATTATTATCAAATTTTTATATTTGTCTATTAATTAAGTGATTTAATATTATTTAATTAATTTGTCCTCAATCATCATTTCTGACTAATTAAATAAATCTCATTTATTTAATGGCCTAATTACACCTTATCTATCCTGATTAATTAAATAAATATAAATTATTTAATTATGCCACTAACACTACTTATTCATCTAAATTAATTAAATAGTTATCTTTAATTATTTAATTAAGCCACTTTCCCTTCTCAAAAGTTGAATAATTAAATCAATTATTTAATTTCCCCAAAATCACTCAACATGGTCAATAAATAAATATACCTTTATTTATTAAAGTCAAACATAGCTTGCACATTCCTCTCAAACATTAATTAAATTAATTAATACATCCTCACATATCTTGATTGAATAGATCATTACCATTTATTTCTCAACCTATTGCCCAATCCCACTAATTTCTTTAATCCCATTAAACACTCAACTTGATTTCTTCAATCCCACAAATCATTCAATCTTTAATCCCATTAATTATTCAATTAAAATCCTTAATTGGATCAATGAGAGGAGTTAATTGATAAGTCTATTTCCTCTCAACGGTTCTCAACCATTGATCATGATCTTTCATTGTTACATCTGGATCATTCATCTAAAATATGAAAATATATAAAACAACCTTCTTTCTTCTAAAAAATGATAGGAGAATCTACAAAATTTATGGAGAGGTTATGTGAAAATAGCCATTGAAGCACATTTAGCATATTTCCATCTTTGATCACCATTTAACACATGTTTTGAAGCTTTTGCAACAACAATAGAGGCTTTGTATTGATTCAAGTGATCCAACATCAATATGAATTACACTTCGACATGGGATGGTAACGTAATGCTTTGATTAGTTTTATGTTCTCTTTTATGATAGCATTCTTCATTGAGTTTTTAGTTTTATAATTTCATTTCATTTCATGAGTATGGTTTTGGATTTGATCTTATTTTGAATTAATTTGGTTTAATTCATTATTGTTTCCTTATGATTATTTCCCCCTTATACATTTTGGCACGCCCAGTTAATCTTTTGAGTGTTTTTTTTAAGAATTTTGTAGGTTATGGCCAAGGATTTGATTAAAACCCATCATATTATTTTAATCATAAAAAAATTGGTGCATGGAATTTTGTAAAACCATTTCTGTATTTTGTAGCTTTTTACAGTTTTTAATTTCATGAAAAAATAAAAAAGTTATCACAATTTTAGTTTGTTTTATTTTTTTAAAATTTCTACTGCTAATCTTTAAAATTCATGTGTTTCATTCATCTCTAATAAATTCTACATGTTGAATTTTAGAAAAAGGTTTATGTATTTTGCAAATATCCATTTTATCTTTTTGAAATAGTTGACGATTTGAAATTTAATGCATATTTGAGAAAGTTGTGGCTACTTCAATATGCTGCTACAATTGGTCAAGAAAGGTAAAAAATTGTCAATCTTTTTCTTTCTTTTTTATTCTTCTTTTCATTTCTTTCTTTTTTCAGTAGAATAAGGTTTTTTCTTGTTACTAATATTTTCATTTTCAGCTATGGCCATTAGAGGATTAACTTTCACACTTCATTTTGGTGTACTTAAAATTGATCTCCCATTTTATTTTGGTGTACTTTAAAAGAACCTACAAATCTCACACTTCGTTTTGGTGCATTTAAAATTGAACAATTAACTTTCAAACTTCATTTGGTGTACTTAAAATTGATTTCACATTTCATTTTGGTGTACCTAAAAAGAACCTACAAAACTCACACTTCATTTTGGTGCATTTCAAATTGAACAATCAACTTTCACACTTCATTTGGTGTACTTAAAATTGATTTCACATTTCATTTTAGTGTACCTAAAAAGAATCTACAAATCTCACGCTTCATTTTGGTGCATTTAAAATTAAAAAAGTCAACTTTTCACACTTCATTTTGGTGTAATTAAAATTTATTTCACGATTTCATTTTTGGTGCTCCTAAAAAGAACCTACAAGTTTGACATTTCATTTTGGTGCAATAAAAATGAACAAGAAAAATTGAATGTTTTTAGTTTGGTGCTTAAAATGAACTCATTTGTAGTTGGTGCTATTAAAACGAACCTATCTTCTATTGGTGCAATAAAAATGAACGCAACTTGAAATGTTTACTTTGGTGCATTAAAAACTTGGTGATAATCTTCATGGTTCAATTTGGTGCACAAAATTGAACAAATCATCTTTTCTAATTGCAAAATGACATTTTTTGCTTGAAGTCTCAAATGTTTTGAACTCGGTGCATCTAAAAAATGAATTGGTATCTTTACACACTTCAGTTTTGGGCTTAAAAATAAATTGTTATGAATTGTATACTGTGTTCACCATGATTGGAAAGCCAAGTGTGTATCCTCCCCCCCTATGTCTTTTGATGATCCTGGGTGTTGAGAAACACTTTGTGCTTTTTGCATCTTTTTGTGGTCACCCAATTTTTAGGTTAAGGGTTTGCTAATGAGATACATCCCACAATGGAGAACTCATATAAGCAACTCTAAAAGTACGTTTATCATTGGGCTATATAAAGTTTGCAAAATTAAAAGAAAATAGCTTATATTTGGGTAGGAATAGCATACCATGCCTCATCCTCATCCCAACATAATGAGTTGGGCAGGAATAGGTAAAGTCTTAAGTGGCTTATGTTTGATCTATATGTCACAGTGTTCATGGTTGTCACTAAATACCTTGTTTTAGAAGCCTATCCAGTTTCTTGAAACGTCCTTCAAAGTAGTGCATGGGAATAGCACCATTCCTAGAAGTTACTTACCACATCAAATCTATAGTTGAGACATAAAGAATAAAGGGAAGGGACTGTTTTTTCTTGGAGTATCAAGACGGTACATTTCCTTGATATATCCTATTGGTTCCCTCTATAGATTTGAATCAATCACTCCTACATAGAAGAGCGTACCTTTTATTCCTTAGGATGTGTTGACTAATAATCTGTGAGCTACATCACTAGATCTCAAGTTGTTTGTTGTATGCATCAATTGCCATCAAAAACATCAGATCAAACAAGCATCTCAAACTTGCAAACTTATCCAAAAAATTGATATCAAGAAACTAGAAATTTTGGAAATAGAGCCAGTATTTTCATTTTTTGTTGCTTTTGTTCCAAAATATTGTCACTGCCATCCTAAATTTTCTCCGCTTTCATGAAAAGGACCACTATTGTCCTCTCTATTTTACCAATCATAGATTTAAACAAAGACCACTTTTGCTCAATTTTTTCAGTCATTCTGTAAAAGATGCCGCTATTGTCCAAAACATTATTGCTACTGTCCTAAACAACAACCGCTATTGTCTTGCATTTTGGTGCATATCAGAATTGGTCCAAAACTAGGTTAAACCATCATCCTTTGAAACAAAAGCAATCATACCTGCAAAGAAATCATATTGGCATCTTTTCATATCCGTCAACAAATCAAAAACATCAACCTAGTTTTTAGACACATACCAAAACACAACAACTTGGATTATCCTCTTATTATCATTTCTAGGATATCAACTTCAACCTTTTCTTGCAACCTCAAGGCTAGTTCAAGTAGAGTATCAACATATCCTCTAAAAAAAAGCAAAATATTAGTCCAAGTCTTGTACACCTTGTGTCCTAAGATTAGCGTCATATCAAAACACCCAAAAATAACTCATACTCTTATCCTAGGGTCTTGAGCATCAAACATATAATCCATAGCCAACAACCAACAACCTTTTTCCAAAAGTTTTACACACATCCCCTTAGTATGTCATTTTACCACATAAAATCTCAAATCGAATCATCACCCATGGGGACATCAATCAATTACTCGAATCTAGTTCCACTCCATACACCCATGGGGTCATCATATACTAAAAATGTCAATGATATATCAACTATGGATTCCCCTAATCAATGTTTTAGCACATCTTGTCACATGGTAGATTTCAATCAAAATCCTCATCCATATCAAAATCAATCTTATCAAGGATTTTAAAATCACCATCAAGGATAAAATCTACAACATCAAATTTCCCTAAATTCATTTGAGAAAATAGTTGACGCACTTGAAAAAAATCAAAACATGACATATCATCAACAACATGTTTAATGTTAAGACATTGAATATCAACAACAAACAAAAATCAATCCACAAACACCTCAATATCCACATCAACAACACTGCCAACATCATCAAAACATTGATTCATATCAGCAACAAAGTCGATTTCCACAACATCAATTGGCACAAAATAAAATCTCACAACATCAAAATCAGATCACCCTACATCAAAATCAAATCCAACAACAATATCAACCCCCAAGTCAGTAATATCCACATGAAAATCATCAATCTCAAAACCAACAAGAAATTCCATCTCAAATACAACAATCACCCCTACCACAACAAGTAAAATCTAACCACACTACTAAATGTAAATACACTCCTTTAGGGGAGCTAATTGAGGGGGTGTCAAACACATTAGTCAATGCTAAACTTATCACACTTCCAAACTATCACGAAGTGGTGAACCTCTCATTAAATTCCCATGGTACGATGACAAAGCCTATTGTAAATACCATGGAGTAAAAGGTCATGATGCATCAAAATTTGTTACACTCAAAAATCTCATCCAAGACCTTATTGATCAAAGAGAAATAACTATTGAAGACTTGACATTCAAGGTTCGAACACCAATGACAACATTGACAATATCTCAACCTCAAATGTTGAAAACAATTATCAAGATCCATAAACCAATGATCACATTGACAATATCTCTACATCATCCAATGAGAAAGATGACATACATCAAGAATCTATTCCCAAGCATGATCAAAATCCTTCACCAAGGTTTAGCAATGTCGAAAACATCCTTAGTTCAATGCTTGATCCAAATTCACTTAAAGATCAAGAGAATATTAAATCAATACCCATACCTAAAGAAGACATTCAAGAACCCATTGCAAACAATCCATCCTTTGAAATTAACCATGTCAAGAATTCGATCCAAAGCATATCAAAAGCAATTTTGAAATCATCAAGATCAAGTATCTAGGTTTTCTCAAGATCTAACAGGACTATTCCAAACTGATACGAAAGATAACTCTGATAAAAGCTTATATCAAAGATCCAAATCTCATAGATACTACAATGATTTAATGGCTATCTTCCAATCTATACAATATTTCACAAATATTGATCATTTCCATATATCACCCACTCCTATATCTACCCATGAGATGTTTACTCCTAAAGGACATGTAGAAGATCCTCATCTAAAACAAGAGTCTCATATTCTTGACATCATTACGAAGGAACAAGAGTCTCTTACTCTCAACTTCATTAACAATGAACAAGAGTCTCCTACTCTTAACATATTTACACATGATCAAGGCATAGCAGAATCCATAGGCATATCAGATTTTGATCATGAAGAAGACTTTTACATGAATTGTGAATCAGAAACATCCTTTAAATATCAAGCCGAAGATATCAATCAAGAAGTTATCCCACATATTGAGGGCCCTGTCACTTATAAAATTGGATCATTTACCTTTTTCAGAGCAAGCTATCTTACCAATGAAGAAGCTATCACCTTTGAAGATCCACAACAGAGCAGAGAAGGATTAGCACCTTTTTTCCAAAATAAATTATATCCTATTACAAATAAAAAATTTCAACAGATGCATTATCAAGGAAGAGGATTAGGCCTACATGAACAGGGTATCCTAGAACTAGTGCAGATTATTGAAAATCCTAAGCATCAACGCCTTGGTTATTCAACAATTAAGGAATATAAACACATCAATGATACCTCTATAATATCGGGGGAAACTTTATCTAATGCAAAAATCAACATAGAGAGAATGAAGAGTTCTTATGATGAAACCACTACCAACGCTACAACTAGCCATATCATGAATCATCATCCATGCATATTTCAACCCTCTAATTGGGACCAACAACAAGAGAAAATGTTGTATCAGAGAAAGGAACACGTCATTGATGAAAAAGAATCAGTAAAACAAAATGGACAAAGCAAATACAAATGGATACCAAAGCAAAAGCAAGAAAATCATCCCTATTAAACTCCATTAGTCAAAGAAACTATGGGGAAAAATAAAAAATGGAAGTTCATCCATCAAAAATGTCCAGTGATGCAAAAGAAAGCTTCAAGAGTGACCTACAAGGTATATCAAGAAGTTGGTCCCAATCGAATCTCCAAATCCACCCATCATTGCTTATCATTCCAAGTTTGGAGAGTCAAAGATTCCAAATTGTTGACCAATCCATCTAAATATCATATCCCTTAATGCATTTCGCCATCCATGATATCCAAATCTCACATTGACCATGTGTTGGTGACAACTCTTTATTGTAAGGACTCTAAGGGCACCCTATCATGATGTGTGCATCTAGGAAAAGTTAACTCTGGTATCAATTAAGAAGATACAAATTATCAAGGGTTACATTTGAGTGCCTGTATCTTAGCAAAATAACTCCTCCAAGCAGGATATCATTGGAACATTATGACATCAACAACACCTATATTATCCCTAGCAACATCTACATCAATACCACCAGGTGGTTTAGCATGAGCATAAACATTAAAAAAAATCAAGAAAAGAGTAAAGATAAAAATATTCCTTCAGTGAAAACCACTATGGTGGCGCTTTGGACAAGTACCATGATGAGAACCTGGAAAACGTGTCATGAGTAGAATTCAGCATCTACATGTACCATTTCAGGTAGAAGCATCTCATCCTATCCATAATAGATCCAACATTCCATCCATCATCCATCCATCTTATCCATAATAAATCCATGAACCATTCATCCAACCTATTTTTATCCTAATCCAAATTATCTTGATCTTGACAAAGGTTCGGCGTACACTTCACATTTTCTTATGGTAAACATCTTGACATGGGTCACTATCATTGATCCTATCATATCCAGCATTATCAGAGCCATGAGGCATTGTCCAAAGGGGCATACTCTATCTAAACATGTTATCCAATCACAAGATAATCCTTGCATTTTTTACATTGCTAGACACCAGGGGAAAGTACTTACATCTTGCTTCAGAATAAATCTCGATATGTCTTCTAGCTCATGTTGTGATCTTGCTTCAGAATAAATCTTGATCTATGTATTCTAGCTCACATTGTGATCTTGGCATTGTATAAACAATTCAAAAAATATCCATATCAGTTGCATCATGTTAACACTTCAACATGGTATCAAAACATTCAACAATCTTGTTCCTAGCTTGGCTACAAATCTCAATCAATCATCATCTTGGGATGTATCTTTCCCAATCCTTATGTTGTTCCTATCATGACAACACTATCTTTGCATTATTGTGTATCCTCAATAATGTTATCATTATCAAAAATTACTTAATTAGATCAATCAATTTTAGCAGGCCTATCAATAAGATCTCAAAAGACTATTGATATCCTTACACATTGATATGTCTTTATCATACATCCATATGATCAACATCAAAATCCAAAAATAGCTGAAAAACCATCAAAATACAAAACAAAATTGTAAAACATCAAAAACCCAAAAACATTGTAGGTCATCGTAAGACGAGCCACATTGACTCAAAATAAGGAAACTACAAGTCTTTATGTGTATAACGTAGGAAAGGCCATCATCGATGATCCCTCAAGGCCCTAGGTTAGTCCCCTTTAGATTTTCCTCAAGTGGTATTTAAACTTGGTTGAAAATCCAAACAAAAACATTCAAATATCTTATCAAAATCCAAAAACATTCATAAAAATATAGAAAACAACAAAAACAACATCAAATAATTCAAAAAACCTCAAAAGTCCTATCTCCATTGTCACCTATCCACAATAAAATTTTCATTCATAATAAGCAATCATCAGTTCCAGCCTTTGACAAAGCAATCAAGAAACAAAGCAGACATCAAAATAAAAAAAAATCCAATCAAAGAATCGAAACGACTGAATCAGCATTAGACTAAAACAATGCCTAAGTGTTAAACTACCTACCTATCGATAATTCATCATCAACATACTAACATATGTCTTAACGGATAAATCATTCCTATAATAGACATCACTGATGGATAACATCTTGAAACATCAAACAACTATATTGGCAAGTGATACAACATCATTGTTTATCTTTTTATGATCTTATCTTTTTGATTTATCTTATTGTCTCATTCCTAGGATCTCTCAGGGGTGCCCATTTATAAGGATTTAGAGAAGGAATGGGGCATTGATCATTGATTTATGTTTGCTTTTTTTGTTGGATATTTTTACAATACTACCATGGTGAATACTTGCCTTGTGTGTATGGAAGTCATTTCAAGCAACTCAAGTGGCCTCGCATGTTTGGTTTCTCATACCTCTCTGTGCACTGGTTGAAAATGCTCTAAAATTCTAACACATACACTCTACCAAGGATTTCGTATATCTGGTATGAGCGAGAATACTCCTTGTTTGTAGAGTCAAAGTTCACGTAATAGATACAATTTCGCCTTGGTCATTAATACCCTGGTGCATCATATCTATTTGGTACATTAATAAGGATTAATAAACATTACTTAGTCTCCATGAAGCAAAAGCAAACTCATCATGTTTTATATATCATCAATCATCCAATTTCTTCTATCTTCAAAATCTTATTAACAATTTCTTCTAGTCAACTTTCTTCTATCAGTCCTTCCACTTAAATGCATCACAACAACTTGTCAAATTTTTTGGCTCATTATCCAAAATTTTCACCAAAACTTCTCAAGGGGGCACCATGCTATCCCGCCATCACTAGGGCAACTCTTGAGCAGGAATTTTGTGTTTTCTTTCACACACATTTGCTCAAATCACATTGTATCAAAGAGGGCAAAATGTAGAAACCCTAAATTGACTTGACTGGAAAACAACAATATTTAACTAACTTTCACCCTTCTTCCCTAAATGATTAAATAATACATTATTATTTAATTATTATCAAATTTTATATTCATCTATTAATTAAGTGATTTAACATTATTTAATTAATTTATCTGTAATCATCATTTTTGACTAATTAAATATATTATTATTTAATTATTATCAAATTTTGTATTTGTCTATTAATTAAGTGATTTAACATTATTTAATTAATTTTTCCTCAATCATCAACTATGACTAATTAAATAAATCTCATTTATTTAATTTCCTAATTTAACCTTATCTATCCCGATTAATCAAATAAACACAAATTATTTAATTATGTCACTAACACTACTTATTCATCTAAATTAATTAAATAGCTATCTTTAATTATTTAATTAAGCCACTTTCCTTTCTTCAAAGTTGAATAATTAAATCAATTATTCAATTTACCTGAAATCACTCAACATGGTCAATAAATAAATATACCTTTATTTATTAAAGTCAAAGATAGCTTGCACGTTCCTCTCAAATATTAATTAATTAATACAGCCTCACATATCTTGATTGAATAAATCATGACCATTGATTTCTCAATCTATTTCCCAATCCCACTAATTTCTCTAATCCCATTAAATACTCAACCTGATTTCTTCAATACCATTAAACATTCAACCTAATTTCTTCAATCCCATTAAACACTCAATCAGATTTCTTTAATCCCATGAAATATTTAATCTAATCCCACTGATTATTCAATTAAAATCCTTAATTGGATCAATCAAAGGTGTTAACTAATCAATCTATTTCATCTCAATGGTTCTCAACCATTGATCATGATCTTTCATTGTTGCATCTCGATCGTTCATCTAAAATCTGAAAAATCTACAAAACAACCTTCTTTCTTCTCAAAAACGATCCGAGAATCTACATAATTTGTGGAGAGGTTATGTCAAAATAGCCATTGAAGTGAATTTAGCATATTTACATCTTTGATCACCATTTAACACACATTTTAAAGCTTTTGCAACAACAATAGAGACTTTGTATTGATTCAAGTGATCCAACATCAATACGAATTACACTTAGACATGGGACGGTAACATTGTAATGCTTTGATTCATTTTATGTTCTCTTTTATGATAGCATTGTTCATCGAGTTCTTAGTTTTATAATTTCATTTCATGAGTATGGTTTGGGATTTTATCTTGTTTTGAATTAATTTGTTTTAATTCATTTTTGTTTCCTTATGATTATTTCCTCCCTTACAAAAAAGTAAAACAAATATCTGTTTGAAACAGATATCCGCTTTGAAGACCTAAAAACCTTGCTTAGTAAAATGGGCATAAATTTTGTGTTTCTTATTGAAATTTTTTTTTTTTATAGGTATTGGAAAGGTGATTGAGATCTCTAGGAAATGGACTATAGGTAGTGTTTCTATATTGTACATAAAAAATTAATTATAATCATTTGAACTTAATATTTCATTTTCGAAACATCAAATGCTCACTATTCACATACGAAGTCCCTTTTTCATGATTTTTTTAACACTCATCTCAAAATACTTGAAACATTAGAAAAATTAATCAATAATGAAATATTTATATTTTTTTTATTAAGGAGATGAATAAATCTTCATAAATCATCATTATCTTTGTCCCTTTTTCTACCTCTCTATATTTCACTATGTCTCCCCTTAAGCTCTAGACCTATCTCTCCACTTGTCTCTCCCTCCCTCCCTCCCTTCCTCTCTTTTATCTCTTTAGACATCTCCCTATCAATCTATTGAACTCTAAACTTAACTATATACTTCTCCATCTCTCTCTCTCTCTCTCTCTCTCTCTCTCTCTCTCTCTCTCTCTCTCTCTCTCTCTCTCTCTCTCTCCTTGAGCTCTAGACCTATCTCTCTACCTCTTTCTCCATCCTTCCTTCCCTCTCTCTTTCTCCCTCTTTAGATGTCTCTCTTTCTCTCTAGACCTATCTCTCTACCTCTTTTCCCTCCATCCTTCCCTCTCTACTTAACTCAATCTCAACTCTCTCCCTATCCCTCTAGCTGTCTCTTTATATCTCTCCCTCTCACATCTCACTCTCTTTATACCTACCTCTCCCCCTCTCTCCCTCCCTCCCTATCTCTCTCTCTCTATATATATATATCTCTCCCTCCCAAGCTCTATACATCTCTCTACCTCTACCTCAATTTCCTCTATCTTTGTCCCTCTTTATACCTCTTTGTATTTTAGTAAACCCAATAAATCCTATACAACCTAGTCTTCTTCTATGGTTTCTTATTCATATTAGGTTTTCTTAGATCTATACTTTTATGATATTTATATCTCAATTTTATATTTGAACCTATTTGCATGCCCAATTCTTCATTAATTTTATATTGTTACATCTTTCTCTATTATGTTGATTGTGAAATCAATTTTTCTTACCCTACCCATCCTTAGCAACCAAATTAGGGTTTCATTTTCATATTTGATACATCATTGATACTTCTACTTTTCAATATATAAGTGTACCTTTTGAATTTATTTTTCCTCTCTCCCTCTCCACCTCTCTCTATTTTTATATTTATCTATTCTCCCCCCCACACTCTCTCTCCCCCCCTCTCCCTCTCCCTCTCCCTCTCCCTCTCCCTCTCCCTCTCTCTCTACCTATCTCTCTCCCTTTCTCTTCCCCTCTATATTTACCAAGTCATATCTATATCTAGATATCTCCTCCTCTTTCTATCCCTCTCTCCTTCTCTCTCTCTCCCTCTCTCCCTATCACTCCTATAGAGAGTAGAGAGGGAATTTGAGAGGAAGATAGAGGGAAGTAGACAGGGAAGGTAAGAGAGCTAGAGAGGAGAGGGAGAGAAGAGATATGTAGATATCTAAAGGGATAGAGAGGTGGAATGAGGGAGGGATGGAGTGAGGGGTACGAAAAGAGAGAGATAGAGAGAAGTAGAGAGGGAGGGAGGAAGGGAGACATAGAGATAGAGAGGTATGGTAGGATGGATAGAGGGACATGAAGGTAGATAGAGAGGAATATGGAGATGGGAGATAAAGAGAAGTAGACACAGAGACAGGTAAGGTGGGAGGGATAGAGGGAGAGGTAGGTAGAGAGAGGGAGGGTGAGGGGATATATAGAGAAGTACAAAGGGAAGGGGGGAGAGAGGTAATATGGGAGGGAAATAGTGAGATGTAGGTAGAGAAGGAGAGGGTGAGGGGAGATAGAGAGAAGTAGAAAGAGAAGGGAGAGAGGGATAGAGAGAGAGGGAGAGAGATGAGGATAGAGTAAATGAGAGATTAGGGTGGGAGGGATAGAGGGATAAGTACGTAGAGAGAGAGGAGAGAGAGATGAAAGGATGGAGAGAGGGAGGAAGAGGTAGGTAATGAGAGATTAGGGTGGGAGGGATAGAGGGATAAGTACGTAGAGAGAGAGGGTGAGTGGAGATAGATAAAAGTAGAGAGGGAAGGTGAGAGAGAGGTAAAGAGGAGAGAGAGGGTGAAGAGAGATATAAAGAGATATCTAAAGGAAGAGAGGAGGAATGATGGAGGGATAGAGTGAGAGGTAGGTAGAGAGAAGCAAAGAGGGTAGATAAAAAGAATTAGAGAGGGAGGGAGGAAGGGAGAGGTAGAGATAGAGAGGTAGGGTGGGAGGGATATAGGGAGAGGTAGGTAGAAAAATAGGAAGATGTAGATGGGAGATAAAGAGAAGTAGAGATAGAGATATGTTAGGGTTTCTTAGATCTATACTTTTATGATATTTATATCTCAATTTTATATCTTAAACTCTATGCATGCCCAATTCTTCATCAATTTTATATTGTTACATCTTTTTGTATTATCTTTATTGTGAAATCAATTTTACTTACCATACCCATCCTTGGAAACCACATTAGGGTTTCATTTTCACATTTGATACATCATTGATATTTCCAATTTTTCATTATATAAGTGTACCTTTTGGATTTATTTTTCCTCTCTCCCTCTGCACCTCTCCCTCTTTATATATTTATCTATTCTCCCTCCCCGCACTCTCTCTCCCTCTCTCCCTCTCTCTCTCCCTCTCTCTCTCCCTTTCTCTCTACCGATCTCTCTCCCTTTGTCTTCCCCTATATCTTTCCTAAGTTATATCTATCTCTATATATCTCTCCCTCTTTCTACCCCTCTCCTTCTCTCTCCATCTCTCCCTATCACTCCTGTAGAGAGTAGAGAGTGAATTTGAGAGGACAATAGAGGGAAGTAGAGAGGGAAGGTAAGAGAGGTAGAGAGGAGAGAGAGATAAGAGATATAGAGATATCTAAAGGGATAGAGAGAAGTAGAGAGGAAGGGATGAAGGGAAATGCAGAGATAGAGAGGTATGGTGGGATGGATATAGGGAGAGGTAGGTCGATAGAGAGGAAGATGGAGATGGGAGATAAAGAGAAGTAGAGAAAGAGAGAGAGGTAAGGTGGGAGGGATAGAAGGACAAGTAGGTAGAGAGAGGGAAGGTGAGGGGATATATAGAGAAGTACAGATGGAAGGGGAGAGAGAGGTAAAGTGGGAGGGATAGAGTGAGAGGTAGGTTGATATGGAGAGGGTGAGAGGAGATAGAGAGAAGTAGAGAGGGAAGGGGAGAGAGAGAGTTATTGAGAGAGGGAGAGGGAGATGGAGAGAGAGAGACAAGGGGAGAGAAGGGGAAGGATGGAGGGAGAGAGGTAGGGAGAGATAGGTAATGAGAGATTAGGGTGGGAGGGATATATAGATAATTAGGTAGAGAGAGGGTGAGTGGAGATAGAAATAACTAGAGAGGGAAGGTGAGAGAGGTAGATAGAAAAGAGAGGGTGAAGAGAGATATAGAGAGATATCTAAAGAGAGAGGGGGGAATGAGGGAGGGATAGAGATAAGTAGAGAGGGAGGGAGGAAGGGAGAGGTAGAGATAGAGAGATAGGGTGGGAGGGATATAGGGAGAGGTAAGTAGACATAGAGGAAGATACAGGAGATAAAGAGAAGTAGAAACAAAGAGAGAGAGGTAATGTTGGAGGGATAGAGGGAGAGATAGGTAGAGAGATAGAGGGTGACCAAATTACCTCTCTATCTATGTCTCTACTTCTCTTTATCTCCCATCTACATCTTCATCTTTTCTACCTACCTCTCCCTATATCCTTCCCACCCTACCTCTCTATCTCTACCTATCCCTTCCTCCTTCCCTCTCTACTTCTCTTTATCTCCCCTCTCTATTTATTTCTACCTATGTCTCAATCCATCCCTTCATCATTCCCCCCCTCTTCCTTTAGATGTTTCTCTATATCTCTCTTTGCCATCTCTTTCTCCTATCTACCTCTCTCTCACCTCCCGACTCACCCTCTCTCTCTACCTACTTCTCCATCTCTCCCACCCTACCCCTCTCATTACCTACCTCTCCTTCCCTCTCTCCCTCCTCCCCTATCTCTCTCCTTGTCTCTCTCTCCATCTCCCTCTCTATATACCTTTCTCTCTCCTTCCCTCTCTACTTCTCCTTATCTCCCCCCACCCTCTCTCCCTACATCTCATTGTACCCCTCCCAACTTACCTCTCTCTCCCCTTCCCTCTATACTTCCCTATATATCCCATCACCCTCCCTCTCTCTACCTACCTCTCCCTCTATCCATCCCATCTTTCCTCTTCGTATCTCTATGTATTTACTTCTCTTTATCCCCCATCTCCATACTCCTCTCTTTCTACCTACCTTTTCCTATATCACTTCCACCCTAGCTCTTTATCTCTACCTCTAACTTCCTCCCTCTCTACTTCTCTTTATCTCCCCTCTTTGGATTTCTCTCTATGTACTTCTCACTCCCTCCCTCCCTCCTTCCTCATGTCTCTCCCTTTAGATATCTCTCTATATCTCTCTTATCTCTTCCCTCTCTACCTATTTAACTTTCCCTCTCTACTTCTCTCTATCTCCACTCACTCTACCTATTTATGGAGAGGCAGGTAATGAGATATTAGGGTGGAATGGATACAAGGATAAGTAGGAAGAGAGAGATGGTGAGTGGATATAGAAATAAGTAGAAAGGGAAGGCGAGAGAGGTTGAAATGAGAGGGAGGGGAAATGAAGGAGGGTTGGAGTGAGAGGTAGGTAGAGAGAAGTGAAGAGGGGAGATAGAGAGAAGTAGAGAGGGAGGGAGGAAGCGAGAGGTAGAGATAGAGAGATAGGGTGGGAGGGATATAGGGAGAGGTGTTTAGATAGAGATGAAGATGTATATGGGAGATAAGGAGAAGTAGAAACAAAGAGAGAGAGGTAAGGTTGGATGGATAGAGGAAGAGATAGATATAGAGATTAAAGGTGACCATATTACCTCTCTCTATCTTTGTTTCTACTACTCTTTATCTCTATGAATATTTGTTCATCTCCTTACTAAAAAAATAATAAATATTTCATTATTGATTACTTTTTCTAATGTTTCAAGTATTTTGAGATGATTATTACAAAAAAATCATGAAAAAGGGACTTTGTATGTGAATAGTGAGCATTTGATGTTTCAAAAATGAAATATGAAGTTCAAATGATTATAATTAATTTTTTTTGTACAATATAGAAAAACTACCTATTCCATTGCATAGATATCTCAATCACCTTTCCAACGCCTATAAAAAATCAAAATTTCCTTAAGAAACACAAAAGTTATGCCCATTTTACTAAAGAGGTTTTTTAGGTCTTCAAAACTGATATCTGTTTTGAATACATAAATTGATTAAAATTAATTTTGGGAAATTAATATCTGTTTTGGTTTGGTATTACCAAACTAAATTCAAATTTTACTCGACCAATACAAAAATTCAACATTTTTTTTCATGATTTTGGCAAAGTAAAAACATGATTTTTTTTATCATTGCCACTTTTTGGACCCTCATGATCTTACACATGCCCCACTATTACCATACAAAACTATATCAACCTCACCATTAATATACCTTCCAATTCATCATCCAAACAAACTAAAACTTCAAGCCTTATTATAAAATCAACTCTTTTCTTTTCACTAGTTTATCACTAGTTTCAATTTGACATTTTAGGGTGAAAAACATAAAAATTACATATATACATGTATGTACATTTATGCATGTATTGTTAGCAGGGTAACATGACAACACCAAAACCTACTGTAAGCTACCACATATGACTTGTAGAACCTAAGGCCAATGTAGGAGGATTAGTAAGAGGTTCCCTATAAGGGTCACATCTAATTCCAAAAGACAATGTATAAATGTATGTATATAATATATGTAAGAAATAGAGAAGAAGTAAGAAGAGAATGATAAATATAGAGCAAAGACTAAGATCTTCCTTTGCAACTGATATATGAATATATATGTGGATATATATAAGGATTGATCAATATATATGTGTTATGAATGAATGTGATTCCTTTTAACACTATATATTGAATGCATTTAGACATAGTTTTCCCTTTCGTAATTACTCTTTTATCTTATTGTATCCTCCGGGGTATAAAGGGACTACATAAGGGATACTAGGGTAAAAATATCCAGACTGTAATTCCCCTTTTCCTCTTGCCAACATTATTTTTTTTGTCAAGACACTAGAGATAAAAATGATGAAAATATAGGGTAGAAAAAGTAGTAGTAAAGAGGACAATTAACAATAGTCAGTCAAAATAAAAAAATTCTTAAAAATCTATAGACATGACGCTTAGGTACCATCCTTATGAGAGGGAGGTAGGAACTTAAGGGATGAAAAATGGGAAGGGAAAAGGGATCTGAAAAGATTCCTAAAAGTATGTAACTATTCAAAATTTAAACTAACCATGGGATATATAAGGATTAATGAAAATCTAGATCAAAAAGACCCATGGGAAAATGAGATAACAAAAGGAAAAGGAAGCTTATTGAAAAGATTAAGTTGAAAATGGATATTAATATAGAAGAAAGAAGGTTGAAACAAACCCAAGATTGACAAGAAAGATACTGTAGAAGAATGAAAGAAGTGGAAAAGAATGAAAGGGAACAAACTAAAGAGTTAGCAGTAGAGATTAAGAGGGAAGAGAATAAGGGTGTCATTGAGGGTGTTGTTGAGCGCACCATTGTGGGTGTAGCCGAATATGAGAGAAAGAAGATAACACAAATATGGAGCTTTAGTATGGATAGGATAAGTCAAATTATACAAAATATAGAAGGATAACTCAAGGATTATGGAAAAACTAAAACTAATTTAGAGAAAGAAATTACAAAAATTATGACACCACCAATAACTAGAACACTGACTACTTATCCAGAGTGGGTAAACATTCAGTTAAGGATAGACAAGGATTGGTTACTGGTGATTACTCATATAAAATCTATGAACAATAATAGTTGATGTGAAATACTTAGATGATTTGGTAATTAGAATTGTTCTGAAAATACAAGGAGAGAATGTGGTAGGCAATAAATTGGATCCTGTGCATTTAACAATCGGTAATGAAACAATACCATTAACCAATCAAATTTCATTTACCAAAAAAAGAACATCTTCAAGGACAAAAAGATATATTGAACAAACAAAACCCTTGGACTAGGAGTCACCCTTAATACAATCAAAGTTAAGAAGAATTTCCACAAAAGTAGTAGGGAATATACTAGGTAATCAAGAGACAGTAGAGAGAGAAGGTGAGGAAAATAACATAGTAACTTTGGGGAAACACCACTTCAATATCAACTTGGGAGATATTGATAGCAACTGTGAAGAATAGGAAGACATGAATACCTCCAAAAAGTTGTCTGTTTTTTGGAAATATACAAATGAAGCCGCATAACCTATCTTTTTCCTAGAATTAATGGGGTAAAGAAAAAACACAACTTTGGACAACACTAAACTATTTGATTTCATTGGCACCTTATGAAGTGATGCCCTAAAATAGTATCACAAGACTTATCCTACAACGATAAGGAATGTGACATAGTAAAATGAGAATTCCCAACAAATTTTGAATCCTTGGAATTATCCACCAAAGGGGTAAGTAAACTAAGAGTACTCACATAGAAGGAAGATGAAACAATAATGAAAATTGATAAGAGATTCAAGGAAATAAAAAAGAGATTGGAAGAACCATTGAATGAAAAATTAAAAAATTAATAGTTTATATCAAGAGTGACCCCAAAAATTAGAATGGCCCTAGATGGAAGAAACTTCAATACATATCCAAAATTAGTAACTTTTACCTACTAGATAGAGAACCAATCTTGAGGAAACTTGAGAAAGAGAAAGAAAATAAAGAAATGAAAAGAATATGATTGGAAGTTGAACAAATAAGACTCACAAAAGATATTATGGAAAAATAGGACACCTTTCCACAGAGACCCAAAATATGGTGTACATATTGTGCTTGAAAAGGTCACTTGTGAATGAATTTCCAAAGTAAATAAGAGAAAAGAAGGTGTATACATTAAGGGTATACCTAAAAGAACTACCTAAAAAACTAACTCGATTTATTATGGAGTTTGCAGTGAATGGGATGAACATGAAATAAAATATTGTCCATCTCAACTATTTCAGTTAAGGGAGGAGACAAACCTATGAAATTATAACAAGGAAAGAGGAATGGAATATGTAAAAGGCTTGGCGGAAAGACCACTTTACCTACAAGATCATGGATATAGAGTACCAAAGTGGCAAAACCAAAGAAATATAAATGTCTTACAAAACCAAAAAATCAAGGATAATATACCAATAAAGGCCAATTTAGAGGAGATAGAGGCCATGGTATAGGAATGAAAAGGTAGAAAGATCCCATCTATTTTAATTGTGACAAGCAAGATCACATTGCAATTAAATGTTGCCTAGTGATAAGAAAAAGTAATGTTGATTTTGTGGAAGTACTAAGCATGATATATTCAATTGTGAAAAATGCACAAACATATAATAAAAATGTAGCATTGCAATCCAAAAGTGATGAAATCCAAAACCTAAATCCATCTAGAGGAGCAAGAATCCTAAGAAGAGTACCAAAAGAACCAGATCAAAGAACTAGGAGATATCAAAAACAAGAGTGGATTGACTTTGAGACTACTGAGATGAGTATCTTTGGAGAAGGATATCAAACCCATACAAAATCAAGAAAAAAAAGAGAAAAAAAAAGTAACAGTTGTTACCAAACAAGGAACAAACCACAAATTAAAGATACACAACCATTGAGGAAGAAAGAACTACAAACGAAGAATAATTCCACCCCACGAAACAACACCATGACCAAATAGTAGAACAAACAAACAAAATTGTTACCAAGGAACACAATATATAAGTAGAACAAGATTACTACTTCTTCGAGCAAGAGGTGAGAATATTAAAACAACTCATAAAAATGTCAAAACACTCTAACTTATTAGAAAAACTAAAATAGTTCTACAAATACTAGAAAAAACAACAATCTTAATCACCACAAATAAGAACAATAGGGAAGAATGACAAGTAATGAAAAACCAGATCCATTATGATTACTATTATTATAAATCATAAGAAACTTAAAAATGTGATGGTAGATTTAGGAGCTAACATAAATATGCTCCCTAAAAGAGTCTGGGAACAACTAGGGAAGCCCAAACTTGAACAAACACCCAATCACATTAGCTTAGAAATTGTTACTGAGATGAAAAACTTAGGGACCTAGACACAACTAGAAGTGTGATGGGATTAAGACAAATCGTAGACTTTGAGGTAGTTTCCAACAAAGAAACTTTCAATTCATTCAACACATTACTTGGATTTAGGTGGTTTGTCAACAATAATGACATTACAGACTCAAGAAAAGAAGAAATATCATTTTCAAATGAAGACAAAATAGTTAACAATAAATTAAAATAATATAACATTTATATTCATTTACAACAATTTTTTATAGTTTACTAGTAGATTATTTAGTACCATATATATATATATATATATATATATATATATATATATATATATGGTTATGGAAAAAATATAATAGGTTGAATTATGTTACATAACAAAAATTTAAAAATTTTAAATTGTAAGATTGAAAAATATAGTTAAAAAAAATATTCCATAAACTATCAAGTTCTAGGTTTGAAAGGAATTGATGATCTATCAACCTTAACTACTTGTATATATAGTGTGCTTTAATATACTTCATATTAAGTGATTTTTTGTTTATTAATGGTGACACACAAATAATTAATTAGAGATTAATTTTATAAATTTTAACATCATAAAACACAAGTCTAGGTTTGAAACATCAAAACATACAAAATGTATTAAAAAATATATAATTTTAACAAAAAATAACACAATTTATTTATTTCTTCATATATAATTAAAATTAGAAAACACCATTTATTGAGCTAGTTGGGCTCATCCTTTTAATACTAAAAGAGTAGATGCGAGATGGATCCCTCTAAAGGGGGGATGGCATAAACTAAACTTTGACAAAACATCAACAGGAAATTTGGGTCCACCAAGTGTAGGGTGCAAAATAAGAGAGTACAATGGTAAGATGGTCTGGGTTGTGGGAAAAAAATTCTTAGATGGAAAAATAATGAAGTAGAAGTGCAAGCAACTCTAATTGATCTTCACATTAATAAAAACCTTTGTTTGCATAAAATTTATATTGAAGGAAAGATTCACAAACTATAATCAATGACCTTTTAAAAATAAACTCCAAATTGAAAGCTTAATACCAAGTGTAGGGTGCAAAATAAGAGAGTACAATAGTAAGATGGTCTGGGTTGTGGGAAAAAAATTCTTAGATGGAAAAATAATGAAGTAGAAGTGCAAGCAACTCTAATTGATCTTCACATTAATAAAAACCTTTGTTTGCATAAAATTTATATTGAAGGAAAGATTCACAAACTATAATCAGGGAGGTAATAGATACCTTCCTAGAGTACATTCAACACATCTACCACATGAGACCAATGGTGCGATAGATAAGCTAGCCAACACATGGAAATTGACATGTTATAGGGATTTTATTGTGACAACTCCCCACATGTGTGGTGATGTATTGTTCCTAAACTTCCATAATTTTTTGATCAGTTGAGTAACGTGAAAATATAATGGAAGAATATTAGTTTGGGTTTGGTATGCTCATCATGCATCAAAACTAGTACAATTTGTTAATGTGTAAAGGGACTTTAATAGTAATTATGGATTCAACATGCTAGAAATTAGGAAGGATTAATGAAATTCATTCATTTTTGTTTGGATTTTCAATAAAAAAATATGAATTTCACTTTGCACCTAAAGGCCAAGAAAACAAAGATTACATTTCTAGGAGAGATGATAGACCACAAGATGAATAATTTTTTAAAATCACATTTGATGATGGTATTACATGTGATTAGAATGGTATTGAGTGATAGCTTCCTTTCTTTGAAGTTCGTCATTACATAGTCAATAATAATGCATCTATGTTTTATGTGATGCTTGTAGATGTTGGGGAACTATTAAAGGAAATGATAATCTTTAATCAAACCACAAAAATGTTTTGGAATGAAATATATTCTATATTATGTTATTTTGGGATTGGGTTTCCATACTAGGTCTAGTGCTAGGTTGTTAATCAACTCACCATACATGGGACCTTGGGTGCCTTCATAGTCAGAGCTATCGGGGTAAATTAAATTGCTTGGAAGCTTCATGCAAGGTGGGGAATTAAATTTTTGAAAGCTATAATTGGTGGTGATCTCATGGAAGCTAAGGAATTGTCCTTTTTGTTGGAGGTTGAAAGTTTAGATTCTAAATACATCAATAATGGAGTGGTTGGTAATCAAGAATGAATAAGAATTATACAAAATAGTTAGAGTTATATTATAATAGTAAAATTGGTGATAAAATTTTATCAAAAATATAGTATTTTTTAATTTGTTGTTCTCCTCTTCAGAATCCCAAAAATAAATATTCTTTTGGACTATTATTTATTGGTATGGCTCCCTTAAGTCACGTTTACTAATAAAAATAAATTAAAATTAGTAATTTTATCTCATCTATTTTATATATTAATAAAATAACTCTATAATCAATCTTTTTTTAAATTAGATTATCTTCCAATTAATTTCTATAATTAAAATTTTAATTAGTGAATCTTTAACTTTATTCTACTAGGTTTTGAAGATTAGTCAAACAATTCCAGAATAGGATTTTAACTATGGTATTCAAATTTACAAGGAATGGGAGTAGCTCTAACACTTTGCTAAGGTTTTGGCTTGGCTTGGTTTTCATATTCTTGCTTGTGTGTTTCCAATGCCCTTGTCACCCTTGTGTCATACTTCCTTGTTAAGCAAGAGTATTCCACATTAATTGTGTTTTTTACCACTTTCATTTCTTTGTGCAATTATTTTAATTTTTTATATGGTGACCAACCCTAATGCCCCCACATTTAATAATGGGGCTACTTCATCCTTGAATGGGAGAGAAAATAATTTCTAAGTGGCCATGAAATTTTATATCAAAGGTAGTGCACAAGGTAATGGCATTATCCCTGATGTTGGAGTCTCACCTACTCATGAATTTAAAAGTATTTGAGAATGACTCCAAAATAATACCCTCAATGGATATTTTGTTAAGTACATCCCCTCTAAAAGAATGATAAATATCTAGTTAAATCTACTTGGTTCTGAGATGGGGTCCACATAAAATCCATCCAAATCTCACCAAGGGATTTTTTCTTTTCCATTTTGTTGAAATCAAATTTTGAACAGCCATTTTGAGCATGGCCCCTAGTACAATTTTTCCTCCTTAATCATATTTTCTCCATAGACTCAAGAGTTTATTTTCTCTAATGAATGGTCTCTTTTTATTCCTTTTTAGGTTGATTTTCGTAGTTTACACCTACCTTTATGGCCTTTCCTAGACCCCATTGCTACATCTCTAGGGTAGGTCATTCATATTGAGCAAGAATACTTATTTTCTACCCTTCCCTAGAAGAGGTTCCATATGTATGTTGATCTTTTTAAAGATCTCAAATAGTCGATATAGGTGCAAGAAGGAACCCAAAGTTTCACCTAGTGTCTCCTTTATCTCAACTTTCCAAATACTTGCTATAGATATTATTTTTCAAACTATAAAATCCAAAATTTTCCTCCTTCCACCTAGTGAGCCAAGTCTCCTCCTAAGAAAACCTTAGTGTCTCCTCCACCTAAAAAAATATGGGGATATATGGACCATAGTGAGTAATAAAAAATTTAGCATGCAACTAGTTCAAAAGGTGATGGACCCTATCCTTCATCTTCTCATAAATAAATTTCAAAGCCTTCCAAGGTTACTAAGATAGGATAGTTTTTCCATGTGGGAGAGTCATCATTGGTAATTACTATACCATGGTTTAATAAAACCCCCATGGAATCTAATGTTATCTCTTCACAACTTGATAAGAGGTCTCCTTCTCTTTCATCCTCTCACCACTCTTATAGCCTAGTTTAGGAGCCTCAAGAAAGAGATTAGATTCTATCGAAGAGGAATTCTTCAATTTTCCCAATTAAAATTATCTTCCAATATTGTGGACACTAATTGAACATGATTCTCTATATAATTTTTAAGGATCATATTAACAATGATATGTGACCCTAGACCCACATTCTCCATGAGTTTCATTTTATGGAATGTTAGGGATTTGAAAATCCAAAAATAAAATACATTGTGCAAGCTAGTTGCCAATGATTTACCAACCTGAGTGTTTTTTTTTCTAGGAGTTGAAAATTGCTAACTTTTTCCTTTCTATTATTTTCCATGTAATCAACTAAAAAGACACTTTCTACATATTGACCATGATGTGGAATGTGGAGACCTTTTCACCTTTACTTCATCTTATGGAAACCACACATGGTTGCCCATAATTGCGACTCCATGAGTTGTGCCTTGTGGACTTTATTTAATGATAACCACTCCCTTTGGGATGTTAACATTTATGATTCCAGTGATGTTAAAATATATTTTCTTTGGCGATGCATTGTTTATTAATTTCACACTTCTTGGATAATATGTGGTGATTTTGACATGTTCAAGTTGTTGCTTGATAAATATGGTCATTTGTATGTGCACTAGAAAAACTAGAAAAAGGTAGTTCTATTACATGTATAATAGATTGTGTATTTTTAATCCTAATGTTGGTCATCATCATCCTAATTTTTCATAGTTCATGTGGATTTTTTTAGGTTGGTACATAAATAATTCTTAAATTCCTTGACAGATAATTATCTTCAAATAACCCATATTTTCATTTGCTAGTTGTTAATAAATTTCAATTTATCCTTTATCAAAAGTTGTTCTGTCTTATAAATTTCTTATCTAGTTATCTATTGAATGGAAAATGGAGCCCGAGGTATCTCGAATGTATTTCTTTTTTAACACATCATTATTGAATCATAAACCCACATTAGCCCACATCTTGTACACATAAAACTTTGAACCATGTATAGCCCCTAAAGTTTGTTGGAATCAATGGTGAAATGACACAATATCAAGTTTACAACTAAATTCGTCTAGATCTATGGGTTTCAACTAGCACTCTTCTTCCACCACTCATTTAAGGCCACCACCTTAAAGCTTCACCATTCCTTTGTTGCACTATAAGTGTTATCTTTCTCTCTAGCCTTATGGATTTTCATTGCTTAGATTTCCCAAAAGATTTATATTGTTGATATGCATACAACTCAAAATTCCCAACTAAAGACTTATCTTCATTGGCTCAAAATTGAAAACAAATTTCTAAGGAATTATTTCAAACCCTTCATGTTGGCTAGTCTTCTCAAAAGATCAAGCACATAAAAGAAGGGCAACCAATTTTTTATGAATTTCCCTCCATTCTTCAAGGTTTTGTTTCCCAATATTAGTTGGTTTTCCAAGACCAAGATCCCTCCTTGGAATTGCAACAATCTCTTGACCAATGTGTGATCATTGTTCCCAAAAATATATCTACTTTATAGTAGGCCTTATTTGGTCAATGTCTCTCTTGTATATTTTTAAGAAGTATCATTTTTCATGTTCAATGGTAACACCACTAGTTGTGATGGATTTATCTATAAATTTTATAAAGCACTTTGGGATATAGTTGGAATTGGCCTTTTATAAGTCTATAATGAAGCATATGCTACTGATACCTTGGGAGCTCTCATAAACAAAGAAAATATAAAATTCATACCTAAGGGTAGTGACTTAAAAGATATTGTGGACACTGATTTTGGGTGTCCAAAGGTTTCTCTAGCTCTTATAGGGTTTTTCACCTAAAAGGAGAGAAATGGACCCAAAATGCTAATTTCTACACTCAAGATTAATCTAAACAGGGATGCAATATGCCTAAATAAAATGTACTAATGCAATAAACTAAAAAAGAATGATTATTTAGTACTAAACCTAAGAAATGCAAAAATTGGAAAACACAATGATGTATGCAAAAACACCTAAGAATGCAAGTAAATGATAATAGAATGAAATAAGAATGGAGAGGTGCACCTGGAATCTAGAATCTAATGCAGAGAGTCTCTGGAAATCCTACAGAGTTGATTGGAAATTTTGACTTGGACACTTATGCCAAGTTGGGCGACTTAGTCTAGTTTCAGAGAAAATATGCCAAAACAGGAATCTGCCAAATGGGTACTCAGAAATATAAAAACCACTTTTCAGGCCTAGTAATGGGACTAATTTGCCACAGATGGTGACTTAGTCCACCTAGGAATCTCAAGAAATTTAGAGTAGGAATCTGTAGCTTTCGGTCTGCACTTCCTTTTTTGACAGGTGTCCGGTCTAGATTCTATAGAGATCGGGCTGAAAGAGGTCTCCAAGCTTCAATTAGGGATTTGTTGACTTTGATGACTTTAATGAGTTGAAACCACCTTTTTGACACTTTCCTCTTTGAAAAATTTTCATACAATACTTGCAAACACACATGCAAAGAGGGGAAAAAGGTTTAAGGGTTAGAGTATAGGGGTTTTCCTTGGTCAAACCCCGATTTGGTAATCAAAACCTATGAAATGAAGGGAAATAAGAATAGAATGACGAATCAACAACATGAAATTTCACAAACTCACCAAACCCTTGATGTATAAATTTGAAGATAAGCAATGAAGTGCTCCAATGGATGACTTGATGATGCTTAGAGTGCTTGAATGCTTGATAATTGCTTGAATGATTAGATGAATGAATGCTTGAATGAATGGGGGTCAAAATGAGTGGAAAACCATTTATTTATACTTGATTTTGCAATATTTCCCAAAAATAACACATCACAGGCCGACCTCAAGGGTAAGAGAATAAAATCCTGCCAGAAAATTAAAATTATTTTGATTTTTGTGCCTAGTGGGACTAAGTTGCCCCTGGTGGCGACTTGGTCCCGCTAGGGAAATTTTACTGGGTGTCGGGGATTGAAGTGTATTTAATAAGGTTTGACGGGAAATTCTCAAAAATTCACATAAGTAGGGCCAAAAAGTGCATTAAGGGGTCATTTAAACATAAGAAATGGTTGAATTAGTGATAACAAGTCGAGAAAAGCATGAGAGTTTGTTACAACTCTTTACAACACTTTGAAATAATACTTGGTAAGTAACAAAAATAAGTTATTTAAGTGAATTATAATGAAAGGGTCCTAGAAAAGAGTGAAAGTGGGTTACAACACTTCACAACACTTTTACAAGACATCCTAGAAGTCTTAATGATTTTCAAGGGTCCAAGACCTAATGTGAATGTGTTGACCACATTACAACATTAAATCTAGGAAAAATCAAGCCAAAGTCCATAAGAGAGAATCAAGTGAGTGTAAAAATGTCCAACTACACATTTTTTGGCAACACAAATATTAGTAATTGGTGATTGATTACTTTATTGAACAACTCCTATAAGATCATTATCAAAGATCTTGTGGCTTGAATTCATCATTTTCTTTTACTTATTATCCTACTACAATAAAATAGCTTTATTAAAGGGTGTCACATTCTATATAAAATCCTTGCAGTTTGGGAAGGTATGGATGAGCTAGATGTTAGTAATGCATCCTTTTCATCAAATTTTATTTTTCTAAAGCCTACAACCACATTAAATGTTATTTTACTTTTCCATACTTCAATCTCTAGGATATGTTCCCAATTTCATATAGCTAGTTCAAATGCTCTACATAAATGTCTTGGATTTCCTCAACACCAATGGCTAGATATCCTCCTTATTAGGGATTTTATGCTCCATTAGATAGGTGTGTCCCTTGGCTCAGGTGATTTATATCTTGGTTGAGAAGGTTTTGACTATGCATTAGCCAATGTTATCTTTAAACAAAGAGTGTAGGGTATTTTTGTTCCTAACTCTTCCTCCTAATTTGTTAATGGATATTTTGTAGATGAATCCTTTCTTACTTTTCTTGAGGATTCATACAATGTTACTTATGCTTTACAATGTCTTGATACCTTTTATCTTGCTTTAATTTATAACATACAATGGAAAAAAACCTAATGCTATCACTAGCCTTTCCTTCACTAACTAGCATGGCTTAAAATATTTGTCTAGAAATGGGTTGACTATGGGGAGATATTTTGTTTACTTTGCATACCATTTTATTTTCAATCTCCTACCACCATGTGACATTTCTTTATATCTCATATTAAAAAATGATCCATTTTTGGATTTCTAAGCCCCTCTCCTTTTTGGGAAATTCCAAATTTTCTCCAAATTGTTCAATACCACCCATATGTATTATTATCCTTGTTAAGTCCTCTCTAAATCATCTTACTAGATGGATGAATAGTTTCTCAAGCATTTTTTTTGGGCTATGTCTAAGCATAATTTTTTTTACTGAGTTGCCTAATAATTTTGTTGTCTCCCAAGGGACTTTTATGGTCTTGGTCTCATCTACATATCTGAAAAGGGGCTTGTGTGCCAAATGAGTTATTCATTCCTTAGAAGGATAGGAAGAGTAGAAAATTATTCCCTAGCTTTGTATTGTTTCTAGTGCCCATCTAGTCACAATGATTGGCATGGCCAAGGTTTCACAACATTCTTATCATGAAGGAACCAATGTGTATCCAAAGAATTTTTATTTCCAAGAGAATTTGGATGCCTAGGAGGCTCTTAAACTCCAACTCTTCTAGAATGAGATCAAATTTAGGTCTGGAATTTCCATCAACCAACATTCTTTATGGTGGCCCCTTATAATCATTTACCAAGATCAACCCCTTACCAAAGTTCCTTGGATTTAAGATTTATAATTCTAAAAATATGAGGTTCATACTATTTCTAACCCTTTTCCTAGAAATACTAGGTATTGGATCTATTAGCCATATTTCAAAGCCAATTTATAGCTTAGATATAATATCTTACTAGAATATTTTAGCTTTGGTTCCACTTGAGATATTCCACAAGTTGGTAGTTCACTACACTAATCCATGATGGACAGATTGGAAGTGGTTCCTTGATCATCCTTTTTTAATTAAAAACCTTGTAAAGGTTACTCTTGGCTCTTTCCTCACCTATATATAGTTAATACATTAAATGTGGGGTGGAAACTTTGGTCTTTTTCCTCTCTTTGGAATTATAAATTTCAAATAGTTTAAGTTTCTTTTGTTGAGCCTAGATTGACTCATTTTTCTTGGTGTCTTCTTGACCAAGGTCTCCCTATGGGATTATAACTGGCTCATTTGGGTGTGTAGTCCCACTTTTTTCTATAGGAGCTGATAGTGAGCTCACATACCCTAGGATCACTTGCAAAACCAAAAATAGCCTTCCATAAGAGAGTATGGAAAGAGAATGTCTTTATTGATTATGGATACAATTTGTGCAATGATGAATGATTGATTAATGATAGCACAAACCCCTATATTTTATAATGTACAAAATGTTGGATGTTGTGGTTGTGTTCCTGATATGTGGTTTTCATTGATGTCAACACTATTAGCATTAATATATTTGAAGCTGTATATGTCGATGATATTGAGAAAATTGTAAGGAAATGAGTTGTAGGTTGTCAGTGGTTAAGTGAATTTCAGTATGGTGGTATGTTTTGTACGTTGAAGATCAAAGGTTGTGGACTAAAGGGTTTCTTGCTGAGTGTATCTAGTTTATCCACATCGAGTTTCAGAGATCCGCATGAAGAATTGATCTAGTTATGAAGATTTTCATTCAAAGAGTTTTTTTGTTTCTTCAGTTAGTGTTCCCGATTGAAGATGACACTATTTCAGTTATTTCAATTGTTGTGGATGCTTCTAGATCATGCTTTATCTTTGTTGCACGTCTGCATTGATCATTGTGCTCATGGTTGGTGATTTTCTCTTGCGTGTTCATATTTTTCATGTTCCTGGCTGACATGGTGTTGAAGCGTGTTGTGGATCTTCGAGGAAAATTTAATTCAAGTGTTTTCATGTTGAAGATGTTGATTTAGGTCCTCACTAAGTTATGGCTAACTTTGGTTGATATGCATTGATTTTTATGAATGAGTTGGGCCGACAGTTATATTCATTTTATTATTTATTTGTGGCAAACTTGTAGCAGTGAAATTTCTTGTTGCGGATATATAAGAGTGGTTGTTTGTTTGAATTGAAGTGTGTGAGCATGTGTGTATGTGCGAATAATTTCCTAATCATTCGAAGACAGAGCAAAGGTGTTAAGAAAAGTGAATAAGAGTGAAGAAGAGTGAAGAGTTGTTCATGCGCTTAACTGGAACTATGATAAAGCATTAGCAAATGCTATTTTATCAATTCAAATCCCTACGTATGGCTTCAATCTGAATCTCTTTGTAAGAGAGTGTGTCTTCCTTTGTAATTAAGTAGTGAGCTCTAGGCAGTGCGCCTAAATGCAAGCGCATTCCCCATATTTCATTTTCATTATACTTTTAACAGGGTATAATCTTGTGGACTAACCTCCATCGTGGTTTTCCCCCTAATAGGGTTTCCACATAAAAAATCTTAGTGTTATGTGTATTTCTGATGTGCTAATGATCTTTGTTTTCATGGTTAATAATCAGATCTAAGAATAAAGTTAATAAGTTGAATAAGTTTTGAAGTTTTGTGACAAATGATTCACCCCCCCCTCTCAGTTGTTTTCTCTTGTTTTTCCAACACACAAGTCCTTTCTTAAATAGGAAAGGTGAGAAATTGGATTAAACAAAATCATGAAAAATGTCTTAATCCTATGACATGAGACACAACAAGTAAATGACAAGATAAGATAAGCTAATATCACATGACAAATAAGACATATAGAAATATTCATTGGCCTCTAAGTAAACTTAACATGTGAACATGTGTGAATAAGACCTACTAGATTGACTAAATAGATGAAACACCCCATTTACACCAGTATTTCCTTTTTGTGGTCATTTGGAATCCATAAAGCATATCCTAGTTTTTCTCTCAAGCCAAGGTTTCTTGATGTTGAATTTTTGACTCCTATAAGACATTTTCCTTCGAGCCTTTCTCATGGTATATGGCACTCCTTGGTAATTGACCTCAAAATACAACTAAATAAACCCAAATATGGGAGGATTTTAGAGTGAAGATACTAGTTTCAATTTGGAAAGATAGAAATATTTCTTTCTTTGCTAGTTCATATGTCGATAAGCACTTTTAAATATATGCTAAAGCTACTATTTGTTCCAATATTATGCTAGACACATAGGAGAATTGAGAAGGGGGTGAATCACTTGTACATTAAAAAATTCAAACCCTCAATAACCTTCAAACCCTTATTATGTATCAACATGAATGTAAACAATAAAACATCAACACATCGACAACCATACACAATAGAACACCATATTTACATGGAAAACCCTAATAAGGGAAAATCCATGGTGAGGATTAACTCACATATATATGAATAACAACACTGAATACAATAGGCTCACTACCCATAAGAAAAGAATGGTTCACTGCCAAGGTCTCACTTCCTAAAGGACTCACTATCTAGAATAGAAGAAAATATAAGAAGACTATTACAAGGAGGTTCACTACCTCAAAGCAACAAGAACATCCACCAAAATAACTCTACACCATTTGCAACCTTTGGCTCACTACCTCCAGCAACATTAGGTACACTGAAAATGTAGACACCTTCTACTCACCGCATCTAGTAGACTTAGGCTTTTAAGTTCACACTCAGATCACAACACTTGATCACATTCACATTGTAAGGAAGCTAAGGTAGCAAAAAAATTTCCTACAATAATCTTGAGAGGAGAATAATGCAAAACGTTTATAGATCTTTAATAGTTTCAAAAACTTAAACTTAAATATCATGCATACCACAACATAGTGATTTATGTGGGAAAACCTTTTCGGGAGAAAAACTCCACACTCCAAAAGCTTCCCAATATATTATTCAAAAATCACAAAGATTATATTATACTTGTAGAGCAAGCTTCTCACAGGAGTATCACCAACTAGAGATCCAGAGGCAACACGACCATTATTAGACTCTCAAAATACATCACAATACTTAGCCATAATACAATACCCTCATAACATAGGGTTTCCTTCTAGGGAAAGTCAAGCTAATAAAATATTGACTATCAAATCTGAGACCTAATGATGAATGATCCAAATTTACAATAATAAAATATAAATAAAATTTTCCTTTCGGGGCTGCTTCCCCTGAGCCCCCGCTAGGGCGTATTTCCCCTAGACCCCCAACTGAGGGGATGATCCTCCTTGACCCCTCACGAAGGGGGATCCCCCCCATTGCTAACATATCAACAATAACTTATGTATCAATAGTACCTTATGTAATTGCAAGGTTGAGACACATTTTTCCAACACGCATCTCACTTCACATCCACACTTCACCACCCACATTTCCAACAATTAACCTTGCCTATATATCCTCCTCAACCTCAAACAATCTTGTTTAGGTTGGTCTCAATGAAACATATGCACCTAAAACATGCAATCACCAAATAGGTCGGCACCAAACACTTCCATAGTGGAAAGAAGTGAAGGCAGACCACAGTAAGGGTTAAAACCAAGACCCAAATCTACATCGACACACTTCACCATGCTTCCATAAACCATGAAGAAAATCCACAAGTAATGCTAACACACCAGGTCAGCCAAACCTATATTAACGCTACCAAATAATCAATTCACTCTTCACCAGGTCTGGAAACATCCTATGGACCACAAAGCAACATCACACAACATCTTAGATTATTCCAACACCATCAAAATATTTAGCAACACTATCGCAACCACCTGAAACTGAGAATACTTAACATCTTGTGCAACCAACCAAACTGCCACAAACATGCAATACACTAACCAAACTTACAAAGTAATTGAACACACAAAACTCCAAGGGAAGATAGGTACAAACAATATTAGTACGTTCCTAAATCTACAAGAAAAGAAACCTCAATGCGAAGAAATGCAGAGTAATTCTATTTCTCCCAGACAACCTTCTTCATAGGAAACACACTGTAAAACACAACTTCTATTGCCACATGATTCAGAACCTAAAACTCTAGATATAACACCTTTGAACACCTTTGATCATCTCATCCAAACCGAACAAGAACAACTTCAACCATGAAGAAATGTGGAGCACAACACAAAACACAACTCTGCCACCTTATACACTCTCTCATTCAAATTTTCTCAAAAGCACTTGGAAACCAAGTGAAATAGCTGCATCAACAACACTTGATCAACACCACAACTCCTTCTCATCAACACCAAACTAGAGATTGCAACAATCTCCCCATGAAACACCATCAATCTCCTCATCTTCAACACCTGCTCAACAACACACTAGAGGTTGACATAGATTGACATCTATGACAACACTAAAGAAAAAATAGTGTAACAAACTCCTTGTTGACATCAATGACAACACTGCAACAATCTCCAACATATTATGTTATAGATTTAAAACCAAGAAAATAAGGTGGCCCTACAAGTTACTCATTTGTAGGCATTAATTGGGCAGTAGGCTACACTTTCCCCAATACAATTCCCTGTGTACCTCTTGACCTAACTAATAGAGATTCTTCACCACCACGAGGGTGTGCCTCTTTACCACATGCATCTCAAAAAGCTCATAGTCATAGCTCTAGGTGAGGTTGTCATGGTTTATAGGGCTCTTCATAGCCTTGACACCATTAATGGACTCCTCCACCACATGGATGGTTCTTCTAAATGATGCTACTTTGGCTAGTTAAATAGTAGAAAATTTTCTTGCTTGGATCTTTCCATTTTGCATATGCACATTATTTCTCAACAAGCTAGAACCAAAGATCAACATGACACCTTCACAAGATGAGAACCCATTCTAGACATCCAATGCCTCTCAGTTATTTCAATTCATCCCTCAAATTGCAATCAATTTCCTCCTCCCATTGATTTAGCCATGACTATTGTGTGGTTTGACTAATCCTTTATTGTCCTTATGTCTTTGTATTGACTTCTCAAGACATGATTCCATTCCACCCACTTTTATGTGAATTATATATTATATTCTTGTTTTGTAATATAAAACACTATTTATTATTTTTTAATTATAAAAAAAGTAAAAAAATCAATATTTTGTATTAATATACAAAATATTCAAATAACCCCACAAAGAAATTTTTATTACTTTTATTATAAATAAAATTGAAATCAATAAAAAAAATTGAACCAATTGGCCAAACAATCTTATAACTATTTTTTTTGTCTAAATAAAAATAATATCAATAATTTTGTCCTTTAACTAATTTTAAAACTTAAGTAAATAATTTACAATCAGTACATAAAAAAACAAGTTAAATTAAACCATATAAATACAAATGAAATGCAGTTGTTTATGACAGCATACTTGGAGACAACCTAATACTAGATGAAAAGGATAGAAAGACAGACAGAGAGAAAGACAAAGAGGGCGGCACATAAATCTGACTGTAAGACAGTAGAGCCATAGTAGTTGTACAAAAAAACAGAATAGTTTGGAAGTTAGATGAAAGAAGAAAAAGTAATCCAAGCTTTCATTTTATCTTTGGAAGATATCCCACAAGATTCATGGGACACGCCATGAGTATATGATATCAGAAACTTGTATTTTTAAATCTATTTACGTAGAAAAATCATTTAAGAACTTATTGTCTTCTTGTACATTTATTACAAACAAATGATTGATGGCATGTTCATAAATGATAAAGAATATGAGGGCTTGGGATTCCTGGTTTTGGTGGCCTTCACTGTCTCACCACAATGCTTACCATTAATCATAAAATATGGAATTCTATAATTTCTGTCCGTTGAGCTTTTAGACAATGTTTTTAGACTATTGAAGGTCTTTTTTTAGAAGTCCACCTATTTTTGGCTCTCTTGGTTTAAGGAGAAATCTAAGCTTGACTTGAGCAATCAAGAAATAGATTCCTTTCAATAAATCCAAATCCTAGAGGTTGTTCCTTTCCATTTGTAACATTCAAATCTCATTCAGTCAAATCAATCATAGTGGAAGGATTGGAAATAGTTTGTGAACACTCCTTTTGTTATTGCTTTCTTAGTAAAAACCATTTTTAATTATCTTCATAATTTATATAGATTTAGGTGCAACCCAACAAAGTGGTCTATTTAGATAAAATAAGTTATAAGTTCCCCATACTTCACACCTTATGCTTGTCTCACATGGGCATAGTGCTAAGCATTTTCAAAGTTAAGGTGGTCTCCGCCACTATGTGTTTGGTAATCACCCCTCTATTTCTTCTTAGTGATGGGATGGGATCTATATTAGATAAGAAAAATTTGTTTGTGTAGGTTTTTATTTTTCTTTGTTGGATATATTGTATTTTATTATATTTATTAGGCTTATTAAGTTATAGTGAATGTGTCATCATAAAAGTATATGGTATCTTTCATGAGTGTAACTCTTGTCTATTTTTGAGTTGTTGGAGTTACTTTTTTCATTAGTGAGTTTTACCTCATCTTTTTTTATATATGTATCCACTCTTCAACCTTGTATTCATTGATGCTAGTGTGAGCTTTTGATTAATTCATTTTGTGTTAATCTATATTTAGTCTTGCAAAACTATCTCTCGCATTTCGTAAAGCTATCATTATTCTACCAGTTATATTCTTTAGTCTTTTCCAAATAAGAGTTTGAATGACTATTCTACACTAGATTTGGGTTCTCAATTCTCTTAACATATCCTAACATGATATTAAACTAGGTCAATGTCTAGGAATGCCACTAATATTTTTAGTTTATTTAGGAAATTTAGATGTATTTTTTCTCAAGATCCAAGTGCACTCTTGTCTTGAATCATTACATAATCTAAAGAATCAAAATGATATGGTCAAAAGGAATATATAAATTTCTAGGGTTTCATCTTGATTTTTGAGTTTTAAGTGTAAGTTATTTTTTAGCACATAGTGTAGTTTTTTAGGTTGCACAATTATGTTTGGGAGGTATGAGAAAGTTAGGATAGGCCCTTGTTTCACTCCAAATATTTTTTATAAATCTATTGCTAATGTTAGGGGTTAAATTTATTTATTTGATGGATTTTTATGGTTTATGTAAAGTTGGGGGCATACTGGCCTAAATCCATTGCACCATTTGACTCAATGATAGAGAAAATCCTAAGTTTGACTATAAACATGGACATATTTTGACACTTTTTTCTAGAAGGGATAGAATTTTCTCCTTGGATCAGAACTCAAAATATGTACTTCTATATAGTTCATGAATGCTACACACCATACCACCATTTCCTTGTTTGTGTTCTAAGGAATTTTACAAAATTAAAGGTTTCTATAATATATAATATGTAGTTTTGCATTGTGTGGTGGCTCCATAAAAGGCCATGGTGTACCTCATTGTACCAATGGTGTACCCCATCCACTAGTGGCATCCACATGCCTCCTAATTTCTTTAGCAAACATGTTCTAACGAAAAACCCAACAGTCACTTAGTTTCCTCTAGTGGTCTTAAAATTTCCCTCAATATTGAATGTGTGATAAACCTTATGGTCATCAATTTTCCTAGTATCTTATGTACCTAACATGACATTCCTACTAGTATTGATTCTATTTTCAACCATGGGTCATTGATTAAGTGTGCGGTCTATTAGGCTAGAGGCCTACCAACTATAACTATTATATGTAATATTAACTACCATTGGCCACATGATGTGTCGATTCTCTATCATAATCCCTTGAATACTAGCTATCATTGTTACAATCTCCTAGCCACTAGCTATCACTACTATCATCCCCAAACTACTAGCCATAACTACCATAGCTAGTAACCTCTAGCAGTCATAATAAACTTGACCACCAAACACCCTTGTACTAGTGGAGTTTCAATTTTACACCTGAACTTCATAAACCTATTTTAAATCCATATAGGCATTTTCTAGTGTATTTTTAAAAAAATAAGACAATTTTATAAGTACTTCATTATGGTTGAATCAATTCTTAGTTTTAACTTTTTAGTTTACCAAAAAAATGGGTTTCTTCTATATTTTGTTGTCTAATCATTATTTTTGAAAATTTAAAAGCTCCTAATTTTCTCAAAAAACTCCATTTTTAGCTCTATTTAAGTGAGTAGAGATCTATAATTCTATACTATTTGTTTGTTTCCCAATCTACACTTTAGTTCACTTTGAACTTTATTAGTCATTTTGTGCCTTAGGAATCTAAATTTTGCATTATAAATCTCATGGAAATAATGTGTTAATCTTTGTAATTGTTAGGGAGTAATAGAAGGGTTTTCATGCATTCCCTTGAACTTTTTATATTCTCAAAATTATTTTACACACTAGATCAATTTTTAATTTCTTTTCTTACACCATATAACTATTATAAATGAAAACCTAAAATGCTTATCATATTAAGTAACAAAAGGTTATTAGAGTCTAAAGTAGCTATAGATAAAATCAAATGGTTATACAAATATGATGAGTCCAATGGTTTGTTATGTTTGTATGGATCTTTTGACCTTCTCTTTTATATTGAATGCTTTTATTCATCCAATCAAATTTAGACTAAGTTTCCTAGTTTATTTGAGGTTCAAAATGGCATGAGAGGTCACCAATGGAGAATGAACTTGTTATTCTAAGTTCTAGTAATTTTTACACAATTTGGGATTTCTTACCCAAGTTGAAATCATTGGGATTGTAGTTGAGACAATGTGGAACTAGAAAATAAGACACCTATTTGATCCTTACTATTCTCTCCAAACTTGGTTTAGGCTATTTGTTTTGGATTTGATTCTTCAACCCCATAGCTCCTAATAATAAACTACAATAAAAAACCAATCACAAAAAGAGATAAAAAGTGTTGATCACACAAAAGTACTGAGAGGGGGGTGAACCAATACTTATCAAATTATTTTCATACATTGATAATTAACCAAATAAATCATGAAAAGTAGAACACAAAGGCATACAACCATAACACTAGATTTATGTGGAAAACCCTACAAGGGAAAAACCACAGTGAGTAAGCTGCTTGGATCTACTGTCCAAATCCAACCTCACAAATAAAATAGATTTGACAACATGTTTTTATGATCTTTAACCAAAGGAAGTTCACTACTCCCTGCTCAATACAACACTTAAAACAAAGGTTTACAACCTCAACATACAATTAGAATATATCAATACTTATGTTACCTCTAGCTCACTACCTTTGGTAAATTCACATATACAACTGCTTCAACAAGCTTTGTTGCCTTTCAATCACTACCTTCAAAACACTTTCTCATTTACATTCACACATTCTTCTATGAAGATTCACATATACTTGCTATTGATCTATCATAACTGATCTTTGCCATGTTTCATTATCAAGAGATATTATGTGGTTTCTTATTCGCACACTGTCTACTCAAAACATTCACAATACACACTCACACATTCTCAAAATCTTTTATCTTCTATTTATACCATCCACAAACTTCAAAATATTTATCCTTGTCGGCTATAAACATGCAATATGAGATATACATTGACCAGTCACAACAAGTCAGCTTTAAAAACATTTGTAGTAAAAGGAAATATCATGCGGCTCAAGCTAAAATATATTCAGGACCTAATTTCCATAAAACACATATCCAAACACTTGGTGCAAGCAACACATCCTATCAAGTCGGCCTGACAAGCATGTCAACTGTCAAACATCAACTCCAGATCAAGGTGGCACCGAAGAGATCAAGAACCTTTGTGTGGATCACTCCAACATGTAATTATATGGCTTTGAAAAGCACTTCTCTACACTCCTTTTGTTATTTGAGATCATTTTCTCATGGCACAACCACTTCATATCCAAAAATATTGACTCCAGGAATACTACGATACAGGGGAGGATCACATACTAGCTTGCAAATCATTCAAAGAGCACAATAAGACTCTACCATGCATCCCATAACCTCTTCACAAAAATTTTAGTAGGTAATTGTTGATGCAATACATTTGAACACCAACATACCAACTTACTAGGTTGTTGAAACATAGATATAGCACATTGTAATCTACTGAACAACTGATGGTGCACCAAAACAAGTGAAACTTGGAATGAGCAAACACACAACCTCTAAAAATGTAAATCCAAAACAACAAGGAAAAACAACATGATGTGGTGAAGTGTAGAGACATTTAGTTCTTCCTTAGCATTCACTGGAACTTAACATGTACATACTTTGATAACACCAAAACACTCTACGGTAAAAATTATACATAGAAACTTGGAATATGCATACCTCACAATAGTGTAGAGCTATCCTTCAAACCACAAGACCATATCTTCATCAATGGAGGGATGTGGAGCATTAGATTGAGTTCCTGTGGTGTCAATCTTTGTGCCTTAGACAATTTAGAGACTTATGTAATTATTATCATATCTCATGTGAAGACTCTCATTAAGAACATCACTGAAAACACTTTGACATCAAACATAAACATAAAAATCACTAGCATTGTCCACTCATGAATTATCACATTGTCCTTGCCTTGTCTTTGACTCCATGAAATATTTTCATTGTATCCATTTTCTTAAATACCTTGGCTCTGACCTCATCAAATTTTCCTAAAATATCATTGTCATAGGTTTGTGCTCTATACTTTATGGAGACTAATTTCATGAGGACCACGATCACTTGCTTCTAAAGGATTGTCAATACCAAAAATGTTTCCTTAAAGATGACTATCTTGCACTGCCAAAGCAACATGCTTATAAAGGATTGTGCAAACTGCCCCTAGTTCATTTGATGTTCGGACTATACATACTATCAAAGGACATTATTTATTCATGACTGTGGTTGTCATGTATTTAGAAGCATCTACGTTACTCAAAACCCCTCTATGATTTTAAAGATTTCATCAAACATGACTTATATACATTCTTAAATGTTTAAATATCTGGCAATACAATGTATTCCTGGCATTTGTAAAAACAACATATAGGACCTGCAATGTAGGTGTGACTTAAACAAACTCCTGGAAACTCTCCAACCCCCAAGCTACATGCCCTTTCTCTTCCATTTTCTGCAACGTTCCCTCAAAACCTTGAAAATCTTTGCAACGTGAATGAATTGAAATCCAACAAAGAAGGGTTTCTTCAAAAAAAATGCAACGTGCCCCTATCCTTTATATCTTCTATACAATGTGGATGAATGCTAGAGCTACCAACTATTGATTCTATGCCATGCCAATCTTCCTTAACATGTAATGTGCCATTAAATCTGCTTGGTCTACAACGTGGAAACATTCAACGCCACCATAGGTAAATTCTTTCAATGCCATGAAATGAAACCCTAAAGTTTTCCCTATAACGTGGATGAAACTTTGAAAAGAAAACAACTCTATTCCTTTCCCTCTTCTGCATGTGCTTAGACTTAGTCAAAACTCATTTCCCCTCTCTTGAAATTCACCATTATAAGCTCTTTTTTCTGTTTTCTCTTTGAAGCAAGTAGATTTTACCTTTAACAAGCATATTTTACCTTTTCCCCTTCTACCTTGGTGCCCAAGTCAAGAAATAGGAACATTTAAGTTAACCCCTCTTAATAATGTTAAGACTATTTTGACTAAAATAGACTAACAATACTATTGATGTATACCATGCAAGTGCTAAATATTTTCTTTGCATGACTGAGCCTATCCCAATACCAACAAAAGGAAATGAGATTCAGTATACCAAACACTAAAACAATTAAAAATAGGAAAAAGAGAAGGGGACACCAACAATATTACAAATGATATTGTATTGTATAATTATATAGTTACTGTTTTCCAACATCCTCTCAGCCCGTGTCAAGAATGGGATATTTAAAACAAGGAACAGACATCCACCAAAGCATAATTGAGGATAAATATTTGTCAAATGTCATGGTTGTGAAATTCATGATAGACTTGTATCCAAAATATGGAAGCATACAAAAGGCACACAAACTGTTTCACAAAATGCCTCAAAGAGATGCAGTTTCCTGGAATGTATTGATTGCTTGAAATGTACAAAAGATGGTGAAAGCGTATAAGAAAATGTATTCGGTAGGAGTAAATCTAGACTCCACAAGATTTGGAGGCATCCTCCCAACCTGTGCTAAAATCAAAACTTTAGAACATGCCATGGACATCCATCAAAGCACAATCGAAAGGGGATTATTGTTTGATGTAATTACAAATTCCCTGCTAGACATATATGAATGGGTTGAAACATGCCTTGTGAATGGTGCACTTGGACAAGTCAAAGCAATAGTATACAAGGATGGTGAAAATCCACCTTTACTTCCCTGGTTTATTGTTGTTTAGTTCATGTGAATGGTGATCCTATACTTGCACAAACATGAAGAACAAACACAATATTAGTCCAATATGCAAGCTAGAAACAAAATTCCCCATGAAATTCATTTAAAACATGAAAATGAGAAATAAGTGAAGAAAACAAGTAAAAAAGCTATTAAATTCTATTTAAATGATAAAACTCTCAATCCCATGGGGGAACTGGTGCTATTTTGATGTGGAAAATAGCCCTTTCCCAATTCCTAATCAAGCTTGATGATGAACTTTGAAGATTGATGTCCCTTGATGAAATTTCTCCATAACCTAACTATGAAATGATGAAAACTATGAAAATGGATGATAATGGATGAAAAAAGCTCAAAACATGAAGATAATAATGTTGCATGAAGTTGTGGATCAAATGCCTAAGATTGTGGATGAACTTGTGGATTCAAAATTAGTAAGAGAGCCTTCTATTTATAAAAGAGAATGACGGAGGATGAGGAAAAATGGATGAATGTGGGACTAAACACCAACCAATAGCACAATTCCACTTGTCAACATGTGAGTGGACAAAGGTGGAGCACATTTGGATGAATGTGCACATTAATGCAATTAGGTGGAATTTCAAATTGGAGAAGTGACAAGTTGGAGGGTGATGAAAGATGAATTAAATGCCACTTGGCTCAAGAAAAAGGACATGTAAGAGGCCATTAATGCCTTTTTGGATGGACAAGTCCTTTGGAAGGGAGATTTTCAAATTTGAGGAATATTCCAACTTGATGCCTTTTTGAATGAAAATGGATAAATTAATAAATCAATTAAATTGATTTACATGCACAAGTTGCAAAATCTAGAGGATTTGATGGATTAGAGTTAGGATTAATCATGATTTGATTAACTTAGATGAAGATTTAGCTGATTTGACATTTTGACTTAGATTCTTGGATTTAAATAAATCAAGATGAGAGGAATAATGAATTTAGACTTAATTAAATAAAGTTGGATTTATTTAATTAAAAGGGGATGATGTTAGACTTAAATCAAATAAGGGTTAGTTTATTTAATTTAAAGGAGATGACCTTAGAACTTAATTAAATAAAATGAATAATTTAATTAAAAGAGGAAAATAGGATTAATGAAATAAAATAATTTATTTAATTAATAGGAGATAATGATTTAATCATATAAAATTGATTTATTTAATTAAAAGATGAAATATGATGAATTTAATCAAATAAAGATTGTTCAATTAAATGGTTAGTAAAGGAGATGATTCCGGACGAATTGGTGTTAGTAAATCAGGATCATGTGTATAGGATCAATTAATATAATTTATGTGTCTACATTTTGCCCCTCTTTGAAGCAATGTACCTGTTGTATTGGTTCAAAGAGTAAAACTTGTAGAGATCAAAATTAAAAAACCGTTCAATTTTCCAGATGCCCAAGTGAAAAGAAGTATATTGGTACATTGCCCCCTCAAGAGATCAAACGAAAAGTTTGATTTGAGGGTCAATCTCATGAAAAAGAGGTTCAAGATGGACATATGGATGGTTATGATGATGATGCAAATGACATGGTTTTAAGATGTTGAGAATAACCAATCTATATTATCCTAAACATCTTAAATGATGATATAATGCATGTGAGATGGATGATGTGATATGTTATGATTGTGAGATGTATGTATGCTAATGGTTTATGGATGCATGATGGACATGTTGGATGTTGTGGTTGCATTGCTTACATGTGGTTGTCATTAATGTCAACACTATTGGCCTTAATGTCATTAAAAGTTGTATATGTCAAGGATATTGAAAAAAATATAATTGAATGAGTTGTAGGTTGTCAGTGGTGAAGTGAAGTTCAGTCTGTTGGTGAGTTCAGTACATTGATAATTAGAGGTTGTCGAATAAAGGGTTTTTTTTTTTAGTATATCTAGTTTATCCATGTTAAGTTTTAGAGATCCGTGTGAAGATTTGATTGAGTTATGAACAGTTGTGTTATGACAGTTTTTTTGTTGCTTTAGTTGGTGCTCTTGAATGAAGATGATGTGATTCTAGTAAGTTCAGTTGTTTTGGATGCTTCTCTGGTGATTCATGATGTTTTTGGATGTTTCTAGATCATGCTCTATCTGTGTTGCACGTCTGCATTGATCGTTGTGCTCGTGATTGGTTATTTTCTCTTGTGTGTTTATGTTTTTCATGTTCATGGCCGACAAGGTGATTGTAGCATGTTGTGGATCTTTGAGGAATAATTTTTGAAGATGGTTCATGTTCGAAGATGTTATTTTGGGTCTTCAATATGTTGTGGTTGACCTTGGTTGATTCGCATTAAAAATTATTTATGTTTTGGGCCGACAATTTGTATTCATTTTATTATTTTGTTGAAGCCGACATGTAACAATGCAATTTATTGTTGTGGATATATTTAAGATATTTTTTATACCATTTGAGGTGATGATGTGTGCGAATAATGTTCTAAATCTTTTGAAGGAAGAGAAAAGTGTGAAGAAGAGTGAAGAAGAGTGAAGAAGTGTTCACGTGCTTAACCAGAATTGTAATCAGGCATTAGCAGATGTTATTTTCTCAGTTCAAAATTCTGTGAATGTGATCTAAATGTTTATGTAAGAAAGTGTGTCTTCCTTTGGGCTATAAGCCTTATTGTAATTGAGCAGTGAGCTCTAGGCAGTGTGCTTGAATGCATGTGCATTCCCCATTTTATTCTTTATACTTTTAATAGGGTATAATCTTGTGGACTGACCTCCACCATGGTTTTTCCCCTAACAGGGTTTCCATGTAAAAATCTTGGTGTTATGTGTGTTTTTGATGTGTTGATGATTTATTCTTTCATGGTTATTGATCAGATATGAGAATACAGATAATAAGTTTAATAAGTTTTGAATTTCTCTAACAACTAATTCACCCCCCCTCTCAGTTGTCTGCCCTTGTGTTGCCAACAATTGGTATAAGAGCAGGTTCCTTGGAAGAAGCTTAATAGCTTGAGGTGATCCAGGATGGTGACATATAAAAAGGATAGTCCAATATTTGATGGAACAAATTATTCTCTGTGGAAGACTTGAATGGAGTGTCATCTAAGATGCATTGGTGAACCCTACTGGAGCATTACAAGTAATAGGTATGTTATTCCACATAATGGTCCTACTACTACTACTAAGATTAGGGATACTGAATACAATATCAAGGCTAAGGAAGCATTGTTGAGTGCTTTGACTGATTCTGAGATGACAAATGTGATGGATTTGAAGACTTGATCCAAAGGATCTTTGTCAAAATTTGAAGTTTCTCATTTGTCTCTAGAATTGGCATCACCAGGAAGAGCACGGAACCCTGACTCCAACGCAACTTGAACGGAGTCAAACAGAGCTACGGAGCTCGAGTTATGCTTGGTCAAACGTCAATCAACTCAAGGGCTTAGACCAGAAAAAGGTCAAAATTCAACATCATCAAAAGTGTTCAAAGTTGACATCAATGCGAAGAGCTTGTCAAGAGCTTTCCAACGACATTTGTTTCATGCAAATTGGAGTCTGTATGAAAGAATTATGGATAGTGAAATTTTTGGTCAAAATGATGATGTGGCATCACCAAAACATGACACTTGGAGGGACACATGGCATGTGATGTGGCAAGAGTAGTGAGTTGGCATAAAACCATAATTATTAGAAGAAGAAAAAAATGTATGGTTTAAAAATAAAAATAAAAATAAATAATAAGGAGGATTTAGTGGGATTTGATCCCTTAATCCATGCCTTAAAATCCTCTTTCCTTCCCACTCTTCATGAAAAGGAAAACCCCTCCCTATACATAAATCTTTAAATAAGATTTAATTCTCCTAAATATAATAATCCCTATAAATGAGGATTTTAATCCTTTTAAAATTTTAGAAGCCCATTGTACATGATAGTTAAGGAGGCTTAAAATAAATTAATGGCTTTAAAATTATATTGGCATCGGTTGGTTTTGATAAAAGCTGAAAACCGAAATCTCTTATTTTTAAATTTTCACCCAAATATTTAAAATTTTTAATCCTCCAATTTGTTAAAGAGGTTGAAATAAAACCTCTAAGGCCCGAGAATAACATGTTAAAGGGCTTTAACGAACTATTGAAGATTTGAGGATTATTTTAAGGGGGGGATTATTGTTTTCATATATTAAAAAAGGGAGATTATGGGGGATTTGTACTTGTATGGGTAATATTGTAAAATCAATTAGTTAGTAACCAATTGGGGTAATATTGGTGTATAAAAAGGGGTAGAAGGGTAGGATGGAAGCTAAGTGATGATAGAGAAGAAAATTCCTTGGAGAAATTTTGTTTGATTTCTGTGCTATTCAGGAGGTTGCTCTTGTGCACTTTGAAGGAGGGCTTGTCAAATTTCTTTGTAAACCAAGGGGAGATTATGCCAACATGTATATATTTTCTGGAGAAGTAATTGGATCGGTTCACTCATTGGAGAGGGGCCTGGAGACGTAGTCATTTTTATGAAGAACTCCGTTATCAACTTTGTTTGCATCTCTCTCTCTTTCTCTTATTTTTTTTCATCACTTTGTTATTTCCATAATTTTTATTTATGTTCGTGTGATAATTTTATTGAATCAAGTTGGATTTAAAATTGTAATCATTAAGCAATCTTAAAGCAATTGTCATAGATCAGTAAAATAGATCAAGACTGCTTATGAGATCTGGAAAAATTTAGAAACTTTGTATGAAGGTGATGCTAATGTGAAGATTGCTAAGTTGCAAATTCTGAAAGGAAAATATGAAATGTTGAGAATGGGTGATGATGGGAATATTACTACTTTCATGCAAAGAGTGAATGAACTTGTGTGTGGTATCAGATGTGCTGGTGGACAGTTGGAAGAATCAAAGATTGTTGCTAAAGTGCTTAGATCCTTTCCTGCTACATACAAAGTCAAAGCTACTGCTATCGAGGAGCTCTGAACTGTGACAAATGTTACTAGAGATATGTTGATTGGTAAGCTTACTAATTTTGAGTTGAGTGAATTTGGTGATGCCCTTCCTAAGGTAGAATCTGCATTCAAGGCTACTACTTCCAGAAGAGATAAACATAGATATGATCCAGGTGAAATTTCTTCTAGAAAGGTATTCAAGTATGAGGAAGAAATGAGAAAGATTGAAGAAGAAAGAGAACTGGATGAGCTTGAAGCACTTATTGTCAAAAGAGAAGCCAGAGGAGAAGGTAAGTATAAAGGAAAGTTTCCTATTAAATGTTTTTATTGCAATAAGATAGGTCATTTTTCCTCAAGGTGTCTGGAAAGAGTTCCTAAGTCAAGACCTAACAAGCCTAGATTTCAAAGAAAGTTTTATTATGCTGCTTATGAAGGTGTGATAGATGATGAATCTGATAAAGGGAATGGAAGTGAGGATGAATGGGTATTTATTGCTATCAAGGAAAATAATCCTATGTCTACTGAATCTGCTAGTTGTACAAATGTGGAGAAATCCCTAGCTTCTTGAGTTGAAGAGAAAGATGAATGGGTGATTGACAGTGGATGCTCTCATCACATGATAGGTGATAAAAGTAAGTTTGTGAGCTTGGAAAAGTATGATGGTGATGTTATAAGATTTGGTGATGACAAAGCTGGTGTGATCTGTGGTAGATGATGCATTTCTCTTGATGGTAAGCATAATACTAATGATGTCCTATATGTGGAAGGTCTGAAGCATAATCTTTTAAGTGTTGGACAAATGGTAGATAAGGGATACAATCTTCAGTTCAAGGATGGAAAGTGTAGAATATTGGGGAGCTCCAGAAATGTGATTGCATTAGGTACAAAAACAAAAGGTAATATCTTTCACCTGAGTGTTGCTAGTAAAAGTTGTTTGATTGCTCAAGTTGATGAAAGTTGGTTGTGGCATAGGAGAATGTGTCATGTTAACTTTGACAATATTATCAAGATAAGTTCTACTAAGGTTGTGAGAGATCTTCCTAAGTTGATGAAACCTACTAATGCCATATGCAAGGAATGTCAGATAGGGAAACAAACTAGAATTTCATTTTGGAGAAAACAACATTGTTCAAATGAATTGTTGGAGCTTGCGCATACTGACTTGTGTGGTCCTTCTAGAGTCAGAAGTTTACAAGGATATAGGTCGTATTTCATGTTACTCATTGATGATTATTCTAGAATGATGTGGGTTACTTTCTTAAGGCAGAAATCTGAAGCTCTAGAGAAGTTCAAGATCTTTAAGGCTATGGTTGAGACAAAGATAGGTCTAAAGATTAAATGTCTCAGATTAGATAGAGGTGGTGAATTCACTTCCAGTGAGTTTAATTCTTTTTGTGAAGAATATGGAATAAAGAGAATTATCTGCACCACGAAACCCTCAACAAAATGGAGTTGTGGAAAGGAAGAACAAGACAATTCAAGATGCTGCTAGGACTATGATGTTGGAAGGAAATGTTCCTCATATCTATTGGAGAGAAGTTGTGAGTACTATTGTTTACACTCTCAACCGAGCACAAGTCAAAGGCGATACTAGTAAGACTCCTTTTGAGCTATGGTTTGGTCACAAGCCTACTGTTAGGTACTTCAAAATATTTGGGAGTAAATGCTTTATTAGAAGAGATGAATATATAGGAAAGTTTGATGCTAGGAGTGATGAAGGAATTTTTCTTGGTTATTCTACTAAAAGCAAGGCCTACTGGTGCTACAAGAGATTGAGGAAAATGGTTGAAAGTGCAAATGTCAAGGTTGATGAAGACATAGCTAGACCATCCAGAACCTGTGGATATGATTCAATGATCAAAATGATAGTTTAGGAAAGAAAGTTCAAACTTCAAATCAAGTTCAAATCATTCCGATGAAGCAAGAAGATCAAGAGGAAAGAGAAACTAGTGAAAGTGCAGAAGAGAGATCACAAGAGCCTAAAGTTCAAAAACATCCTAAGACTCCAAGGTATGTGAGATTAAATTCAGAAGATCAGATCATAGGTAATAAGAACAAAGGTGTTCATACTAGGAGAAAAATTGCAGAGGAATATTGTTTGATATCAAAGACTGAGCCTAATAGTGTGAACGAAGCATGTAAAGATGAACATTGGGTTGAAGCAATGAAAGAGGAGTTACAACAGATTGAGAAGAATGATACATGGATTCTTGTTCCTAGACCAAAGGATAAAAATGTAATTGGAACTAAATGGGTCTTTAGAAACAAACTGAATGAGCAAGGTGAAGTTGTTAGAAACAGAGCAAGACTGGTGTGTAAGGGATATTCTCAGATGGAAGGAATTGAATTTGAAGAGACTTTTTCCTCTATTGCTAGGATTGAAGCTGTGAGATTGTTTCTTGCTTATGCTACTTACAAAAACTACAAGGTTTATCAGATGGATGTCAAGTCAGCATTTCTAAATGGTGAATTGGAAGAAGTGTATGTTCAGCAACCTGATGGATTTCAATTGACTGATCAGGGAGACATGGTTTTCCGATTAAAGAAAGCATTATATGGAATTAAGCAAGCCCCTAGAGCATGGTATGCTAGATTGGACAAGTACTTGTTGAAGATTGGATTTAACAAAGGTACCACTGATAGTAATTTGTATTTCAAGATTGATGATGACAAAGTTTTTATTGTTGAAGTCTTTGTTGATGATATCATTTTTGGAGGAGATGATGATTTGTGAATGAAGTTTTTTGATGAGATGCAAAGTGAGTTTGAGATGTCAATGATTGGAGAGATGAAATTATTTTTGGGATTACAAATTACTCAGTTAGATAAAGGGATCTTTATATCTCAGTCCAAATATGTGAAAGAATTTTTTAAGAAGTTTGGTATGGAAGATTCAAAGCTAGTTGGTACACCTATGGTGACTAGGTGTAAGTTGACACAAGATGATTCTTCAAAGGAAAATCAGACTAGATATAGATCAATGATTGGTGGGTTGCTTTATTTGACTCAAACTAGGCCTGATATCATGAATGTTGTATGTATTGTTGCAAGATTTCAAGCTGATCCTAAGGAATCTCATGTGATTGCTGTGAAAAGGATTTTCAAATACTTGAAGGGAACAATTGATTTTGGCCTGTGGTATCCTAAGTATGATGATCTTACCTTGAGTGTCTTTACTAATGTTGATTGGGCAGGAGATGTGAATGACAGAAAAAGTACGAGTGGTGGTGCATTTTTCTTGGGAAAGAAGTTTATTTCATGGTTAAGTAAGAAGCGAAATGCCATTTCTTTATCTACTGCAGAGGCATAATACATTGTTGCTAATAATAATTGTACTCAAGTATTGTGGATGAAGAAAATGTTGAAAGATATTAGAGTTTTGTATGATGAACCTATTGCTATATTTTTTGATAATTCAAGTGCAATTAACATTTCTAAAAATCTGGCAAATTGCATTCAAAGACCAAGCATATATCTATCGAGTTTCACTTTTTTAGAGAGAAGCTGAGTGAAAAGGAAGTCAGATTGGAGTATGTACCTATTAAGGAGAAGATTGCAAACATCTTTACCAAGCCATTGCCTAAGGATACTTTTGAGTATCTCAGAGGAAAGTTAGGGGTGATTACCCCTCCTAATCTTAACTAAGATGCATTACTTTGTATCAGTCTGTGCACTTCATAGTCATATCTTGATCCGGATTGATGTTGTGGTGGCTGCTACTCAGGGGGAGTAGTCAGATGTTTAGATATGTGTTTCAAAGATTGTGTGGAGAAAATAGATCTTTTTCATTGATGTCAAAGGGGGAGGAGAACAATGTGAAAAAATGTGAAATATGTGGGGAGAAGAGTCATGTGAAAGAGTTGAGGAGAAAAGAGTCAATACCTAAGGGGGAGTAAGTGCTATAAAATAGTTACGCTGATGGTGTTTTTCACATCATGTGTTGCCATCAATGCCAAAGGGGGAGATTTTTGGATGTTGTGGTTGTGTTGTTGATATGTGGTTGTCATTGATGGCAACACCATTGGCCTTAATGCCATTAGAAGGTGTATATGTCGAGGATATTGAGAAAATTGTAATTGAATGAGTTGTAGGTTATCAGTGGTGAAGTGAAGTTCAGTATGTTGGTGAGTTCAATACATTGATAATTAGAGGTTTTGGACTAAAGGGTTTGTTTTTGAGTATATCTAGTTTATCCACATTAAGTTTTAGAGATCCACGTGAAGATTTGATTGAGTTATGAACAATTGTGTTCTAATAGTTTTTATGTTGCTTCAGTTGGTGCTCCTAAATGAAGATGATGTGATTCTAGTAATTTCAGTTGCTGTGGATGCTTCTTTGGTGATTCATGATGTTTGTGGATGTTTCTATACCATTTTCTATCTATGTTGCACATCTGCATTGATCATTGTGCTCGTGATTGGTGATTTTCTCTTGCGTGTTCATGTTTTTCATGTTCATGGCCGAAAAGGTGATTGTAGAATGTTGTGGATCTTCGAGGAATAATTTTTGAAGATGGTTCATGTTCGAAGATGTTATTTTGGGTCTTCACTATGTTGTGGCCGACCTTGGTTGATTCGCATTGAAAATTATTTATGTTTTGGGCCGACAATTTGTATTCATTTTATTATTTTGTTGAAGTTGACATGTAATGATGTAATTTCTTGTTGCGGATATATATAAGCGATTGTTTATACCATTTGAGGTGATGATGTGCATGAATAATGTTCTAAATCTTTCGAAGGCAGAGCAAAGTGTGAAGAAGAGTGAAGAAGAGTGAAGAAGTGTTCATGTGCTTAATCAGAACTGTAATCAGGCATTAGCAGATGTTATTTTCTTAGTTAAAACTCCTACGGATGTGATCCGAATGTTTTTGTAAGACAATGTGCCTTCCTTTGGGCTGTAAGCCTTGTTGTAATTGAGTAGTGAGCTCTAGGAAATGTGCCTGAATGCATGTGCATTCCCCATTTTATTCTTCATACTTTTAATAGGGTATAATCTTGTGGATTGACCTCCACCGTGGTTTTTCCCCTAACAGGGTTTCCACATAAAAATCTTGGTGTTATGTGTGTTTATGATGTGTTGATGATTTATGCTTTCATGGTTATTGATAAAATCTAAGAATAAGGTTAATAAGTTTAATAAGTTGTGAATTTATGTGACAATTGATTCACCCCCCTCTCAGTTGTCTGCCCTTGTGTTGCCAACATGACATGATATTATGTTAGCGTGAAAAGAGGATAGAAGAAATGAGATGATGAAAAGAGGATCCAACAAGTCCATGATCTACGAGACTTTATTAGAGATGATGATGATGATGATGATGATGATGATGATGATGATGATGCTTTGCTTGTCAGGAATTGGGATTTTAAAAGGGATATTTACCTTATGTTTGATAACACACATAGGCACGATGCATCAAGGTATCAAGAACCATGATGGTGTTGTACCTAATGTGATGGACTTTGACTTGACAATCAAATAGGAGTACTCTTGTTCACACCTAACATACAAAACCTTATTTAAAATGCAGTTTAGATATTCCAAACATCTCAGAAAAAAACATAGAAAGGCAAGCCTTCCTATGTGGTCAACAAGAAACCTAAAACACCCTCCCTACAAACCAAACAAAGCACGCATGACCAAGGTTATATTACAAGAACATCCAACAAGCACAATAGATAAAAAAATAATGATTGTTGCCCCATTCCTTTCTCTCTAAATCCCTTTGTTTGGACATCATCGAGAGGTCATTGGAATGAGTGCAATAAGATAAATCAAAAGACAAAGACCAAGTAAACCAACAAGCTAATGTTCTTTATATTGCTAGCCAAGACTAAACTACGATGATGCCTGATGTTGATGTCCATTGTAGGAAGGATGCATCCTAGGACATGATGTTATCAGATGATTTTGGGATTGATTGGATAATAGGCTATTAGTACCAAGAGTTGACCAACTTGTTTACTTACTGACCTAGACTTAAGACTTTGACGATTGAGTTTTCACTTGTGATCTGCTAGACTTGTTTCCGACTGTTTCACCAAAGGTTGAGGGTGACGATGATTTATTGTGAGTGGATGTTTATTGTGGGTGAAAGTGAGATGGGATGGATGGATTTTTTCAAATATTTGGATGTTTTTGAAGTTTTCAAAATGTTTTGAGGCTGTTTTTGGTGTTTTCAAGGTGTTTTGCAAATATTTTGATTTTTGAATTTTCCAATGTTTTGGTGTTTTATGAGATTTTATGAATGCTTTTGTGTTTTTGTGTCTCATGGGCTCATCAAATATTAGCCTTGCCTACATTTAAGCTTAGAGACGACATAGTTCAGATAACCATGTTTTTTACGTTTTTTGACTTTTTAACCTATTTTTTAGATTTCGATATGTTTTGGATGTTTTTGGATTTTCACATGATTTTGATGATTCGGATATGGATGTGATGATATCAGTGCTCTATTTTGGGATTTTGTTGAAAACGAAGCTAAGGTTGATTGATCAGATTGATGGATTGATGATGATGAAATTGTTGAGGATACACAACAATGTAAGGATAGTGTTAGGCAACACAAGGATTAGGATGGATATCCCAAGATGATGAGGGATTGATTGGATTTGATTGATCAGGATTTTGAAGCTTGATTTTGGAGAAAAATCATTTTGAATGATTTGATATGACATTGAAGTACAAATTAGATGTGACTGATATTTGATTGTTTGGATTGATGTTCGATGAAAGACAAAGCTTGATAAGGAACATGTTCTCGTCAAAGTATGCCATGGGCTAGTGATTTGGATTTTTTTGCTTACAAGTGTTTTGACAAATTTGATTTTATGTTTGTCAATGTTCAGATCACCACATAAGTTGGAGGATATAGATCAAGATTTATTCCCAAAGCAAGATGTAAATATCCACCTCCAGTGTCTAACAATGTATGGAATGCCATGGATGGATGCTTGGATAGGTGTGTGGATGGATGGATGTGGTAAGCGCGCAAAGGATGCCAAGTATTATCTTGCGATAAGATAAGGTGTTTTAATGGAGGAATGCTTCATTGGATAATGCTTCATGGCTTAGATAATGTTGGGATAGGATAGGATCAATGAAAATGACCCATGTCTTGAGATGTACACCAAACTTTTACCAAGATCAAAATAATTTGGAAGATGGATGTAGATGGATGAAAATGGATTGGATAAATGGTTCATGGATGAATGGATTTATTATGGATAAGATGGATGGGATGTTGGATTTATTATGGATGGGATAAGATGCCTTCACCTGAAGTTGTACATGTAGTTGCTCGATTCTACACATGATGCTTGTTTTCTAGGTTTTCATCATGGTACTTGTCCAAAGCGTCACCCGTGTGGTTTTCATTGGAGGATGATTGTTCCTGGCTAGTTAGTCTATTGTTACCATCCAATAGTTATTACCACCATCCTGAACTGCCATCCTGTATTACCCCTTGTATGGGCTAGGCCCGATGGGAGGCAAGAACTCTATTTCCAACTAAACTAGATTGATGCTCGAGGAGGAGGGCCTAAACTGAACACCCCCTATTCTAGATTGATGCTCTGGCAACTAACACTACCACTATTGATGCTCTGGAAACTAACACTACCACTATTGATGCTCAAATGGGCAACGAAGGGTGAAGAAGTTCTCCTTGCCCTCACAAATATCTTTACTATTTTCATAATTTTTTGGTTTTTTTGGTTTTTTTTGAAATATTTTAAGCTCGTGTTGAACCTGTTGATGGTGCCGAGTTGACCCACAACATGTAGGTAAGATAAAAGTGAAATATCTCACCTCTCAAAAAGACAATCAATCAAACTGATCACCTCCCAAGGTCTTTGATGTTGGTTCACAATGTTTTTTTCACTAAGTGGTCATATGGTTGTAATGTTCAAGGGCCTACTCGTATTGAGCTTCGATTGTTATAAGATCAAACATATATTTAAACCTACTTTAACCGGTGGTTTTAAAGAAATAGAAAAAGAGATAGACCAAGGTTTTTAAACTGAAGAGAATGTTGATTCATCCAACTAATCAGACTTGTTACCTTCCAAGGAATTCCTAAACTAAAACTGCAGAATAAAGTTAACTTGTAATTAATACAAAGTTTCATTCATTCACAGTACAAACTTTAATAGTAGATTGCAAATCATCATTTAAACAAAACATAAGATAAAATTTCATTCCTTGAAAGCTTTCCAAATCAAATAATTAACCCAAGATAAATACCATTCTGGAGCACAATATGAAGTAGATTTAAATCTGGCTGCTTCTATTGTTGGTGAAACAGATAAACAACATTTACAAATCTGGAAAGATCACTAGTGTGCAGAAAACCCATGTCTTTGAATTATCTCCATCTATACTAAGGAAATCCTGAAGGTACATCACCTCCCACTGCTAAACTTAACTCCTACTCTACTTATGCTCTCGAGTTTTTCTATCTTCTAACCCTAACTTGCTAACTCTTAAAGAAAAAGAAAAGATGCAAAAGAAGATACTCTCCTCAAAATATCTCTATCTAAAAATATCTATCTCTGTGTGTCCCTTTTACAAAGAGGAAAAAGTGCCATATATACAAAATGTGCCAAAAATGTGTCGGCCCCTATTTTAGGGTTTACAAAATAATTCAGTTCCAGAAGGGTTTGAACGAAGTCAAGGATGCATTAAATGCATATACTCTCCACTCGTCGCCAAGAGATCTCCCCAGGCGAGGAGAGGTAGGAAAACTCACAGCAACAGAAAATTCTCAACGATAACTCTAGTCGGTAAGACAACAACAAGGTCTTGGTGACCTGAGCATTCCACAAGGTTACACAGCTACTAGTCGGCCAGACAGAAAGAGTGTCGCACTGATTTTTCTTTTTCATAGGTTTCACGTCAGTAAGTTTGACACATTTTCCAACAACATTTACTGGAAAGAGTAGACTGACATGAATGGAGATACCCCTGGAACATTTAAAGCAGCTCTGTGGGAGCAGTTTTCGAGGTCAAGGATAGAACACGTGGAGTCTTAATGGCAGACACGAGGGCTATGAGTTAATGGTGGTGGTTGTAAAAGATCTGGAAACCATGCATGAAGGAGATATTTTGCCAACATGAACAGAGTATATGAATTTAATGCATCCTTGACTTCGTTCAAACCCTTCTGGAACTGACTTATTTTGTAAACCCTAAAATAGGGGTCGACACATTTTTGGCATGTTTTGTATATATGGCACTTTTGCCTCTTTGTAAAAGGGACACAAAGAGATATATTTTTAGATAGAGATATTTTGAGGAGAGGATCTTCCTTTTCATATTTTTTTTGGTTAAGAGTTAGCAAGTTAGGGTTAGAAGATAGAAAAACTCGAGAGTAGAAGTAGAGTAGGAGTTATGTTTAGCAGTGGGAGGTGATGTACCTTCATGATTTTCTTAGTATAGATGGAGATAATTCAAAGACATGGGTTTTATGTACACTGGTGATCTTGCCAAATTTGTAAATGTTGTTTATCTATTTCACCAACAATAGAAGCAGCTAGATTTAAATCTACTTCATATTGTGCTCCAAAATGGTATTTATCTTGGGTTAATTATTTGATTTGGAAAGCTTTCAAGGAATGAAATTTTATCTTATGTTTTGTTTAAATGATGATTTGTAATCTACTGTTAAAGTTTGCACTGTGAATGAATGAAACTTTGTATTAATTATAAGTTAACTTTATTCTTTAGTTTTAGTTTAGGAATTCCTTGGAAGGTAACAAGTCTGATTAGTTGGATGAATCAACATTCTCTTCAGTTTAAAAACCTTGGTCTATCTCTTTTTCTATTTCTTTAAAACCACCGGTTAAAGTAGGTTTAAATATATGTTTGATCTTATAACAATACGTAAGCTCAATACGAGCAGGGCCCTTGAACATTACATCCATATTGACCACTTAGTGAAACAACAACGTTGTGAACCAACATCAAAGACCTTGGGAGGTGATCAGTTTGATTGATGTTTGTCTTTTTCAGGAGAGGTGAGATATTTCACTTTTATCTTACCTACATGTTGTGGGTCAACTCTATACCATCAACAGAACCACCTAGTGGTGTCAATGTAGATGCTTCTATCATGATATGCCTAAACTATAGATTTTTGGCACCATGCACTTCTCTAGCTCCTCTAGGGTTTTTCACCTAAAAGGAGAGAGGTAGGGCCAAAAATGCTAAAGGGTTCATTCAAATTATGTTATGTGTGATATTATATGAGCTAAATGAAATGAACTAAGTGCAATTAAGTGATCTATATGATTGAATTTGGATGCAAAACTAAGATTTAAGCTATGTTGGAAAACACATTGTGATATGCAAACAATGAACTAAAAGATGAATTAATGCAGAACATAAAGAAATGGGATGAAACAAAGTGCACCTAGGTAACATTGGAGGAATATAGAATAGTATAAATGCTATCTGAAATAAAAAAAATCAATAGTGGGACTCATTCGCCCAAGGTGGCGAATTAGTCCTGCTTCTAGTGAAAAACTGTCGGGAACCAGTTTTTGACTGTCGGGATCCAGAATCTGACAGAACCTATATTTTTAGTCTTAAGGTGGGACTCATTCACCATTGGTGGCGAATTAGTCCTCTCCCAAAATTTTGAGAAATCAGGAGACAACTCTGCAACACTAGATCTGGAAATGTCTGCTTGTCGGGTTGCCAAGTCAATTCTGCAGGAAACAGACAAAAAACCTTCTCCAAGCTTGAAATATGATTGATTTGACTTGAAGCACCTACTTGACTTGTTGACCAATCTTCAATCACCTAAATGCTTGTTAAATCTGCATACATAGGTCAAACCCTTGTAGATGAAAATATGAAGTTGTGTCAATAAATGCTCCACAATGCTTGAATAATGCTTGACAAGATGTTGTAAGATGCTTGAAGGCTTGAATGGATAGGTGAATGAGTGAACTTGATGAATGAATGTTGGAGGAGAGGTTATAAAATGAGGTGAAAATCACTTATTTATACAATTTTGTGCCTTAGTAACCTATTCATACCTCATCATAGGCTGACATCAAGTGTTTTTGAATAAAAACCTGAAAGGAAATTTAAAATATTTTGAATTTGGAGCCAAGGGGAACTCATTCACCACCCATGGCGAATGGGTCCCACCTAGGACCTAAAAATGGGTGTCGGGAATTATGTTGTATTTAATGTTGTTTTTCAGGTTTACATTAAAAAATGCACTTAATTAAGCCTTATAAGGGCATAAAGGGGTCAAATAAAGAATAAGAAAGGTGTAAATAGTGAAGTTATGCCTAGAAAAGCATGAAATCTTGTTACAAGACTTTACAACACTTCAAAATAGGACTTGACTAGTGATGAAAAGGTGATTTTTAGGTGAATTGTAATAAATAGAGTCTATAAGAGTGTAGAAATGTTTTACAACACTTCACAACACCTTCACAAGACATCATTATTTAAATTTTAGTACCTAAATATGCATGTTCAAGCCATGTTACATCATTAAATCAGAGAAAAATAGATCAAACATCATGAAACAAGACCTAAAATGCCATGGAAATGACAAGGGGCCATTTTTCTATGGCATAGTGCCATCGAGAGCCTACTTGAAGAAGTTGCTTTGCTACTTGATTCATGCACTTGAATGCAACTTTTGAGATTCTCGATCTACTTTGTTGATACTGGAGTTATCTTTGTCTTTGTGCTCACATCACAATATGATTCCTTCTGAATCCTTATGATAAAGGGTGGATGCCAATACATGGTCAATGTAAGAACTGGATATCATGCGTGGATGGAGTGTGTTTAGGAATAAAAGATGGATTGGTTGATAGTTTGGAACCTTTGACTCTCCAAAATTGGGAAGATAAGCAATGATGGGTGGATACGAAAGTGTGCTTGGAATTAGGACCAACTGCTTGATATACTTTGTACGTTGTTTGAGAAGCCTACTTTTTCCTTTGTGGACATCTTTGGTGGATACTTTTCCCTTTTTTATTTTGCCCCATAGTTTCTTTGACTAATGGAGTTTGATAGGGATTATCTTTCTTTGCATTTTTTTGTATCCATGTGTATTTGATTTGTCCATTATGCTTCCCAACGTATTTTTCTTTGATAACATTCTTCGTGCTTTGATTCAAATCTTTTGTTTGATGTTGGTCCCAATTCGTGGACGGGGTGATGGGTGGATCAAGATTCACGACGTGGTTGGTTGTAGTATTGGCATTGGTTTCATCATAAGGATTCTTCGTGCTCCCTATGTTGACATTTCCTTGAGCCATAGTTGCCCCCAGTATGGTGGTAGTAGCACCTTTGTTCCTTGATTTGTCTATTTTGAGATGTCTTGTTCAGTAAGCATTCTCTGATAAATGACCACTACAAATGGCGTTATTTCAATTTGCTGCTCTATTGAATCCAGAATATCCTATTCTATCTAACCTATTTCCTTAAGTGGATAATGTTGGATATCTTCATACATGATGTCCTCAGTTTGAATTTTGGATATATTTGATCCTGATGCTGAAAACTCAGTTTGACTATAGGAATCAACAACCTACTCTTTTTGTGTAATAATATCAGGAGTACCACTTGTACATTTTGACCCATTTTTCGACAAGCGTCTGTCAGAATTTCAATGGCTGTTCATCGCTATTATTGTGTCATAATTTTGACGTTTCAAATGTTGTCAAAATTCTGACGCAATAATAGCGATGAATGGCCATCGAAATTCTGACGGACGCTCGTCGAAAAATGGGTCAAAATGTACCAGTGAGTAAAGGAATCATGTTATGAATGAAGATGATCTACGTGTCCATCCACATAAAGCATCTCATGGGTAGATGGAGGAGTATGTGCTATGTGGATGTGATCATCATTTGCAACTTCTTGTATAGATAGGAGAGTGTCCATTAGATCATTGTAGTAGCTCTTGGAGATACAAATTCTTGATCTTGAATGATTTTAGAATTGCTTTCGACATTCTTTGGATCAAGTTTCTTGACATGGGTCAATTTCAAAGGATGGATTGCTTATAAAGGGTTCTTGGATATCTTCATTAGGAATGGGAAGTGGCTCAATATCCTCTTGATCTTTGAGTAGATTTGGATCAAGTATGGAGTTGAAGATTCCTTCAATATTTGTAACCATGAGGTCAAAGGATGTCAATATATCTTGGAAAGGACCATTGCTAGACTTCGGTGAAAGATGTTGATCATGCTTTTAAATAAATTCTTGAGATATGTCCTTTAACTCATTAGGTGATGTAGAGACATTTTCAATATGATCATTGGTCGATGGATCGTGGATTATGTCAATAGGATCAAATAATTCTAACACCTTGAAATAGATCATTGTCGAATATTGTTGAGGGGTTTTTATCATGACCAAAAAGTGACTCTTGATGTATGTTGAGTTGATCTTCGGATGAGGTAGAAACATCTTCAAGGTGCTCATTGATGGATAGATCTTGATCACTATTTTCAACAATTATGGAGGAGAGATTGCCACTGCTATCGCTAGTGGTTGAATCCTGATCATTGTCCCCAATAGTTATTATTATTTTTATCAATAAGGTCTTGGATGATATTTTTGAGTCGAATACAATTTGATGTTGTGTGTCCCTTTATTTTGTGAAAATCACAAAGGTGCTTCTCGTTATACCTTGGTGGTTTAACTTGGGGCTCTTGATAATTCTCATAAATGGGGATTTTGATGATATTTTCTTGTACTAACTATTGCATGACCGATTCGATTGGTTCCCCAAGTGGTTTGTATTTTTTTTTGTTACCTTGTGAGATTTGTACTTTAAATTGACCTTGTGGTGATTGATTTTGGAGATGTGGTGATTGATCTTCGAGGTGTGGAGGTTGGGTTTTTTGTTGATGTTGTTGATCTTGATATCCAACCTCTTGACATTGAAGATATTGTTCTTGATGTGGTTGTGGACACTACTCAATGCTTTGATGACATGGTTTAACCAATGAAAGAGTGTATTTATTTTGGGGTGATGTCTCTTGGTGCAATGAATCAACTATTTTGGCAAGTGTAGCAATTTGATTTCGCAAAATTTGATCTTGATTTTGATATTGACACCCTTGATATAGTTGATTTGGTTTTTGTTCAAGCAGATTTGGAATGTCTACTTGTGGTGTTTGCATGGGATCATGGACAAATTGATTTTGGACAATCTTCTGATTTGGGATGATGTTCAGATTTGGCATTATAGGTTGAAATTGAACATTGTTGTGGTTGGGAATCACATTGTCTTGATTTAGGTAACTTTTATTTTGCATGGTGTTACCTTGACTTGGATCAATACATGGAGTTGTTAACATATTGTTTGGACTTTGAATAACATTTGTATGATTCACAAACATATCTATCCCAAAGTTTACCAAGTGTGGATTTGAAATGTTCATGCTTAGTAAACTTGTACTTGGTATATTCACATTTGACATGTATGGATTTGGTGGGATAATGTTGTTTTGTTGAAGACTCATGCATTGATTGTTTGGTTGATAGATTTGTAGGTTTGGACTTTGATTTAAATCTACCATAGGGAAAAGTGTTCCAAAATTTATATTGGGCATACTCACATTTGTTGTACCATTGAGGTTTGTAGGAGATAATGATCCCATGTATGGGTTGTATAAATGTGAGTTTTGATAATAAATTGGTATTGTAAGGCTTTGATAGTTTGGTTGATTTAGATTACTCATGATGTATGAATCAAGTTTATATTCCATGTTCTTCTTGTGTTTTGACCTTGTTGACCTCTAAGGGATTTAGGACCAATGATGAGATGAAAGATGAAAGGGGTGAGTGATATGGGTGTTGAAATTTTAGGAACCTTGGAGGGATACTAGACTTTAGGACTTTTGGATTTTTTACTTTGGATTTGATTTGGTTTGGTTTGATTTGGATTTGATTTGGATTTGATAATGAACTCATAAACTTGAAGAGGTTAGATGTTGTCTTGGATTTAATTTGTCCACAAGGTGATAATTTAACTAAGTGTATGAAGAAGGATGCATCTACACACACTTAGTCAAACAATATGATTTTGATTTGATTTAGAGGATTTTTCCAAAAGTCTAGTATGAAGAATTTTTCCAAGATTTCTAAGAGTTGTTTGTGAGATGGGTTTTGATTGATGTTTGAGATGGATGAAATGATTGGTTTTTTTGATCCTAAATGAACATAAGAGGGATTTGTTTACAAGACCAAGGTTTTGACGAACATTCTTTTCCCTAAGAGTACTTCAAACCAAATGATCAATGTTTGCTCAAAAGACCATAAGACAAAAGATAAACAAGTACATGTGTGGGGTTCAATTGATTTCATCTTGATTAATGAATTGCTTTTACCACATCCAATGTATTGCTTATTTTTTTCAAACTAAATGTCTAATGTCCCAATTTATTTTCATCCCACAAGGTCCATTATGTGGAAATCAAGGAAATAAAGGCAATAGTTCCCTAATGTTGACTTTAGTGAGAGAAAATTGAGATATAAATCCAAATACTTAGAAGCCTCTAAGGATGGAATCCCTAGGACAAGCAGTAGCACTTAGATTTTTTCAAAGGTATTTGCTTCTTCTAAAGGTTTGAAATTTGATGTCCTTGTTGAATGTTTTTTTTCAATATTTTGGATCCAAGCAATGTATTTAACTGACTCAAATATTGCACAATCCTAGGATGGAAAAGAAAATATTTATTGAATTCCTGCTTGGATAAATCCAATTGTGCTCATTCAGAGTGGATGACTAGAAGCTTGACCACACTGGCTCCCCTCCACGACACTCACTTCTATGGTTCATCCAAGGTTTAGTTCTCATGAATCTCCCATGATGAACTTTTCATCTCTACAAAGAACCGCAAGCATGTGGGACGGCTCCGGAGGTTCGACCTCCTGACGCCAACAAATATTGGGACTTTGGATTCTAAACAAAGGTTCATAGTAAGGGCATCCAGTTTAGGGGGTGCAATGATAAAATCCTTGTGAGAGATCTCCCAACCCTTAGAATAAGGGCTTTACGCATCATAAAGAAATGGGGGAGACTTATCATGCACCGCTTCCCATTGTTTACAATTTTCATTCCAACCACAAATTTATATAGTGGTTTGGAAGAGCTTGGCTTATGCTCATTACCACTTGGGTTGTTCCCTTAGGGTGAGTACTTTTTTCCACCAAGGTAGGCCCTCTAAAGGTAAACAAAAGCAAGTAAGTACATCCGTAGTTTGATCAATCTTTGTTTGCGTGAACAAAGAGAGAACACATGCAATATACTTATCTCACACTAGCAAGATTTGTTCAATTTTAAAATCTCAAATTGAAGTGTGGAGGCAATCTTTTAGACAACCTAATATCACCAAAAGACTTTTGATTCTCAAGATCATCGTGAAGCGTGCAAGAGAAGTGCATACACCTCTTAAATGATATTAAGTTGTAGAAAATATTAGAAAGCACAAAAAACACATGTTCATTTTAACTTCAAAAGCAATAATGGATTCTTTTTATAGCACCAAGATAAAGTGTGAAGTTTGCTTGTTAAATTTTTAGATCCAAAACCAACTCTAGTAATTGTCTAATGTTCTTTTTAACCCTTTGATTATTCTTTTTAAAACCCAAATGAAATATATTTAAGTTCTAAAGCTGAAAGATAACAATGTTCCAAAGATTGGGTTATAGGTGTCCCCAAAGTGTTAAAAAACACTTGTTACAATCGTGAAATAGTTCCATAAAAAACCTTCCCTTTGTTTCCTCTTTCCCTTCTTGATTTCCTAACTTGCAAAAGTGCTCAAAATGTTAGATGAGATCAAGAAATAAGAAGATATAAGGGTTAGATGAATGATTAAGCATAAAAACCCTAAAATTTAGACCACATTACGATGTGTTTTGACTTTAGATGTAAAATTAAAAATTTTAACTATACAAAAAAAATGAGAAACACTTACACCATTGCGTAGCTTATGAAATTCTACCCCATTTCAAAAAAAAAAGCTTCGAAAAAGACCTTCATATGACCAAGATATGGCCATTTTAAGATTGACTATAAAAGCGCTAAAACAGTGAACAGATGCGCTAAAATAGTGACTAGATGCGCTAAAACAGTGAACAGATGCACTAAAACAGTGACTAGATGTGCCAAAAAAGTGAACATATGCGCTAAAAAAGTGAACATATGCACTAAAATAGTAAACAGATGCGCTAAAATAGTAAACAGATGCGCTCAAAGATGTCGTAGATGCACTATAATAGAGCCTGGATGTGCCAAAAGTCACCACCTATGCGTTGAAAGAAGCCACAGGTGTGCTACATCAAGATTAACGAGCAAACCTGTTGAAAAACAAAAAAATTGACCAAAAAGACGTGTTAAATTTGAGATTTATGCCCTCCTTCTAGCGCCAAAATGTGAATGGTGATCCTATACCTACACAAACATGAAGAACAAACACAATATTAGTCCAATATGCAAGCTAGAAACAACATTCCCCATGAAATTCATTTGAAACATGAAAACAAGAAATAAGTGAAGAACACAAGTAAAAAAGCTATTAAATCCTATTTAAATGATCAAACTCTCAATCCCATGGGGGAATTAGTGCTATTTTGATGTGGAATAGCCCTTTCCCAATTCCTAATCAAGCTTGATGATGAACTTTGAAGATTGATGCCCCTTGATGAAATTTCTCCATAACCTAACTATGAAATGATGAAAACTATGAAAATGGATGATAATGGATGAAAATTGCTTCAAAACATGAAGATAATAATGTCGCATGAAGTTGTGGATCAAATGCCTAAGATTGTCACAGATGAACTTATGGATCCAAAATTAGTAAGAGAGCCTTCTATTTATAGAAGAGAATGATGGAGGATGAGGCAAAATGGATGAATGTGGGACTAAACACCAACCAATAGCACAATGCCACTTGTCAACATGTGAGTGGACAAAGGTGGAACACATTTGGATGAATGTGCACATTAATGCAATTAGGTGGAATTTCAAATTGGAGAAGTGACAAGTTGGAGGGAGATGAAAGATGAATTAAATGCCACTTGGCTCAAGAAAAAGGACATGTAAGAGGCCTTTAATGCTTTGTTGGATGGACAAGTCCTTTGGGAGGGAGATTTTCAAATTTGAGGAATATTCCAACTTGATGCCTTTTTAAATGAAAATGGATGAATTAATAAATCAATTAAATTGATTTACATGCACAAGTTGCAAAATCTAGAGGATTTGATGAATTAGAGTTAGGATTAATCATGATTTGATTAACTTAGATGAAGATTTAGCTAATTTGACATTTTGAATTAGATTCTTGGATTTAAATAAATCAAGATGAGAGGAATAATGAATTTAGACTTAATTAAATAAAGTTGGATTTATTTAATTAAAAGGGGATGGTGTTAGACTTAAATCAAATAAGGGTTAGTTTATTTAATTTAAAGGAGATGACCTTAGAACTTAATTAAATAAAATGAATTATTTAATTAAAAGAGAAAATAGGATTAATGAAATAAAATAATTTATTTAATTAATAGGAGATAATGATTTAATTAGATAAAATTGATTTATTTAATTAAAAGATGAAATATGATGAATTTAATCAAATAAAAATTATTTGATTAAATAGTTAGTAGAGGAGATGATTCTGGATGAACTGGTGTTAGTAAATCAGGATCAATCAGTATAGTTTACGTGTCTACAGTTCAAAAATTGCATAGGCCCTGTTTGGGATCTGAATAACCCAACAAATATCCCTCTTACCCAGTTGATTCGTGGTGTCTATCATCAAATCCCACTCAAAATGGAATTGGATTTAACAATACACAAATCATAGGGCTTTACACTTCAAAGGGAAACAATTGACATCAGCAACATAGATCGACAGGGCCTGACATTCACAACTATTCAAGACTGCATGAACTTGCAAGCCTGTTCATAAACCCAACTTTCACATTTCAAAGATATGCACACATGCAAAAAAACCCATATGTTGCTCGCCAAAAATAGGAGGAGCGCTTATTGGCATTATCTAATGCAAACTCTTCAACGCATAATAAATAGTTAAAAAAAACTCCAAATTCATTCCTTCATTTTTGTCATCTTTATTTTTTACTTGCAAAAAATTATGTTCAATAAGTACTTTGTTAAAACTAAACACTATCCCATTCATAACTTCTAAATGTTGCTTTCAATAATCATATACATATATATTCATAATTGAAATGTAATTCCTAATTACTGTCATTCAACAAAATCTTAATAGTAGTTTCTTTCTTAGCTTTTTTCTTGATAGTAATTTACATTTGTATGAACTTTTATTTGTTTCTATTCTTTACAAGCATGACTACTTAATTCTATGCAAATAATTTCCAATCTTCTTCTATTGCCTTTGAATTCGCAAGTAATAGTTTCCAATTTTAAGTTTCATGTAGACAAGTTATTGTAAGGCTGAACAGTTCAGAAGAATTACTCATTTTATATCTCCTTTTTCAAATTTTTGTTGCAATAGATGTGAAAACACTATAGAAGGATATGTAATATGTGCATTGTAAAAATCTACAAATTAAATATGTAGGCCTCAAATATGAAATTTCTTTCATTTTAGAAAATAGCTGCCATGAAATGTGAATATCATAGATTTATTAGATAAATAAATTGACACATCAGGACTCAAATGTTGTGCAAAATGAAAGGGCTCATTTTTAGTGGAACTTACTTACATTGTGCACCTCAAATATAAACTTATTGTCATGAAATGTGAATATCATAGATTTATTAGAAAGATAAATTGATGCATCATCACTCAAATACCGTGCAAAATGAAAGGACTTGTTTTTGTCCAATTTTCCTTCCAATCCAACAATTTTATTAATGTTTTGGCCAAGTCATCTTTGATAACGTTAAAAAGGTGGATGCAATAAAAAATAACCTTTGTGGTGGCTAAGTCTTACGAAATATTGTCTTTAAGCTTCCAAAAATGAATCTAATTTTAATTTTTGAAGGCTGTATTTTAATTGAAGGTTGTATTTTAATGCAACATAGTTTATTATTCACTACTACTAAAACTTAGTCATTTATATAAATAATTATTGATGTAATTTCTAATAACATGATTTTTATAATTTTGTTCTTGTTTTTTGTTCTGGACTAAAATCTCATTTGAATTATCTAGATGTGATTATTTTCATCCAATTATTTTTGAATTATATGTGCTTTTTTTAATTATTGATTAATCTATCAATTATCTATGCAAATATACCATCATTATCTGAATTTATCATTATTTCTAGCTATTCTTGAATTTATCTCAATTTATCATTACAAACCACAACACAATTGTGGCAACTCCATCATAGTGAGTAGGCTTATATTTTCGATTGAAGTTGCTTTCACTTGCACAGTTTCTTTTTGTATCTGACGTGGCAAAAGAAAAAAGTGGCCTTTCAATGCAATTAGGTAGTATTCTATGTTTGCATCTTTATTATATGCTAATTTGTTTTGATGTAATCTAATGCTAGGCAGGATCAACCACAAACAAACAACCCCGCTACTCTTGATGTTAGTTTTATGTACTCCTGAGCTTTTCTGGGGATAATCTCTAGAGACAAAAAGTTGCTATTTTGCCAATTAAAGTTTGACTTATGAAATATATTTTACCTCATCTGCAAATTATTTTCAAAATGCTTGGAATTACAAGCATTACTATTTCAAATTTTAAATGTAAATATTTGCTGCATATTTGTAATTGAATGTGCAAACCTTTCCCTAATGTTCTTTTTGTTATTTAATATATGTTTTTTTTGCATTTCTAAACCATAACATACAATTCTTAATTTCATTTGTAGCTCTATAAGATTCGTAATCAAAGTGATTGCTCAGTACCAATTCACCTTGCAAAAATATATGAAAAAAACTAAAACAAAATTTTCCGTATCTGACCATTCACACCTCTTCAACGTACCCATTGCACCAAGGTGCAATTCCTAGTAATCAATATTTCATGTATTAAAATATGTGATGCGAACACCACGCAAGAAAGATACACAAACAACGCGTTTCGTACATACAACAAAATGGACACATAATTTTTAAAACAACGTAAAATAATGTGGTATACATAAAACGAAATGAATTTTTAATAAATGATTTAAAAGTCTATTAGTAAGTGGAACATTGATGTCAAAATAAAAAACAATGGTGTCTACTAATGGCCGTCTAAACTTCACGTACAACTACGTTTTTAAGACTCTTAAGCATGGACCCACAGTTTTATGCTCTGAATCAGAGTTGAAAACACATATATTTTCTAGTTTTAATGGGTGAACAGTAACACCAGTCACCAATAGGCATAAATCTAAGTACCAATCGAAAATAAGAATAAAAATCTTATAATTAGAACAAGCAATGAGTTGATGGTCTAGTTCGATTGGTTGCAGGCATGAGGTCAGGAGGTCTAGTCTCCCTCCATCCACATGATACTACACTACAGAACATTTATAAGGAAGACTACCTGATACCTGCAGTCTTAAAAAACAAAAACCTGGATTATGGGGACATGGCCTACCGTAGATTTTGTTTGGAAACTCCTTTACACCTAGAGTCGAAACAAAGGAAAGAGGAAGCTGCCTTGCACGGTACTCACCAGATTGATTCATTTGTCTGTTTCGTTAACACCATTCTTCGCATTGGAGCGACTATTTGTCTCAATGTTGTGCAGGGGCGTCATACGGCTTTAGCCTTTATTCTCAGACCATCAAGACCCGCTTTGGCTACAACCAACAGCAGCTCGACATAATTTCCGTCTTAAAAGACACAGGGGAGTGTGTAGGCATTATCTCAGGCCTGCTTTATGACCGGTATCCTCCCTGGCTTGTCCTGCTCGTCGGAGCGGCACAGAATTTGGTAGGCTATGTGGTCATATGGTTCTTCGTGACCGGCCGCTTAGCGACTCCTGCCCTGTGTGCTCATCTGTGTGGCCATCAATGGCCAGACTTCCTATAACACGGCGTCTATTGTGACCCGCGTCAATAATTTTCCGGGCAACAGAGGGATTGTGGTGGGTTTGATGAAGGGATGCCTTGGTCTCAGCAGCGCCATTCTGTCTACTGCGTGGCGCATTGTTTTTCCGGTATTAAATGAGTTTTATTTCGTGCAACATTAAAAATCTGTGTCAACTTGCAACATTAAAAAAATGTTCAATATAATTTGGTTTTAATTATATTAGAAGAATTCATTGCCATTTACATTATCCTTCATCATAAGTTAAAATTATACGGATAAACCTTGTTCATTTTTACAATTAGAGATTTAATTTAAATCTTTATGTCAATTTATAATGACTTAAGGTAAGATATATACTTACTTTTCACTTTTGTCTAAACTGAAGTTCAAACATTTAGAAGACAAAATCTTGGAAGGGTTAATCTATAACCACACAAAGATGACATAATTTGAATGACTAGTTAACCCTAAATTCTTAGGTCTATTTACAAACTTCATTCAATAATCAATATTCTTTTAATTAACCAACCCATTAGAATACATTTTTACAATTAGTTTAAAATATTACCAACAACTCATCAAAATCGTCATCTTTCTATCAATTTGATAATACCATCAAGTCTACACCCAATGATATTAAGCTTGAAGAACAAGTTTGACCTAGTGAGGGCAAAAAACACAATGATTTCTCTACAAGGGGGATTGCTCTACATACTTTGCATAACATTTATCTAGAGAAGTTTTGATTGAATATTAATGATCAATATGATCTATTTATTCATATACAAAGATATGTGAACCCCACACACATATAAAGAGAGGTTTTGATTGAATATAATTGATATGATTTATTTATTTATTACAAAGATATATATATATATACACATACACCAACTCACCTAAAGAGCATGACTTGGTAAGACAAACACATGAACCAATACCCAATGGTTTACCAAAGGAAACCTCTGTGCAAGAACACTAAACATTGCAACACAAAATGTTAGGGATTTCAAAGAAGTTAAAAGGCTTGTAACATCGGGGATATTGGCCATCTAGAAGCTTCTTTAGAGCCTATAGGGTGAACCCACAAAAGTGGTTTACAATTGGAGTGAGGAAGGAAAAGTTGAAAAAAATGACCCCATGGCAAATTTTTTTGTTTTTGGGGTTCGAACGAACCAAAAGAGGGTTCGCTAGGACTAGGGTTCGAGTGAACCCATTCAATGAACTTCCCAGCATTCACACCAAAAAATAGAAAGGAAACCGTATTTGAAAGGGTTCGAATGAACCCTGATTCGAGCGAACCCCCCTTTTCCCACCTTTCCACTCTTTGGCACATAAAAATATCATAATTTTTCCCTTCGAAGTTCGGGTTGAGGATGAAAATGGAGGAGACTTCATAGACCCAACTGGATGATGGTAGTCCTCGGAACAAGCTATCCAACGAATATAATTTTAATATGTTTTGGTTTTATTATGTATTTGTTTTTTCAGTTTTATTAAACATAGGTTTTTCACTGAAAATCAAGCTCTCTATTCTGCACATGTGGAAAAATAACATATTATCAAATTATTTTTTTGAAAAATATGAGTGCACCAGATATTGAAGTCCTTGATCCAACAAAAAAAATTGAATTTCAATACTTTCAAAAATAGTTACGCATTATACGGTCTACTATGTCTGAATTGTAATTGGTTTGACTTCAAAACTTGATTAAGGAAAAAATATTCAATAAAACACTATCTAACCAATTGGAAGCACTAGATATTGGAGTTACAAATCTAAATTTGAAAGAATTAAAATTTTATTCTTCATGAAAAATAGCTATGTGTTATACAGTGAGTGTCACTCCTTAAAAATGTTGTTTATTGAAAAAAACTAGTTTTCAAAGAAGATGGTAAAATAAGTGCAATCTGATTCCAAAAATTTTGAAAAAAATATTTTTAAAATCTACTGACAAAATGTCACAAATCACTAGTTTGCATCATCTTCAAATTCCTCACGATTTAGCCGCTATAGGTGCCCGAAAGTGAAGATTAAGTTAGAAAAAAATATTTCAGTGTCCAGTTTGGCCAAAAACTGTAAACTAGTATTGTGGGATCACCCCATATTTAGCATACAAACCAGGGCATATATAGGAAATCTATCCACCCTTTATAAAACAACATGATGCTTTGCACTTGGTATCTATGGTTGTTCCATGCCTTAAGACAATCGTCTATGTTGACAACAAAGGAAAAAAATATGGGCTTCACATTCAACCACTTTCCTTGGTTGGATCAAATTTGAAGGCCCCCTTCATTACATTGGTAAAGGGTGGTAAAGCAAGAGATATCAATATGTGCTAACATAGCCTCTTCCTCCTATGTTGATATTTTGTTAGAGAAATAGTATCTTACAAACATGCAGGCTAAGTAGTCTTGGAAATCAAAATGGTAGAAAGTTTCCATGTTCAATCTGAAGCTTATTAATCTTCCATTGAAGATTTGACATGGCAAATACATATGTCCCAATTGTCTCACAAAACTTGATTTTCGTTTTTTGACCATATTTTGTTAGATAATTCCTAAATAGAATATGGATGAAGCAATTTCAAGATAAATAAAGAATTCGCTCGACAATGAAAGAGCATGGCTTTCATTGAAGTAAAATATGATGTCTTTATCTATAGCCTCTAGAAGCATCTTGCACAGTTCATGGCTTGCATTCTCTACATTCTAGATAAGATATGTTGGATTCTAGTGTTCACAACATGGAAGAATCCTCATTATTGTAATAACCTTTTCAAAAGCTCCCATTTTAGCACAGGTAAGAAGGATGCCATCAAAGTTTATGGAGTCTAGCATTTACAACTACTGATTGCATTTGCTTGAAATTTTCTAAAGCCTTTTCAACAAATTGACTTGCGAATATCTTGCAATCATGGTATTCCATAAGAACATATTTTATCAATATAGTGAGGGATGTCCATTATTTCATGTGGTGTCCATGTCTCACTAACATCATGACAACCCTCACTCCTTGTTGTCATTGTTCTATTTTAATTGTGTGGTCTCTTATCATATGAGAGGTGACTTTGCCTTATTAATTTGTTTCACGTGTCCTTCTTCGATCCTTCTCTTCATCGTCCATGAGGATGTCACATTATAATTAACGTTTGGTTCATAAGGCACAACACTTGTTGAAGCTTTTGCAAATGGGGTAGCAAGTTAAGTGGGCTTGGTCTTGGGGAAATTCCAAGGTTAAGTGCACTTGACTTAGAGTAGTACTAGGATGGATGATCTTTGAAAGTCTTGAAGCTTTGCCACTATGAACATCACCAAAATACAATAAGTACTAAATAGAACATTCATTCTCATAAAGATAAATTCGTGTAAAATGCTACACATAAAATAGAAATCAATAAATTTCACTCTAAAATTTTAGATTTAAATCCTTATAATAATATTATAATATTTCTTGTAAACAATAATTCAGGTATTAAAATATGTGATGTGAACACCACGAAAGAAAGATTAAAATGTGTGATGTAACCCCATGCAAGAAAGATCCACAAAGAGCCCATGTCATACATACAACAAAATGGACTTACAATTTTTAAAACGTAAAATAATGTGTGGTGTACATAAAACGAAATGGATCTTTAATTTTTAATTGACTTAAAAGTCTGATGTCAAAATCAAAAACAACGGTGTCCACTAATGGCCGTTTAGACCTTACGTACAACTCACGTTTTTATGACATGGACCCGTGGTCTAATGCTCTGAATCAGAGTTGAAAACAGAGCTATTTTCTAGTTTTAATGGGTGGCCACCAGCCATTAACACCAGCCATCAATAGGCATAAATCTGACTCATGATATTCACGTACTAGTCGAAAACGAAAATGAAATACTTATAATTAGAAAATGCCCACAGTAGATGATGGGGACATGGCCCACATTAGATTTTGTTTGGAAACTCCTTTACACGTAGAGTCTAGAGGAAGGAGGGAGGAAGCTAACTTGCACGGAACTCAGCAGATTGGTTTTGTTTTTCTGTTTCGTTATCACCATTCTTCGCATTGGAGCAACTGATTGTCTCAATGGGGCCTGAATTTTTGAACAACAGATGGACGGTTCTGGTAGTGTGCATATGGATAGAATGTTGTGCAGGGGCGTCATACAGCTTTAGCCTTTATTCTCAGACCATCAAGACCCGCTTTGGCTATGACCAACAGCAGCTTGACACCATCTCTGTCTTCAAAGACACAGGGGAGTGTTTGGGCATCATCTCAGGCCTTCTCTACGACCTCTTTCCTCCATGGCTCGTCCTTCTCGTGGGTGGGGCACAGAATTTTGCAGGATATGGGGGCATATGGCTCTTTGTCATGGGCCGCCTTGGGACTCCTGCCCTGTGGGAGGTGTGTGTGCTCATCTGTGTGGCCATCAATGGCCAGACTTTCTATAACACGGCTTGTATTGTGACCTGTGTCAATAACTTTCCTGGGAACAGGGGAATTGTGGTGGGTTTGATGAAGGGATGCCTTGGTCTCAGTAGCGCCATTCTGTCTACTGTGTGGCGTGTTCTTTTTCCGGGATCAGATGGGTCTTCTTTCTTGGTAGTGGCAGCCATTGTTCCTTCTGTAGTTGCCCTTCTGCTCATGCCAATTGTGAAAAAGCACGACCCACTTGAGTTTAACTGTGATTCTTCCACCAGTATGGTGAGATTGGGTATGGCGTCTGCTCCTGTGGTGATTTTAGCGCTGTTTTTGATGGCTTTTAGCCTTTGGGATGGACATTTCTTGCAGGTGAGTAGTTCTGTTATTTATCTTTTAAGTTCCCAGCAACAGTTGGTTTTGCAGTAATGGTGACTGGGTTAATCGGTATACCTATAAATATTGAAGTGTTTAACAGTTAAATTGTTATGTATAAAAATGTTCAATAGTAGTTTTATTTTTATTGGAATTTTTTATTTATTTTGGAGTGAAGATTTGTGAGTATATTTTTTAGTTTACAGTTTTTTAAAGTTAACAATCGAAAAAAGTATTTAAATATTTTATATGTTCTTTGGTTGATGAGAGTTAACATTATTATTGTATTTTGTTTAGATATCATATATTTTAATAGTCAAATAGTTAAGAGTAATTTTACACTTCATCCCTATCAAAAATTAGTCAATAGATGCCAATTTTTTATTACTTAGAATTTACTTTTGACCACTGAAATGAGTGATGTTTAAGTAGGTAATGTCCGTTTAAGAAGTATAAACAATCAATTCAATACCATAAAAGTTGAGGTGGACCTCTTAGCTAACCAATAAATGGTGCCTCCATGAATTCCATCAAACTTTCATTACTTACTTTTGACCACTGAATTGATTGATGTTTAAGAAAGGCCCATTTAAAAAGTATACTCTGCCCATGTGACTCTCGAGGTGTGCCATTTTTCCACCCAAACTTTTTTGTGTGAATATGTGTAATTTTATTTTTAATTAATAGATATTGATGTCTATTCATCAAAAAAAATCAATACCATAAAAAATTAAATAGATCTTTTAACTAACCAATAAACGGTGCTTCCATAAATTCTTCTATAGATTACAGTGGTGTCTTTGATGATTTTGACAGAATAAATATCCCTCAGATAAAGAAACATCAGCTTAAACTTGTCTTCCTGTTGACAAAACAACATAAATTTGATGGAAAACCCTTCAACAATTTTTTATTATACTTTTTAACTAAAGATATTTAAATATAAGTCCCTTTTTTTTCAAGATGGTTTACCAAATTACTTGTACTTTGCAGGTAGATCGAGTTGAATTTGCAGTTGCACTTGTTATACTGGCTGCCCCACTGTGGGTGGCATGGAAAGCAAACCACCATGAGAGAACTTCAACTTCAACTTCAACCTCAACCTCAACACTTTCTGAGCCCTTGGTCACATATAAGGAATCTGATGAGTCTGCTATTACAGAGTATACAAATATCTCTTTGTGGGGAGAACTCTGCAGCTTTAATTTCTTTCTAGTCTTCTTTACTTCTGCCATTGCTCTAGGCTCAGGCTATGTGGCACTGAACAACATGGGTCAGGTTGCAAGAACACTGGGATTTTCACAACACCACATTACCATATTTGTCACTCTCATATCAGTAAGCCAGTTTTTAGGCCGCTTTGGAGTTGGGATTTTTTCTGATTATTTGCTATCAAAGTTTGGAGTACCCAGGCCATTGTTAACTGCAATGGCTGGGTTAATTTTATGTTGTGGGTATTTGCTTATAGTAATGGCAGGCACTTTTCAGTGGACTATGTATTTGGGCTCCATTGTTATAGGACTCTCTTTTGGAGCAAACTGGTGTTTAAATCCTACAACTGTGTCTGAGCTCTTCGAGTTGACCCATTTTGGAACACTGTACAATGTTATGCAGGTGGGAATACCTGTGGTATCTTATGTCCTGTCTGTGTGGGTGGCAGGGTATTTATATGACACAGAGTCAGATATACAAGGACGGTGCAGAGGAAGCAAATGTTTTAAGCTCACCTTCATCATTCTAGCCAGTGTGTGTGTTTTGGCAGTAATGTCATCATCTATACTGTGGTGGAGAACAAGACATAGTTATCGAAAAAGATTTATCTCAATATAAAGCAATGGGTATACTGTACCTTTTAACAGTCAGCTTGCTTGTAGGTGTTTTTACTCTTTAGTCACTCCTGGACAAAGATACAGTGTAATATATTTTTTTAATAATAAAATTGTTTTTAATTTGTTTTATATGTTGTTTTTATTGTATGGATTTCTCTTTTCGGATTCAATGTTGTAATTTTTTAATGAATTCTTAAGAATTATAATTTTTTCATTTTAAAATAAGAGAATTATTTAATATTTTTTTAATGAGAATGAAGTGATTGTAGGACTGATATCCTTTTCTTGTGGAGGTTATATATATAAGTGTTTAAGGTAATTGAATAAATTATAATGATAAATACATATGATTTAAGGTAATAAGTTAGGATTGAAATTATTAAATTAATTATCAAAATTAAATTAAATTAAAAATGATATTTAGTTTAAATTAGATGATAAGTCTATATGTTGTGACAAATGTTAGAAATTGATTCATCAAAATGTTAGATTTTAGGGCTTGCAAACTAGTTGTTCTTTGCTCAAGTTCACCTATACAAGTGTGAATATCTTTATGCATGCATATTTTTTATTGATGCATTCATTTGAATTTTGTTGCACGGTTTAGAGGACAATACACCAATACACCAATGGGATGTTGGATGTATTGTAACCAATAATTAACAAACAAGCAAATATTACACAACAATTACTAAAGTGGAATAAGATAGTTTATATTCAAAATTGAGAGATTGTACAAAATTGAAAATTTATGTGGAAGATGTGGATGCCTATTACTCTATTACATAGCTTCAAATTCAAACCTTTAATGTATTTCCAAATGGAACTAGAAGACTTATTGAAAATTGTAAATTATGGCTCTCATCAGAAACCAAAGAGTCACCATACACATGTCCTCCTTGGAAGTTGAGATGAATAGTTGGATAAGGAAAAATTAGCTATAAAATAAAAAACATACTAAGAAATTATTTAATTTTGGTACCCCAACTTGGTGGAGTCATAAGTCCTAGCCTATTCGTTGAAAACTAGACTAATTGGATGCATTGGAAAGATTTCCAAGAGACCTCTAGTCTAAGTTGCTTGAAGGGGCTTACGACACCCTTCTTAAGAAACTAGGAATTTAATTCTTAGGAGTCAATTACACTTCAAAGGCCTTTGAAAATGCATGTTATAGAAACATAGAAAATACTAAAAACATTTACTTTCTTATGTTTCTTAGATTCAACCATGCAACTACCATCCAAATGTCCCTAGATGTATGTCAAATTAGTTACATCAACTTGAGAAGAAATAGACTCTAGGAATTATATTTTGCAACAAATGAAGGAACATTTTATCAATTTGATCCCTAGTGAACCACTTTCCCCAATGAGTAGGAGACTATCATGTCTACATGGTTGGGACTCAATCTGAGAGTACCAAAATTTGCTTGAGTCCTAGTTCCTTTGTGCATTTAGGCTTCATCTTGCCTATCACATATAATTGATTTGATAAATCTTTGTATGGGTCTCCATTTGTCAAATTTACCTAAGTGTAGTTCTCCATAATTCCCCATGTGCTTATCATTTGTTTGAAGTTTTAAAGGCCCAAAAACTTCTAAGTGGAGGTTTTCTATTCAAATTCCAAATACTGAACAAAATGTTAGAGTTTTGAGTTTCCCATCCTAGCATACATTTCGCTTGACCCTCAATTTTTTTTCTCTTTGTCATACTTTTAGACTTTCTCTTACTCACATGATTTTCCATGAACATCTACACTTTGACACTTTAGACTAAGCTACCTTTTGGAGTTGTGGTTTCAATCATTTTTTTCCTACATGTCTTGAGGGATGAGTTCCTCATTATCCCCAATCCCCAATTTTTGATCCTTTTCACTATGTTATTTATCAAATTCATAGTTTTGGTCATTCTTTTAGCTACATCCTTTATGGCATGAGCTCCATGGCATCCTTGATCCTTGACTTCTAACAAATACCTTCATATAATTTTTCAAATTCAAAGATGTGGAAATACACCTGTCTAACATGATACTTTGAGGTATGGGTTATGAAGTATCCTTGACATTCCACACTATGTTCTCTTATTAGGTTTTCTAATTCAAACCTATCTTTATTTATATGCCTTGTGGGATGAATTCCTCGGTATCCCCAATCCTTGATGCCTAATATTTCCCTTCGTGCATGTCCTTTCAAAGTTGATGAGGTGAAGATAACTTTATTTACTTGTTTTGGGGCATGAGGTATGATGTACTCCCAATCCTTAACAAGTGGTATGGATTCTATTGTATCCCCAATCCATAATTCTTGATTATTTACTTTATATATCTTTTTGGAGTTGATGATGTGGGGGTATTTTGATTTGCTTATCTTTGGCATGGGTTATGAGGTATATTTGACTATATCCTAAGGTAATGGATTAGTGAGATTGAGTACAACTCTCATAAGAGATAAGGTTACCATATCAACAAGGAATAATGTTCCTCAACCAGGCATATCTTCTACGCTCATACTAAGCCCACATGAGTTCTCTATCTATGTCGTAGGAATCATTATATTGGTTTATGTAGTAATGTGAGATATCTTTGAAAATTGAAAATATTGAGTTGCTAGAAATGACCTTGTTATTCTTTCTAATATTTTAGCCATCTCGAGTATATCTGGGCATTGTTGTGGCGACTCTCTTACAATCCAAATGCATTTCAATACCATTTATAATTTTGATTCATATAATCTTTAAGTAGGTTTTTTTCCAATTGTGTAATTTTATTTGGAAAATTTACACCTACCTAATTTTGGAGATTGATTCCTTCTATAAGCATGCCATTGTTGGTCTCCTCCTTGTCAACAACTCTAACAATATAATTTAATAGTTATATACATTTGATTTGTTTAAATTTATTTCTATCTATCTCGTGTTGTGCAATATAGTATAATAATTAATTATTGTTAATTCTCACATGAAACATTCATACTAATTAGAGAGATTATTGAGATTGCACTTGACACATTGTTGTTAGAGAGATCCATGCCTTGAAGGTTTTTGAGCTTTATTAGTGATATTGGTATTGGGTGATAAATGAGTTCCATGAAAGATTCAAATATTACAAATTTGTATAGTTTGACAGTACAATTGGAATCTCACCTAAGAAATTCTTGAGACACATCCATAGCTTGGATGATTACCATTTTTCTCATTTGCAAAATAGAACCTTGTAATAATTTGCTAGAAATGTTAAAACAAAATCAGATATTTTTGATATCTATTAATTTTATGGGTATATTTCCTCTTAGCTTGATGTGAAATAATTCCAACAAATCCAAAGTTTGACATCTTTTTAAGCTTGTAGGTATTTTCCTTGAATTTGTTTTTGATCAAGAAAATAATAGATCTTAGTTGTGAAAGATCACCAAAACTATTTATAATTTTCCTTAAAATCACATTTTCACTCGATGATAATAGCCCAAGACCTTTTTCTTGACTCAAAATTTTTGGAATTCTTTGATATAAATTGCTTTTACATAGGTCCTATCTCTCAAGATGTGGAAGTTGACTAAATGGGGATAGAATAGTTCCATTGAAACAATTGTAATTTAAGTCTAACAAGCATTTTGAGGTTGCTAATACCACTTGGTATGTTTCCTACAATTTCATTGGAGTGTAAAGTTACAAATTGAAGAGTTGCTTTGATAGCTAGCTAACAAAAGAGGGAAAAAGTATGGTAAGACGATTAGCATGTAATAGTACTATTATAACTTTTAAAGGAGGAGCTACTAGTCAAAACTATTAGAATAGACAAATAATTGCTTTTGGTCACAAAATGATTGTACCCTAAATCAAGCTTTAGAATTTTGCATAAATTACCAAACTCCAAGGGCACCTTGTTGCTTAATTTTTTATTAGTTAAATCAAGAAAGTGAAGTTGAGTACAATTAGAGAGGGAGCTTGTGATTTCTGCAGCGAGTTGGTTTGAGAGATTGTTGAATTTGCAACTTTATATTTTTCCAAATTACTAGGGAGTGTGTCTAATTAACTAGTTATTAGGCAATGATTTTTTTGGAGAATAGTGTAGTTGGAAAGATAAATTATAATCATTCATATCAAGTTGTTAAATGGCCAAGAGAAGGCTCTTTAAGTTGAGTAAGCATACTCAATTTAAAAAAAAAGTCCTTTAAAGCATACTCAACTAAAAAAAAATGGTCCTTTAAAGTTGTCGATGCCAAGATAAAGCCAATTGAACTAAGTGAGCAATACCCAATTCAATACAAATACCACCATAAAGTTTGTTATCCTCCAAATCTATGATAATTAGAGAAGACAAGTTTCCTAGGGAATGTAGGTATGTGTCTGTCAAATTGTTAATGATAAGAGAAATAAATTTGAGTTGAGTAAGTCTATCAACTTGAATAGGAGTATCATCATCAAGTCTACGATTGAACAAATTTGAAGTAGTTAAGGACATGTTGCCAATGTAATCCGAGATTACACTTGTTAATTGCTTCATATCTTATGCAGTCATCTCTAAATGTAAAAGAAGGCCAAGCTCGGACAGAATGCTGCCACTCAAATGGTTATCAGACAATATTAGAACTTGAAAAGAACAACCACCTACTAGAGCAAAGGGAATGGAGCCATCCAATTCATTTACAGACAATCTAAGTATTTTAAGGTAAAACAATCTCCCTAGTCGACAAGGAATTTGACCCTATAAGTTGGTAACTTAAGAGCAAGTTCTCTAAGAAAAGAGAGATGGCCAAAGAAATGAGAGATGGAGCCCACCCATGAGATTCAAAGAAAGCACGCATTGATGATAGAGAAGAGACAACAATCCCACTTCAATTGCAAAAGGAGTGATGAAGAGACCACTCATGGAAGGAATCGTGGAGATTGAGGGACAGGGGAAGGTTGAAAACTAGCAGAGCTTCTTGATCAGAATAATGAGGAGGAGAAGTATAATACAAAAAGATGTAAGAAGGCAGTGCAGAGAGAAACAAGAGTAGGAGGGGACAAACTAAAGCCATCTTCATCTTCAGCTGTATTGAACTCAGAAACAAGTAACTGAGAAATATATAGGCAGTGCAGGTCTCTGAGATCTTATGAAATAGCTGTGAAGTCCTGTGTTATGATTTTGCTGGCCACTTACATAACACATTCCACGCCGTTCAATCAGGTGAAAGAAAAGTGGGGAAAATAAATATTCTCTCACGTCAAATAGAATGGAAAATAAGAGGAAAATTTTTACTTTGTGGGGAGTGGAAAAATGTTTACAAAAGTGTGGACCATGATTCCAAGAATGGTCGGAAAGATATTGAAAATTTAATCATCTGAATTGATGGAGATGGAGGCGATAGAAAATTGTATTCCACAAACAGAAGAAAGTTGTGGAAAATGGGAGGAAAGAAATTAAACTAAATTCCATCCAAGCATCCAGAGGAATAATTTTCTTCGCCCATTTCCATTGGTATATACTCTATTTCTTTTTTAATCTAAGCATTATTACAGAATGAAGAAAGTGGATACTTTGTGGCATGAATTATTGTATGCGAGAAATTATTGCAATTGTAGGAAAGTGAATAGTTTGTGGTATGAAATTATTGTACAGATTAAAAAACTTTCAAATAATATAAAGTATATGGATTTATGTTGTAAATACAAAATGAAACGTAAAATGTATTAATTTAAACATGATCAAAAAGATCAATTGTATGATCTAATTATGATTATTTGGATGGATAATATCTATTGATTTTGTGTGGTGTTGTTGGCGAGAGATTTATGAATATTTGTTTGGAATTTATAAAATACAACAAAATAATCACTGTTTTTGATATTAGGGGATAAGCAGATTTTGAAGGGATCCATAACCCTTTACAACAAGAAAAGCTAGGCTGCAGAAAGGATAGCCTGCAGCCAACAAAAAGCCAGCGCCCAAACAAAACTCATCAAGATTTACAATTAGCACTTTTCTTGTGGGAGCGAAGAGTCATGTCAAAAGAAGGTCGTGAAGATTTATCTTTTTTACCCTTGACTGTAATCCATCCTTCTTCCACCTGCGCAGCCAAACTATGCCAGACCTTCTTAATATTTTCATGGTGATGAAAGCCATCAGTCAAACACTTGGGGTTGTCCACATGACTGCATTGTAAAGATAGCATGGTAGCTCCCCCAGTGGAGGAAGGAGAAACCTCAGCAGTCGAAACCCCAACAACCTGTGAATCAGAAGCCCCGGCGGAGGAAGGAGAAACCCCAACAATCAAAACCCCAGCAACCTGTGAATCAGAAGCCCCGACAACTTGTGAATTAGAAACCACCTCAGAGAAGCTCCTTAGCTGATCAAATTTCTTCTCAACCATGTAATGTTGTTGAGAAGCGCCATTCCACCAAGTAGTAGTCTTTGTCTTCTTCTCGAATCCGCATTGCGCAGCAGCATGTCCAGTTTTGAAGCATCTTCTATAGCGGAAAGGGACCCCCTCATAATCCAACGATTGGGTCCAAGACCCCTTAGAACATTTTAAGAGAACCTCAGTAGGCAGTCCTTTTGAGACATCAATTTCAACAAGTATTCGGGCAAAGGTAGAGTGATAAAGATCAGAAGATTCATTGTCCACAAGTAAGAAATCACCTAGGGCATCCCCAACCTCCTCCAAGAGAGAGTCATTCCAAAGGTGAAGAGGGAGATTAGGAAAAAGGACCCAAATCGGGATTTTATTGAAGGTTTCATAAGCTGGGTTAAAGTTAGAGTGTCAAGGTTTAATCATCAGAAGGTATTTGTCCTCCCAGCTGAAGAAATTATCACACAAGATTTTGTCTCTATCTAAGGTATTTCCAAACTTAGCAACAAAAAAACCTTTGGCCATTAGGAAGATTTGAACTTTACCAGTGATGAGGGGCTCCCATTCATTGGTGATCCAAGAGTGTAGCTGAGGAAGGCTTGGCCAAAAGCCCCTAAACCGACATATCACCCCTTGAGCAGAAAGCTCTGCTACACTATCACTTATTTCTTCTACTAACTCGTCCTTAATCTTCACTGTGATGGAGTTTTTCACAGGGATGAAACCACCAAGACTCTGCCTAATATTCTTATATGATCTAGGTGCACGCACAGATGAGCCAACACCCTTGATACTCTTACCAGATCCAGCCCCGATGCCAGCACCAGCACCAGCCCCGGAACTAACACCTCCAGCCCCAGCGCTAGCACCAATACAATCCCCGACACCAACACCCTTGATACTCTTACCAGATCCAGCCCCGACGCTAGCACCAGCACCAGCCCCGAAACCAACACCTCCAGCCCCAGTGCCAACACCAGTACCAGCCCCGACGCCAGCACCAGCCCTAGCCCCGACACCAACACCCGCTCCAGTGCCCCTGAGAGCCTCACCAGAAATAGAAAGTTGCCCTGTCGGCCCAGTATTCCCGCCAGGAGCAGAGAACTCCCCAATCGACACAGTTTTCCCGCTCGTAGTCATTTTTGAAAAGGTAACAAAATAATCATTGTTATGAAAATATAAATAAATAATTTTTATATATTATTTAATTCATGATTGTTTTAGATTAAATAAGCAGCACACTAAGGTGTTGAATCCTTAACAACAATTAAATCCAAATTGTTAGTTTTAATGAGAATGCTTGAATTGTGATCCATAATTTAAAGTATTAGACATTTATTGAGTTAATCTAAATTGTTAGAGTATTTTTTATGTGTTTTTAATTAAGTTGTAATGTTAGTTTTTTTTTTTTTGTGTCTCTTGGAGCTATAATCGGAGGTTTTCTTCTCCTGGTTCTTTCCTGCTGGTATGCTCCCCTGAATCAGGACTTTGTATGATACTTTTTCCAAAATCAATAAAAGATTTCAGTGGCACAACCACTTTTATTTTTTTAAAAAATGTTAGTTTAATTTTTAAAAAGTTAAAATTATGAATCTAGTTCTTTTTGAATTTTTATTTTGACTTTTACATTAAGAAACAATAAATAAGACAGATTTATATTTAAAATTTTGTAATAAAAATGTGCTCTACTATAATTTATTTAGGATTATTAATCATTAATTGCATTATAGAAAAACTAATATATCTCACATTCATATCACTTGCAATCTATAAATGTTTGAGGAAGTCCAAGGTTTTGGTTTATTTCAATTTATTATTTTTCATTGCCCTACTTTCTTATCCCATACTCCAAAATAACATAGCAAATGTCTTCATGTGAGACATTATCATAACTCTTGTTTATATCTGAGCTAGACATACCAATGATTAGTTCCACCATATCTTAGCTCTAAGATTAAGGGAATTGTAGATTTTGTTGTCAAATATTCTATGATGGGTTACATGTTTTAATTTATTATTGTATCTCATGATCAAACCTTGTCATACGATTGTTATTAGAAAATGAATTTTGTTAAAGAATTATGTGTATATGAATTTTTCTGTCCACTAAAGCTATTAATCATTAGATCTCTAGTGATATGTGCATGATATAGAGTAGAATACAATACATTATGTGACATTGAAATATTAACAATGTTTATAGCACTATAATGAGCTATTTCTGAAGAAATGATCATTTTTATCCATAGATAGAAAGAAGGTAAATAATATTCATCAAGGAAATAAACATAATTAATATACTCATTAGATAAATTATCAATAAAATGAACCAATAGAAACATGCATAAGACTTTTCAATGATGTAGAATAATTACTATAATGAGGAATATGAAAATATCGCCATCATATGTGATAACATTATCACATAAAACATGATCACTAGATGTATTGATAGAGTTTAGGATTTTTATTATCACATGTCATGTAAGAAGTATAATCATTAAAATAAGAAAAACAACATCATACATTACATTTGAAAGTGAAAATTACAATTATTTCTGCATATGCTTAAGTGTTGATTGCACCTTATTTATCATTTATCAAGTGACAATTATGCAAGTGTTTGAGAAAATTGAGTTTCAGAAGTATTACTCATGTTTTTTGAAAAATCAAATGGAGTACATAATTGAATATACAAATTATAAAGCATAGAAAAATTCATTCATTTCATGAAAGGATTCGCATTACATATGTTCATTTGATTGCAAGAATACAAATGACAAGTACAACATTGCATTTCAATGCATTTCTTTCAGAATGGAAATGAAAGAAGAAACTTAAATATCTACACAAGCCGTGGTTTTAGCTAATTCCATTCATTGCGGAAAGTAAACTATATAGCTGAAGGTAAAAATAAATGAGAAAGCAAATAGCAGAAGACATCCATCATTGCCTGATTATTCATCTTCAGTTGAGACGCTCACTGCTTGCTCTATCCTGCTTCCGCCCCTGAATGTGCCTGCAAGAGATGGAGAGGGGTGTCAATTAAGAGCCCCGGATATGAGTTATACTACAAGCTCTACCAATAGACATATAATTCACTCTTCGAAATGCATGGAATCAACTATTAAAGGAAGGAACAAAACATGAACTGAAAAGAGAAAACAACATCATCATACATTGTTTTTATGCTCACATCGCTTGTTTCATTGTGAAGGTATAGGTGAAGTCATGTAGTTGATTATCTTTTGAAGACCAAGCATGTGGGAAAAAAATGGGCTCCCACAAGGGTAGAGCTCGACATCTTATAAAATTATAGATGGGGCTGAGAGAAGGAGTGCAATTATCATGTTCATCTGAACTATACAACTGAAAGAGTAAATCAATGTTCGCTTATAAAAGCCATCAAGCCAACTGTTCACTCATAACGATCAAGAAGTATGCTTCCTAAAAGTTACAGGTGGACAGTGGACTTAAATAAGCTCAATCAATTCAACTGGATACATCTTTTTCATAATTCCAAATCACTTATATTGTTGTATAGTTTTGCAATTATTGATGGCATTCTATATAGGAAAGACTTTCAAGGTGTTTTATTAAGGTGCAAGAAGCCTAATTAAGTCGATAAGATTTTAGCAGAATTTCATGATGGGCCTTCAGGAGGCCACTTTGCTACAAGAACAACAACTCTAAAAATTATATGAGTTGGTTATTACTGGCCAGATATGTTTAAAGATGCTATTGCTTGGGTCAAAAAATGTGAAAAATGTGCTTATTTTTTGGGAAAATAGAGGCTTGCAACTCTACCTCTGCATTCGATTCAAGTAGAACAACCCTTTTCCAAGTGGGGCTTAGATTTTATTGGGCCAATAAACCCACCTTCAAGCATGGGTCATAAGTGGATACTTACCGTCAGAGATTATTTTACTAAATGGACCAAGGCGATTGCTTTAAAAGAAGCAAATGAGACTTATGTGCTTAATTTTTATTAGGACTTAGTGTCAATATTTGGTATTCCAAATTCAATAATCTCTGACAATGGTTTGACTTTTATCGGTTTAAGAATTTCTGATTGGTCAATTAGGAATAACATTTACTTGAACATGTCTTCTAATTATTATCCGCAAGGCAATGGTCAGGCAAAATCTACAAATAAGAATCTGATTTGGATAATTAAGAAGATGATTGAGGAAAATCAACGAACATGGCATGAAAAGCTGAAGTTAGCTCTTTGGGATGACAGGGTGAATCCTAAAGGGCCACTGGTTGTTCTCCTTATGTACTTGCTTATGGAAAGGAGGTTAAGTTACCAATTTCTATTGAGTTTCCTACTTTGAGTTTCATTAAGGAACTAGAATTGCTAAATGAGCAACCTCTTGAAGTGAGATTTGCATAGCTAGTAGAGCTTGAGCAAACTAGAAGGGAAGCATTAAGACAACTTGAGATACACCAAGATTAGATGAAGAGCTCTTTTGATAAAAGGGCAAGACCACGAGAATTCATTATTGGTGATTTGGTCTTCAAGTGGAATTAATATAAGAGAAGACCTAGATGACATTCCAAATCCGATGCAATTTGGGATGGGCCTTATGTGATCATGGAGTGAAAGGAGCACAATCCTTTCCAACTTTCTAAGTTGACTAGAGAGGTGTTGTCTATCCCAGTTAATGGGATCCACCTCAAGCATTGCCTTTGAGATAAGTTCTATCTTGTAAATAAGTAGGATAGTATTGCAAATAAGTGTGTTACACACATTTCTTTTCAGTAGTTTTCTTTTCCCTGAGTGTTGTTGCGCATGTTCTATTGGCCACTAGGGCATGTTAGTTTGCTTTCTGCTTTGTTTCATTTTGTTTTGCTACTATTTAGAGTGTTTTTGTTTCAAGGTTTCGAGTTTCATGAAGGGGCAGATTTGACTCTACCCCCAATGGAGTTTTAAAGGAAACTGATCTAATGCTTAGCTGGCAAGCATTCAGTGGAAATCGCCAAAATGTTACAAATTTTTTGCTACAACTCAATTGGTGGAGCTAATTAAATATTGTTATATTTCAAAGTGAAAATTACAATTATTTCTGCATATGCTTAAGTGTTTTTTGCACCTTATTTATTATTTATCAAGTGACAGTTATGCAAGTGTTTGAGAAAATTGAGTTTCAAAAGTATTATTCATGTTTTTTGAAAAATCAAATGGAGTACAAAATTGAATATACAAATGATAAATCATAGCAAAATGCTTTCGTTTATTTCATGAAAGGATTCACATTACATATGTTCATTTGATTGCAAGAATACAAATAACAAGTACAACATTGCATTTCAATGCATTTCTTTCAGAGTGGAAATGAAAGAAGAAACTTAAATATCCACACAAGCCGTGGTTTTAGCTAATTCCATTCATTGTGGAAAGTAAACTATACAGCTGAAGGTAAAAAAGAAATGAGAAAGCAAATAGCAGAAGACATATCCATAATTTCCTGATTCTTCATCTTCGGTTGAGACACTCACTGCTTGCTTCATCCTGCTTCCGCTCTTGAATGTGCCTGCAAGAGATGGAGAGGGGTGTGAATTAAGAGCTCTAGATATGAATTATACTACAAGCTCTACCAACAAATATATAATTCACTCTTTGAAATGCATGGAATCAACTAAAAGAAGGAACAAAACATGAACTGAAAAGAGAAAACAACATCATCATACATTATTTTTATGCCAACATCGTTTGTTTCCTTGTGCAGGTATAGGTGAAGTCATGTAGCTGATTATCTTTTGAAGACCAAGCATGTGGGAAACAAAGGGCTCCCACAAGGTTAGAGCTCATCATGCTGCCCCTTATACATTACAGATGGGGCTGAGAGAAGGAGTGCAATTATCATGTTCATTTGAATTATACAACTGAAAGAGTAAAGCATAGTTCGTTTATCAAAGCCATGAAGCCAACTGTTCACTCATAACAATCAAGAAATATGCTTCCTGAAAGCTATAGGTGGACATTGGAATTAAATGAGCTCATTCAATTCAACTAGATACATCTTTTTCATGATTCCAAATCATAGATATTGCTGTACAGTTTGCATTTTTCTGCCATGGGTGTTGTTATGCATCTTGTTTCATGATATTACAACAGTGTTCTATCTTTAAGCGATGATAGTGAAAATGCATACATAATGCCTCAACTAAGAGTGTTGTTTCAGATTCTCATTTTAGAAGAGAGCAAGGCATAAGACAATTTTTATTAAATAGAACATAAAAGTGCATGAAGAGTGCCAGTTAGAAGAGCCTAAAATGAAATGACAGTCAAGCATGAAGAGAGCTCCAGATTCTCATTAGAATGAAGGATGACAAGCATCAATATAGTGACTAGTATGTCTGATAAAGTAAAGTAATGATTCAACAAAGACAACCAGTTTTATTTTGGCTGAGAGTGCAAATGTTGCATTAAGTGAAGTTTATACACCACTGTATTTGAAAGGGAAACAATAAAAAAATACACTGTTTTAAGACTTGTTCTGTCATTCAAAGTGTATTTTCAAAGAATATTTTGCATGTTGTCAGAACAGATGGACATGAACATGTTTGATACGAATTTGAGTATGTAAAGACATTTCTAGATTAAGTAGAGATTTTTAAAAGATTTAAGAGAAAGGCTTAATAAGATTAAGCAAGTAAACAATTTAAGGGTGCAAGTCAAAGGAATTTCTATGTGCAGGAGGGTTTTGAAGGGAAGTATGTTCCAAATGTTGTCCTTAGGTTTTGTAGGGTACAAGAAGAAGATACTCATTATCTTGCATTTTTCTGAGTATTAAAGCTTGCAAGGGTTTTATTCAAGAAAGCATAGGAAATGTACAAAAATTATTAGTTAAAATGTAGATTTTTCGTCATCTATATGTGAGTTTTAATCTTGAAAGCAACAAATTTTTTATTCCTAAAATACAATAGGGATTTGAAACAATGGAGCAACTATTTGAGCATAGAGCGAAGTTTATGAAAGCTTCTATTTTTGTAGAAAGAAACAAGTACAATACTGAATGCTATGGAAAGGCAAGATATATGTTTTCTTTCATTTTCAGAGTTACCCATGTTGGGTTTTCAATAGAGAAGAAAATACCCATATGAGTATTTAAATCCAAATGCAGATTGCTTCAAAGGTAACATTTTCCGATACAAGGGTTTTTACAGAATTCAAAATGTAAACAAAAGCCATGGTGGGTCAATCCCAAATTTTGAATATATGACAAAACATACAGATTTTTGTTTACTTTTTCAGAATACCCACATGCCATTTTTGATTCAATATACAAATTTCTCATTATATCCAGCATACCCATGTAAGGATTTGAGCTAAAATGCAAATTTCTTTCATTTTCTGGAATACCCACATTGGGGTTTTGAATTTAAAATACAGATAGTACCATTTCCAGATTACCCACATGGAGATTTCTACAGATAAACAAAATAAATGCTTTCTCTTATTTTCAAGGTTACCCACATGGGGTTTTTTGAGAGAGCAACAGAACTTACATAAATGTCATGGTGGGTCATGCGAGTTTTCAATAGGAGGTTATAGAATAAACAGTTTCAAAATAGCAAATACCCATATTGGGTTCTGTTCTAGAAATAATGGATATACAATGTAATTTTAGGGTCGAGCTCGGAAAATGAAGGAAAACCCATTCCTCTACATGAGTGGCCGCGACCAAATGAATTTTTTTTAACTTCAAATTTGTATTTTTGAAGTAGAGAGCCTCTTTAGTATGCGCGTTGGACCTCAAATATGAGAAAAAAATGGAGATTTCATACAAACTTTTGAACAAAATGTATTGAAAGCATTTAAGCATGGTGTGGCTTGGGTATGGCCATAAGATTTATTCAAAAAAAAATTGAGCTTTTACAGAAACAAAAAGCTTTTATAAGCTTTTGTTTAGAAAGATACCAACATAAGTATAAAGGAGAACAATAGCTTACCATGTGAACCATAATGGAGCTCTCAAACACATGGTCAAGCCTCACACAACTTCCCAACACAGAGGTCGATCCCTTACAATAACGGCCAAGAACATAGAAGCAGAAGCAAGGGAACACAAAAATTATAAATGCATTAGAAATATGTTAATGGTCATGGCCTCATGGCCATTTTTCCTTCCAAAACATGATGGAGAAGTCATAAAAATGTCAGAAGTCAGCTTACCTTTGTCATAGAGAGGGGGTCGACCAAGTTGAAAGCAAAATCTCTATAATTTCCAAGCTCTCAAGCTGTAACCCTAGCATGCATGGCAGCGCTTTTTTTTCCAGGCAGAGCCCAAACTCTTCAAAATACAAAGTGTGAATGAGTGAAAATTAGGGCTTGAGTTTGGTTTTGTCCATTTCCCTAATTTGAGTTAGGTTGAGCATCATGGGTTAAGTCAATACCTTTAATGTTGGCTATTTGACAATTTTGAACTTAGGGTTTATCATGTTTTGCAAAAATATCAGACTTTACTCAATACTCTATGTGGCTGAAAATCTCATACATGCCTAGGTCGACCACTCTCAAAGCTTCAATGAATGTCAATTGCCTAAGTTTAGGATGGGCATTTTAATGTTTTACAAGGTCTTTTAAAACTTAGGGTTTTTTAATTGTTTCAAATGCCTATACCTTAGTTAAACATTCAGAATGACTTGGTGCCTCTTTTAATTGATTTTGAGGAAAATCAATAAGAATAATAAAATCAATTATGCCTTGGAAAGTAAAGCTTATGACTTGGGTTTTTATTTTCAGTTGATTTTATAGAAATCAATTAAATATTCACTAATGGAGATTACTTATGTTTTTATGATTTTTTCTAAGAAAAATCAAGATTGTATTAGAGAGATAAGTTTGTAATTTTTGCAAAAGATTTCCAAAATATTTTACTACAAAGATAGTCAAATTTTTAAAATATAAAAAAATTGCAAGCTATGTAAAGCAAGGATAAAACAAGTTGTTTTATTCCTTTGCTATTTTAAGTAGATTGATGTTGTTTTCTTCCTTGGTCGGATTTCAAATTCCTGTTAGAGAGATAAGGTGTGTTTTTTGCTTTAAAAGCATAATTGGCCTATTTTGAGAGGCTATTCAATATGTATTTGCAAAAAGTGTATTTTTTCCACTTTTGTGTAGACTTTTGAGGTAGTTTTGATACCTTTCCTTAAGATTTCTTCTTGAGCTTGGATTAGGGTTTTGAATTTATATCTTGTGAAAAACTTAGTGTTTTTCCAGTTCAAATTCTAGTTTCTTGCTCTTACACATTTTTGAGCTTGTAAACTCCTTTGTACTCAGGTTTTGAGAGTTTTCACTCCTTCATCCAATAAAAGCATCATTCCTATCTCCAATTTCTGTCTCTATTTGTAGTTTTAGTTATGATGTTCATATTGTGACTTTGTTTTACATATCCTTTTTATGTCATAATTTATTGCAGATTATTGATACATAAAGTTCATTTAATGCAAGTTGCATGCTGTGTTTAGGTTCAGACCTTCATGCGAATCAATTTTGTACTGATGTTCATGAGAGATTGTGAGGTTATTTTTATTTTTCTAAAGATTGTTTGTGGGTGAAATATCAAAGTCATTATTAAGTTGAGATCACATTGTGTGAACCCCAATCCTAATACCTGCAAAACAATAAGAACAAACACATTAGATGTTAGAATGCAAGTAAGAACAAGGATTCCCCATGAAATCCATTTACCAAGTTCAAATTAGGAAAAAAGAAATGAAAATAACAATGAAAATAACAAAATAGAGATTGTGATCCTAATTAAACTAGCAAACTCATGATCCCATGGGGGAATTGGTGCCAATTTGACGTGAAAATTGGCCCTTTCCCAATTCCTATGATGCAAGTTTGATGTGTTGATGATAATTGATCCACTTTGATGAAGGATAGTGAGTGCTCCAAGCTAAACACCTACATAACCTAGCTAAGATTCAATGATGATGGATGGAATTTGATAGATATTTGAGCATGGTAACTTTGCATAATTTGTGGATGATCAAATGAGGAATGAAGCCTCTTATTTATAGATGAGATTGAAGGATGAATGTCCAAAATAGAGCAATGTGGGACTAACATTCATCCAATGGAAAGATGCCACTTGTCAACCTATGAGTGGATGGAGGATGTGCAAGTTTTGAGGATTGTGCCAATAAAATGTCTATTTTTGAATTTTGAATTTTGTTGAAATGACATGCAAGAGAGAAGGAAAATGCATTGAATGCCACTTGGCTCAAGGCAAAGGACATGTAAGATGGAGTAAATGCCTTGTTGGATGTACATGTCAACTTGGATTTTTGAATTAAAATTTGAAGAATATTCTAAAGAGATGCCTTGTGAGGAAAATGGAGATTTAATAAATGAATTAAATCTATTTTCATGTGCAAGTGGGAAAATCTAGAGGATGGGACATGAAAATAGATTAAATTAATCAAGGTTAATTAATTTAATGAGAGATTAGTTGATGTGACAAATTTGACTTAGATTTGTGGATTTATTTAAATCAAATATGAGAGGAATGTGATAAGAGATTAATTAAATAAATTTTGATTTATTTAATTAAAGGAGATGATGTTATTAAACTAAATAAGGTTTTAATTTATTTAATTTAATAGATAGACTTTATAGATTCAATTAAATAAAATTAATTATTTAATTAAACAGGGATAATTAGATAAGATTATTAATTTAATTATTGAGAAGAGGTGACTTAATTAGATAACTAGTTTATTTAATTAAGAGAGGAATATTGATGAATTTAATCAGATAGGGGGATTTGATTAAATAGTTAGACCGAAGTTAGTAGTCAATATCAGATGCACAATGTCAATCGGTACATTTTACGTGTCTATATTTTGCCCCTCTTTGAAGTGATGCACTTGTTGCGTTGGTTCAAAGAATAAACGATTTCAATCAAAGCCAAAAAAAATTGTTATTTAAAATATTGCCCCACTGCTTGCTGGTGAGAGAAAACATGCCAATATATTGCCCCCTCGAGAGATTGGACAAAAATTTCAATTTTTGGGTAATCTCGCGAAAAAAGAGGACAAGGTGCCGACAGGTTTGAAAAGGCTCCAGGAGGCCAAAAATGTGTCTAAATGCAATAAAATGATGTAAAACAGGCCTCAACTGGACAAAAATAGCTTCAAGGGTCCAAAACCCTAGCAGGATAGTCAATTAGGGTGAAACAACCCTAATTTTCAAGCTTAAAAAGGCTTTGAGGGGTCACTTTAAATTCATTTTCACACAGCCATCTAGCAACCTTAAGAATTGAGCTTTGACCTCCTGACGATATGGCACAATGACAGCTTCTGATGCACATCTCTGACCGAGTCCGTACATACCAGTGGCCACCCGACATTGGGGCACCGGTAAGTGATCCTTACTTGATCTTTCATTTTTGTTTTTTAACGCTCATTTAATGCTTTCAAAGTCAATCCTTCTGCAGTGACGCTATATAGCGCCACTCAAAAATCAAACTGCACCACTCGGTGTCAAATTGCGCTACGGCGATGGAGTTTGGAGTTTGAAAACAAACTCCAAACACTGCCGCTAATCTCGTGGCTGGTAGGGTGATTTCCAAACTGCAATGTGGCGGTCCTGTATCTTTTCAAAGTGCGCCACTGGGAAGGAAAGTGCACCATGGCGGTGTGCTTTCGGCCTTTTGTGGTGTCAGAGTTTGATTAAAAATCAATTTGTGACGCCTTCACAGATTGTGATGCTGGAGTTGTTTCTTAGACGCTTGGCAAAATATTTTTCAAATTTTTTTAACATGATGATCCTTCCTAATGTAGGACGCGGTGAGGGTGCTCTACTCCCGAGAGCACAAGTCGCGGGATTTTTTTGGTTACTTGCAAGACTTGAGTGATAGAGATCAGGACTGACTTTGAGACATGGGGTTGTGGTATATCGCTTACGCAACACCCATTCGCACACACCTCATGATGATTTCAGCGCTTGCCGAGAGATGGCATAGCGAGACCTCTTCATTCCATCTTCCCACTAGCAAGGCCACCGTCACCTTGGAGGACGTTTGGCACATCCTATGATTGTCAACTCATAGTCAGCGTGTCATTTTTGACATAGATGAGGGGCGGGATGCCTGCCACAAAGTCCTCACCACAGAGGACATCGTTATTTATGAGGGGAAGATCGAGCTTGAGTGACATAGGGCCCTGACACCTCCCTTCCACTTGGTTGTTGTAGCGGTTATTTCAGGTCTCATTGCTCTAGATAGACGAGGCCAATATTTTAGTCTTGGTTGGTGACTTTGCTGGAAGCACATGGTTTGTGACAGACTAGTCTATTTTGCTTGGGTGCCGGTGCTTCTTGCATCTTTATATAGGAATCTTCACGAGTATGTCTACCTCGATGACAAAGCACACGAAGCGAGCGTGACACTTCTTCACGTATGGGCGTGGGAGCACATTGCTATCCTTCGACCGTAATTGTTAGAATTCTGATGGGGGCTGACGATCCCCTTATATGGCGCTATAGAGGTGGTGTTTCTTTTACACATACAGGTGAGTATGGGATCCCCTATTGGAGGAGAGTCCTGGACGAGATGCAGGTATTTATATGGCATCCATACCTTGGTCAGCCCAGATGGGCCGACGATACTCATCAGATTTTCTATGCTCGCTAGGACCTCTTTATGCAAGGGGCGAGAGCATACCATGATCGAGAGATATCTGCCTGGGTGCGTGCAACGTCAGTTTGGTGAGCCCCAGGATCATTCTGATGACAATTATGTGGCCGTATTTTCCCACACCATGTCATAGGTTTCATGGGGGCGATACATTCCTGCCTCAGAGGTCGTGGACAGTTTCAAATAGTTGGTGGCTTGGCCATGGGCTTATGATCAAGGGCCTGCAAATCTAGGCATGACAGAGGCATACAAGGATTGGTTCTGGCCTCCCCTACGTTTGACTATTCCAAGAGCAGTCCCCGATCAGCGGAGGGTGAGAGGCAAAGGGGGAGGATGAGGATGGAGGGATGGTGCACAACAAGACCAGCCGGTGGGGCCCCCAGTTTAGCCAGATGTACAGATGCATGATTAGGAGTAGGTGTCACCAGGTGTACCACCACGGGCTGAGGATCGACCTCAGGAATAGCCTCCACGAGCACAACCAGCACTGCAGCCAGCAGGGTAGGTGGATCCCCGAGATACATTGATTGCTTAGTTGCAGGGCCAGGTACAGACTTTGACAGGGGAGAGAGATCAAGCGCGGGCTGAGAGAGAGTAGATTAGGGCTGAGAGGGATTAGGCCATACAACAGAGACAGGCTATAGAGCTACAAGAAGCCACAGAGCTAAGCTAGAGACATCAGTTGGAGAGCATGGTAGCCTCCTCCTCTCAGAGTATAGTGACCGTTCGGTCCTATAGGGATGCCATCTGAGAGGCCGAGTACTACCAGATGCATTATCATGAGGCCATACCCAGAGTAGCACGGGTCCCACAGTACTCACAGCGAACAAGTCACAGAACAACAGAGGATCACGGTGACAGGGGCAAGGGTAGCATACAGGGGGGTAGACCTTGATCGAGATGATACTTTTTTGTGCCTTATGGGCTCCTTTTTGATAGCCCGATGGGCCTTTTTGTATTGATTGACATACATGTATAGTGATCCAATTATTTTGTACTATGATAGTTACATTATTGATGATATATATGAGCCGATGATGATTTTGATGATGTGATTCGTGTCATTTATTTATGCATGGATGATTCTATTTCTATATGTTGTGCAATGTTGTTATGGTGTATTTATTTCCAATGATGTATGCATTATGTAATGATTATGACTAACAAATCTATATTATGTTGACTTATGATATGCAGATGTATTTATGATGTGTAATGATGCAAAATGATATGATATGTAATATGCAATATGCAAAATGATATGGAAATGATCTATGTTGTATGTGTGAAATGATATGAATCCTGCTTATATATGAAATGATTATGGATGGATGTACGCTTTGCATGTAATGGATTTTGCATGTTCCTATTTATGCTTATAATGATGTGAAATGATTTATGCAATGAAATGCAAAAATGATTGTGATGCTATTTACGAGATGATATGGATGATTAGTGGACGATATAATGCAATGTAATGGTTGTGTTTTATATAATGTGTATTGATGATGCAAATGAGATGGTTTTTTAAGATGCTTAGAATAACAAATATTATCCTAAACATGTTAAATGTATGTGATGCATTTAATGTGATGCAATGATATGTTAATGCAAAGTGGTATGATGATTTTTTTATGCCAAATGAATGCAATGTGCGGGATGACCTCATGATGCTATGTGAGTATGTATGCAATGGATTATCTATAATACTTATGTACCTATTATGTATGATTATGCAATAAATGAGAATATGAAGTGACTATGAAATTTTTATGCACATGAATGTTATGTGATGATTTATGTGATAAATGCAATGTGATGCAATGTAATAAAAATGGATGTGCTTATCTAAGGAGAATGCTTATAATAACATGTTTATATGAGGATGGAAATGCAATGCATATGTTTCCTATATGATACATTTATGCAATATGCTAATGATTTGTGGATGCAAGATCGATGACGATAAGGATGATGATGATGAACTATCATAGTACCTTGTTAGCATGGTGAGCAAGAAGGATTGAAAGAGAGGGAGTTATTTCAACAAGACACAAGATGATGAAAATGCAAATGATGATGATTACTTGCCGAGGAGTTGGGATTTTCAAAGGGCCAATTTTCTTATGTTTGATGACACACGTGGTATGATGCATCAAGGTATAGAAAAATAGGATGACGTACCTAGTGTGATGGACTTTGACTTGACAAACAAATAGGAGTATTCTTGTTCACACCTAACATACAGAAACCTTGCTAGGATGCACTTTAGAAGTTTTAAACACCTCAGACCAAAACACAGAAAGGTATAACCTATCAATGTAATAGTCAAAAAGTTGTCCAAAACCTCCTCCATACATACCTAACAAAGCAAGTATTTGCCAAGGTTATATTACAAGAATGTCCAACAAGCACAACAGACAAAAGATAATGATCGTTGCCCCATTCCTATTTCTATAAATTCTCTTGTTCGGATATCATTGAGAAGTCCTTGGAATGAGCGCAATAAGATAAGTCAAAAGGATAAAGACCAAGTAAACAAACAAGATGATGTTCTTCAATACCGCTAACCAAAAAAGGATGTGTTTTCTAAGGATAAGAACTGAAACTATTGCCAAAAGATAATGCCCATTGTAGGAAGGATGCATCCTAGGACATGTTAGTGGATGGCGACACATCATTTTGTTTATCCAAAGCATCCTACATGATGATTGATATGGGACCAATTTGGATGATGAGTTATCGACATAAAGAGTTGACCAACTTGTTTACATACTGACTTAAACCTAAGACTTCACGATTTGAGTTTTCACTTTTAACCTGCTATACCTGTTTTTGATTATCTTACCAAAGATTGAGGATGATGATCATTTATTATGAGTGATGTTATTGTAGGTGAAAGTGAGATGAGATGGATGGATTTTTTCAAATATTTGGATGTTTTTGATCTTTTTGAGATGTTGAGGCTGTTTTTGGTATTTTTGGAGATTTTCAAATGTTTTGATTTTTGATTTTCTGATGTTTTGGGGTTTTCTGATATTTTGACCAAGAGACTAACCTCAAGACCTATCGTAGGGGCCTTGGGGGTTGATCAAAAAATTAGCCTCGCCTACGTTATACATGCAGAGACCATGTAGTTTGACTGACAAGTTGACCAATTTACATATGAAAATATGCATGATGAGATGTCAATTTATTATGACAAACTCCTAAAGGACTGACCTAAGTGTCTCAGGGGATAATCAAAGATCAACCTTGCCTACGTTCAAGGTTCAGAGACCCGTAGTTTGACAAGACAATTTTGGTTTTGACCTTTTGATTGACTTTTTGACCTGTTTTGGGATTTTGATATGTTTTGATGTTTTTGGATTTTTTGATGTTTTAGGACTTTAAGGCTATACACAAATCTGATCTGATGAGAAAATGCCCCCAACATGAATCAATAGACTTCTCCGATAAAGGTAGGACAAACTGACCTTGTGGATGGGCCAAGTAGTACTAGGAGGGATCATGATACAAACACAAGACCAAGCTATGGTGCGAATGCGGGTGGATGAGTGATGGATGGAGATCCGAATGTGATCAATGATGGAAGCGTTATGGATGGATGATGCAGTACAAGCCATAAATATCCTGGTGGAAGGAAAGTGCTTATTTACAAAAGGTGCCTCTTTGCCAGGTTTTCACCAAGGTACTTGTCCAAAGTGCCACTGAAATGGTTTTCACTAGAGGACAATTTTTTTCTTTACTATTTTCAATCTTTTTAATGATTTTTTTGGATTTTTTTCTTTTTTAATTTTTTTGTTGTCACCAAGATGCCTATTTGCCAAGTTTTCGCTAAAGTAACCATTTTTTCAGGACATTTTTTGATTTTTTTTTTTTGATTTTTGGTTCTATACCTTGAAAGTTATAGGCATAAAACTTTTTGAGATGGGAGCTATTCATGGGCTCTTGCAGAGGTTCCCCTTCAGGTGTTGATAACTGATATGCCCCTAACTTATAACTTGTTGTGATAATGAATGTTTCCAACCAATTAGGTTCAAATTTTCCTTTGATGCTTGGGTTTGGGACATTCTTCTGATTCTCTTTTAATACCAGCTCTCTAACTTGGAAAGTCCTGCTTCTAATTTTCTTATTATAGCTCCTTTTGAGTCTATTCTGATAGACTTGCAAATGATTCAAAGCATCTATACGTCACTCATCCAGTAGCTCCAACTCATTTAATCTTGATACTCAATACTCTTCATCTGTGATGAGGTTTTGCAGTGATATCCTGAGTGATGGGATCTCGATCTCAATGGGGAGTACTGCTTCTGATCCGTAGACCAAGGAGAAAGGGGTGGCGCTGGTGGGTGTGTGGATACTAGTTCGATAGACCCAAAAGGCGGGATTAAGCTGTAAATGCCAGTCACAACTTGCGTCATTGACTATTTTCTTAAGGATTTTCAAAATGGTTTTGTTTGTAGCTTCTGCTTGGCCATTGCATCCAAGGGGATAGTATGAGGTGGAGAAGCGACGTTGGATTTTCAATTTTTCGTATAAGTCACATACCTCTTGATTCTTAAATGGTGTCCCATTATCTAAGATAATGGATTGTGGAACACCATAGCGGCAAATGAGATAGTTCAAGATGAACTTTGAAATCTGCTTCCTAGTTATATACATGATGGGTATGGCTTCCACCCACTTAGTAAAGTAATCTGTTGTAGTTATGATGATTTTTTGGCCGTTAGATGAAGTGGGCATGATTTTTCCAATGAGATCGAGTCCCCACTGCGAAAAAGGGCCATGGTGTGATGATAGGATGAAGCTCTTAAGCTAGAGCATGGATGAGGTCCCCATGCTGCTGACATTGTAGACACCTTTTGGCATAGTTATGTGTCTCTCTTTCCATTGTGGGCCAATAATACCCCATCCTCAATAGTTTCTTGGCTATAGTCATTCCACTCGAGTGCGAACCACAGATATAGTTATGCACTTTAGTTAGAGTGGTTAATGCCTCAGCATTTACACAATGTAGTAGGGTTCCTTCTATGCTTCTACAATATAGGGTATCTCCTAGGATGAAAAATCTGGATGCCTTTTTGACAAAGGTTCATTTTAGGTTTAAGGGTAAGTCAACAGGTATGACTCCTATTTGAAGGTATGTGTAAATGTCGTGGTACCAAGGATCTTCAGGACCAACAATTTCACACACAAATTCTAGTTTTGGTACCTCGAATGCAGGCATGAGAAGCTGCTCAATCAAGAATTCATAATTTGGAACATTGTGGGGGATGTCGAGCAAGGATCCAATTGTTGCCATGGCGTCTGTTGCTCTATTGTTGGTTCTGGGAATTCGCTCAAATGAAATTTTGATGAAGGATTCTTTGAGAGTCTCCACCAATTTTTTGTATGGAGTGAGCTTGTCATCCTTGTTCTGGTATTCATCATTCACTTGATTTATTATCAATTGAGAGTCTTCGTATACTTTGAGAGCTATAATGTTCCACTGCACTACTATTCTGAGACATATGGTTAAAGCCTTGTATTCTGCAATGTTATTGGTGTAGGGAAATGCCAGTTTGGAGGACCTTGGTATGTAGTCCCCTTGTGGGGTGATGAAGAAGACACCGGCTCCTGATCCATGCTACGTGTATGAGCCATCAAAGTATAGTTTCCAATGGTCAGCTATGTTGAGATTGAAAATAGATTCATGTAGAAACTCTAAAATGAGAGGATTCTCTGAATAGATTGGTGCTTCTGCAAGTTGATTTGCGATGACTTGGCCTTTGATTGCTTTCCGCTCCACATATTTGATGTCATATTTTGACAATATCATCACCCATTTGGCCATTCTTCCTATGAGCATTGCCTTTGATAGTAAGTACTCAAGAGGGTCGATTTTGGCGATGAGTTTTATTTTGTGTGCCAACATGTAATGTCTGAATTTCTATGATGAAAACACTACTGTGAGGCATGATTTCTCAATGAATGAATAGTTTAGCTCATGCCCAACCATTGTTTTGCTGATGTAATAGATAGCCCTTTCTATTCCATTTTCATCATGTTGAGTTAAGAGAGCTCTAAGGGCTGTTGTTGTTGTTGACACGTATAGAATCAATGGTTTTCTTGGGATTGGTGGCATTAAGACTGGTGGTGTTAGTAAATATTCTTTGATTTTATTGAATGCCTCTTCACACTTGGTATCCCATTTGTACGCTACTCCCTTGTGGAGTAGGTGAGAGTATGGGTTCTGTTTGTCCGCCAACTGTGTTATGAATCTTTGAATGGATTGAAGCCTTCCTTGGAGACCTCTTAATTGCTTTAATTTTTTTGGTGCCTCCATCTCGAGGATTGCTTTTACCTTTGCTGGATCTACCTCTATACCCCTCATTGACACTATATATCCTAGCAATTTTCCTAATTGTATGTCGAAGATGCACTTCTTTGGGTTTAATCTGACTTTGTATTCTTCCAGCCTGTCAAAAATGGCACTTAGGGTTGCTATGTGATCTTTTCTCTTTCTAGACTTGGCTAGAATATCATCAACATAATCTTCGACCATCTTATGGATCATGTCATGGAATATCAATGTCATGGCCCTTTGGTATGTTGCTCCCGTGTTCTTTAAGCCGAATGGCATCATGTTCCAATAGTAAGTCCTCTATGGAAAAGTGAAGGTTGTTTTATGTTGGTCTTCTTTAGCTATCATGATCTGATTGTACCCTGAGAATCCATCCATTAGTGACTACATTTCATGTCTGGCTGTCATGTCTACAATCATGTCGATGTTTGGAAGTGGGCAGTCATCTTTTAGACATGCTTTATTCAACTCTCTGAAGTCTGTGTAGATTCTGATGTTCCCATCAGGTTTTGAAATAGGTTCCAAGTTTGACACCCATTCTGGATAATCTATCGGTTAGATGAATCCTACATCTAATAGCTTTTTTAGCTCCATTTTGACTAATAAGGTGATCTAAGGGTGCATTTTTCAAAGTTTTTGTTTAACAGACTTTGCTTCTAGATATACTGCTAAGTGGTGAACCACGATTTCTGGATCAAGTCCTGGCATGCCAGCATAGCTCCATACGAAGTTTATCTATCTTTCTCTTAGGAAGGCTGCTAGGAGCTCTTATTCCTCTTATATTAATGACTCTGCATAGAATGTGATGTGCAGGGTTTCCTATGTTCCTAGGTTGACCGGATTGCATTTTTCTGTCAGTGCTGCTGATCTTTCTTGATGAAGAGCTCTGAAAGGAAGATTGAATCCCCCATCCTCGGTTGCCTCGAAGAGGTTTTCACCATTGGATGTGTCCTTTCTTTTTAATTTTTTCTAGTTAGAGAGTGCCACAGTGTGGTTTTCACTCAAGGACTTGGATATTATTCTTAATTTTTCACTTTTGCGACTGATGGATTCAATCATTTCCCCATAATAGACATGTTGTATCTAACTCCATTATGAACCCTGCTTTATGATCCCCACATGGAATGCCATCCTGTAGTCCCATGATTTCTGAGAGTGCCTCATCATTTTTGAATGTATCAAGAACTGGTGGTCCTCATTGGTCGTAGTCGATGAGTTGGGGATATACTAAGCAGATTTCATGATTTTGGTGGTTTGTTTCAAAAGATAGGGTGCTAATCATGAAAAGAGTGGTATCCTCAAATAGCCTAGGTAAGTTGGTTGTGGTATCCTCGTCATCACTACTACTACAAATGTCAGTTATATCAAATGTAAAGTTATCTATGACGCAACCTGTAGATACTAGTAAGCGTAGTTCTGCTGCGGTTGGCTAAGGAGGATTATTAATTGTTCTAACTGGAGGACTTCGGCCACGTATGGTTATACTCGGAGGGGTACATCCAAGGCCAAGATTTATTATTGCTCGCGTCTCTAGCATGATAGGTATTATAAGCCTATTGTCATTTCTCCCAAGTCTTTGGTTTTTGTCATAGCCCATTGCGAGCATCATTTGTAGACCCTTGCTTCTATCATCCATTGGTAAATCAGCTACTAGTATTTCATCTTGATATAGCATATGAGATGGATCTATCTCAATAACTTCTCGGCCAAGATCTCCCCAACTTGTAAAGTTGGGATAGTCCTTAGGAGATGTTTGTGATGTGGAGGCTTCATTTATTTGTGGATGTCCCCGTGATTTAGGAGATTGGGGTAACTCTCCTACCACAAAAGTGTTATTAGGGAGCTTGTAGTTTCCACAACCATTATCTTGGATGATGACTTTAATGCCAGAGATGGTGGGGATGGCGGTAGTGGTGGGTGTCTTTGTCACAAAAGTGGATGCGAGAGTGGCAGGATCGATGTATGGTGTAGATGGGCCCTCATCATTTTTTGGTACTTGGGGGATTTTATAGTATTTTTCTTCAAGGATTTTGCAATAGGAGAAGGGTTTGGTATCTCCATGGATGGTAACTTCTTGTCCCTCATGTGTGAATTTCACACATTGATGGAAAGTTGATGCTATTGCCTTCATTGCATGAATCCATGGGCATCCTAGGAGGATGTTATACGACAAGTCGAGGTCCAAGACCTGACAAGTGGTTTCCATGATAGCAGGCCCTACTTGAATAGGGAGTTTGATTGTGCCTTGGGACACTCTTTCTTGATCATCATATGCTCTTATTGTGATACCCTTTCCTTTGTTGATAAAATCCTTTGAGATTTTTAGTTGTTTGATGAGATTGAGAGAACAAATATTCAAGCTTGCACCTCCATCCACCAAGACCCTTTTGAATTTTCTCTTATGTACTATTGCTTCTAAGTGGAGCACACGGTTGTGAGATGGTTGAGTGGGGAAATCCTGGTCAGAGAATGTGAGGAGATTTGGCATAATGATATTTATGACCATAGCTTGGAATTGTTCCACATCAAGATCTGTGGGGATAGTGGATGAGGCCAAAGCTTCTTCAAGGATTTTCCTATGGGTAGATGATATTTTTAGCAACTCCATGATGGAGATTTGCATTGGCGTTCTCTTGAGTTGATCTAGGACATTATAGCCATTAGGGACAAATCTAGATGCAGGGACTTTGTTTGGATAGGATGATCCTGCAATGGTAACTTTTTCGCCTCTTGTGGTGACTCCGCAATTGGCATGGGCGCCTTTGATGGTGATGACTATGCAGTATTCATCTAGGGAGGCGATGATAGTTTCATAAACATGATTCACGTTTGTGTGGGCGGCCTTCCCTTTATCAGTGTTATTATTATTATTCCCTTTATTGCCATGGTTAGGCATTGAATTCATGTATATCTTAAGGTCTTGGTTTCTTGTAGGTTGTTCCACGTTTATAATCCTTTGATCGATGAGATCTTGAACTATGTTTTTTAATCTCATGCAACTATTTGTGGTATGTCCTTTGATTTTATGGAATTCACAGAGTTGATTTTCATTATACCAAGGAGGTTTCACATCTGGTTCTTGGTAATTCTCAAAGCTAGGAGCCTTGATGAGTTTCTCATTTATCAGCTTCTTCATTATGACTTCAAGTAGTTCCCCCAAAATAGTGTATTTTTGTTTGGGGTAATTTTTGTTTTGTTGGGGTGGTCCCCGTTGATCATTGAGATTGTTGATTGTTAGATTGTTGTTTGATTGTTGTGTTGCATGATGACTATTTTGATGTTGGATTTGGATTTGTGGTGCAGGTGTATTTTGGCGAGGGACACTAATGACCACCTTGGCGTCGACGACACCATCATTAGTAAAAAAAAAATTCCTTGCCCACATGTGAGGTTTATCATTGTAATTGGAGGGTGGGCGATTGTTTTGTTGTTCAGGGTATGAAGTTGATCCCGTGGGTTGAGTCATAAGGGCTCATTCGATACTAAGTGCCTTGGAGATCAATTGATCATATATGGTGATCCCTTGTACCTTGAGATGAAATTCCAAGAGGCCATCAAGGTTGGATATAATGGTGTAAACTTGTTGTTCCTCAGGCATAGTCCACTTTCTCTGATTGGCCTTGGATCGCCATCATTGTAGGAATGAAGTGAATGATTCACCCTTACCTTGTTTCAAAGCTAAGAGTTCTTCTAGACTAGCATCCATTACAATGTTGCATGCATAATTTTTAATGAATGCGTCTATAATTTCTTGGAATGTTTTGATACCTGTAGGTAGGCGAGAGAACCATTCCATAGCATGGCTAGCCAAACTCCTAGAGAATAGCCGCATCCGATAAGTATCATCATATGCGACTTCCATGCAATGAACCTGGAATTCCCTGATGTGATATTTAGGGTTTCCCATCCCATGATATTTGTCAAATTTGGGGATTTCAAATCCTTTGGGTAAGGGTTTCATCACAAGGCTCTTATCAAATGGATAGGGACACAAGTTGCTTGGTGTTTTTGTGGTTCACCCTGATTGAAGATCAAGCACTTGTTGCGAGAGCAACCTGATTTGTGTTGTTACATAATTTTGTGGATCAGGGGGTGGGATGAAGGTTTTCTGGGGTGTTTCAATTGTGGGTTGGATGGGTGGGTTGTTTGGTGTGTTTTTCGATGGTATTTGCACATTTTTTTGAGCTAGGTATGCTTACACTTGCTGTTGTATAAACAACGCTTGTTGTTGATCTTGTTATTGTTGTGCTAGGATTGCTTGTTGTTGTGCTTGTTGTTGTTGTGCTAGGATGTCTTGTTGTTGTGCTTGTTGTTGTTCCAACAACGCTTGTTGTTGGGCTACCACTTGGGTTGCTTCTTGCTACTCTTGATAGTGTTTTATTGCTTGTTGATATGCTTGTAGTTGTGCTGCTTGTTTTTGTGCAAGAGGTTGAGGTTGTGCTTGTGCTTGTGCTTGTTGTGCTTGATATTGGGTGTTTTCCTGAGCTTGAGCTTATGCTTGCACTGCTTGTGCTTGGGCTTGTGCTTGTGCTACTTGTTGTTGTAGTAGAATTTGGGCTTGAGCAACCTTTTTTGCTTATAATGCGGCTTGGGTTGCTTGAGCAGCTTGCGCAGCTTGAGCAATTTCTTCTTGTTGTTGTTGCAATAATGCTTGGGCTTGTGCAACTTGTTGTGCCTGTAATGCAGCTTGGGCTACTTGGGCAGCTTGCATAGCTTGAGCGGCTTGCTGAGTAGCTAGTTGTGCGGATTTTTGTTTTTTCACTTGTAGGAATCCCCTTTGAAAAGTAGCTTGTTGAGCTACTTGCAATGCCATGTTGTATTGGCTTGATATGTTGGAAGTTGGTGGTGGTGGCGACAGCGGTGGATTTGGAATTATGTTTGTGGTGGTGGTGAGTGGTGATGTCGCGTTGGTGATTTGAGTGGTGGATGGTGTTGTTGATGTGATTGGTCTATGAGAGACCATGCTTTGCGATGTTAGAGGAATGGTTGATGATGTTGCGATTGCTTGTGTAGTTGTCATCTATTGTTGTGATATCGATGACAAGTTTTGCGTGATGTTTTGATTGATATTTGGGATGTTGGTTTGATTGATACTTGGTAAAGGGGGAAGCCCTAAGCCAAGAAGTGGTGTGGATGATGATGGAAATGGTGGAAGAGGTGAAAATGTGAGGGGTGTGAGTTCTTGCGAAAATGATGTGGTGTCAAAAATTCCCCCAAGTCCGAACATGTCACCCTCCTCTTGCAAATTTGTGAGGAGAGAAGTTTGAGGTGTTGCGTGGAAGGATGATGATGATGGATCATTATGGAAAGTGAGAGGAACATACTTATGTAATGGATATTGGGGTATGTTTTGTTCCAAAATGGTATTTGCATCCAAGTCTTGATTATTAACAAGGGGGTGTGTTTGAATAGAATTGAGAAATGCATTTCACTTATTAACATTGGGTTGGGTTGGAGAAAAATATGTGATTTGCAAAATGTTTTGGGTGATGCTTTGGGATGGGGGTGTGGATGAGATGGGGATGGTCGATGAGATTGGAGGTAAATATGTCTCCACTATTGAACTCATGTCAAAATTAGAAGGTAATTTGGCCCCTTGTTTTGCTAGTTCAAGCATGTATAATGAAGGGTTAAGCCTCATCATGATGTTGACGATCTTATGATTTTCTGGATTTTGGAGCATTTCAGTTATTTCTTCATGCGACATCCCAAAGGTAAGATCTTCTCCTTGGTTTTCCTCTTGTGGGTTTTGTGATGATGAGATAGTCAAAGGATTGCTTGATTCGACTGGATTCATTTCGATGTTTGTTTGGCTTAGATCACTTGAAGCAGGTGTTTCTTTGTCAGCTTCCATGTTCTTCTTGTATTGAGATCTAGTTTGAACCATAAAACAAGGATCAATTTTCAAGAATAGGGGAGATGAATCTCTTAATTCGTTGTATTGATCTTTACTTTATGCACAAAAGAGAAAATTTTAGGATATCTTGATGATCAAAAGGTGATATGATGATGATGCAAGAGATGGATGATGTGGATGTTTTGATCTTTTGATAAATCTTGAGGGGGATGCTAGACTTTTGGGACTTTTGGATATGTTTCGGATTTTGATTTTTTTGATTTTGGATTGGGATTATCCTTGACTTGATTGTTTTTGGTTTGCTTTGATTGAACAAAATAGACCCTAATATGTTGGATGATTATCTAAGGGGTAGATTTTCTCAAAGGATGATAATTTGAATATGTGTAGGGAGAAGGATGCATCTACCCACACCTATTCAAACAAGATGATAATTTAACCAAGCATATGAAGAAGGATGCATCTACATATACCTAGCTAAAAAAGATGGTTTGATAACTTTGACTAAGTATATGCAAAAGGATGTATCTACACATACCTATCCAAAGATGATTTGATAAATATTTCAAGGATTTTTTCTTAAGGATTTGATGATTTTGATTTTTGCCAAAAAGCCTAGCATAAAGGATGATTTAAAGATTTCTCAAAAGGTGATGGTGGGATGATTTTTTATTTATTTGATGTTTGAAGGATGGATGAGAAAGGATTTTGATTTCTTTTGATCCTAAGATGAACCTAAAAAAGACACTTTGTTTATCAAAACCTCGGTATTGAAGAACATGCAATGCTTCTATAGACCTTTATAACCAAGAAGTGGTTCAATTTGAGCATACATTTCCGGGTTTTGAATCAATGACTTTCCTTTTTGGGATTTGAATTCTTGGAAATCGCGATGTTTCAACACATGTGAGAGTTCATTTTTTTTATCTTTTCTTAATGGCTTTATTTTACCACAAACACTTTCTTTGATTAGGTTTTTCAAGCTAGATGTCCAATGTCTTAATTTCTTTGAATCCCACAAAGTATGTTATGTGGAAATTCAATGAATTCAAGGCAAGGGTTACCTATTGTTTAACTTTAGTAGACAAATTGAGATGTAATCCAAGTGTTTAGAAACCTCTAAGGATGTGAATCCCAAGGGCAAGAAATAACACATGGATTGGGTCAATTGTATTTGTCTCCTAAAGGGTTTGAAATTTTGATGATGAAGTTTAAGTGTTTGTTTCCAAGATAGTTTAGAACAAACAAAGCATTTTGTAACCAAGAATAAGTACAACCCTATGGATGTGGAAGATAATATTTGTTGGATTCCCACTTAGACAAGTCCAGCTATGCTTATCTTTAGCAAATGGTTAGATGCTTGACCCCACTGGCTCCCCTCCACAACTCATTAACATCATTCAGAGCAGCCAAGCATCAACACTCATGAAACTCCCATGGTATGCTTTCCATTTCTACTAAAAGACCGTAAAAGTGTGGGGTGGCTTCAGAACGACCGTTCTTGCACCAACAAATAGATCAAGGATTTTGGCAATTCTAAAACATGGGTTTTAATTAGGACTTTCCGTTCATGGAGATTGACCCATATGGCGAGAGTCCCCTTTTAGATCCATCTCGTTGGAGCCAACTGCATGATATTGGCGTTTATTCCAATACCCACATTTATATCCCAGTTGGAAATACTCTTAGCTTTAGAGTGTTACCGGTTGAGTCGTTCCCTTGGGTGAGTAATTTTTTCCCAAGATAGGCCCTCTAAGATAACAAAAGTGAGTAAAGACAATATCTGTAACTTAATCAATGTTTGTTTGTAACACAAAGAAAGAGAATGTACAAAGTAATTCTCTACTCACACTCGCACAATGTTTTGTTCAATTTTAAAACCCAAAATGAAGTGTGGAGGTGATTGCTTTATCTCAACCTAAATTCACAAAAAAGGCTTCTTGATTCTCAAGATCGCTATAAAGCGTGAGAGAAGTGCATACACCATTTTTTAATGAAGTTAGTTTAAGCAAGCCATCACGAAGACAAAGTTGCACATGGGGGAATTGGTGCCAATTTGATGTGAAAATTGGACCTTTTCCAACTCCTATGATACAAGCTTGATGTGTTGATGATAATTGATCCACTTTGATGAAGGATAGTGAGTGCTCCAAGCTAAAAATCTGCATAACTTAGCTAAGATTCAATGATGATGGATGGAATTTGATAGATATTTGAGCATGGTAACTTTGCATAATTTGTGGATGATCAAATGAGGAATGAAGCCTCTTATTTATAGATGAGATTGAAGGATGAATGTCCAAAATAGAGCAATGTGGGACTAACATTCATCCAATGGAAATATGCCACTTGTCAACCTATGAGTGGATGGAGGATGTGCAAGTTTTGAGGATTGTGCCAATAAATGCCTATTTTTGAATTTTGAATTTTGTTGAAATGACATGCAAGAGGGAAGGAAAAATGCATTGAATGCCACTTGGCTCAAGGCAAAGGACATGTAAGATGGAGTAAATGCCTTGTTGGATGTACATGTCAACTTGGATTTTGAATTAAAACTTGAATAATACTCCAAAAAGGCCTTGTGAGGAAAATGGAGATTTAATAAATGAATTAAATCTATTTTCATGTGCAAGTGGTAAAAGATAGGAGGATGGGACATGATAGGAGATTAAATTAATCCAAGTTAATTAATTTAATGAGAGATTAAGTGATGTGACCAATTTGACTTAGATTTGTGGATTTATTTAAATCAAATATGAGAGGAATGTGATAAGAGATTAATTAAATAAAGATTTTGATTTATTTAATTAAAAGAGATGATGTTAGATTAAACTAAATAAGGTTTTAATTTATTTAATTTAATAGATAGACTTTATAGATTCAATTAAATAAAATTAATTATTTAATTAAACAGGGATAATTAGATAAGATTGATTGATTTAATTATTGAGAAGAGGTGACTTAATTAGATAACTGGTTTATTTATTTAAGAGAGGAATATTGACAAATTTAATTAGATAGGGGGATTTGATTAAATGGTTAGACTGAAGCATGATTCAGGATGAAACGATGTTAGTAGTCGGGATCAGATGCACAATGTCAATCAATACATTTTATGTGTCTACACACATTAGATCGGATTTCATTTCAGTCATATTCTCTATCCTTTTTCCCATAAAATCACTTAGAATAGGATCCATCATTCGGAGAACCAGCTCACTCTGGAGATTCATTCTCGCAAATAGTTACCCACAACTCGAGAACATTTCTATGTGTCAATAGATTGTTGAACTTTCATTTTCAGAAAGGTGCAAATCTTATTGATAATAGTTTTTGGCATGCCCAGTGGGACTCTGAAAATAAATTTCAAAGAAGTTTTAACATTTTAAATTTGTTGTTTGGTTTATGCAGTAGGTTATTTAGCCTTTTAGAGGCCTATTTCAATATACTTGGTGACTATGATTCTGATTTTACATGCAAACTTAGTGCAACTTGCGCATGAAAAAAGTGCAAACTAGATCAAGTGTTGCACCTTTCGAATACTGACAATTTTCCCCACCACGAAGAAGAGGCAGAACAACAAGGAAGCTATTTGAAACTCCTGCAAGGTCGAAATCAACAACTCCTATTTTCAGCTCTTTGGTTTTATTACCAAGAATCTCGGTTCCAATATCATAAGCACCACCAATGATAGCGCCAAGGCAACACCCGTTTGTGCCTTTTAATGGAGGCAGTCCATTAGACATTGCTCAACATGACGGCATCCCAGTTGCAGCCCTTAGAAGCCTGCCATACTTCACCGGGGAGGATCACACAACACCGGTTGAGCATATTCGTGATGTGGCTACCCTATGCTCAATTCACAATATCACGCAAGAGAACGTCGCGTTAAGACTCTTGGCTACATCACTCAAAGGGAAAGCATTGCAATGGTTCAGAGGCCTCATATCCAACTCAATCGTGACATGGGATGCATTAGGTAATGGCCTGTATCAATACTTTCCTGATAAATCTAATAATCTATCTATGTTAGAGCAATTGAGCACCATTCAGAGGGTGCCACACGAGCACTTGGCTAATTTCAACTACTGATTTTAGAGAACATGGGACACAATTCCTACAACAGTAAAGCCTTTACCAACTCATGCTTTTCTATTTTATTTAAAAGCCTTAAATAGTAATATTTTGGTTATGACTTAATCTATGGGTGGGCATACACTCCCTAACGCTTATGACATCGACATTAGAGCTAAAAATTGTCTCATCCAAGCTGGAGATATAACCCCTAGACCTCCTATGTCTTTTTTTCCTGAAATACAACCATCTACCCCTATTGCTTTACCTCCTTTAGTTGTTGTCCCGCCTGTTCTAGCAATATGTTATCATAGTACAACCCAAGAGATTGTTGCTCCAGCCCAAAGCCAATAGCTTCAGGAGATTAAAAGCATACTTAAGACCTTCGGAAATGACCTCATGAACATAAAGAAGCAAGTTTCCCAGGAACATAAGCCTTATGAAGCCACTTATCAGTAGAACCAACCAAATAGGCCTACCTTTCAAAATGATTATCAAGGCCAAAAGAGGAGTTTTAACCCAAGACCATTCCAACCATACAATCCAAATGAAGCTAGTTCATCAAAAGAACTCGTGCCTTAGAATAATATTGCCCAGGATTGTGATTGGTGTTATCCATGCAATCAACCTGATAACCAATCAACATGTGCTAATGGCATGAGAAATCATGCCTTAATGATTCATAACAGCTATGTTGGTTCAGAAAATGTTGCAGATCAGAATCAAGAACAACAAGATAATGTGGAAGTTGCCTTGCTGAACTGGCAGAGTTATGAGTTCTGTGGCATGAACGACCATGATTACCAAAGTTCTCATGTTTTGGCCAATACCAGATCAAAAAAGGGAGCTATGGTTTTGGGGTAGTAAGCTGGAAATTCACAGCAGCAACCTACAAACAGTAAGCAACCCATTTCTTCATCAAATGTTAACACTGCAGGGCACCCTAAGATGCAGATTCTGCAAAGAGGCCAAGAAATACTTGGGAATGAAAAGTCAAAGACACATTTGCAGACTTTGCAGAGGCAAAAGGATGTTGTTGTCACAAAAAACTAGCAAAAGGTAAATCCCACTTCTTTCAATATTGTTGAACACCTCAAAAAAGCTACTATCAGCATGTCTGTATTAGATGCTTTGCACATCCTAGGTCAGAAAAGTTTGTTGCAAGATGTTTTAGCTGAGTTATCCATTTTCGATGATAATAATCAAGGAGTTGCTAAATTTGTGCTCACAAACGATTTGGAGGTTAAGAATAATGAGAAGAATAAAGAGGTAAAGCCTCTCGCATTTTATTTAAGTCTGATTATTGGTGATAAGATTGTTCATAATTGTATGGTTGATTCTAGTGCCAATAGTTTGATAGTCATCCCTAAGAGTTTGGCCAATAAGTTAGGTCTTGTTTATGAGCCTAATCCCCAAAAAGGCATGGTTCAATTAGATAGGTCTAATGTTAAAACCGCTGGTATAATCAAGAACTTGGCACTTACCTTGCATGCATCCCCAAACTTTGCTATTCAGTAGGATATACAAGTTATCGATTTTCCACTGCACTTTGCCATTTGTCTCTCGAGGGATTTTACAGCCAAGTTGGGTGGGTTTTTGTCCTCTAATTGGTCTCATCTATTTTTTAGAACAAGGTATGGTATGAAAGTGACTATAAAGTCCGAGCCTCTAGCCAAAGACCATATCGAACCATATTCCCTGAATCCTATAAACGCTAACCTCTACGCCAACCTTGTACTGGAGGAACAAACCACGACCTCAGACTACAACACCCCTATAGAAAATATGAATCTAGATGAATGGGCAGCCGAAGATCATGAGCTTGATCCTTTCCAACACACAGATGAGATAGGATTAGGAGTCTATATGATTCTCGAACCTGATTTTGATATGCGTAATCTTTGCAAAGAGGAGGAATAGTCTGAAAAAATAGAAAATGAGCTTTGGAAGCTTTATTTTGATGGTTCAAGAAGCAGTATAGGTGCCGGAGGTGGAGCTATGCTGATTTCACCAAAGGGTGATAAATATTTTTCAGCTTGCAGATTTGCTTTCAACTGTTCAAACAATATAGCTAAATACGAAGTGTTGGTGCATGGCCTCGAATGGGCTCGAAAGAGAGGTATCAAATGCTTGCAAGTTTATGGTGATTCAAAGCTAATAGTAAATTAGGTCAGGAATCTAAATGCTACAAAAAATGACTTTCTTAAGAAATATAAGCATCGTGAATGGGATTTAATGGAAGATTTTGATGCTTTTAACATTGTTTCAGTTCCTAGAAATGAAAATAAGCATGTTGATAGGCTCACTGCCATAGGATCCCAATTTGATATTCGAAACGAAATTCACAAAGTAAAGGCATGTCAATATGTAAAAAATAGCAGTCAGACCTTTCGTGCCTGACAATAATTCGAGTTGGCAGGTTTTTGATAGCAATGAGCAAATTGTAAATTTTTTAATTGCTAAAGCTAAGTTTGCAGATGGAAACTAGCAAAAGTGGCAGCAGTAGTATGATAACCAGATTGTGCAGTTGAAGACCAACAAGTTTCCAAAAGGTTTGGTGACCTTGGAATCTATGTTCAATTCAGATGACCAAGTGTGAAAAGACAAGTGCATCCTGACTGTTAAAGAAGAACACTATGGAGTGATTGAAATCTTCAAAGGAAAGCTTCTCAAGCTGTGAAAGGTATGTAATAAAGAGGAACAACAAGCATTTATTTTTTTATGCTAGAAATTTAGTGATGTTTTTGCTTGGGAGTACAAGGATTTGAAAGGTTTTGACCCCAAACTAGCCCAACATACTATTCAACTAGAACCTAATGCAAAACCAATAAGGTAGAAACAAAGACCCCTTAATCCCAAATTAGAACACCTTATGAAGGTTGAACTAAATAAATTAGTTGAGAGTGGTATTATTTTTCCTATCAAGCATACTTCTTGGGTGTCAAACTTAGTTCCAATTAGGAAGAAAAGTGGTGAAATTAGATTGTGTGTCAATTTTTGAGATTTAAATAAAGCATCACTGAAAGACCACTACCCACTCCCTTCCATGGAGAAAATTCTGCAAGTAGTTTCTAGTTCTAACAAATTTTCTTTGTTAGATGGTTACTCAGGTTACAACCAGATTTTGGTAAAGCAAGAGGGTCAGTTCAAAACAACATTTACAACTAAGTGGGGCACGATGGCCTACAAAAAGATGCCTTTTGGCTTATCCAATGCTGGAGAAACTTTCTAGTGAGTAATGGACATGGCCTTTCACGACCTTATGAATAGGTTCGTTATGGTATATTTAGATGACATTGCTGTTTTTTCTAGAAATGCTAATGAGCATCTTGATCATTTAGAACAATTTTTTTAGAGATGTAGAGAGTTTGGGGTGTCTCTCAACCTAAAGAAGTGTATATTTTTTGTACATGAGGGTAAACTGCTCAGAAATATTGTTTCAAAGCAAGGTATTTCTATAGACTCTGAAAGAGTCTCTGCAATTCTTGATTTACCTTTACCAGCTCACAAGAAAGGCTTGCAAAGTTTTCTTTTAAGAATAAATTTTGTGAGGAGGTTCATACCGAATATTGCAACTTTGCTGACCTCTCACTTTTATGCTTAAGAAGAATATGCCCTTCAGCTGGACCAAAGAGGGTAAGAGAAGTTTTGAGCAGATTAAGGAAGCCCTTGCAGTTGCCCCTACCCTTATTAATCCAAGGTATGACAAATATTTCATTCTTTATGCATTTGGAGGAGTTGATACTATTTCTACTATGCTTTTCTAGCAGAATGATGAAGGTTTGGAGCAACCTATGGCATTTTTCAGCCAAGTATTACATGATTATGAGGTGAAGTATTCTTTTGTCGAGAAGCATGTTTTTGCTATTGTAACAAGCCTAAAAAAGTTTAGGCATATCTTGTCAAATAGCAGAATTCACTTGTTGGTTTCTCATTCGACTGTTAAGGATTTCTTACTTAACAATGATATCAATGATAAGCGTGCTAGTTGGATAACCAAAGTAATGGAATTTGACGTTGATATTAAGGTAACTAAACTCATTAGAGGCAAGGGTTTGTGTGAACAGATTGCTAGAAATGAAGAGAACAGTTTAAAAGAAGCTGAAAGTGTTAACAAAGTGCTAAACAATGATGATGTAGTTGTTGTTCCAGTTTCTTCTATTACTTGGTTGCAACAAATGATGCACTATTTACAAACTGGTGAGTGCCTTGAAGGCTTAGATAGAGCAAAAAGAAGGTATTACAGATTGCAAGCTATTCCTTTTGCAATTATTGATGGCATTCTATATAGGAGAGACTTTCAAGGTGTTTTATTAAGGTACATTAAGCCTAATCAAGTCGATAAGCTTTTAGCAGAATTTCATGATGGGCCTTCAGGAGGCCACTTTGCTGCAAGAACAACAACTCTAAAAATTATATGAGTTGGTTATTACTAGCCAGATATGTTTAAAGATGCTATTGCTTGGGTCAGAAAATGTGAAAAATGTGCTTATTTTTTGGGAAAATAGAGGCTTGCAACTCTACCTCTGCATTCGATTCAAGTAGAACAACCCTTTTCCAAGTGGGGCTTAGATTTTATTGGGCCAATAAACCCACCTTCAAGCATGGGTCATAAGTGGATACTTACCGTCAGAGATTATTTTACTAAATGGACCAAGGCGATTTCTTTAAAAGAAGCAAATGAGACTTATGTGCTTAATTTTTATTAGGACTTAGTGTCAATATTTGGTATTCCAAATTCAATAATCTCTGACAATGGTTTTGCTTTTATCGGCTTAAGAATTTCTGATTGGTCAATTAGGAATAACATTTACCTGAACATGTCTTCTAATTATTATCCGCAGGGCAATGGTCAGGCGAAATCTACAAATAAGAATCTGATTTGGATAATTAAGAAGACAATTGAGGAAAATCAATGAACATGGCATGAAAAGCTGAAGTTAGCTCTTTGGGATGACAGGGTGAATCCTAAAAGGGCCACTGGTTGTTCTCCTTATGTACTTGCTTATGGCAAGGAGGTTAAGTTACCAATTTCTATTGAGTTTCCTACTTTGAGTTTCGTTAAGGAACTAGAATTGCTAAATGAGCAACCTCTTGAAGTGAGATTTGCATAGCTAGTAGAGCTTGAGAAAACTAAAAGGGAAGCATTAAGACAACTTGAGATACACCAAGCTTAGATGAAGAGCTCTTTTGATAAAAGGGCAAGACCACGAGAATTCATTATTGGTGATTTGGTCTTCAAGTCGAATTAATATAAGAGAAGACCTGGATGACATTCCAAATTCGATGCAATTTGGGATGGGCCTTATGTGATCACGAAGTGCAAGGAGCACAATCCTTTCCAACTTTCTAAGTTGACTGGAGAGGTGTTGTCTATCCCAGTTAAAGGGATCCACCTCAAGCATTGCCTTTGAGATAAGTTCTATCTTGTAAATAAGTAGGATAGTATTGCAAATAAGTGTGTTACACACATTTCTTTTCAGTAGTTTTATTTTCCCTAAGTGTTCTTGCACATGTTCTGTTGGCCACTAGGGCATGTTAGTTTGCTTTCTGCTTTGTTTCATTTTGTTTTGCTACTATTTAGAGTGTTGTTGTTTCAAGGTTCCGAGTTTCATGAAGGGGCAGATTTGACTCTGCCCCCAATGGAGTTTTAAAGGAAACTGATCTAATGCTTAGTTGGCAAGCATTCAGTGGAAATCGCCAAAATGTTACAAATTTTTTGCTACAACTCAATTGGTGGAGCTGATTAAATATTGTTATATTTCAAAGTGAAAATTACAATTATTTCTACATATGCTTAAGTGTTTTTTGCACCTTATTTATTATTTATCAAGTGACAGTTATGCAAGTGTTTGAGAAAATTGAGTTTCAAAAGTATTATTCATGTTTTTTGAAAAATCAAATGGAGTACAAAATTGAATATACAAATGATAAAGCATAGCAGAATGCTTTCATTTATTTTATGAAAGGATTCACATTACATATGTTCATTTGATTGCAAGAATACAAATAACAAGTACAACATTGCATTTCAATGCATTTCTTTCAGAGTGGAAATGAAAGAAGAAACTTAAATATCCACACAAGCCGTGGTTTTAGCTAATTCCATTCATTGTGGAAAGTAAACTATACAGCTGAAGGTAAAAAAGAAATGAGAAAGCAAATAGCAGAAGACATATCCATCATTTCCTGATTCTTCATCTTCGGTTGAGACACTCACTGCTTGCTTTGTCCTGCTTCCGGTCCTGAATGTGCCCGCAAGAGATGGAGAGGGGTGTGAATTAAGAGCTCTGGATATGAATTATACTACAAGCTCTACCAACAAATATATAATTCACTCTTTGAAATGCATGGAATCAACTAAAAGAAGGAACAAAACATGAACTGAAAAGAGAAAACAACATCATCATACATTATTTTTATGCTAACATAGTTTGTTTCCTTGTGCAGGTATAGGTGAAGTCATATAGATGATTATCTTTTGAAGACCAAGCATGTGGTAAACAAAGGGCTCCCACAAGGTTGGAGCTCAGCATGCTGCCCCTTATACATTATAGATGGGGCTGAGAGAAGGAGTGCAATTATCATGTTCATCTGAATTATACAACTGAAAGAGTAAAGCATAGTTCGTTTATCAAAGCCATGAAGCCAACTGTTCACTCATAATGATCAAGAAATATGCTTCCTGAAAGCTATAGGTGGACATTGGAATTAAATGAGCTCATTCAATTCAACTAGATACATCTTTTTCATGATTCCAAATCATAGATATTGCTGTACAGTTTGCATTTTTGTGCCATGGGTGTTGTTATGCATCTTGTTTCATGATATTACAACAGTGTTCTATCTTTAAGCAATGATAGTGAACACGCATACATAATGCCTCAACAAAGAGTGTTATTTTAGATTTTCATTTTACAAGAGAGCAAGGCATAAGATAGTTTTTATTAAATAGAACATAAAAAGGCATGAAGAGTGCTAGTTAGAAGAGCCTAAAATGAAATGACAGTCAAGCATGAAGAGAGCTCCAGATTCCCATTAGAATGAAGGATGACAAGCATCAATATAGTGACCAGTATGTCTGATAAAGTGAAGTAATGATTCAACAAAGACAACTAGTTTTATTTTGGCTGAGAGTGCAAATGTTGCATTAAGTGAAGTTTATGCATCACTGTTTTTGAAAGGGAAATAATAAAAAAATACACTGTTTTGGAGACTTGTTCTTTCATTCAAAGTGTATTTTCAAAGAATATTTTGCATGTTGTCAGAGCAGATGGACATGGACATGTTTGATAAGAATTTGAGTATATAAAGACATTTCCAGATTGAATAGAGTTTTTTAAAATATTTAAGAGAAAGGCATAATAAGACTGAGCAAGTAAATAATTTAAGGGTTCCAGTCAAAGGAGTTTCTATGTGCAGGAGGGTTTTGAAGGGAAGTATGTTCCAAATGTTGTCCTAAGGTTTTGCAAGGATACAAGAAGAAGATACTCATTATCTTGCATTTTTCTGAGTATTAAAGCTTGCTAGGATTTTATTCAAGAAAGCACAGGAAATGTACAAAAATTATTAGTGAAAATGAAGATTTTCCGTCATCTATATGTGAGTTTTAATCTTGAAAGCATCAAATGTTTTGTTCTAGAAATACAATATGGATTTGAAACAATGGAGCAGCCATTCGAGCACAGGGCCAAGTTTATGAAAGCTTCTATTTTTTGCAGAAAAAAAAAGTACAATACTGAATGCTATGGAAAGGCCAGATATATGTTTTCTTTCATTTTCAGAGTTACCCATGTTGGGTTTTCAACAGAGATGCAAATACCCATATGAGTATTTAAATACAAATGCAAATTGCTTCAAAGGTAACATTTTTCGATACAACAGTTTTTACATAATTCAAAATGTAAACAAAAACCATGGTGGGTCAATCCCAAATTTTGAATATATGACAAAACATACAGATTTTTGTTTACTTTTTCAGAATACCCACATGCCATTTTTGATTCAATATACAGATTTCTCACTATTTCCAGCATACCCATGTGAGGATTTGAGCTAAAATGTAGATTTCTTTCATTTCCTGGAATACCCACATTGGGGTTTTGAGTTTAAAATATAGATAGTACCATTTCCAGATTACCCACATGGAGATTTCTAAAGATAAACAAAATAAATGCTTTCTCTTATTTTCAAGGTTACCCACATGGGGTTTTTTGAGAGAGCAACAGATTACGTAAATGTAATGGTGGGTCATGCGGGTTTTCAATAAGAGGTTATAGAATAAACTATTTCAAAATAGCAAATACCCATATTGGGTTATGTTCCAGAAATAATGGATATACAATGTAATTTTAGGGTCGAGCCCGAAAAATGAAGGAAAACCCATTCCTATGCATGAGTGGCCACAGCCAAATGAAAGTTTTTTAACTTCAGATTTGCATTTTTGAAGTAGAGAGCCTCTTTAGTATGCGTGTTGGACCTCAAATATGAGAAAAAAATGGAGATTTCATTCAAAATTCTGAACAAAATGTATTGAAAGTATTTAAGCATGGCGTGGCCTGGGTATGGCCATAAGATTCATTAAAAAAAATCAACCTTTTATAGAAACACAAAGCTTTTATAAGCTTTTGTTTAGAAAGATACCAACAGAAGTATAAAGGAGAACAATAGCTTACCATGCGAGCCATAATGGAGCTCTCAAACAAATGGTCGAGCCTCACACAACTTCCCAACACAGAGGTCGAGCCTTACAATAGTGGCCAAGAATGCAGAAGCAAAAGCAAGGGAACACATAAATTATAAATGCATCAGAAATATGTGGCTACAGCCTCATGGACATTTTTCCTTCCAAAACACGGTGGAGAAGTCATAAAAATGTTAGAAGTCAGCTTACCTTTGTCATAGAGAGGGGGTCGACCAAGTTGAAAGAAAAATCTCTGTAATTTCCAAGTTCTCAAGCTGAAACCCTAGCATGCATGGCGACGCTTTTTTTTCCAGGTAGAGCCCAAACTCTTCAAAATACAAAGTGAGAAAGAGTGAAAATTAGGGTTTGATTTTGGTTTTTTCCATTTCCCTAATTCGAGTTAGGTTGAGCATCATGGGTTAAGTCAATACCTTTAATGTTGGCTATTTGACAATTTTGAACTTAGGGTTTATCATGTTTTGCAAAAAATATCAAACTTTAGTCAATACTCTATGTGGCTGGAAATCTCATACATGCCTAGGTCGACCACTCTCAAAGCTTCAATGAATGTCAGTTGCCTAAGTTTAGGATGTACATTTTAATGTTTTACAAGGTCTTTTAAAACTTAGGGTTTTTTAATTGTTTTAAATGCCTACACCTTAGTCAAACATTCAAAATGACTTGGTGCCTCTTTTAATTGATTTTGAGGAAAATCATTAAGAATAATAAAATAAGATATGCCTTGGAAAGTAAAGCTTATGACTTGGGTTTTTATTTTTAGTTGATTTTATAGAATTCAATTAAATATTCACTGATGGAGATTACTTATGTTTTTATGATTTTTTCTAAGAAAAATCAAGATTGTATTGGAGAGATAAGTTTGTAATTTTTGTAAAAGATTTCCAAAATCTTTAATTGCAAAGATAGTCAAATTTTTAAAATATAAAAAGTTTGCAAGCTATGTAAAGCAAGGATAAAACAAGTTGTTTTATTCCTTTGCTATTTTAAGTAGATTGATGTTGTTTTCTTCCTTGGTCGGATTTCAAATTCCTGTTGGAGAGATAAGGTGGTTTTTTTGCTTTAAAAGCAGATTTGGCCTATTTTGAGAGGCTTTTCAATATGTATTTGCAAAAAGTGTTTTTTCCGCTTTTGTGTAGACTTTTGAGGCAATTTTGATACCTTTCCTTGAGCTTTCTTTTTGAGCTCGAATTAGGGTTTTTGAGTTATATTTTGTGAAAAACTTAGTGTTTTTCTAGCTCAGATTCTAGTTTCTTGCTCTTACACATTTTTTAGCTTGTAAAATTATTTGTACTCAGGTTTTGAGAGTTTGCACTCCTTCATCCAATAAAAGAAACATTCCTATCTCCAATTTTGGTCTCTATTTGTAGTTATAGTATGATGTTCATATTGTGATTCTATTTTACAGATCCTTTTTATGTCCTAATATTGCAGATTATTGATATAGAAAGTTCATTTAATGTAGGTTGCATGTTGTGTTTAGGTTCATACCTTCATGCAAATCAATTTTGTACTGATGTTCATGAGAGATTGTGAGGTCATTGTTGTTTTTCTGAAGATTGTTTGAGGGTGAAATATCAAAGTCATTATTGAGTTGAGATCACATTAGATAGGATTTCATTTCAGTCATATTCTTTATCCTTTTACCCAGAAAATCACTTAGTCATTCGGAGAACCAACTCACTGTGGAAATTCGTTCTCGCAAAGAGTTACCCACAACTTGAGAACATTTCCATGTGTCAATAGATTGTTGAACTTTCATTTTCAGCAAGGTGCAAATCGTATTGATAACAATTGCAAAAAAAACAAAAATGTAAGAAGTTGAAGAGTCATGTTGTTAGGGAAGGTTGTTGGTCAGCTAAAATTGAAGAGGCAATTGCGATAACTGATGTAACATCTTTATAAGGGCCTTGTGAAGGCAAGAAAAGTATTGGAACATTGTATTTTGAAGAAGTTTTGTAATAAAAGTACCTTGTTTTGCAATTCCAGTGTTTTCTTGTTATTTTGGAAATACTATATGGTCTGTACACCATTCCTAGGCTGTAATCTCAATTTGATTTCATAGTGTGTTGTGTTAGCTTCCATTTGGAAAAGTTTTGAGAAATTTTCATTAAGCTTAGATGATTTAAGAGCATTTTTACAATAAACTATTTGAAACCCTCAATTTAAGGGTTTGAGAGTCTAAAGAGTGGTGAAACAACCATTCCACCGATGGAGGCTTTGTAAATCAATGGAATGGGCTAGGTTAGGTTTTTTTTTTTAATATAATTGTGTTTGCAGATACAAGGGACATCAAGTTGAAAAGTTTAGTTGCTGCCCTTATTGAATTTTCTAAGTTTTTGTCATGAAAGTGGTGGCTCTGTTAGAAACCAAGATCAGATTTGCAAACCAGAATAGACCTTCCACAGAAGAGAAAAACAAAAAGGCAGAGATTTGCAAGAAGATATGAAAATAATTATTATTCAAGAATTCAATAATTACATGATAATGATTTGCTTTATAAAAGCAAGATATGCATAACCCTAATCTTATCTTGAGTAACAAGATAGCTTAACAAGATAAGGATGAGAATTAATTAACCTAGGAAATAAATAATTACCTAAGTAAACTTATGTAAAGTGTAATTAAATATTAATTACACCAACACCCCCCCATAAGTGTAACTTAGGGAGAAGCAAATTATTATGCAAATGAGTCCCGACAACAAGGCTAGATCAGGTACTCATGTACAAATGCAAAGATGAGGTAGAGAAGGAAAACCCAGTGGGACAAAACCCCCCTACAATGAGATGACTACTGCAAAGAAGCACTGGAAGAACACTATGGAGTAACACTGGAACCATAATCCAACAAGCAAGGAAAGATAACTTTGTCTACAACTGAAACCAAAACCGAAATCATGATAATGTGACAGCAAACCCGATGCCATGGAACACTAGAAAACTCACAAACTAGAACAACCCTGGAATCTGTGAAGCAATAGTAGATGATATGATGACAAAATCTAGAAACCGTGTATCTTGATGCTGATGCCAAACTGTGACTAAAAATCTTCCATGGGAAGGAGTACCATGAAGACCCTAGAGCATTGACCATAAAAACATGGCCCTCAACTGAGAAAAATCTGAACCAATGAGGATCAAGAAACATAATCTCTCAATTGAAGTGTGAACCGATGAATCTGATATGTGTGAAGCTATAGCAAAAATGTGGCCAACAGAAACTAGGAAACCAAATAACCCATACGAGCTGCCAACAAATCAAAATGGATATGGAGATCAAAGTGCATGCACACTTTAATCGGATTATTATGCAAGAAACCCCCCTGATGGAACTTTATCTCAGTTCATTGATTACAATAACCCAACAATTGTAAAAGGAGAGAATGCTAATGCATGCATAAACAAAAAATAATATGATGTGGTACTGAAATGAAGTACAAATATTCAAGTTTCACCTTTCCAACTACCAAAACATCCAAGTAATCTCCAAAACACCCATCGGGACAAATCTGGAGTAATGACAAACTTGGGAAAAATATAAAAAAAAAGTGCATGGACAGAAAGATAGAGCTCCTCAATACCTCTCCTCAATACCTTTCCAATGCCTCAAAGAAGACGAAAATCGGAGATCATGGCAAAAAGTTATGAGCTCGGAAGCCCAAAATGAACATCTGACTTCAAACAGAAATAAATTTAGATAAATAGGAAAATACTAAAAAATAAATAGAACCACTATAAAGTTCTTAGAACCAGCTTTCTGACAATATCTTGTTTTCCCGATTTTGATACTGTATGCCCAAGTTATGACCAAAAGAAAAAAAACTGCTCTTTTAGGGCAAATTAGGGCTAGGAGGGGCAAAGAGGGCCGTACGACTGGGTGATGTCATGCTGATGTCAACACTTAACTATGTTAAAATTGATGGCCTGGAGGCCTCGGGGCAAAAAAATGCCCCTACCAGAAAATATTTGATGGGCGTTGGTATATGTTGATTCGCCGGAATATTCTTTCTTTCAGGGAATATTACATCACCGGGTGCTTGGGTTAAGGGCCCCTGGTCCACGATAGGACCGTGGGCGGAGACTGGGGTCAACCGAGGGTTGGGCGTAGATCGCTTGATCCCCCATATGACCAGGCCCATCATAGAAGGGGCCCGCAGGGGCAGAAGGGCTGGCGGCCTTTGGGTGGTGCCGCTGGCCTGAGCGGCCGACAGGCGAAGCAGTGGCGACAGATCGCTGTATAACTGGAGGCATAGAATGAAATGTGAGTTTTTCAATTTTTGTGAATTTTTTTTGAAAAATGTACCTCGAACTATGTGCTGGGGAGGTCGTATGGCCCCCTAGGCAATTTTTTTACCTAAAAAACAACTTTCACCAAAATTGACAAAACAACAGGCATTTTTAGGGTTTTTGGCCACTGCGAACGTGATGGTAACCTCCGTTTATGCTCAAAATGCTTTAAAAAATTGGCTACCCCCAGATCTTGCAAAAAAACTCCGAGCTTGAAACCCTCATGGATCTAGCAAACGATGGCCAAAATCTGCAAAACAAAAGCCAATCTTGACTTTTTCCAGCACTCTAAATCCAATGGTGAAGCCTGATCTGATCCAAAATGTCACATAGATGAAATCAAGGCATGATACCCTCGAGGAATCTCGAATGAACCCTACAATGATTTTCTCAAAAAATCTGAGAAGGGGCTGCAAATCAAGGCTTTGATATCATGTTAGAAACCAAGATCAGTTACAAACCAGAATAGACCTTCCACAAAAGAGAAAAACAAAAAAGCAAGAGAGGTTGCAAGAAGATGTGCAACATAATTATTATTCGAGAATTCAATAATTACATGATAATGATTTGCTTTATAAAAGCAAGATATGCATAACCCTAATATTATCTTGAGCAACAAGATAGCTCAAAAAGATAAGGATGAGAATTAATTAACCTAGGAAATAAATAATTACCTAAGTAAACTTATGTAAAGTGTAATTAAATATTAATTACACCAACAGGCTCCGAGTTGAAATTTGCTTTATATGCATTCAAGAAAGTTGTAATTTGGTTCTTAAAGCTTGTGTATACTTTTTGCAAGGTGTTTGAAGCAGTGGCTAAGTGGAATAAGGTTGGGAAAGCATAGTTCCAATAACCCCTGTCATACCTAGTCTAAAATGGCCTAGAACGAGGGTTTTGTATTTTTGGAGCATTAATGAGTCTTCCAATCACCAATGATTGTTGATTATGAAGTCTTAGTGTTTGGAAAAGGTCTTTCAATGGAGATTAAGGGTTGAGAAGTTGATTAGTGGAGAGATGCTTTGTAAAATAGACCTATTTGGAGCTTATTGTTGCGAAACAATCATTTTAGGGTTAATCTTTTTGAAACAACCCCATCTAAGTTTGAAGTATGTTTTAAAAGGATTATTGGGTCCTAGAATCTATGTTTATTTTTGGGTAACTCCATCTCCTTGAAAAGTTATGGCCGGTTTTATCTTTGAGGACTACTACAAGTAGTTTTGGTTTTTTGGTGTAAGCAATTGAGGAACTAATGAAACAATGTTATAAGAGAGTTTTTTTGGTTTGATCAAGATGCTTAAGGTGTATTAAGAGTTCAGTGAGTTTTTTGGGTCTTAATTCCATTTTTTGGTGTTTTCTAGCCTTGTGAAATCAAGTTTCATTGAAGAAGAGTTTGTGAAATTTTAAGTGATCTTTTCAAAGTTTTTGTTTTGGATCTTTAGAACCCTTAAAGTCATTCATGCTCTCTGCATCAATTGGTATTAGATCCCAAAATATCTGGGCAAGTGGGTTTTTGGAGTTGTGTATTGTCTTTTGCAGGTTGAAGGAAGAACCTGGATGCCAAAAGACTAGGTAGTGAAGAAAGTGAGGAAACCTAGGTGAGGTATCACAAAGAAAAGAAGAAGCAAGGTGAAAGAGACTTGCTTGTAGAAGGAGAATGGAAATGTTCAGGAGATTAGTTCATGGAGACTTGTAGAGTAAGGAGGCACCAAACAAGAAACAAGTAAAGAAGAAGAATGAGAAGGTCAAGCAAATTGATGTTGAGAAAGAGATAGCAGAATTAAAACAAGCCTTGGAACAAATGAAAAAAGATATAGAAATAATGGATCTTGAGAGAGAACAACAAGCAAGTGGTTGGCATTTACCCATAAGGAAAAAGGTGAAATAGCCTATCAAGAAGATTATTTTAAAGAGAAGGAAAGTGGAGATAATAGAACCTTTGTTGATGGAGGAAGATAAAGAACAAGCAAAGCAAATTGATGTGATGATAGTTGATGGGGAAGAGTTCATCAAAGTAGAAGAATAAAAGCACATGGAGGTTGTAGTTATTTCAAACCTTGAAGGTACCAAAATAGCAGAGGTGAAGAATGATATGATTTTCAAGGGAAATGATATTGAGTTACTGTCAAAGTCTGATTTGTTGAAGGTCAAAGATGAAGTGACTCTTGGGATTTAGGATTTCCTTAATGGGTATGTTAATATGGTGATGTTTTCTTCTTTGTTTTCATAGAAGGATAATGTAAATTCTATTTCAGTTAACTCAGAGGTTCCTAAACCTAATAAAGCAACAATTGTAGGGGTAGAGCATCATGTGGAAGAGGGGGAAACAAAACTAAAGAGTTTAAGGATGAGTTGCAAAGGAAGATGGGAAAGTTCAAGCATGCACATAAAGGGGTGAAGCCACAATAGTGGTTTACAATTTGATGGAGGAAGAAAAAAAAGAAAAAATGACCCCATGCAAAAAAAATAGTTTTAAGGGTTCAAACAAACTTGTAGGTTTGAGTGAACCCATTAAATATTGGGCCCACATTTCTTGCCCAAAAAAAATTAAAAAAATGCAAAAGGAAAGGGGGTTCACTCGAACTTGGGTTCGAGTGAACCTTGGTTCAAGTGAACCCCTCTTTGCCCTCATTCTCCCCCTCAGGCACTTTGAAAGTCTAGATTTTTACGCTTCAAAGTTTGGGTTGAGGATGAAAATGGAGGAGACTTCACAAACCCAATTAGAATCAGGTAGTCTTCAAAACGAGCTATCCAACTACTATAATTTTAATATGTTTTTTTTTTAGTTTGGTTAAACATAGGTTTTTCAATGAAAATCAAGCTCTCTATTTCACATATGTGGAAAAATAGCATATTATCAATTTTTTTTTTGAAAAATATGAGTGCACCAGATATTGAAGTCCTTGATCCAACAAAAAAAAATTGAATTTCGATGCATATAAAAAAAATTATGCGTTATACAGTCGCACTATGTCTAAATTGTAATTGGTTTGACTTCGAAACTTGATTAAAGAAAAAATATTCAATAAAAAACTATTTAACCAAGTGGAAGCACTAGATATCAGAGTTACAAATCTAAATTTGAAAGAATAAGAATTTTATCCTTCATGGAAAAAAAGTTATGCGGTGAGCATCACTTTTTTAAAATGTTGTTTTCTAAAAAAAAATAGTTTTTGAGGGAGATGTAAAAAGAAGTGCAATCTGATTCCAAAAATTTTGAAAAAAATATATTTAGAATCTATAGAAAAAATTTCATGAAACTCTAGTTTACAACATCTTCAAATTCCTCACGGTTTAGCCACTATAGGTGCCCAAAAGTGAAAATTTAGTTTGGCCAAAAATTGTAAACCACTATTGTGGGATCACCCAAAGTGAAGAAGAAGAATGGAGGAGGTATATTTGTAGTAGGTTCAACAATGTTTTCAGATGAGGAAGGAATACACAAATTTCTTGTTAAGATTGCAAGGAGGGATAGACCCAATTTCAAGATGAAGCAGCTACATGTTGAAGTTGAAAAATGCAATCAAGGGACAAATGTGGAAATTGCAACTTTACCTTTTTCTTTATTCTTTTCATAAATGATTGTGGTTGCAGGTTGTGGTGCAAGTTTTCAAGTATTTGTAGGTCCTCACTCAAGGGACTTGAGTTCTTTTCCGTGGGGAGTATGGTGCAGGAGCACCTAGTTGAGTTCATGCCACCATGAGGCCATTTTGTAAATTTTGTTTTAGTTTGTGTATGGTTCATGTAATAAGGTCTTTTAGACCATTTTGAATTGGTTTGAGTCTAGTTTTAAATGATCCAGGTGGATCTAGAAAACCTAAAAATTTCACAGTCTTAGAATTCATCCAAATCAGCATCATTGGATAGAGCTCGTTGAAACATACCTGACACAACTTGAACGAGCTCAAAAGGAGTCTGTATGTAGAAGTTATGCTTGGTCAAAGGTTCAATCAAACAAGTGAATCAGACATTCAAAAAGGAAAAAAATGATCATTTCGAAAGGAGGAAAAAATTATGCCAAGTCGTAGTGCTCATCGTACTAATTCCATAACTATATTCGGTTTCAAAAATGGAGCTCATATGTGAAAGTTACTGCTGATCAAAGGTTTGTCAAAAATTTGACTCTAGTTGACTTTGATGACATCAACATGGTGATGTGGCAGGTGGTGACGTAGCAAGAGTATATGACATGGCATAAATGTGGATTAAACCATATTTGTTAAAGAAAAAACATATGGTTTAAAAAAAAATTAAAAAAAGAGAGGATTTGGTGGGATTTTATCCCTTAAAATCCTCTTGCCTTCCCCATAAAACAAGGAGAAAAATAAAACCCGTAAACTTATATTTCAACAAATTAACCCCTTTAAACACCTTTCTCATATTTCAACGAATTATGATATTTTAAGGAGCTTAAAATAATTGGTTACATATTTTTATGATTTAAAAGGATGGTTTAGAATATTTCAAGGATTATCTTGCAAGGCTCAAATTATAAGAGCCATTATTTTTAAAAGGGGTTAGGATTACTTGAACGGATTTTGAATATTTTTGGAGATTTTTATGTAATTAGGGGGAATTGGTTGGAATTTTTACTTGTAAACGGGAGATATGCAATATTTGCAAAATAATATGGTTAAAGCCATATTAGCAAATAAATTTGTATAAAAAGGGATCTTATTTTCTTGTGAAAGGGGTAGAATTTTCTTGAAGAGAAATTATTGAAGCAAGTCTACTTGGAGAAATAATTCCAGTGTGAGAATTTTGGAGGAGAAAATTACAAGGTGTTATTATACACCAAAAATTGTAAAGTGAGAGAGATTGTGAGGAATTTGATGTAGGTTTTGAAGCTTGGAAATTGTAACAAGGAAATATCATTTCTTGGAAAAATTAATAAAGCGGTCCCAACATTGAGAAGCGGACCCGAAGACATAGTCCTCATTGGACGAACTCCGTTATCAACCTGCGTGTGATCCTTTTGTTTGCAGTCTTATTATTATCCTCTTTTTTGTCTAATTTTCTCTTTAGTTTAAATTTAGTATTTGAATTTCTAATTACTTATTTTAGTAATTAGTTAATTTAATTAATTAGTGTAAAAGTGTACCTCCTTTGTAATTTCAACAGTTAGACAACATAGTCACACAATTCTGTCTAGATTGGGAAAATTCTATAGTTAGGAGTTAAGTGCAATAATTTGTAACTTTCTAATTACAAATCCTTAAGTCCTAGGAGTTTGTTTTGGAGTCATATTGCAAATATTGTAAAAGTTGTCAATTCTTGCAAAAATTGCCATGTTGTAAAACGTAAAAATGCAACAAGAGGAAGATGAAGGGTCAAAGTCAGTTGGAACTAAAAGAAGTTGGTTTGTAACTATTGGAATTGGTTGGGAAAGGTTAAAAAACCCTGGTTCCATCATTGTTTTGGTTGTTGAATGAATTGAAAGAAGTTTGGAGCAATAAAACACTTAAATTTTTGCATTTTTACAGTGTTCCCAACTATTCATCTCAATGGCACATGCTTATATGTAAAAAAAAAGGTCTAAAACCAATGGGAGATGAAAGTTTGATGAATCTACTTTCCATGTTTTTTTGTTTCATTCCATTTCATTGAGAAATGAGGAAGATATGGCATTTTCTTTGTAAACCGTTTGAAACCCTAGTTGGGTTAACTAGTGGCATAGAAAATGCATATCTTTAATTATCTCCAGTGAAAATTCACAAAAAATGGTGTATAGGTCTGTATAAATATTCTCTTTTTGTTTCCCAAGTTGTCGGAGTCAGAAATAAGGTTTTGTGTAAGAATAATGATGCCCTAGGCTGGAAAAAGCATGTTTTGAGCAATTTTGGTGCATAGAGGTTATGGTTGGTTAAAAAACCCTTGGAAAGTGATTTGTAAAGGTTGGAATAGCTTTTTCAGGTCATCTTTGATGTGTGTGAGGTTTTGGATTGGAGTATAGACCCATGGAGTATACAGATTCAATAAACCCCTATGTGTGTAAGCCTAATTAGGCCTTTAGGACAATGTAGCAACACGTTTTTGAAGGATATGTTCCAAAGTAACCCCACTTGCATTTAAGATATAGGGTTTAATGGGTATCCAAATAAGTTTTTAGATTGTGGGTTTGAGTTGTCTTCTGTAAATTATGTCAAATTTACCTTAGTTGTTGCTCTCATCAAAGCATAGTGGAAGATTATGAGAAAAATCATTTGTTTGAAGTTTTAGAGTTTTGGTCTTGAAAATTTCTTTGAATTTTTGTTAGTTTGGAGTCTCCCACCTGCTTTGCATTAGTGTTATTATGAGCTATGGGAAGAATATAATCATCAATAGGTACAAAAGCATTATGAATAATGGAAGAGTATGAATTATTATTAAATGAATCATTCTCTATATATTTGGGAGATTAGCAAGATGTAGTAAAGGACAAATCACTATCATATTCTTTGAAAGAGATTGTCATCATCATAAATGATATGCAATTCATTTACAATTTAGAGTAGAATGTATCCATGATTATAATTTTACAATGCAATGAGAAGAAATCATGAGTAAAACCTTGTGGCAGGCACAAGAAGGAATCAAATATGAAAAAAATTGATAGGAAAATTAGGACATTCAAATCTAAAACTTAGAAAAATAAATAAAAAATATAGTCTTAAAGATGGAAATGAAAGTTATGAGATCAACCAAATATATAGGGAATGAAATTCGTACCATATATAATTTGAGTGTTTAAATATAGAGTTCACTAATAAAATTTATACTTCAAATTAACATTAGATGATATCTATGACATCCAAATAGAAAATATAACATAAATGGTGAAACCTCAGAAATAGGTGCTCTATCTTTTAGAAGATGGAACTTGGGTTTAGGACATATTTCACTTAGTTCATTCAAGGATACCTTAGAGATCTTAATAGAGGGATAGAATGATGGAAAGAGATAGATGCAATAAGGTTTCCTAGGGGGTGATTGAAGACTAAAAAGGGGTTCACCACCAAGCTAGGGCTTGGAAAGGTGATAAATATTTATGAGATGCAAGACTTAACTAAATGACCTAGAAGTGAATTCAAAATCAGAACAGTAAACTGAGAAAGTATAGAGGTACACCTGAAAACTTGAATAAGCTTGAATGAAGGTCTGAAATCCTAAAAATGCTGATTTTAATGCACATTGGGACTCATACGCTAGTAAGGGTGATTTAGTCCCAGTTTAGGGTTTCGGGCCGAAACCAGAATCTGGAACTACTAAATCAGGATCTACAGAAAAATTCTAAAAATAGGTATACTGGGACTCATATGCCACAAGTGGTGATTTAGTCCTAGTATCACGGTTAATTCAAAACTTTGATATCCTCTAATGCTTTCTTGTAGCTTCCCTCCTACCAAATCTTTGATTCTGAAACATTGAATTTTGATTTGTAAGTGACTTTATGTGATCTTGTAAACAAGGGGACAACTTTGACAACTTGACAACTTTTCTCCAATCTTTCTTTTCAATGGATCTTCAACCTAAACCACCTAGATCTACAATCACACATCAAAGAGAGGGAAAAAATGTTGTTTTGTTAGTGGATAGGGGTTTTCCTTGGTCAAAACCCGTTTTGGTAATCAAACCTTGAAATGAAATCAAATAGAATGAAGGAATGATGAATGAAAAAATAAGCTATGTTGCAACTCACCTAACCCTTGAACAAAAGGTTTCAATCTTGTAAGTAATGCCTAGCATGAATGTGGATCTTGACTCTTGATTGAATGATATAGATCTTGATTTGAATGCTTTCTTGAATCATAAAACCCTACATCGCAAATGTTAGCTCAAAACCAAACATGATGCATGATGAATTTGACATGATGCTTGATACTACAAAATGCTTAATAATCACTCTTGAATGATCTTGAATTCTCTTGTAAGTGCTCTTATGATAACTTGATGACTTGTAAGCTTTCTAGGTGAAAAATGAGTGAAATATAATCTTGTATTTATACTTGTTTATGCCAAATTTCTTGAAATTACAACACTACAAGCTGACATCAAATCTAGGAGAATAAAATCTCAACAAGAATTTGAATTCAAATTAGTTCTAAGCTAAGTGGGAATCGTATGCCAGTTGTGGTGTATGAGTCCCATTAGGCTAAGCTTGGGACACATTTTTCAAGAAATGCTTAGTTTAATGTTAAATTCATATCTAGGTCCCGAAATCTAAGGACCCATACGTCCAAGGTGGCATATGATTTATAGATCACTAAATCTAGGCCATACAATCCAAAATCACTTAATTATGACTAGTCCTTAAATATGTGTCAGGATTATCCTCAAAAAGATGCATTTAATTAGGCTTGTGGATGCAAAATAAGGCCAAATAAGGCATAATGAAACCCAATTTTAGCAGGGAGGGCCCAAACAAGTGTGAAAATGTAGAGGATACATTTTCCTACACTACATTTAGCTCCCACTTTAGTGAGAGGAGAGACTTGCTTCAAACTCACACTAAAGTAGACAAACTCGTAGATCAAGAGGGGTCCAAGTGTACTAATGTTGGTGAGATAGGACAACAACAATCAAGAGGGATGATCAAGCCCCTAGGATCAAGATCCTATGGCAAACCAACATAGGCACAAGAGAACACACATGTAAATTAGGAGCAACAATAAGGCACAATTATATACTGCCAAAGATAAAAACAAAAGGGGTGTATCAAACTTCGACCGTTTGTCCCACATGCTGTGGATCAGATCTAAGTTGTTTGTCCAAGAAAATTTACAAGTGGAACATGATGTCCACTATGCAAACCAAACACATGCTCACAAGGGCTAGTGGAACCTTTGGCCATCCACTAGGTGAGCCCCTATTAAAGTAAATCACACCCAATGTCACCACAAAGAGAAAGATGCATCGCATGAAGTAAGAAAACTATACAATGAAACATGAGTTGTAAAAGAATAATTCCAATGTATGCCCCCACTTTAAAGAAATTGCTAAACACCATGTTGTGAGCAATTACTTTAAAGTAGAAAATGATAAATGCTAATAGTAAAGAGGACATGAAAGATTATTTGGAAATCCCTATGCAAAGTAACATGTTTCCAAATAAAGCTACGTTATGAAAAGGGGTTTCCCCCAAAATGAAATCCCAAAATCACATATGGGATTCATGGATTCAAGATTGAAGTATGTCTTTGCTACAATGTTTTTAGAGAGCTTGGGACTGTCATCATTTCCCAAATACTCGTGGAACAAGAAGAATGACATAAAGAGAGAAAAAACAAAGAAAATCCTTTCGGGTCAACATGGAAGAGACCTAAATGTCTCAACGCCTTGCATCATCCCAAAAAGGAAAACACAAGACAAATGAAAAGATAAAGAAAAAGATTTTGGGTCAACATGGAAGAGACATGAATATGTCGATGCCTTGCATCATCCCCAAAAGGAGAACACAAGACAAATAAATGATAAAATGTTTACAACATAGAGAAGAACGTAGGTATAAATAGAAGAATGTCACAAAGAGAGAAGTACATCAAATAGAATTGCACGGGGGATCACATTACGCACATGCAATCACATAAAAGAAGCATGAAAAGAAAGCAAAAGAATAGTACAGAATATGTAAGTCAACCTATAGCAAGTCCTCTACATCCCAATCATGGTCATCATATACAAAAGGAAGACAATTAGCCAAAGGTACAATAGCAAGTGCTAAAATAGGGTCAAGGCTATCTAATTCTTGCTCCCATTGGGTGCAAGAAAAGAATGAGCTGAGATAGGTGATGAAAAAGAGCTCCTTGCATTTTGAAAATGCTTTGCAATGAATATAAAGCATGCAATAGTGAGAATATTGTGAATCTACAATTATTACATGGAAAGGAGCGGAAAGAAATGCTTTAAGGGATTATTTCTATGATATCAAACTTTTTTAATATTTTTTTTAAAGCACAACACTCATCAGTACTATGTCCAATAACTCTATGATATCGACAATGTTCAATGTGTTTGTATTCTTAGGATTTGGTTTTCGATCTTCTTGTATGGATGGTAGTGTAATCAGTCCTTTGTGTAGAAGTATCTATAAATGCCTTTCAGTTGTAGATGGTGGATAAGGGAATTGTAGTTTCTTTAGCTTATAAGGCCTTTGTTGCTTGCTAGATTCACCAATTTCTTGTGTTATATGTTGAGGGGGACCTAAGATGATCCTATCATCCTTATCATCATTACAAGGCATTGGTTGTTCATTAGGAAGGACACTTATGTCGAGAAGAGGATTTTGATATCCTAACCCTTTGGTATCTTTAGTTAGTATTTTCTCTAAAAGTTGGTGAATTTCATGTTTGCTTGTTGTATCACATCCTTGTTTACTTAAAATTGTGAAAATAAGAAGAGAATCGTCCAAAAGATGGCAGAACTAGAACTGTCTGCAATCAAAATAGAAAAACCCCAGCCAAAGGGTGGTAGATAGTGGCATGTAAGCAACTGTGAAATGACCATAACAATAGAGGAAAAATCCAATCAAATAGAAAACAACTGTCCACCCTACAACCACGTAATACCCACTAACAGATAATCCTAATGCAATATCAATGGATGTTCACCATCTCTACACTGGTGTTGTCCAAGAGGTGGAATCCAATATGAAGCATTTGAATTTATGGCAATGGGATGGTCCAAACCAACTTTGTATAAAGGATTCAATTCATGTCAAATCTCATCAATTTGTAGTAGCAAGATTAAATTCCATAGCCCAAGAAATTATCTACAATACCAAGATATCATGCTAAGGATTAAATTAGATGGTCCAAGGAATTATCTATAATACCTACATGAATTAAACCATTATGCTTTGGAGGTGTTGCTGATAAAATATTTGATTTCCTTTTTTCCAAAACTGAAGCATTTTTCAACTAGAGTCCTCCACTGAACAACTTGGAACAAACTTCAACTATGCTATACTTTTCTCTATTCTAGATTAAATATTTGAAAAATCATATTATTGTATTATCTTTATATACAAGGACATTTGGTTTATTTTCTCCCCTTTCTTATGGGAAATCTCCATTTTCTATGTTAGTATTTTATTATTATGTCTTACAAATAAAATAATATAAATGGAATCATGTTGAGGTAACCTTAAAATTTCTCACAAATGGGTAAGGTGTTGTATGATACATCATTATTTTCAAGTATTTTATGTTCAAATAGTTCAAATGTCTTGTTTATGCTTGCACATTTTGCATATGTGTCTGAATTTGTTTTAATCACTTGATAGAATAGTTTGAGAGGGATCTTTAGGTAAGGCATATTTCAATAGAATTTACTATTTCTATTTGTTGGTTAGATAGATTTTAGATCTTTTGATAATAAAAATATTTATTATATTGACAATAGATGAAATGATAGAAAATAAGAATTTATAATTGCAAATAATAAAATTTATATAGAATAAATTATTGTGTTTGCATTGTATATGTTGATTTCTATGTCAATTACAATTTTAAAGCATCCTTGTAGGCATCATGAGATGCTAGGGGATGTCCTCTCCATACAAAGGACTAAGAGGCTTGTGTACAAGTCTCCCTTTATAATTTCAATGTCTTTAGGTTTCAATGGAGATAAAAATAATAAGAACATTAGAGACAACAAAAAATGCTAAGAAAAATCCTAAAAGCAAACCTTAATATGCCAAGAACAAGGTAGTGATGGAATATTTTTCATTATTCATGGCAATTTATACCAATATAGACCTCCAAGATAAGCTTAAAAGGGGTTGTGGAGTAATTTCAATTGAGGAACTTATTTTCTCCATTTAAATATGACATATCATTATTCTTAAATATATGATTGCAATATGATAGCTTGAAAATATCAATATAATTATAATTAGCAATTCCTCTCAAGATTCTTGGATTATAAATAATTATTTTCACACAAGTAGTTAGAATTTTGTAAACATTAAACTTGCAATTGACTAAACTATTGCATTTGCATTGCATATATTTATTTCTATGTCTAAATTACAATTCTAAATTGATTTTATGTAATTGATGGTAGTATCGTCATGGTTACTATGCTCATTCTTTGTATTCTTCATCAAAATCATGCATTTCTCTTTGAGTATATTGCCATAGATGATATGATGGCTAGCCCTCTTTATGGTGATGCTATGTTTTGGAACTTTTCCATTCTAATAATTGAACTATTCATACTCTTTATATCTCTCTCTTTCATTCATAATACTACTAATTTTTCATATTTGTCATCTCCATCCTACTTGTCTTGTTCTACTACTCCATTATTTTATGACTAGAAAAAATGTATCATCACTCTTCCCTTTATTTTTCTAACTATTAAGATTTAGAAGATATTACTTTGCAAGTCATACGAGAATTGCTAAGAGCTTTGCAATTTGAAAAAAAAGACATAAATATTAGAAATATTGTAAGCAAAAACAAAATGTTTATTTGAAAAATGTATGTCAAGCAATACATTATATAAATCATGAGAGTAATCATGTTCTTCATTATCCTTTTGTAAAATTGAACATCAAATGTGAACTAGGCTAAATATTGATATTAAATGTTTGATACTAAACAATGTGGATGTTTTATATCATGGTGATGAAATATTTGTATATAATATTTGTACCTTAGAAGCACAAGTATACTATGTTTTACATCATAATGACTTGATACAAGATAATGTTTCATGTTTGTAAATTGTAACTCAAAAAATAAGTTGACATTTGTATTGAAGTTCTTACTAAAAAAATTCCATTATTAAAAGTAGCAATTCCTAGTTTCAATGCATTTGTGTCTACAAATCTTACTATAATACAAATACCAACCAAAATACAAGGAAGGTGCTAGCCACTATGTGGCACATTTATTTAATAAAGTGTAAGACGTAATATTTAATAAATCCTTAATAGGAGCCCCACAAATAAAATTATATAAGTTATAATATGTGATAATTTATAAGTTGTAATGTAAATATTTTTTGAAATAGAGTTGGAAGCATGTTGTGAATAAGAAATTAAGTACATAAAATATTGATGTAGTACCCCTCCATTCTCACTTGGGTTGTGCAGGTAGTCTGGCTAAGGAATCAGAAGAGGAAGATGGGACAAGAGCTTCTAATGGTATTTTTGTGAGTATGTTATTACATTATGATTGCATTTAATTGGTGATGTTTTTATATAGATGCAGTATTAGGTGGTGATGCAGTGAATTAGTAATTGTTCATGATGATATGATATGATTTGTTAGTTTAGAAATGATTAATTTATCGGTTACATTATATTGTTTAAATAGATGTGATGAAGGACAGTGTAGCACCACTCGTTCGCAGGTGCCCTACTATGCTGCGATTCCTTCTCACAATACAATGCTTTGATTTTATATACGTATGCACATGTACACGACTTCGTTTGTATGCAGGGATTGTAGGTATATAGTCTTGATTCCACCTGCTTCGGCAGGATAGGGCGAGCACCAATAACCCAACGGCATAATGTTGAAACAGAGGTGGCAATGAAGTCATCCCATCCCATGATGTCATACCGTCTTGTTTAAATAGTTTTGTGTGTTCTTGTAATTGTCGTTCTTTGTGGTCGTCATTTGTGTTTTTCTATACATTATTTATGTTGGTATTTTATAAGTTGTGATTGAAGTAATTAATTAAGGGTAATATTGTTTATTAAAATGTTAGATTAAATTGTATTTAAATATTTAAATGTTTTATTTATTTTTAAAAATCATGAGTTTATTAAATGATAATTAAAATATTAAATTGTGTTTTATTATGTTAATTAATTATCTTGTTGAGGATAATTGTTAGAATAAATTATTTAAATTAATCAGACAATGTGCTTTGCAAGTAAAGTTGTAAAAACATAAATTAAAACAAAAAGTATTGTGGAATAGAAAAATAAATAAATAAAAGAATGAAAAAGATGAAAGAGCGAATGTGATTTGATATTTAACTGAAAAGCTTGCTTTTAAAGATATAATTTCTTTTATTGATGATTTTTAGAGCTTTTGCAATGGAATGGTATTATCTTTTATTTAATTGAAATTTTTGTAAGTTTTACACACACAGAGGGGGATTATTGAGACAGAAGCTGCACAAGTAAATAGTTATGTATTGTTGAAATCTTATGTAGTTTTTACAAAAAAAAAATATTTTCATTCTTTGTTGAAAAATCTTGGAGAGAGTCTTTAGAATAAAGTCTGAGATTCAAATTTGAGTACGGTGTTCTTGGAGAGGAGACTTCGAAGCAGGAACGAGAAGCTTTGCATAGAGGCCATCGGATTCAAGAAAACATCATCAATTTTCTCAACTAAGCGCAGGACACCAGATTCCACTTGTCTTTCCTTTGTTTTCTCCATTTTTCTGTTTCAGAGAAAAATAGAATTAATTAAAAATAATTTGTGTGAGAAAAGAAAACTTTTGTTTGAATGGAAAATTACTGAAAGAGATTAGACTAGTTTTCTGAAAAGTTAATGGATTGATTTCAATTTGTCAAATCAAAAACCTACATCTTTTGAAATGTTTAATTTTTCTATATGAGATTTTGAGAAAATTGATTCCTCTTTGAAAATAATGAATTTGAAATTTTTCTGAAAATATATTTATGTATAAATGTTTTTATTTATCCCTTGTATTTTTACTCTGTTATATATATATATATATATATATATATATATATATATATATATATATATATATATATATATATATATATATATATATATATGTCATGTTAATTGTTGTCTATCGTGTTAGATACTTGTTCATACGAGAAGAGGAATTTGGTATTTGAAATTTTAATTGTTTGTTTTGATTTTAAAAAAATAATTAAACAAATTTTAATGGAATCGAATTTCTTTTGGTTGATTTAATTTTATTGTATTGGGGTTTGGGAAGGGGCCAGTCGTACCACCACCCCTTATAGCCAGGACTACGGCCCGGTCCTTACAGTTGTTGTGCCTTGTGATGTAGAGGCACTACGTCTGGCAGCCATGGGAGTAGCAGCAGTCCCTTTCCCTATATTTTATTGTTTTTTTTATATATATTATTTACATATATATAAATATATATGTATATATAAATATATATATATATGTATATATATATTTATTATTATTTTTATTTATTATTTATAATTTTTATTAAAAAAAATGTAATTTTCTTTTTTGAAATGAAATATTAAAGATTTTTATTAAAATAAAATTTAATGTATTATTATATATGGGATGTTCTTTGTTTTAAGAATTAAATATTTAGATGCAGAATTAAGGTTTAATTATGGGCAAACAAGTTACATAAATTTTGTCGAGCATGTTGTGTTTTTTTTATATCAATTTAAATTGAAATGTTTTATGCAATTGAGTAAATCGTTTTCCTTAAGCTATGAAATCGTGTGAACTTGCTATCATTTTTCATTTAATTGTTGTAAACTCTACTCTTGGATGTGGGAACCTGGTTGTAATTTGTGAAACCTCGTTCCAGAGGCATGTTTAATTTTGAATGTTATCCTCATCTTGATTACACTTTTGGAGTTGAAACTTATTGGTTTTATGATGGAAGGGTTGTACGGGTTGTTGAATTTTGTTATGAATTATCGCGAGATGAGTTATGCCTCACGTGGCTTGGTTTTGAGTTATGTGGTTTATCTATTGAGTACAACCCTTGCTTGGATTTGTTTTATGTTAGGGGTTTTAGGGAGAGTGGCTTTTTGTGGGGACCGATGCCTCAGTTGGAGGAAGGGCCAGGAGATCCCATGAGAGCTATGCGATAACACTCTCCACTAGACACTAGTTTGCTTTGTTGCTTATTGCGTCTAGAAATGTGTTTTGGGTGTGGTATGCTTAATGTGTTTCAAATTATTTTGAGAATGATTTATGAATGTTCTTTGGACTTGTTTAATTGCCATTGCTTTGATTCATTGTGGCGAGTTTCTTATCTTTATCTTATTTCTTGATTCGTGAATGTTGTGGTCTATGTCATTGTAACCTTGAGTTGTAATTGTATTCGTACTATGTTGTTCATGGAGTCAGTTTGACAATCATGGTCGGGTTCTCTTCCTTGTCACCTCTGAGCATGGGGGGTGAGTTATTTATAATTCACATGGTTGGGTGGAATGTGCTCCTCACCCGTTGGGTTCCCCATTAGCAGTCTATCTTCTCAGCATTTCTGCAGTTGGTGTTGCACCAGTGTTCCTTTGTAATTTAGATTTCATTGTATTTATATTATCCCACACGTTTGGGAAATTTGATGTAATTATTAAACAAGAGCTTGTAATGTAATATTAAAATGATGATGTAATAGTTAGGATCAATTGTAACTTGTTTAAAGAGATTCATTATGATTGTATTATGTGATGTATTAATATTCTCGCTCTTGGTTATTGGATGTATTCTTGTTCATGGTTTATAATATTAATAGTTATGTTGTTATCTTTTGCTTTCATTATTAGTTCTTTGTGAAGTAACCTCGCGTGCCCCAGAGAGCTAATCGTAATAGTGCAATGTAATGTGTTATGTGATTATGGTTAATGTTTCTTGCATGTTTAATTGTATTGTTTAAAAAAAATTATTTGCTATGTGTGTGTTCTCTGGGGTTTGCACGATGGGCATTACAACTTGGTATCAGAGCGAAGGTTCTAACACTGGGCACTCTGGTTTCATATGAGCCCATTATGTTGTCCGGTTTATTTATTCTGTCTAGAAGAAAAGTTAGTCTACATATGCATATGTTATGAAGGAAAAAATGTTATACTGAATGAATAGAGGTGAATGTGAATTTATTAATTGGAGTTGTTAAGTGATCATAGTAATCATGATATTGGCTTGTAGCATCATTAGATATATGGAAAATAGTACTTATGGAATGTGATCTTTTGAAGAGTAATGGAATTGTGCATGTAATTGTAACCCCTGTAAATGTGAGAAACCAGTAACTGTGCATTGATTGAGTGTTGTGAATACCCTGTGCTTGCTTTGTGTGCCATGCGATGGTGATACTATGTATCCATCCATGGGGAAACTGTTGTTTCCTTGGTATGGGAAGAACCATACCATTCATGTGTTGCATGAGTGTTACCGATTGGGGGCCAACCCATGTGCGGTTGAAATTTATATGAGTAGCCAAAAGATAGTTTCATAGATTCTTTTCTTTTGGTTCTCCAGTTCCTCAATCCGTGAAGGGGTAGTAGCAGCCACAAATTTCCTTGGGCAGAGTGTGCAGCGTACGCATATTGCAACGTAGAGTAGTCTTAGCTCAACCGATCCTGAGGAAACATACTACTTCCCCTTATGATGGATCAGGGTACTTGATCCATATGTGCTAGCCTAAACCCCATAGTTTTGAGTATAGCAGCATTGGATTGTTAGTTTATGCATGGTCGTCCATAGGGACGTTGACCTGGCATTAGCGAGTCAACCTCGTCTATATGAGAGGTGAAGCTCGAGTAGCCCCATATTGATATGCTCATATATGTATTGCATACACCGTATCTACACATGTTCCGACATGATGAAATGGATATAATGCCACACCCCACTGATGTTCCGACACAATGCTGGTGATGATGACGTGTTGCTGATGGCAGCGAGCTGGGCTCGAGGACACGATGCCACATGCATAGACACATGAAGGCGCACTATAAGATTGTGTTATGATAGCCTACTTGTGTGATGAGTGTAATGGGGCCTCACACACTTGTAGAGGGATACTCATGTTTGCTTTCGATAGTGTTTGGGTCGGTTAGCATATGGGTATGTCCTTGCCATGTATACCTCTGGCGACGACAAGTACCTGCGTGTGCCTTCTCCATGAGGTATCGCTATGCGAGGTGTGTCTAGCGCGTGCCTACTTCCACGGAGCCACAGACACATTGCCATGCAGCATACGACCAGTGTGTGCCTTCTCCGGCTGGTGTATGACCATGCCACACTGCAATGCGATGCGGGATGGAGGCTAAGGTGCACATCCTATGCAAGCAACCAAGGAGTGTGTGGGCCACTTGGTTAGTCCATGTCACGTGACGACGCGAGGCAGGGTGTAGCCGATGAGCACACTCTAGGTCATGTGGATGGCATGCTCACTCTGCACCACATGAGGGCTATTGTTATAGCCGGACGATGTTCCCTCCTTCCTCGTTTGGTGGCTAGTATCTAGTCACATAGTGTTGTATTATACAATTTTGAAGATTGAGGACTTCCTTTATGATTGTTGATGATTTTCAATTGACCTTGAAGGCTGACATTTTGTTTATGTTTGATTGTAATGGTTTAGCCACACTATGTGACTTATTCTCTCATAGCCCTCGTGGTTACATTTGATTTAGTGTTGACATTGCACGCATTTCTTCCTTTACTGTTGAAATTGAATCTTATTTGATATTTGTTTTATGACTTTGGTGGCTAAACTAATTTATCCTTGTTGTTTTCGAGGTTGGCCATGTGTTGTATTGTGATTCCTCTCTAAGGACATATGAGGCGGACTTGGTGAGTGTATACGAGGAAGTAGATGCAGGGAACCTTGAGGATGGGGGTATGTGAGGCTATTTTATAGCTAGGACCCACTACCCACCTATGTGTGATGACTATCTCTTGGAGGCTAACCACCTTGTACAACAAGAGATGGGTCATAGTGGTCTTGTTTGGATGGTCTCGCCATGTGTGTGTGGCCTAACACCATCAAGCCACTGATTGTGAGGTATGGATTATGTGAGATGGATTTTGGCTCTTGGCTCATGTATTTTGTTTCATGGTTTAGTATGCTGCTTTCCGGCATCCAAATGGACCCTTGTGTAGCCTCCTTATGTGGTTCCCAGTGATGTGACTGTGTATGTATGTGTTAGAAGAATATTTCTTTATATTTTGTGCCTATTGATGTAAAAGAGGGATAACCATGCTGTCTTAAATGTGGGTATATTGTGACTCTGTGGTATAAAATAGATTGGATATTATTGAGAATCATAAATTGTGACTTAAAATATGTTACTAAAACATGATATGGTGTGTATTTTGTTAATTTCAAGTAATCATTTGATGTGTTTTCCTTCTATGATATTTTTGAGATGTTTGTTGTGTAAATGGAAAATTGAGTTAATAGGAGTACTTGCTTTGTTATTAGTGCTGAAACCAAGTATGTTATTGTAAGAGATGTAAGGATATATAAATAAAAGTAGTTAAGAAGATATTATTTTTAAATGTGAAGCCGGATAGTGATTCTAATTGTAATGATTCAGAAAGAGGGTGTACATCAATTAAATAGATTAGAGAAATTTTGGTACTAATGTGGTTATGTTTCCATTTTGAGCCATGTGACTTCCAGGAGTAAGTCGAGTTTTAGGGAGGGAGGATGTAGTACCCCTCCATTCTCACCTGGGTTGTGCAGGTAGTCTGGCTAAGGAATCATAAGAGGAAGATGGGACAAGAGCTTCTAATGGTATTTTTGTGAGTATGTTATTACATTATGATTGCATTTAATTGGTGATGTTTTTATATAGATGCAATATTAGGTGGTGATGCAGTGAATTAGTAATTGTTCATGATGATATGATATGATTTGTTAGTTTAGAAATGATTAATTTATCGGTTACATTATATTGTTTGGATAGATGTGATGAAGGACAGTGTAGCACCACTCGTTTGCGGGTGCCCTACTATGCTGCGATTCCTTCTCACAATACAATGCTTTGATTTTATATACGTATGCACATGTACACGACTTCGTTTGTATGCATGGATTGTAGGTATATATAGTCTTGATTCCACCTGCTTCGGCAGGACAGGGCGAGCACCAATAACCCAACGACATAATGTTGAAACAGAGGTGGCAATGAAGTCATCCCGTCCCATGATGTCATACCGTCTTGTTTAAATAGTTTTGTGTGTTCTTGTAATTGTCGTTCTTTGTGGTTGTCGTTTGTGTTTTGTCGTACATTATTTATGTTGGTATTTTATAAGTTGTGATTGAAGTAATTAATTAAGTGTAATATTGTTTATTAAAATGTTAGATTAAATTGTATTTAAATATTTAAATGTTTTATTTATTTTTAAAAATCATGAGTTTATTAAATGATAATTAAAATATTAAATTGTGTTTTATTATGTTAATTAATTATCTTGTTGAGGATAATTGTTAGAATAAATTATTTAAATTAATTAGACAATGTGCTTTGCAAGTAAAGTTGTAAAAACATAAATTAAAACAAAAAGTATTGTGGAATAGAAAAATAAATAAATAAAAGAATGAAAAAGATGAAAGAGCGAATGTGATTTGATATTTAACTGAAAAGCTTGCTTTTAAAGATATAATTTCTTTTATTGATGATTTTTAGAGCTTTTGCAATGGAATGGTATTATCTTTTATTTAATTAAATTTTTTGTAAGTTTTACACACGCACAGGGGGATTATTGAGATAGAAGCTGCACAAGTGAATAGTTATGTATTGTTGAAATCTTATGTAGTTTTTACAAAAAAAAAATATTTTCATTCTTTGTTGAAAAATCTTGGAGAGAGTCTTTAGAATAAAGTCTGAGATTCAAATTCGAGTACGGTGTTCTTGGAGAGGAGACTTCGAAGTAGGAACGAGAAGCTCTGCATAGAGGCCATCGGATTCAAGAAAACATCATCAATTTTCTCAACTAAGCGCAGGACACCAGGTTCCACTTGTCTTTCCTTTGTTTTCTCCTCCATTTTTCTATTTCAGAGAAAAATAGAATTAATTAAAAATAATTTGTGTGAGAAAAGAAAACTTTTGTTTGAATGGAAAATTACTGAAAGAGATTAGACTAGTTTTCTGAAAAGTTAATGGATTGATTTCAATTTGTCAAATGAAAAACCTACATCTTCTGTAATGTTTAATTTGTCTATATGATATTTTGAGAAAATTGATTCCTGTTTGAAAATAATGAATTTGAAATTTTTCTGAAAATATATTTATGTATAAATGTTTTTATTTATCCCTTGTATTTTTACTCTGTTATATATATATATATATATATATATATATATATATATATATGTCATACTGGTATTTGTCTATGCGTCGATCGTACTGTTCATACAAAAGAAGGAATTTAATTTTTGAAATTTTAATTGTTTGTTTTGATTTAAAAAAATAATAATAATTAAACGAATTTTAATGGAATCAAATTTCTTTTTGGTTGATTTAATTTTATTGTATTGGGGTTTGGGGAAGGGACGATAGGCCGTACCCACCCCGCCCCCTTGTGGCAAGGACTGCCACGGTAGTCCTTATGGACTGCTGTACGGACTGCTGCATACAGCAGCCCGTGGGGACTGCGCGACTGTCCCCATTGGCCTCCCTATGTTTATTGTTTTTCATTTTTTTTTAATATATATTATTTACATATATATAAATATATATGTATATATATATTTATTATTTTATTAAAAAAATGTAATTTTCTTTTTTGAAATGAAATATTAAAGATTTTTATTAAAATAAAATTTAATGTATTATTATATATGGGATGTTCTTTGTTTTAAGAATTAAATATTTAGATGCAGAATTAAGGTTTAATTATGGGCAAACAAGTTACATAAATTTTGTCAAGCATGTTGTGTTTTTTTTATATCAATTCAAATTGAAATGTTTTATGCAATTGAGTAAATCATTTTCCTTAAGCTATGAAATTGTGTGAACTTGCTATCATTTTTCATTTAATTGTTGTAAACTATACTCTTGGATGTGGGAACCTGGTTGTAATTTGTGAAACCTCGTTCCAAAGGCATGTTTAATTTTGAATGTTATCCTCGTCTTGATTACATTTTTGGAGTTGAAACTTATTAGTTTTATGATGGAAGGGTTGTACGAGTTGTTGAATTTTGTTATGAATTATCGCGAGATGAGTTATGCCTCACATGGCTTGGTTTTGAGTTATGTGGTTTATCTGTTGAGTACAACCCTTGCCTGGATTTGTTTTATGTTAGGGGTCTTAGGGAGAGTGGCTTTTTGTGGGGACCGACACCTCAATTGGAGGAAGGGCCAGGAGATCCCATGAGAGCTATGCGATAACACTCTCCACTAGACACCTGTTTGCTTTGTTGCTTATTGCGTCTGGAAATGTGTTTTGGGTGTGGTATGCTTAATGTGTTTCAGATTCTTTTGAGAATGATTTATGAATGTTCTTTGGACTTGTTTATTTGCCATTGCTTTGATTCATTGTGGCGATTTTCTTATCTTTATCTTATTTCTTGACTCGTGAATGTTGTGGTCTATGTCATTGTAACCTTGAGTTGTAATTGTATTCATACTATGTTGTTCATGGGGTCGGTTTGACAATCATGGTCGGGTTCTCTTCCTTGTCACCTCTGAGCATGGGGGGTGAGTTATTTATAATTCACATGGTTGGGTGGAACGTGCTCCTCACCCGTTGGGTTCCCCATTAGCAGTCTATCTTCTCAGCATTTCTGCAGTTGGTGTTGCACCAGTGTTCCTTTGTAATTCATATTTCATTGTATTTATATTATCCCACACGTTTGGGAAATTTGATGTAATTATTAATCAAGAGCTTGTAATGTAATATTAAAATGATGATGTAATAGTTAGGATCAATTGTCACTTGTTTAAAGAGATTCATTATGATTGTGTAATGCCCCGTCTTAATAACCTAAGAATGTTGCAATTGTGTAATAAAGGTGTAATAATTTTTTTTTTTAAAAAGGTTTGATTATTAAGTTAATTAATTGCATACATTCATTAGGTTAAGCGACATTACACTACTTTGAGTTTTTCCATAAGTGACTTAAGTATTTCGCATTGCACATAATAAATATTAACATAAAGATAATATAAACATTTAAGCTTGCATAACATCGTCATTTCTATTCAAGATAACATAATTAAGTACATACATGGTTTTCCATACATTGCAATTGATAAGATATACAATACTCATCCATCTGATGAGGTAGTTCAGTAAAGAATACAGTTACAATTACATTGTTCACCTCTTATACAATTGAGGGATGTTTTCAAATACAAGTTTTACAATAAGAGAAGTACATATAAATTTCCATGTGCGAGCTCTCCATCCATGAAGCTCTCGATGCCAAGATCAAACTGGGGACCCAACGAAGTAAGGTGCATGTTCCACCCAACCATGTGGTACTCGTAGGTCCACCCCCCATGCTAGGAGATAGTAATAAGGTTACCTAGACCTAATCTACTAACCCTAGACACTAGTACAAACAATCTATTGGTTACATTGCTTCCAGATTTTTTTGACAATTGATTATACCACAAACATAGGGTTAACTGTTATTCTAGGTGGAGTGTCATCACAACGATGCAAAGGTTACCCTGGTGTTTCTTCCTAGGTTGCGGCCCCCAATCCTTGGGTTACCCTAGTAACCTCTTACGAAACCCGGCCCCTATTGCATACTGTTGCGGAATCGTATGTCTTTTAAAGGAACAAGACATCGATTTGCCATTCCAGGCCTTCTCATCTTATACTCAAGACTATGGTAGCTCAAGAGTCATAAGAGAGGCATAAGTTTCTTGTTAAGTGTTTTATTTTAACTATTGTGTCATTTAGTTATCACTGAGTTACCAACTACTTGTAAGTTACCCTGACACCACTTTGTGTGTTGGCCCTTACAAATAACCACTCCCCTAAACATAACATGGGATTCTAAGTTTTCTATCTAGGGTAAACATAGTGTACATATAACCAAAAACACTATAAAAGATCAAACATGAACATCAAATCATTAATCATAAAACAGGTGTCAATCCACCATATAAATCCATGTACACATCCTTAGTTTACACAAAAAAACTCAACTTAACATTCACAATCCCCATTTAACAGTTGGTCTGGAAGACTTGATTTTTAGAGACTTTTCCCAATTTGCCCAATCACAGAAAGAAATAAAATAATTTAAAGCAAATGGAAATGCACATCTATCATTTGGATATATTAAATCCAGTCAATCAATAAGAATTAAACAAGAAATTAAAACTACTTGATTGTATTCTATTTCCACTTTCTCAATTTCATTCAATGAAATTAATCATCAGTTTATCAAATAATAACATTTTTTTTTAAATTCCCTTTCTTAAATTGTTCCAATATAAAATAATCATTTTAATTTACTAAATAAGTTATTTAATTATAATGTAAATCATATATAATATATAATAATATTATATATCATATATAATATATTATAATATATATATAATAATATATTATAATATATTATATATAACATATATATTAAATATATATATTATATGAATACAAAATAAAGTTAAAATTAAAATTTCAACTCACGCGACTTAATAATTCGCTTATACCCGAAATTCATAACAAATAAAATATAAACCAAAATCTAAAACTTTTAATTGAAGTTCAATTTCTGGTAGGGCACGCGGCCCCTGCCGCAACCCTGATGTCGGAGGACGTAGCGGCTGGGGAAGCCGCGGCCTCCCTGTGGAGAGGATGCGGCCCCCTGTCAGGGTTGCGCCCTCACAAAAAGAAAGTTGGGGAGGGTTTCGGCCCTCCCCAATGAGTTTAAATTTTATTTTTTTTACATAAATAAAAATGAAAATGACGGCCGATGACGGATTTTGCCGTTCGGCTTTACGAATTTCAAACACATTTTTTTAAAAAATGAATTTCACAATAAAAATAATCGCTAAATTCATTTCGAATTAAAAATTTCCATGGTTTATAAATGAAATCCGCGTACGGATTTCTCACCCCTGATCTAAAATTTCACAAATTTCTTCATGATATTAATATGTATAAATTTCTACAATATTTCAAATACTGTGACTGTATAAATTTCTGGCATATGGTTTTCCTATAGATTATTGGAGAAATTTATCTGTTTAACCCCTTTTTTTTTTAAATAAGAAATTTCAATCAATTACATAACAGCTTTGTAACAAATTATAAAATCCCTTTCTACCATTTTCACAGAGAATTTCAAAAGAATTTTTGTTTTGAATTCTTTCAGACAAATAACGGTTTTCAACAAAAGATTTTCTACAAGCTATTGCCAAGAAAACAAGATTCATACAAACAGATTTTCTTTCCATAAACAAGGAAACCAATATCACAAGAAAAATACCTGTAAATAGAAGGCTGTCTGTAGAAGAAGCCCGTTTTCCTGTAGCGTACAATTTTCAAATAGCCTCTCTAGAGAAACCCCCAAATAAAAGAAAAAGCTTCAACCAACCACCGAGAATCCTCCAAAGGATCTTCCACAAGAAATACAACCAGAGAGATAACAACTTCTAAGAATTAACAATTTTTTTTTAATCACAGCAAGAGAATTTTTGCAAGACTTCTGATAATTTCCCCGTGAGGAAATTGAATAATCCCCGTGCAAAATCCCATATCCAAAATATCCTCCGTAACCATTTTTTTCTCAACAAACCCAATAAATGCAACTTGCACACTTGTCGAGAAGTTGCAAATATCTTCTCAACAACTTCTCGGCAATTTTTGCCTTTCAAATTTTGCATGCATATTTTAATTTTATTTAATTTAAATTTAAATTTAAAAATCAATTTTCAATTCACATGCAATTACTTTTATTTTAATTTTCTAATTTTTAAATGCAATAAAATTTACACACTTAATAATTTAATTTAATTAATCAATTTATTTAATTAAAATAGTTTAATCTTCTTAAGACCAACTATTTAACCAAATAAGCTAATTAATGAATTAAATTATCAAGTAAGTAAATTTCAACCACATTTAACATTAATTAAATATCAATAATTTAAAACACAATATTCCAACATTAAAAATTAACCGAATTTGCTTTCAACAATTTATCCAAACAAAAATGACAATACAACCTATGACTCAAAACTAAAAATAGACAAAGTACTAAGACCAGGATTATAAACTAGGCTAGGGTAAACCAAACTACTATCTCCCGATCAACGTTTCCGTTGAGTCTTGACACACTTAGACCTGAATACACAGGTGGAGTCGGTGTCATGTACCTGCAAATCCTGCAACCAAGTAAATAACGTGCATACATATACATATATAAAACATCAAACAGACACACCGTGCGGAGAAAATCACAGACATCGCAGGGCACTCGCAAGCGAGTGATGTGATTCCGTTCTCCACACCAATACACTTCACATCAGACTGACGAAATAAAAAACTGTTAGTCCATCATAAACATGTACATAGCAATAACAACTAAAAATAACATCTACGCTAAATCATATCATGTCTGAAAACAATAATCATCAAACAAGTATCATCATGTCACAGAATAATCCACCATCGCTCAAAACCAGCGATCAAAATATCCAACAAAACATCATAGGTCTAACAATGTGAAAGTATAATAGTAGAAAGCATAAGCATAAACAGAGGGGTACTACATCCTCCCCCCCTAGGATCAGGCTTGCTGCTGAAAGCCTACGAACAGATAGGGATAAAGTTCCCTCATGCGTGTCGCATCCTCCCAGGTAGCCGAAGCCTCATAGCTAGGATCCCATTGGACCCTCACCTGATCAACGTCTCGACCCCTGAGACCGAGCGTCCGGTACTGAAGAATGGCCACGAGCTCCAAAGCCAGCTGCCCGTCCTCTACTTGTAACGCATTCCAATCAAGTACATGAGATATGTCAGGATGATATGGTCTAAGTACTGATACATGAAAAACATCATGAATACGAGACAAACTAGGTGGTAAGGCGAGTCGATATGCCACAGGACCAATTCTCTCTAAGATCTCGAATGGTCCAATGAAACGAGGCGCAAGCTAAGAGCCTTTTCCATAACGGATTGGACTCGTTCGCGGTCACACTCAAAGAAATACTCTATCACCAATAGCAAACTGTCGATCGATCCTATGTGCATCGGCATACTTCTTTTGCCTATCCTGAGTTGCTATCAAATGCTCTCTAATACGGTCAACTTGTTGCTCCATATCATGAAGCATCTCAGGTCCAAGTATTACTCTATCCTCAAGTCGATCCCAACTAAGTGGAGTTCGACAAGTACGACCGTATAATGCCTGAAATGGTGGCATACCTATGGAACTCTGATATCCGTTGTTGTAAGCGAATTCTACTAAGTACAAGTAATCCTCCCAACGTGATTGTTGGTCCATTGCGTACATCCTAAGCATATCCTCCAATATTTGGTTAACTCTTTCAGTTTGACCATCGGTTTGAGGATGATAGGCTGAACTAAAGTTCAACTGTGTACCTAAAGCATGTTGTAATGAAGTCCATAGGGCTGAAGTAAATACATGATCTCTATCCGATATAATCCTACGAGGAATCCCATGTAATCTAACGATGTCCTCCATGAATATCCTAGCTACGGATGAAGCATTATAAGATGAACGTACAGGTGAAAAATGAGCTACTTTATTCAATCAGTCAACCGTAACCATAATGGCATCATGTCGACATGATGACGTAGGTAACCCTACAATAAAGTCAATGGATATAATATCCCATTTCCATTCGAGAATGAGATGTGGCTGCAACAATCCAGCAGGATGATGATGCTCAGCTTTGACTCGCTGGCATTCAAGACATCTCGATACGTAGTCAGCAATATCACGTTTCATACCAGGCTAGAAATACAATTGCCAAAGATCGGCATGCATTTTCTTGACTCCTGGATGAGCTGAATACGGAGCTCAATGAGCTTCAGTCATAATTAATATACGAAGACTCTCAACATGTGGTACATAAATATGACCTAAATGCCGTAATATACCATCCGATTCCAAGACATAACCTGCAAATCGACCTTCTAAAGGTCTACCCGATTCAATTTCCTACTTCACTTCCTGATATAATCTATCAGTAGGAAGTGCAGCTACTATTTGACCTCTCAAATCAACTTCAAGAGTAGTAGCAAAGATCTCATGTCAACGTCGGCTAAGAGCGTCAGCCACTACGTTCTCTTTGCTTTGAACATATTTTACTTCAAAATCATACTCACACAAGAACTCCATCCACTGTCTTTGCCTAGCATTCAAGTTAGGTTGTGTAAAAATGTATTGCAAACTATAGTGATCGGTATGAAGTTCGAAACGATGACCTAATAGGAAATGTCTCCAATGAACTAATGCATGCACTACTGCAGCTGGTTCTAGGTCATGAGTAGGATAGTTTAATTCATGGTCCTTGAGTTTGCGAGACTCATAAGCAACCACACGCCCATCTTGCATCAAAACTGCTCCCAAAACCTCTAAGGATGCATCCGCACATACTACGAAATCCTTAATAGGATCAGGAACAATCAGTATAGGCGCATTAGTTAAATTTTCTTTAAGAGTCTGAAAAGCCAACTGACACTGTTCTGTCCAAACAAACTTCTTCCCTTTCCTCTGAAGAGAAGTAATAGGATGACCGATCCTAGAAAATCCTTCTACAAAATGCCTATAGTAGCCAGCTAGACCCATAAAACTATGAAATTCACCTACATTAGTAGGCGCGGGCCAATCCACAATAGCTTGGATCTTTGAAGGATCCACAACAATACCTTTTCCAGATATTACATGTCCAGGGTATTTTATTTCAGGTTGAAAGAAGTCACACTTCTTTAGGTTTGCATACAATTGATTTTCCCTTAAACATTGCAATACCTGTCTCAAGTGTTCTTCATGTTCCTTCATGTTTCTCAAATAAACTAATATATCATTGAGAAATACAAGGACAAATCGATCAAGGTATGTACGAAATACACCATTCATTAAACTCATGAATACTGAAGGTGTGTTCGTTAACCCAAAAGGTACTACTGTGAATTCATAGTGCCCATAACGAGTTCGAAAAGCAGTTTTATGAATGTCTGCTTCAGCTATACATAATTGATGGTAACCAGACTTCAAATCGATTTTAGAGAACACATTAGCTCCCTTAATCTGATAAAAAAGATCATCGATTATGGGCAAAGGATAATGATTCTTAATCGTAACCTTGTTCAATTGACGATAGTCAATGCATAGCCTAAGAGATCCGTCCTTCTTTACGAAGATAATAGGTGCTCCCCAAGGGGAAACACTTGGATGAATAAATCCCTTTTCTAATAATTCCTCTAACTGAATACGAAGTTCCTCTAATTCTTGAGTCGTCATTCTATAAGGAGCTCTAGATATAGGCTCAGCTCCAGGAACTAGGTCAACTCTAAAGTCAATATCCCTCTTCGGTGGCATTCCAAGAATGTCATCGGGAAACACATCTGCGAATTCCCTAAGAATAGGATGATCATCAAGAGATACCTCTCGACTCTCACCCTCTTCCAAATTAGTAACTGTTGTGGCAAACAGTTGACATCCCTGACGAAGACATCTCTTTAATTGCATAGCAGAAATCATCCACAAAGAGATAGGTCTTTGAATACCTACGATTTCTACTTTCGCACCTAAATCATTAATGCAACTAACCGTCTTAAGTCGACAGTCAATTACAGCATGATAAGATGCTAACCAATCCATACCTAAAACTATATCATACGATCCTAAGGGTGTAACATATAAATCTACTAAGGTAGTTAACGTACCTATTTTAAGTTCATAGTTATGTACTAAGTTTTCTACTGCTACTTTCACCCCTGAGGCGAATTCAACTTGCCATTTACCACCTTGCTTTATTGCCACAAGACCACAATGGTCAACAATGGTCGGTGAAATAAAGGAGTCAATGGCTCCAGAATCAAAAAGTATAGAAACACCAACACCATGTAACTTACCTAAAGTCTCAACCACTGTATTTTGGTGATCGGCTTGGCAGTCATTAACCGCTGCATATACTGTATGTGCTCGTCCTGCATCACCCATTGTAGGCTCTGAAGCTATAGGTCGAGGCCCATAACCAGTATAACCTCTCATCAGACACTACCTAGCTATGTGCCCATGTTGCCCACATGAATAACAACCTGTGCCTATGCCTCTACCAAATCCTCTGCCACCCGAAGGTGCATTGGACTACTGAAAACTACCCCTACTGATGGTAGACTGAGCACTCTGCGTAGGCTGATCCTGCCTATTGCGCTTGTTGCACCACCAGTTACGACCCTTTCTTGTTTGAGGACTATTTTGTTGTTGAGGTTGAGGGTTATTGTTCTTTTGAGGAGTTCGTTGTTGTTGTTGCTACCCACCCTTTGTGGGAGTCTGTTGGTTCTTGGAAGAACCACCTGTCTGTACCTGTCCACCCCGTGGACTAAAACCTGCTGTAGGAGCACTCCCAATTTGCACTCCTATTTGCCCACCTAAAACCATAATAAGGTTCTCCTCTACAATGCGAGCCTTCTCCACCGCGACTTCCATAGTCTTTGGCTCAAAGACTCGGACACCACCACTGATGCAGGCATTTAAGCCCCTAATAAAATGTTGTACTAGCATAGGCTCATCATCACCAATACCAGCATACTGCTTGAGTTCATAGAACCTACGTTCATATTGCTCTACAGAAAGAGCCAACTAACGTAGATCGTGGAACTCATCTGCCCTACGCTGCCTCCAGTGTTCTGAAAGAAACCGTGCTCTAAACCTCTCAAGAAACATCTCCCAAGACACAAAACCAATATCTATGTGGAGCTTCTACTCCTCTAAGCACCACCAAGTAGAGGTGAATCCTCTCAAGTGCATAATAGCGCATCTGGCACGGGTATTGCTACCATAAGGGTGCATGGCAAAGCATCTACCCAAATCTAGTAGCCAAGTCTCTGCCTCTAATCCTCCTCCTGAACCATCAAAGGTAGGAGGACGTGCTCTCAGTAAATCCCTCATGTGACTAGCAATAATAGAATCCTGATGTGTTGTGTCATCTACTCTCCTAGGAGATCTATCTCTCTCTCTAACAACTTCCTGCTCATCTACCTGTCTAGGTCCAAGATGAGCTAGGACCTCCTCTAGAAGTGGACGTATCTGAGAACCCTCTATTGCTAATTGTTCAGGATTCTGTCCCTCATTTCTCTAACCCATCTGTTCTGCCTGATCACTGTGGTGTGGGCTAGCAGGGGAAGTAACCTGAGGGATTGGCCCTCAGTGTCCACCTCTACCTCTACCACGACTTCTTCCTCCTCACCTAGGAATATTCCTACACATAACAATTACGAGTCTTAGATACTATTCAACCAAGGTTATCAGTTGCGACACTACGTACTAGGTCAACCTAATGGGCTCGTGATTACCCAGAGCGTCCAGTGTTTGTAACCTTTGCTCTGATACCAATCTGTAATGCCCCGTCTTAATAACCTAAGAATGTTGTAATTGTGTAATAAAGGTGTAATAATTTTTTTAAAAAAAAAGGTTTAATTATTAAGTTAATTAATTGCATACATTCATTAGGTTAAGCGACGTTACACTACTTTGAGTTTTTCCATAAGTGACTTAAGTATTTTGCATTGCACATAATAAATATTAACATAAAGATAATATAAACATTTAAGCTTGCATAACATTGTCATTTCTATTCAAGATAACATAATTAAGTACATACATGGTTTTCCATACATTGCAATTGATAAGATATACAATACTCATCCATCTGATGAGGTAGTTCAGTAAAGAATATAGTTACAATTACATTGTTCACCTCTTATACAATTGAGGGATGTTTTCAAATACAATTTTTACAATAAGAGAAGTACATATAAATTTCCATGTGCGAGCTCTCCATCCATGAAGCTCTCGATGCCAAGATCAAACTAGGCACCCAACGGAGTAAGGTGCACGTTCCACCCAACCATGTGGTACCCGTAGGTCCACCCCCCGTGCTAGGAGATAGTAATAAGGTTACCTAGACCTAATCTACTAACCCTAGACACTAGTACAAACAATCTATTGGTTACATTGCTTCCAGATTTTTTGACAATTGATTATACCACAAACATAGGGTTAACTATTATTCTAGGTGGAGTGTCATCACAACGATGCAAAGGTTACCTTGGTGTTTCTTCCTAGGTTCCAGCCCCCAATCCTTGGGTTACCCTGGTAACCTCTTACGAAACCCGGCCCCTATTGCATACTGTTGCAGAATCGTATGTCTTTTAAAGGAACAAGACATCGATTTGCCATTCCAGACCTTCTCATCTTATACTCAAGACTATGGTAGCTCAAGAGTCATAAGAGAGGCATAAGTTTCTTGTTAAGTGTTTTATTTTAACTATTGTGTCATTTAGTTATCACTGAGTTACCAACTACTTGTAAGTTACCCTGACACCACTTTGTGTGTCGGCCCTTACAAATAGCCACTCCCCTAAACATAACATGGGATTCTAAGTTTTCTATCTAGGGTAAACATAGTGTATATATAACCAAAAACACTATAAAAGACCAAACATGAACATCAAATCATTAATCATAAAACAAGTGTTAATCCACCATATAAATCCATGTACACATCCTTAGTTTACACAAAAAAACTCAACTTAACATTCACAATCCCCATTTAATAGTTGGTCTGGAAGACTTGATTTTTAGAGACTTTTCCCAATTTGCCCAATCACAGAAAGAAATAAAATAATTTAAAGCAAATGGAAATGCACATCTATCATTTGGATATATTAAATCCAGTCAATCAATAAGAATTAAACAAGAAATTAAAACTACTTGATTGTATTCTATTTCCACTTTCTCAATTTCATTCAATGAAATTAATCATCAGTTTATCAAATAATAACATTTTTTTTTAAATTCCCTTTCTTAAATTGTTCCAATATAAAATAATCATTTTAATTTACTAAATAAGTTATTTAATTATAATGTAAATCATATATAATATATAATAATATTATATATCATATATAATATATTATAATATATATATAATAATATATTATAATATATTATATATAACATATATATTAAATATATATATTATATGAATACAAAATAAACTTAAAATTAAAATTTCAACTCACGCTACTTAATAATTCGCTTATACCCGAAATTCATAACAAATAAAATATAAACCAAAATCTAAAACTTTTAATTGAAGTTCAATTTTTGGTAGGGCACGCAGCCCCTGCCGCAACCCTCATGTGGGAGGACACAACGGCTGGGGAAGCCGTGGCCTCCCTATGGGGAGGACGCGGCCCCCTGTCAGGGCTGGGCCCTCACAAAAAGAAAGTTGGGGAGGGTTTCGGCCCTCCCCAATGTGTTTAAATTTTTATTTTTAAAAATAAATAAAAATGAAAATGACGGCCGACAACGGATTTCGCCATTCGGATTTACGAATTTCAAACACATTTTTAAAAAAAATGAATTTCACAATAAAAACATTCGCTAAATTCATTTCGAATTAAAAATTTCCATGGTTTATAAACGAAATCCACGTACGGATTTCTCACCCCTGATCTAAAATTTCACAAATTTCTTCATGATATTAATATGTATAAATTTCTACAATATTTCAAATATTGTGACTGTATAAATTTCTGGCATAGGGTTTTCCTACAGATTATTGGAGAAATTTATTTGTTTAACCCCTTTTTTTTAAAATAAGAAATTTCAATCAATTACATAACAGCTTTGTAACAAATTATAAAATCCCTTTCTACCATTTTCACAGAGAATTTCAAAAGAATTTTTGTTTTGAATTCTTTCAGACAAATAACGGTTTTCAACAAAAGATTTTCTACAAGCTATTGCCAAGAAAACAAGATTCATACAAACAGATTTTCTTTCCATAAACAAGGAAACCAATATCACAAGAAAAATACCTGTAAATAGAAGGCTGTCTGTAGAAGAAGCCCGTTTTCCTGTAGCGTACAATTTTCAAATAGCCTCTCCAGAGAAACCCCCAAATAAAAGAAAAAGCTTCAACCAACCACCGAGAATCCTCCAAAGGATCTTCCACAAGAAATACAACCAGAGAGATAACAACTTCTAAGAATTAACAAATTTTTTTTTTAATCACAGCAAGAGAATTTTTGCAAGACTTCTGATAATTTCCCCGTGAGGAAATTGAATAATCCCCGTGCAAAATCCCAGATCCAAAATATCCTCTGTAACCATTTTTTTTCTCAACAAACCCAATAAATGCAACTTGCACACTTATCGAGAAGTTGCAAATATCTTCTCAACAACTTCTCGGCAATTTTTGCCTTTCAAATTTTGCATGCATATTTTAATTTTATTTAATTTAAATTTAAATTTAAAAATCAATTTTCAATTTACATGCAATTACTTTTATTTTAATTTTCTAATGTTTAAGTGCAATATAATTTACACACTTAATAATTTAATTTAATTAATTTATTTATTTAATTAAAATGGTTTAATCTTTTTAAGACCAACTATTTAACCAAATAAGCTAATTAATGAATTAAATTATCAAGTAAGTAAATTTTAACCACATTTAACATTAATTAAATAACAATAATTTAAAACACAATATTCCAACATTAAAAATTAACCAAATTTGCTTTCAACAATTTATCCACACAGAAATGACAATACAACCTATGACTCAAAACTGAAAACAGACAAAGTACTAAGAACAGGATTATAAACTAGGCTAGGGTAAACCAAACTACTATCTCCCGATCAACATTTTCGTTGAGTCTTGACACGCTCAGACCTGAATACACAGGTGGAGTCGGTGTCATGTACCTGCAAATCCTACAACCAAACAAATAACGTGCATACATATACATATATAAAACATCAAACAGACACACCGTGCGGAGAAAATCACAGACATCGCAGGGCACTCGCAAGCAAGTGATGCGATTCCGTTCTCCACACCAATACACTTCACATCAGACTGACGAAATGAAAAACTGTTAGTCCATCATAAACATGTACATAGCAATAACAACTGAAAATAAAATCTACGCTAAATCATATCATGTCTGAAAACAAAAATCATCAAACAAGTATCATCATGTCACAGAATAATCCACCATCGCTCAAAACCAGCGATCAAAATATCCAACAAAACATCATAGGTCTAACAATGTGAAAGCATAACAGCAGAAAGCATAAGCATAAATGGAGGGGTACTATAGATTGTATTATGTGATGTATTAATATTCTCGCTCTTGGTTACTGGATGTATTCTTGTTCATGGTTTATAATATTAATAGTTATGTTGTTATCTTTTTCTTTCGTTGTTAGTTGTTTGTGAAGTAACCTCACGTGCCCCAGAGAGCTAAGCGTAATAGTGCAATGTAATGTGTTATGCGATTATGGTTAATGTTTCTTGCATGTTTAATTGTATTGTTAAAAAAAAATTATTTGCTATGTGTGTGTTCTCTGGGGTTTGCACAACGGGCGTTACATAAGTAGTACAAAAGAAGTAATATACACAAGCATCATAATATATTTAAATATATAGTCATCTAGTACAAACTATGAAACTGTGCAACTAAATCTCAAATGTATTTTTTCACAAGTCCATTGTAATTATTGAGATTCATCTTAAATTCATCCTTGCATATAATGGTAAAGAGCTCATTGTAAGAGAGATATTTTTTCTCTAAAACTTTATAGTATTATTGTCATCATTTTCCTTAAGGAGATAGGTGACCTAGAGTCTTGAAATGTGGAGAAGTGCTTGATCTTGAAATAGATTACGATAATTAATTAGCCAAACTAATACCCATGATTCTTCATCCCATAATATGTTGATTGTCTTTGGGGAATGTTTGTATACAATTTCCTACAATAGAGAAGAAACAATTTATCAAATCTATAACATGAACTCATTTAAATAATTATTTATTTTTCAACTAAGATAATTTAATGAATAACAATGAAACATGTAGTGATTGTCATCTAAAATAAGATGTAAATACATGAGCTTAATCACATGGCATGTGTTATGTGAAATGATATAATTGAGCTTTGTCTTTATTTTTTTTAATCAAATAATCATATGTATGTTAATTTAGTTATCTCATTCTTTTTAATTTCAACAAAAGTTAGAGGAATAAATATTATGGATGATTTAACACCTAAAATGAACACTTTTCTACAAATTATGTGATAATTATAGGTATATTTATTGAAGCTAGAAGTATTGCTTTGTTACTAGTCAAATGTTTATAGTCTTAGTAGACATATTTATGGTCCTAGTTTCTATATGCAAGTTCTCTTTTACTTGATTTAAAAAAAAAATATTGTGCTTTTTTTTTTTTCCTTTTATGAATGTAGATGTGAGTTATTTTCTAAATTTAGGGACCACAATAACTATTTTGATGTGAAATTGAGAGATTTGTCTTGATTGCCTAAAATATAATGTGTCACCTTAGCAAGATTAAAATTTGAATGCATAGTTGTGAAGTAGTTTGATTAAGAGAAACATAATAAAGTGGTACGTAAGCTCAATGTAATCAAATTTGATTAATTATTGTTGAGTTTTAGATACATGCATTTGAAGGTTGCTTGATAAGGAGCTATCATTTATGAGATTGTAATTTAAAAAAATGTTATGCATACAAATGTATTTTTTGTTTCAATTGTATCGATCTATTACTTAAGTTGAATGGTGGGTCCTTTTGAATGGCGAGTTTGTTGTTCTTGGTATTCACCTACACATAATTTCACAAGAATATAGTAACATTGTCATTATGAAGTAAATTTGAATTAGAAAAGAGGATACAAGCAATACACATACCTAGATGTGTTACAAGGATAGTTGATGTTTAGGTAAGTGTCATGATTCTTCTTGACAATGCTATAATGATTATTTTGTATCCTTGAGTTAGTATCAAGAGTTTAGTCCAATGATCTGGTACTTAACTCTTTACAGGGTGAGGCCCCCATAACCTCTCAACTAATGTGCAACAAACCCTCATCCATGTTGGATAATGACAACAAATAAAGGAAACAAAACAAAATCTTATCTTTGAAAAAAATAAATCAATAATACAAAAACAATTAAAACAATAAAACAAAGGTAGTTTTTCCTAAGATTAGATAGTGATTGCTATCTTGAAGATATTATAAATATCTTGTTGTCTTGAAGGGAAATCGTTGAATTGTAGTTGTAGTTGAATAGCAACAGTTGTTTTAAGATTATAATGAGTTTCTCTTAGATACTTTGTTTCGAAGATATTTCATTAACATGTTGTTAAAATTTTACTGCGTAAATCTGTGTCTTGTTTATTATTTTGTTATTCTGTTTAATCTTTTATATTATTTATTCGCAACTAAATTGTACTGCAGTATTGTTTAAATTTATGAATTTTAAATTTCGAGAAATTGAACTCGTGACCTGACAAAATAAGATAATCATGTCATTTTTTAATTCAACAGTATATATCAAGTTGTAGACTCTAAGCATGCGTTACTTGGTCAAGGCGGTTTAGTGGGGTGAATCAGATTTTACACCCGAGATATTTTCGTTTCCACGGTTGAAGAACCGCTCACGCCTGCCAAGAGTACCGCCGACAAATCCAATAACTTGTCCTTTTTGTGACTACCCTACCAAAAATATATAGTCAGAGACAAGATTTTAACTAAAAAGATACTGAACATGCCCCACATCAACGTCTGGAACTTTACACGTAGAGTCTAGAGGAAGGAGTGGGTAAGCTTCGTTGGGAAGGGTAGAGGAAGCTTTACTTTCGTACTAAGCAGACTGAATTTTTCAGTTTAATTAACACCATTCTTCGTATAGCTTATAGTTAGTCTTAATGGGGAACAGTTTTCTGAACAACAGATGGACAGTTTTGGTAGCCTGCATATGGATAGAATGTTGTGCAGGCGCATCATACAGTTTTAGCATTTATTCCCAGACCATCAAGACCCGCTTTGGCTACACCCAACAGCAGCTCGACTTGATTTCAGTCTTAAAAGACACAGGGGAGTGTGTAGGCATTATCTCAGGCCTGCTTTACGACCGGTTTCCTCCATGGCTTGTCCTGCTCGTCGGAGCGGCACAGAATTTGGTAGGCTATGTGGTCATATGGCTCTTCGTGACCAGTCACCTAGCAACTCCTGCTCTGTGGGAGATGTGCGTGTTAATCTGTCTGGCCATCAATGGCCAAACGTACTACAACACGGCTTCCATTGTGACCTGCGTCAATAATTTTCCAGGCAACAGAGGAATTGTGGTGGGGTTGATGAAAGGATGCCTCGGTCTAAGCAGCGCCATTCTGTCCACTACTTGGCGCCTTGTTTTTCCGGAGTCAGATGGGTCTTCTTTCTTGTTAGTGGCCGCCATTGTCCCTACTGTAGTGGCCCTTGTGCTCAGTCCCATCGTACAAAAACACGACCCACTTGACTTTGAATGTGCTTCTTCCACAACTACGCTGAAATTAGGCATGGTGTCTGCTCCGGTGGTGGTTTTGGCGCTGTTTTTGATGGGTTTTAGCTTTTGGGGTGGAAACTCTTTTCAGGTGAGTGATTTTATTGCTGTCTATGATTTATAATTTAAGCTTGTATTCATACAGTCTAGATATTTTATTTAGTTTTTTCATTGTGGTGAAATTTTTTTGGTTTGAATTTGATGGGGGTGATAGTTGGTCGAGGAGATTGTAATTACTGTATCCTGCATTTGAAATCACCATTGATTATTATACTTTGTCAGTTTTTTTTCCATTAAAGCTGCACAGCCCACTGGGACTATCGGCTTGTTAACAATTCATTATCATTCACCGTCAACAATTCACTGTCATGATAAATTCATCTTGTAGAAAATTTACCATCACCGCGGATTATTCATCGCATTAACATTTTTTTATATATAATTCAAAGACATTGAGATTTTTTTTGCAAAAGAATAATTTCCACCACATTAATAATAGAGATGACTGATATTATTGTATAATTGGTTTACTAAAATAAAATAAAATATATTGAAAAATGTTTTCATTTTTATTATCATAAATCAAAATTTCTAATTGTATATGCTATGAATTATCCACGGCGATGAATTGTTGGTGGTGAATTTTCCACAAGATGAATTTGTCATGGTGAAGAATTGTTTGATAGTGAATTGCTGGAGGTGAATTTTCCGGCGGTGAATTGTTGACAGTGAATTTTCCTAGAGCTGGGACTATCTTATCACCATCTAGCTTTTGGAGCAGAGCAGTACCAAATATCCCACAATTATAAGTTCAGTTGCCGATTTATCTTCTTTCTAGCCAAGAATATCACACTACTTTGGCTTAGAAAAGATTAAGAGAATTGAGTAATGTCAAATAAGTCTTTTAGAAAAAATATCAATGCATTGTTAATAGGTGAGTTTTTTTTAACAAAATAGAAAAATATCATTATCAAATTTGATAGTGTGAGCTTTTTCTACCAGAAAAAATATCATTATCAATGTATTGTTTTGGATTTGATAGTGTTAGTTTTTTCAAAGAAACAGAAAAAAATGTCATTATCAATCTATTGTTCCTGGATTTGGTAGTATGCATTTTTTTTTACAAAAGATTAGGATCAAACTTTATGATATACTTAAAAATAAAAAATAAAAGAAAATATATGATTAGTTATTAACAATCTAGCTATAATTCTAATTTAATAATCACACTAAGATACAAATAAAATCTTATTACGTACAGATCTCTTTAAAGAAATTAATTTGACTCACTGTGTTAATCTACATTTATGAAAAATGGGTCAATGAGTTTGACTCATTTCAAATTTTCAAAAGACATTTAGAATAAGCAAATTTTTGTTTCAACATGATTTACTAAGTAACTTGTGCTTTGCAGGCAGATCAAGTTGAATTTGCAGTTGCAGTTTTTATTCTGGCAGTCCCACTGTGTGTGGCATGGAAAGCAAACCACCATGAGAAAACTTCAACTTCAACCTCAAAACTTTCTGAGCCCTTGGTCACAAATAATGAATCTGATGAGTCTGCTATTACAGAGTATACTAATATCTCTGTGTGGGGAGAACTTTGCAGCTTCAATTTCTTGCTTGTCTTGTTTACTTCTGCCATTGCTCTGGGCTCAGGCTTTGTAGCAGTGAACAACATGAGTCAGATTGCAACATCTCTGGGATTTCAACAAAACCACATTACCATATTTGTCACTCTCATATCAGCATGCCAGTTTTTAGGCCGCTTCGGAGTTGGGGTTTTATCTGATTATTTGCTTTCAAAATTTGGAGTGGCCAGGCCATTGTTGACTGCAATGGCTGGGTTAGTTTTGTGTGGTGGGTATTTTCTTGTAGTAATGGCAGGCACTTTTCAATGGACTCTGTATTTGGGCTCCATTGTTATAGGACTCTCTTTTGGAGCAAACTGGTGTCTAAATCCTACGACTGTGTCTGAGCTCTTTGGGCTGGCCCATTTTGGAACACTGTACAATGTTGTGTTGATGGGGAACCCAGTGGTGTCATATGTGCTGTCTGTGTGGGTGGCAGGCTATTTGTATGATAAAGAGGCAGATAGACAAGGAGAAGAAACTTGCACAGGAAGCAAATGTTTTAAGCTCACCTTCATCATTCTGTCCAGCGTGTGTATGTTGGCAGTATTGGCATCGTCTGTATTGTGGTGGAGAACAAGACAACTTTATCGAAAAAAGATAAATCTAAATTAATGAATATACTGTAACTTCCACTTTGGCTTATAGGTCGAAGCATTTCTACTTTTCAAGTCACGTATGTGTAAAGATACAGAGAGATTATTTTTTAATAGGTGGCAAGAAGAGTTATTGATGTTCAAGAGATTGAGTTTAATTGGTTAAAGTATCGAGTTTTTAATTTAGAGATCCAAGTTCAAATTTCAATGGGACATCTAATATGGAGTTCTATATGGAGGTAGTTTCTAAATAAGTAGATTTCTAAGTTGTGACTGTTGAGTTTTCATAGGTGGTTTCTAATGTGGTTGCTCAAAAGAAGCTATTATTAGTCTCATGGTTATGCTTGCAAGAGCTTATAGTGGTCTTATGTTGATGCTCATATGAGCATAATATTTGTAAATAATTAGCAATATAAAAAAAAGTTATTGATCAAGTAGCCAAAGATGGGTTATAAGCATTTGGATTCCATGCATTAGGATTATTATGACCATCTGAAATAGGCTCCCAACTAGTAAGAGCACTATCATTGGCTTGTTTGTTATTAGTTTTCACTTCATCTACAAGTGGATCAACAACTCCAAGAGGAGAAATAGCCAAGGAAAAATGAGGAAATTTACCACTATCTGGCCAACCAAAGGCACCTCTACCATGGGCCTAAGAAGATGTTCAAGGCTAATGGGAAGCCTAGCACCATCCATGAGCATTGTAACAATGAATCTATGCTAAGAAGCATGATAATCATGAGAATGATGCCCATAGGTATTGTGGCTCCTACCACATTAACGTCTTCTAGGAGGGGTTGGCCTATGTTGGAAGATGCCAATATAACTCTGAAAATTATACAAGATGCATTATTTTAGTGGTCAAGAAACACCTACAAGTGAGCCACTTCAAGTGTAACTTTATTAGCTTTTACTTGTATCTATATTAACACATTGACTAGATCACAAATTTAGAATAAATAGAGAAACTTCTAGCAACAACATATCCAGAAAAAGAGTTAAATATCTTATCTTTCCAAATAGAATAATTTCCATTGTAAAAGCATGTCATATCTGGGTAAACTTAACATGAATTTTAGGCTTATCTCCTAGCAAGATCATGTGCCAAGAAAAAGTATTAGATCTAAAAGGCTTGAAAAAATCATGATTTAATTTCACGTCTCCTAAGCTCCTAGATATAATTAGAAGACATGCTTGATTGTTTCCTAATGCCTACAAAAGAGCTATAATTTTATTTCAAGTGTGTTACATGAAAGAGTGGATGGATAATTATTTTATAAGAAATCATATTTGAAGAGATCATGTGTTAGTTGTGGTAGTTTGCAATGTCTATTGGATTATATACATATAGAGAGCACACATGTGATTGCAAATAAATTAATTAGTTTTGGAAAATATAAGTTAATAACATATGTAATATAAAATGGTAAAGAGTTAAAGAGATATGAGTTGGTGAGTAAAGATATAATTATAGTCAAATTTATGAGAATATTTTACGATGCACTAGTGTATGAATATGAAATGCAAACACACAAAGATCAATAGTTAGATTATAAATGTGAGTTATGTAACAACATATTTTATCTTGGTACATTGTGTCTGTTGTAGATTTTATATATAGTTATACATTGTAACCATATTATGAAGTCCAATATGAGTATGATAGGGTAAAAGTATAAACTTGTGTCACACTTTTATAAAGGAATTAGTCAACACAAACAAAAAAATCCAACTTCAACAGCATAAAATTGGTCTTTATACATTTTGAATTTCAAAATAATGTAAACTTTAAATGAAATTTAGAACTCTTCCTGAAGTTTATGCTTATAATTTTTCAAAAAAAATAAAATTTATGTTGATATATTTTTAAAACAATTTAAGAGTAGATTTTGAATTGCTAAAAATTTCAAGAGAAAGTGGCGTCGAGTTGATGTCACAAAAAATAGAAAACAATTCTATTATACCTTGATTTTTTTTCCAAATAGATAACTTCAATATCTAGTGCATGGAAAAAAAATTGATGCATATTTTTCTCATAATAACGTTTTAAAGTCAAACTTGCTAGAAGTTGATAGTTTTCATTCAACGTCAACTTTTGTCTTTTTAAAAAAATATTTTTCAAAATCTAAATTATAACATTTTGGAGTGGATTCTATCCTCTAGTACACCATATATTCTTCAAAATATTCAGAATATGTTTTAGTATGATTTTTTAAATTTCTATCAGCCTCATTTTTTATTATAACAACCTACTTGCATTATTTAAAAAAAACATATTACAATGAATCAAAATATCAAAAAAAAATTATATTTGGATTGTTGACTTTGAGTTCTACAAAAGAGTACTTTTTTTTTTAAAATTTCATTTTGATTCAAGAAATATTCAATTCAAGAGGAAAGTTTTAGAAAAATTTACAAAATGTTGAGGTGGTTGCCAACAAGGATGCCACATAGATAGTTTCAGTTGAAACCTTTTTGACTAAAATTGTTTCACCTGAAGCATATTAGACCAAAAACCTGTCAGTCGAAAGGGTGTCGATCAAAATTATTCCAACTGAAAACCCTCATATAAATATTTTTTTCAATTCAAGCATCTAGAGAAAATACACAAAAGGAGTTATTTTGGCAAGAGAAGCTATAAATTTTTTAGGTATGATGATTTGCAACTTGTCATTGATTAATTTTAAAGATTTACATGAGATTGTGAGATTACTTACTCATTTTAAGGTTTTGTGAATATATACTTATGTCCTTCTACCTACCTCTCTCTCCCTCCCACCCTATCTCCTCTCTCTCTCCTAGTACCTCTCTTTGTGTGTCCCCCCTCTCTCTCATTTATTGGTTAAATTTTATTTCCTTTAAACCTAGATATATAAAGACTAAGTGCACATGTACTAAAATCCATTATTCCTCACTTTATTGACAACTCATGGAAAAAATGGTAGGCTAAACTAGGTTTCATTTAAATTTTTAGCTTTGGTTTAGTTTTTGGAATTTACATGTACCTTCATATTAGTTGAAATAGCATATTTTTTTGTATACTTCTATCTCTTAATGTGTAGACATGGTAAATTCTAGAGAATAACTTTCATTTTAGACAATCCTAAGATGACAACATGCAACATAGGACACCAACATAGAAAATATTAATGAAAATTTGAGTGCAAATTCGTATCCAAGATAGTGGGGTGATCCCACAATAGTGGTTTACAATTTTTGGCCAAACTGGACACTTAAATTATTTTTTTAAACTAAATGTTCACATTCAGGCACCTATAGCAGCTAAATCGTGAAGAATTTGAAGATCATGAAAACTAGAGTCTCATCACATTTTGTCTGTAGATTCTTAAAATATTTTTTTCAAAATATTTGGAATTAGATTGCACTTATTTTTTCATCTCCCATGAAAACTGCTTTTTTTCAAAAATAGCATTTTTAAAAAGTGACGCACACTATATAACACATAACTTTTTTTCCATGAAGGATAAAATTCTAATTCTTTTGACTTTAGATTCATAATTATGATATCTAGTGCTTACACTTGGTTAGACAATTTTTTATTGAATATTTTTTCTTTAATCAAGTTTCGAAGTCAAACCAATTACAATTCAGACATAGCACGACCATATAACACAACTTTTTTTTGTATATATTGAAATTAAATTTATTTATTTTAATTGGATCAAGGACTTCAATATCTGGTGCACTCATATTTTTCAATTTTTTTTTTGATAATCTGTATTTTTCCACATGTGCAAAACAGAGACCTTCATTTTCGATGAAAAATCTATGTTTAATAAAACTAAAAAAACAAATACATAATAAAACCAAAACATATTAAAATTATATTCATTGGATAGCTCATTCTGAGGACTACCTGATTCAAGTTGGGTTTGTGAACATTCCTCCATTTTCATCCTCAACCCGACATCTGAAGTGCCAAAATTCAGGGTTTTTTTGTGTCTCAGGGAGGGGATGAGGAATAAAGGGGGTTTGAATGAACCCTCAGGGGTTCGAGCGAACCCCTAGGGGTTTGTTCAAACCATGGTTCATTCGAACCCCCCTTCTATAAGGGGTTTTGATGGATTTTTTTTGTGAGAAAATATTAGGAGGGTTCGCCCGAACCTAGGTTCTAGCGAACCCCTAATGGGTTTGATCCAACCAATAGGTTCGTACGAACCCCTAAAATCAATTTTTTTTCCATGCATTCATTTTTTGTGAGTTTTCCTTCCTCACTTCAATTGTAAACCACTATTGTGGCTTCACCGAGTGAGTTGTTGGATGTATTTCATAGGTTCAAGCTGTCCTCTCCTAATTTCTATATTGTAGTTAATCTTTTCTTATTTTGTCTCTCTCTCTATATATAATTATTTTAATAATTTTCATTCTCAACTCTTGATAGTTTTCTTAATAAAATGTGTTTTAATTAAGTAAATTAAACATTTGATAAGGTTGAAGTCTCAACTTTTAGAATAATTTAAGGTGAATTACTTAGCGACTACTAGATATATTTTGGGTGTGGATATCAAAAGAGATAGAGAAAACAAAATGTTTTGGTTAGGTCAGAGCAATTATATGAATTCAATGTTGGAGAGGTTCAACATGACAATTTGCAAACCATTATGTTTTCCTATCTTAGCTGGAACTAGATTATTTATATAGAAGTGTCTAACATCACCTAATGAGATGGAGGGCATGGCTTGAGAATCTTATGTTAGTGTCGATGGGAGCTTGAAGTATGTTATGCTCTATACTAGATTATACATTGGCCAAGAAGTGGGATTCTTAAGTCACTTTATGGTTAATCTTGAAGGAGATCATTACAATACAATTAATAGGGTCTCTAGATATTTGTAGGGTAAATCTAAGTACTCTCTTCATTATCATGGTGATTCTACACAGTAATAAAACTCAACATATATTTGTGGATTTATATTAGGCAAGAGATGTCAGTAGCAAAAGATCCACTAAAGGATATGATGACAAGGAAAATATTGAAGGTAAAAAATATAGAAGATAAAGAAATGCATAGCACAATACCTTCACCTAGGATATTTTCATCACTCTGTAAAATAAGCAGAAATAGAGTGCACCCTTATTCCATTTGATTTTATTTTTGATATTGATATGTGGATTTCTTAATGCTCTAGCAGAAACCTTAATATGATTTCAAAATGAGAGCTCAAAATGATAGCATGTGGGTATTAGCTTCAAAGTTCATTCATTAGGATTTGATGAAGGACGACAACCTCTAGATATAGAGTCTTGAAGAGGAAAAATCAATGGCTATGAATGATTGATGATGGATGGCTAAGATTGAAGGAGGATTAGGGTTTGGATCAAAGATGTAGTCATGTGACAAGTGACACATGAGGGATTGGATTTAGGTTTAGGATTGAGATAAGGACAAAAATCTCTATGGGAATGGCTACCTAGATTAAGAGGTTTAGATGAGATACATGGATAAGATGAAAAGTTAGTTTGAATTTTTAGTAGGTATCTATGTTCTATGAATAAAAATAAATCAAGGAAGGATCAAATGATTCAAATGCAAATAGGAAACAACCAACACTGATCCGGCTTTTAAAATTGAATCATTAAAAAGTGGCATATATGTTTTTGAATTTTGAAATGATGTAAACTAATAAAATGTATATTTTTTAGTATATTTTATGTTTGTATTTTTTGAAAAGATTTAAAAAATATTTCAAAATAGTTTTTTATAATTTAACACTATAATTTAGTAGCCAATAAAATGTTGAAGAATGAAGGTACATGAGACGTCAATCTGTATATAGTAATTTTTTTCCTTCAAATTTTTTGTGTATATTTATAACTTGAGACTTTAGTGCATGGATACATTTTTTTTTCAAATTTGATAATATATTATTTTAAATAAGTATTAAAATGTGCATGTATTAAAACACAACTATTCCCATTTGACATCGACTTTCATATTAAATATTTATTTAAAATAGAAAAAAATTATACCATCTTGATATAGATTCTTTTATCTAGTGCATCATTATTTTTTCCAAATTTTTAATAGGTTTTAGTATTTTTTATTGACATGGTAATCAACCTAATGTTGTTTGTTGATAACCTAATTTTAGTAAAATTAAAAAATATAATATAAATAATGATTAAACTATTAATTTTTTATTTTTTTTAAAAACTACACTTATGGATCTACAAAAGGGTATTTTTAAGTTTTAAAAAAATATATTATTTATATGAGTAGTGAAACATCAATTTTTTTAAAAATATATTTTTATTTTTTGTAAAATGGCCTCAAAATGGTGCTACATATATGCATTTAGTCAACAATTTTATTTGGAAAAGTTGTGGAAATATCTAACTTGAATAAATCTTACTAGTTCATATGTTTGACCAAAATTGATTTTCAATTAGAAATACTAAAATTCACTTGTGTTGATAAGTTGGTCAAAAGTGTGACACAACTTTGTACTTTTACTATTTAGTCTTTGGAGAAACTCCATGGTTGAGGGCACTTGAGTTGAAGTGGTATTGGGAAGGATGATCTTCTAATAAGTTCTAAATATCTACCCTTGTGATAATCCTAGATGTTTTAGTTCTAAGTAGAAGAAGACCCATATGTTTGAATAAGAAATGGGTTCTCGTAAATCAATACTCATGAAATATGGGAACTAGTAAAGGTTGATTAAAAATTATGTAGTTGAATCTTGATAAAAAAAAACATATAAGTTCTAAATACACCACCTAAATATAAATGAAAAAGTTAGGCAACTCTATGATGGATGGTTCATAAGCTAAATGGATTTGACTATGGGAGAATCTCTATGCTTAATAATGCTTGAGTTGGAGAATTATTGAAATAGGTGGCCTCCTAAGAAATCTTGATGATTTAGACTTGTGAGCATCTCATGAATGCAACTATTTTTAGGTGGACCATTTTGTACTTATGATAAAAATTTCTTGGGAATAAATACTCATTAAATATGGGTCAATAAAAGTGGCTTGAAACTAAATATTCGAATCCTAATGAAAGCCACAATAGTGCGTTACAATTTTTCGCAAAAAGAAAAATTAGAAATTCTTGGATCAAAAAAATTAAAATGGCTTACTCCTTCTAATGAAGGGGGTTCGAATGGACCCCCCCTCCTTCCCCCTTCTAATGAACTAGGCCCTTCAAATGAGCGCTCACCCCCCCGCCCCCCTTCTCCCCGCCTCCCATCCCACCTTCAAATTAAATGACTCCCCACTTGTGCCATATAGGGGGTGTCTATTTGAACCCCCTTCTAATGAAGGGGATTTGAATGAACACTCTTTTTTTACTTTTCTCCTTTAATTGCAAAATTAATGCATTTTTTGAATTTTGAAGCTCGATTTGGAGGTGCAAATGGATTCAAATAGATGAACCAAGTTGGAGAACCTTAGTCCTCAAAACGATCTTCTCAACAAATATAAATTTGATATATTTTTCTTTTATTTTTTAGTTTTACTAAACATAGGTTTTTCACCAAACATCAAGTTCAATGAAAAACCATTGTGGAAAAATAGTAAATTAATGGATTTTTTTTTTGAAAAATATGTACGTACTAGGTATTTATTTCCTCGTTCAAACCAAAAAAGAAGAAAATTGAATTTCAATACATACAAAAAATGCTATGTGATTGAAAGCACACCTATGTCTAAATTGTCATTGGTTTGACTCCAAAAATTTTATTAAAAGAAAAATATTCAACAAAACATTATGAAACAAAATGGAAGCACTAGATATCAGTGTTACCAACTTGAATTCAAAAAAGCATAATTTTATGCTTTGTAGAAAAAAAGTTATGTGATTGAAAGTACACATTACTTTTTAAAAATGTTGTTTACAATTAAAAACTAGTTATCAAAGGAGATGCAAAAAAATTACAATTTAATTTCAAATTTTTAAAAAATACATTTAAAATCTATAGACGAAATCTCAAAAATCACTAGTTTGGATCATCTTCAAATTCCTAACATTTTACCTACTATAGGTGTCAGAAAGTGAAGACTTTGCTCAAAATGTTGCTTTCAATGTCAAGTTTGGCCAAAAAGTGTAACCCATTATTATGGGATGAATATGGTTCACTTTAATAATTTAGTTGTCCCTAATATAATGTTTGGTTTTGAAAAATGATGTATTTTGTAAAGAACTTTGAAAATAAATTGATCATAGCTCGATTCTAGACAACTATAATTACTCTTAATTTAAAATTTCAATATTTATTTTATACATCTATTATGTTTGTGTAGATCTATAAATAATAAAATTGATATAAGTTGATTACATACTTACAAAAATGAACTTACATATCCAATGTCAAATTTTAAAATTTTGTTAGGCTAATAGTAACACTTAGCCATTATGAGTTGACATGAAGTGTGAAACATTCAAAATACAATCTAGAGTGTTTTATTGAAGGTAAAACCCCAATTTATTAAAAAATTAGTAAACATACAATGCACGTCGAGAGTGTTTAGAAATAAACCTTCACTAGTCATTACATCACGATAAGAACACTAATATATGCATTACATCATAAGCATATTTAATGATTCATTATTATCAAGTTGATAATTTATCAAACTTTGTTAAATTTATATCATAGGAGACTGAAAAAAGAGAAATATTATTGGTCTAGGAAATTCCTTTATCCTTATTTCCATGTTTATAAAAAAATTGATCCTTGAGCATGATCTAGACCAAAAACTTGGAGGTTTCAATCTATGGAAAAGATTGGATCCATGTAATGCATTGTTGATTCTATAGATTATGCAATTAAATGAAATGATTAGATATATTTTTTATTGATTCATACCATTTCATTTACCTAAAAGAGTTTTTTTATACTACTATAGCATCGGAAATAGATTAATTTTTTAATTGTAATTGAAGTAATTAAGATAATATAAACACTTCCTTTTTAGATTTTAGAGAAGAGAAGGAAAATCATAAATTAATCTGAGCCTAGTTAATGTGAGGTGCTACTATTCTTTTTGTATTTTCTTAAAATTTGTGAGGTGCTACTATTTTTTTTTGTATTTTCTTAAAATTTGTGAGGTGTTTCAATATGGACAAGCAACAGACCTATTATTATCAAAGAAACCTCTATCCATATCCAAGAAAACACTATCTGTTTTCCCACCCCTCACAATACAATTAGCTTTAGGGTTAGTCATAGATAGATAGGAGATCTACCTCAATTTTTAGAGATTGTACCTATCATTTCCTTTCTAAAAATTCTAAAGAGTGGTTGTATCTATTCCTATTAAGTTAAAAAAAAAAAGAGCAACCTAATGGAGACTAATAATGAAAACCCCTAAGTGCAATAAAAGGTGAGTCTTGTAAAATTACCTTGCTAGAATATAAAAAAGAATAGATGTCATTAAGTAGGTATTCAAAAGCAGGTTTTGGTAGTATTAGGTGTCTTGTACAACCCCTAGGTAAATTAAGGTATTAAAAAAAGGAGTTAAGATGGATAAATTAAATTGATTAAATATTTATTTTCAAAATTTGATAACAGGAAAGTAAATTAATTTATTGGTGAGATCAAGAAAGGCTTTGAAGAGAATTTAATGATCATGATAGAAAAAATAAGGAATAAGAAAGAATGTTGAAACAATCCTAGGATTGAGTGGAAAGATAATGGAAAAGGTTAGAGAAAATGAGAGAATCATGGAGAGAGTGCATCAAGAGGGATGTAGTAGTGACATAGGTAGATCCTCAATGGACATGGAATTCACAAATATTAAATAAATAGAGTGGTTTAGAACCTAAATTAGAACTATAGAGAAATATATAACTAAAATGGTAAGGAAGTTGAAATAATATAAGGAAACTATGAACTTAGAGAATTTTGACCTTATTTGTAGGGAGACTATAGATATGCTTGCTATGGGGAAGAAGAGGAAGTAAATAATTTGTTAATTGGTGACAAAAAAGAGATAATATTTAACAATATAATAAAAGAGGTTTCCAAAAAAGTAGATTTTTCCAAGGAAACTTCGGATATGATCTAGATACTTGAGCAATTCCTAGGTTGAGGAAGGAAAAAAAAAAAAAAATTGAAAATAAATCAATTACTAATTATATGTTAGATCAACAAACACATTCCCTAAGCTAAAGAGACATTATGAGGAGATGAAACTCATAGACTAAGAGTCACCTCCCATGTTGTCAAAATCAAGAACAGTTTCTAACAAGTCCATATAAGTAGTGAATCCTTAATTGGGTTAAAGAAAGCAAGATCGTGAGGCAATTGTGGGTGATATTTGTGACAAATATTAGGAAGTGAGTTCATATATGCTCAATTTCCAAGAGATAATAGTAGAGAAAGGACTTTGGTCAAGAAGAAAAGGAATGAAACTAGAAAAGAAGCCATGATGAAAAGAGAGAAAGAGATCCAAGAGTAGAAAATATATTAGGAGAAAGGATGATCCCTAACCATACAAAATAAGTCAAGAACACTTTTACCTCCTCCAAATATGGATGCACATATGATTAATCTCCCTACTTTTTCTAAATACACCAAGGATGCTAGCAAACATCTCTTTACCTTGGAATTTCATTAGAGTGGGATTGACATTAATGATCTGCCTAAACCCAATTGTATGATTTTGTGGAGACCCTCAATGATGAGACACTAGGATGGTGAATTAAATCTTTCCCTAAGAATGATAAAACATGGAAATAATTGAACGACTTATTTTTGAGAAATTTTTTCTTGCCTTTGAATGTATGAATAAAAACATAAATAAAATATGGAAGATGAAAAAAACTAAGGAGGAATCAATAAAATATTATGAACGATTATTCAAAAATATGGTTATAAAAACAAAAGAAACCTTAACATAAGAGAAATGAATTGAGTGGTTTATTTTAGGGTTAACCCCACATTATATAGCAGAAGTAGATGATAATATTTCCTCTTCGTATAAGAATTTGGTATAATTAATCACCATAATAGAATCCTATTCAAAGATATGGGAGAAAAATTTAGTAGGAAATGATGAAATTGATAATTTTGTAATGTTGAAATAAGTAATTCTAATGAAGGGTGAGAATGTTGAGACTTCTCCACATAGAAGTGAAATTTGGTTTAAAATTTTAAATAGTAGGGAAGAACATATAAGGAATGATTTTTTTGCTAATTAAAGGCACCAAGAGGGCTACCACACTAAGAAGAAAACTTGAGAAATTCCCTAGAAAGATGGTAATTATATACCATAAAATACAAATTGGGACAAAAATGACACAAATAGGCATCCAATGTTACTTCATAAAGATGAATATGAACCAACAACTCATGGATTTACTAGGGAAGCATTTTTTGGATATGTTTATGGATAGAGCATAGGGTTTAGCTATAAGAGCATTGAATTTTTATCTGGCACATGGAGTTGATGCAAGAAGTTGGGTCCACAAAAAGCTCAAAAAGTGGAAGTGTTTTTGTTGTTTTTTTAGAAATTGTCACACTTGGACTAAAAATTTGAGGCACTTACACAATGAATCTTAAACAAAGTCATTAATATGAAATTTAGCATTTTGAATCTAGTTTCCAAATATATAAATTATTCAAATACCTAGATTATAGAAATTAAATTTTGATAGGGATCTATAAAAATCACTTTTTAAAAGTCCCTTTTTTTTACCATACCATGCACGTGTCCGGAAACCACTTTTTGACCCAAATAAAATTATTTTTCTAATTCCTTTTTTGGGAAAGAGAGCTAACAACATGAAGATTGATGATGTTTTTTTTTGTAATTTTTTGTTGAATTTTTATTGGCCTTAATTGTTTTTAAAAATAAATGTGTATGGACAACATAATTGGACCTAAACTAAACATTTTTTGAATTTTTTTTCATTATGTAGAGAATTGTCTGAAGATTGATGCCATCTAATTTTTTTACAAGAAACTTAACCAAAAAAAAGTTATTAAAAAACAAAAAAAGCTTGATATTTCAAGTTTAAGGCCTAGTTTGCTTAGAAATTAATTAAAAATTAACAAACATAATCCAATCTTAATAAAAATTATATATTCAAAAACTAGGTATCGTGTTCTCTAATGGGTTTTAATTTTATAGATTGATTTAGAAAAAAAGTCCATCAGGCATATTGCCAAAGTTGGACATTCTTCTTAAATCTACTTTAGTTTTTTAGTTGTAGGTCAGAGGCTAAGGCTTAGATTTCCAAGTCTTTCTTGAGCCTAAAACCAAGGCTACATGTGGGTTGGGAATTCAATTTTTAAATTACGCGTTATCTATTTACACGCTGGGTAAAGGTAACGCATATGCGTTATATAACATGTGCGCGTTCCTAAAATAGAACGTATATGTGTTTTATAACGCGTACATGTTTCTTATATAGCCATTTTTTCCCAATTTGAAAAATACTAATAAAACACATTTTTCCTGCAACATTTCTTTTTTGCAGTACGGTCCGAAAGTGCCATTTTCTGCATTTTTATTGCAAATTTGTCTTGTACAGGGAATATTCTATTCAAATTTTTGGAAGAGACAAGTGCAAGTTGAATTTTCTAAAGTGGAATCAAGTACAAGAATATTTTAAAAGAAGATTTGGAAAAAGAGAACTTTTGGATGTATTCATGATGTTTTTGTACTTCAAAGTTTATAGAAGAAAGGATCTTCATACTACATAGTTTTATTTGAATATTTGAAGGAGAAGGAAATTTGAAAATAAGTTACTTGAATCATTTGTTTTTTTATCAAAGAGGGTTTGATAACTGTTGACGCCAAAACTTGACGAAGTAACAGTGCCTTATGGGAAACTCAGTTTAAGGGGGACCCTTTGCTCCAAACTAAGTGACCTCCGGGTTTTAAAGAAGCTGACTTCTATAATGGGCTTTTGGAAAGGGAAAAGGAAGCGAATATAATGAAGCAAGTTCTAATCTAAGGTGATACGCCAAAATTAGCTGATGAGCACGATAAATCATAGATTTAAGGGCCTGAATGTTGTTGTTATGTTTCAAAACCTTAAAAACTTAAAGATATAGCATAAATAATTCATTTATCGACATAAAATAGTATTGCATACACCCCTACTACTAAGAAGAGTCATTTAGACATGATTTATATAAGCAGACTTGTATTCAATATATAGAAGTCTCCTCAAATCAAATGCTTAAGACAATAAAAGCACAGTTTACAGTTTAATCAAAACATGAAAAAATAGAAAGGTTGAACAATAGGCACAGTCTGAAAGTTTCTTGCAAAATAAACATGCAAAAAAGTCCTAGTGTCTCTTGCTAGAATCAGTATTCTTTCTAAAATCTCGGACCTTTCTCTCCATGATAGAGAGAGTATATATAGCTGGTAAGCAAAATCCCACCGCTTTGGAGAGCAGTAACAGAAAAGATCCCCACAATCTCCCGCAATGATGCCTGAATCAGAATATTCCTAATGCCATTACAACAACAACTAGTTAGAACACAACATCTGGTCGATCGGTTGCAGGCGTGCCCTTTGAAATGATGGCAGTGATTTGTGCCGCATCCATTGCGACAAGTGTCGTCCACTGCTTCAGAAAAGCAAGACGAGCAGTACTTGATAACAATATATTGCTCAGCTAGCCGATCGCCTGCTTTAATGATCAGTATAAGGCACGTGGCAGCCCGCTGCGGCTAGAATGAGAATTCCTCCTACTGCTGCTGAGAGACTGCGAAGAAGCAACATGTGTCCAAGGGGAGGTCTTTCCTAAAGTGGGGAGAGAGCCACCTGAATCGGGTCCAAAAGACGCTTGGCAGCATTTCGCAGCCCGTTGTGTTTAGCTCCCTGCTGTGTTGGAAAGGCTGCGAAAGGTCACCACCTGGCAGAAGGTAGGGCCCGCCAAAAATAAAGAAGGCCGCGGAAGCATTTCGCAGCCCGCAGCTACTTATTTTATCTCTATAAGAAAAGTCTGCGATATGCCGCCATGTACCAAGATGTGGGCCCCTCTGACAATCTTAGGAATGCTGGCTTTTGTGGAAGACTTTTGCAACCCGAACAAAATACAAAGCGACAGAAAACAAAGATCTTCGTAGGCGAGACACATGGACGCCTAGCACAGCATTTCGGGGCCCGAAAGGGGAGCCAATATCCGAAGTTGTGAAGTGAGAAATGTGCAAAGGGAAAGATCAAAACCCATCAGAGAACCGAACAATCCTGGCGATGCATAGGCCAGCACATGAACATTTGCAAAAAGGACCTGAAGGGAGCTGTTTAAATCTTTATTTTAACAACTTTTGGTGACTTATCAGGGGCGTTTCAGATAAAGAACGGAGAACCCAAAAACTCTCTAGTTCTGCAGACCAGAGCCTTATCCATTGGGCGTATGGTATCAGAGTTTGGAAAGTGCAGCCTGCAAAGGTGACCATTCACTTTCGGACGGCTTTGCCATGCTGCGCAAATTCTCTTGTGCCTCGTGAAGATCAATAGCTTCCTTGTGAGCCAGCACCTCAGGTAGGCCGGCGTCTGCTTGGATATGGAAAAGCAGCTGAGAGTGGATGAATGATTGCCTCAATGTCGGCTGCCGTTGGGGGGGTGCTGAATTCCCTGAATGCCTCCGGGTCGTTCTCTTTATGTTCAATAGCCTCCGCAATCTGAGTAGTTGTGGCAATGGAGCCATCATCAAGAAAGGGGGATGGTAATCCCAGCTTGGCTAACTCAAAGAAACTTCTTCGTATGCCGTCAAGAGCCTTGCTTAGGAAAGCCGCCGCTGCCTTAGTGCGCTGGAAAGCAGAATGACAATGGATGAATTTATTGGCAACTTGAGCAGCAATGTCCCGCTCCTTAATGCCCGCCTCAGTAAGAATTTCATCTGTGACAGAGTATAGCTTATTTAGCAAGTCCCTTGCCTCAGAAACTTTTTTCAGGATGAAACGCGAGAACTGCTCTATTGTGTCATGGGCCTCCTGATTGAGTCTTGATGCCTTGTCTATGAATCGAAGAGTAGGCTGTAGAGTTAGGCAGAAGGTCTTGACCTTCTCCCAGTGAGAAATATACAACTGCCTAATCAGTGGAATGACTTCAGGTTGGTCAGGGTCTGGTAACCCAGAGGCTTTAAGCGAAGAAATTTCCATTTTCTTTGAAATAAGGGCCTCAGCCAATTCAGCCTTCTTCTTTTTCTCAGACGCCAACTGCTTCGCATAGCTGTTCATTTCTTTATTCCAAGTTTGTTCAGCTCGCGAGTGGTTAGCCGATTGCTCTTCCAGAGAAGCCTTTGTCTCTCGGAGCTCTTCTTCTAGCTTAGTCTTCATCTCTCGGAGTTCCTCCCTTTGCTGATACTGCTCTTGTAGGCGCTCCATCTCCTCACCCTTCTCTACCATCTTTTGACTGTATTCAAGGCGGAAGCGTTCAAGCTCCTCCTCCATCGACCGCAGGCTCTGTTGCACTGCTTGGTTTTGACTCTGCAATTCTTTTACTAGGTTGGGGTTAAGAACCTGGGTCTTCGCAATTTCATCCTGAAGCCTGTTTCTCTCATTTTCTGCTGTTAGCGCCCTCTCAGTCATTCGGGTGATGTCTGCTTCTAAGGATTTTTCTTTTGCCTTTAGAAAATTCACCCTTTCCTTGGTTGCCCTGAGCTGCTCATCCTTCTTCTTCAGCTGGCGACCAGTTTTGAGGAAGTTGGATGTAACTACCCGTTGTGTCTCCTCCATGATTTCAACCTTATCATGCGGCCGGGCTACCTTCATGTCAAGTCCGACAGCATAGATTTCATAGTCCTCAGGTTGCATTTCTCCCTGAGGCTTGTTTATCCTTGGGTACATAGTTGCAAATTTTAATTCCTACCAGACCTCATCATACGAAGCCTGTACTCTCGGTTCGGCGGGGGCATTGTCATCCTTCGCCTTGCGTCACCTCATTCTATTTGCACGCGCTTCCTTTCCACAATCTATCTATGTTATGAACTCAGCTGGTGAGGAAACCAGCCCACCTGCGAAAGGGACACCCGAGGGCAGAGCATAGGGGTAGGTAATTTTCATAGGCGCACGCATTTGCTTCTTTTGGAGAGTAACCATTTGCGAAAAAAAGTGTGGCACGTTCCATAGCTTGGCCTGATAGCTATCAGCGGGGCTAGACATTTACAGTGGCTGAATTGGAGGGTCAGTCGTAAGGCTCATTGGCCCAGGGAGGATAGTTGCTGACTGGGTATCGGTGTGTTGCAATGGAAACGGATCAGTGAGCATGGCGGAAAAAGAGTGAGGGCCGACAAGGGGAACATTTTCTGAAAGCGAGGTGAGGAAAGTCTGAGCGGCAGTAGAAGGCATAAGCATGCTCGAAGGAGTAATTATAAATGGTTGGGTCTGCGAATACTGGGCAAATCCAGCTGAATAAGCTAGACCAGAAGCATAGGGTGGAGGCCTCGGACTGACGGGAAGAGTGGCTGACGGAGGGGCGGATATGAAAGAATGAGATGTAAGAGAGGAAGGAGTGAAATGTACCTGTTGACTGGTCAGCGGTGGCTTCAGGATCGTTCGTGACTCGCCCGCAAACTCTGGCATTTAACTAGCAGCGGGCACATCTCCTCTGGCGAGTTCATGTGAAACTGTCCTGATAACACTTTCCGTGCACTGCCTTTTCGTAGGTGGACATTCACTAACCTCAGCCGCCGAATCCCCTTGCTGAGGTGTTAGCCTGACCGGTTTAGCGGCCCATGTGCATGTAAGCGAGCCTCTTGATATATTAAAGCGCACATTAGTGCCCACATAGGCGACATACTCGAAGACATTGCCTCCTTGCGCAGAAGAGGATGATACCGATGTTTCTTCTTCCTGCTCCTCGGATCCTTCTGCTTTTTCGCTCCGGTCAGCACTAGAGATCGGGCTGGTATGGCCCTCATCCCACCATCTTTCAAATTCCTAGTCATCATTTACCTGATTATAAGGAGCCTTCAACTGCGCTATTTCTTGGCGATATCTCCAGAAAGCCTTTATTTTTTTATCACTCCATTCCTCGCCCACCTTCAAATTGTTATAAATGCCGCGCTCTATCGGAAGGTTGTCCCTGGCCACGGCCACTGGAAAGTAGAACTTGTGCCATGGGCCCCTAGTGTCTAGCATAGGGATTTGTGCTAATTCAACAAAATCTTCATCTTTATCAGTTCGCTTATTACGCCGCTTCTCCCAGTATGGTCGGGGAACATGGGTAACCTTCATATGTGGCTCTAGCAGGTCATTGAAAGGGTTGTAATCCCATTTATCATTTACCAGTACCAACTCTAGCTGTGCCAGCTTCTCCCCTAGCAACTTGTGTGCTTATTTTTTAACCAGCGTTACCGACCTGAAACTCTTCGGGCAAGTGAAGAATCCCTTCCTCTTGACACTTTCGCAGCTACAAAACATGAAATCGATGATACACACCTGTCAAAAAACCTCCAGCGCTAGCACTCTATCAGTGACGCAAGCCGGGAGCAGGAAAGACTTACCAATAAAACCCCGCATTCGAAGGATTGTGAAATCCTTGCCTAAGAACCAGTCACAGGCAGGGGTGTAGCTTTGTAGAAATCTAGTCTGCGCAGTGTTAAGCCAGACAATATCACCTTTTCTGATCAAATCATTCAAAATCGGAGCTAGGAAATAGTCCGGGAAGGCATAATAGTCATATGTTGCGGAAAGGAAAGGTGTCCGTGTAGACACCGGCTTTCTTTTATTTTGCTCATCAAAAATTGATAGCGGAAGGAATCGGGGGAAGAAATCCAGATTCTGGTGCAGGAACATGTGGACTAGGTAGGAAAGAAATCTAAATTTGTTTCTGTCTGATAATTCTCTATTTGCTGTATCATTTCTTCAACCATGAACTGAGCAAAATTATACCAGAAATGCTCATGCTGCTTGCGAAACTGAATTGCGGGGCCCAGCTGAAAAGCCTCGATCTTCTTATCAGAATCTTGGCCGCAGACAAATGCCAGCATGGATATGGGGTCCTAGAGATCATCACGGAATGAACCACGCGATAGTGGAATACTCGGTGCCTTAGCAGATGCAACACCTTTCTTATTAGTCTCTTCTAACAAGAAATCAGAGCCGATTTTCATCCTTTTCCATATTTTTTCGCCCTTGCTTGGGCAGAAATGCTCAATATTCTCCTTTCTTATTCTTGGGTTAGGGATACATAACATATGCCAGATGGCTTCTGGGCTGATCTGAACCCTTAAATTGCGACCTTCAATGCAATGGGTATGTGGATTATAGCGCTGAAAAGCCGCGTCGACCACCTCCGGGCAATAGTGCACCAATGGTACCATATATTGTGGGAGGCCGCTAAGCCAGACTTTATTTGCCATGGCTTGGTCTACCTTTGGTGCCGATAACCTTGCACAAGCCGCCTCCCTGAGAGATTTAGGGTTCTTGGCAAGCTTCGAGTCGTAGATATTAGCCCACTTTTCTCTAACCTTTTTCGGGCTACTCCATTCCTTGGGTTTTTCTAGCTCCTCTGTGTTGGCCCTTCTCGTCTTCACGGGTATACTAGGAGTGGCATATGCTACATCATCATACACATATACCTCATCTGAAGAACGAATGGCTATATACAGTTCCTGGCTAATCTCCTCCTGCACCGGTTGAGCTGAAGATTCTGACATTTTTCTTTCGCTGCAGAACTTGTAAGCCTCCTAGCCTATGAATTGCTTGCACTGGATATACAGACAGAAAACACTTTGCACCTTCCTTGCGTTGCAAAAAGACTTTGAAATACTAAGCTGTTTCATGCAACAATAGCAACTTTCCAAGGTGGTAGGCGAAAGCAAGCCTTTTGCATTTAATTCGGCATGTACCGGTAATCTGGCAACTCGTGCTAGATGAATTGATTGCTATTCTGAGGCGGCCATATTTCATCATCATATTGGGGTGATCGTGTGATACGCCCTAATCTCCTTTGAAATTGAGCTTGCAACTGGCCCTCTCCCCTTGCGTTAGCATGTACCGGTAATTAATATCCTGGCCAGAATGATTACGCCAAGCAAACGATCACGGCCTGAAGAGATACGAGTATCGTCTTGGGCTCTGGGATGTGTTTGAGATTTGACACCATAACATACGGTCATACGTCTCTTCACCAACAAGTGCCACCTTTTTAAAGCTTACTTAATTAGCTTCATTTAATTAAGCACACCTTGAGCTGTGCTATCGTGCATGTATCAGCCAAAAATTTGAGCAAACACATACTCATTCTTTCGAGATTGCAGCTAGTATACATCACGTTTCTTACAGGCGGATTGGCATATGTCCTGTCAACTTTTCTATAAATAGCCCAGTAGATAACAAGCAAACAGACTTAGCGTTTAAGAAGTGATAGGCCAATAGAAGATTGATAAGCAAGTCTTTTCATAGGTTAGGAGGTGAGCAGATTTGGGCATTACTTAGCAGACTTAGGAATAGTGTTAGAAGAGATGGATACCCCTATTTGCCTAACCTCGTTCAAATCACAGACGGCGTTTGTAGATGAGATCTCCACTAGAAGGCTCAAAAGAATGACGAAGAACAAGCACTCGCTGGTTCTAGTAGCCATTAAGTGGGTTCTAGGCAAGGACTGCATTGAATATGAAGATAAGTATCTGGTGAACACTGACGTGTGTTCGCACTTTGTAGCGTCCATGCTAGACATTTTTGTTCCCTGGCCACTTATCTTGAAGCTGGTCAAAGAAATCTTCCCGAAGAAGTACCTGAATGGGCTCGGTGAGGTTGTTACACATGTTGCGTACAGGATAGGCCTGCCAACAGCCAGTGACCTGCGTCGCTTCATCGAAGAAGAAGCTGTTGTCATTTGGCTGCCATTCCTAAGCAGATTTCGCCTGCAGACCTGTGGCCAGCACCAGCAAAGGGTTACTCAAGCCCTACACTTCCTTTTCAGGAGCTACAACGTGATACCCTTCTACGATGTAGAATGGTATACTGACTTCAGGGACCTGGTGTATCCACCACCGACGACAGCCATGTTGAATGATGCTACCAGTGCTGCCGAGGAGCCCGTGGACGAGGAAGAAGCAGATGATGCGGTAAATGCATCGGTTGCTGCCAGCCATTCCTTCAGATAGATGACCCTCTTACCTTGCTGCCTGACAATGTAACTCACCTGTTCCAGATAAGCCTGATAAAAAGCCATCATATATATATACTCTGATACTTGTATATTTTAAAAATTGGCATCTCAGCCATTTTGTAACCCAGGAACATATATATATAAATATATACTTTTCTTTTTAAGTGAAATCTATGCTCCTATTTGCTTTTGTGCTTAATTTTCTGGGTTTTCCAATCTTGTATGCTTTTTCTCCATGTACGAGTGCATTTTGTGTAAAGCATCTCTGGTGTTTTTATCTGCCACCTATAGTAAGAAAATGCGTAGAAAGACCACTGATTCCGCAAAAGAACAGGCCAAAAACACGAAAGGGAAACAAAAACGTTATTTACAACTGTACAAGGTAGGGCCTAATGCTTAATGGAAAAATTTAAGGTGAATCCCATTAACCGGGATTCCTAGCGGCTCTTGTTCCATATTTTCCAGCTTAAAAGCATTGTGTTGCATGCACTGAATGATTTTGAAGGGTCCTTCCCATAGGCTGTCAAACTTACCGTGTTGACCTGGCTTTGCAGCCCTACTGTCATATTTTAGCACTAAGTCTCCACTTTTTAGGCCTTGGTCGGAAGCCTTTTTGTCAAACCACCGTTTGACCACCTGTTGATGGCTTGTCATTGCTACTAGGGAGTTCTCTCTTTTTTCTTGTACTTCTAGTAGTTCGGCAAGTAGAACCTCCATGGCATCATTTTGTTCTATCTCAAGAGATTTCAATAACTATATTGTCGGGATCTCCATAGAGATAGGTAACAGTGCCTCTTTCCCATATACTAGCTCATAGGGCGAAGTCTTGAGGACTTGTTTAGGAGTTATGCGGTTGGCCCAGAGCGCTTTTCAAAGATTTTTATGCCATTCCCTCTGGTGTTCTGAGCCAACCTTTTTTATAAGTTGGACTAAACTTTTGTTTGTTGACTCGGCCAGGCCATTTCCCTGTGGATAATAGTTTGATGATGTTTTAAGGAATATGCCATTTTTTAATGCAAAGTGACATACCTTTGTACCTACAAATGCTCTAGCGTTGTCCGAAATGATTGTCTTCGGAGGGCCAAACCTTGTCACTAGTGTTTCGAGAAAATCTACAATCTCTGTTTCTATTGCCTCCTTAAGGGGAACAGTTTTTGCCCACCTTGTAAAGTAGTCTGTAGCTGTTAATATCCACCTATGTCCGGCACTAGAAACTGGGTTGATCATTCCGATGAAGTCCAGACCCCATTGCACAAATGGTTCATCCACCACGATAGGTTTGAGGGGCATCGCTGAGTTCTTCCTTCTGTCAGAGAAGAACTGGCATTTTTTACAAGCCCTTACCAGAGAGTAGGAATCATTGAAGAGTGTAGGCCAGTAATATCTAGCTCGCAGGACCTTGATTGCAGTAGTTTTAGCGGAGAAATGCCCACCTTCGTCGCTATTGTGAAAAGCGTCGAGAATCCTCTGCGCCTCCCCTGAAGTAACACATCACAGGAGCACACCATTGAAATTTCTTTTGAAAAGAATTCCTTCTATCATTGTATATCCGCAATTCTATAGCCGGTAATACCTCCTTTTTTGGGAAGAGAGACCTGGCGGATACCTTCCGGTTTGCATGAAGTTTATTCTATCCGTCAGCCAATCGTCTTCCAATCCAAATTCATTTATCAGGATGAGCTCTGGCTATTCCTCTTTGGCAGGCGACTCCTCGTCCTGTGCCATATACTCACACAGTCCTCTGCCTTTAATAGTCTTGGTAGGCCTGACCTCGATGTCATACTCCAGGATCTTGGTGATCCAATTAGCCCTTTTTTCTATGATTTCTCCCTCCATGATATATTCCCGCACACTAGAATGTGCGACATATACCAGAACTTTGTTACAGGAAATTAGATGGCAAAACTTTTTAAGTCCCTTTACTATTGTGAAAGCCTGTCTTTCGACAAAGTTATAATTCGCCTCATATTCCTTTAGGGTTCGGGAATAGAACGCAACTGGATGCTCTTCCTTTCCTTCTCTATCCTTTTGAGTTAGAACAGTAGCGATACTGGACTCGCTACCAAAGGCATACATTATAAAATCTTTGTACTGATAGGAATTAATTAACACCGGGGCTGCGGAGATCGCTTCTTTGACCTTCTTAAATGCCTCCCGAGCTTCCGTTGTCTACTTGAAAATTTGATCCTTTTTTAGCATTAGGCTGATCGGCCTAATCATTCTCGCAAAATCAGAAATAAATTTACTGACGAAATTTACCTTGCCGAGGAAAGACTGGACACCTTTCTTATTTATCGGAAGGGGAAGCTCCTTGATAGCCCTCACTCTTTCGGGGTCAAATGAAATACCTTCTTTAGACACAACATGCCCTAACAGCTTACCCTGGGGTACTCCGAACACACATTTCTTTGGATTTAAAGAAATCCCGAACTCCTCGCACTTTTGAAAAACTAACTCCAAATGATCGAAATGATCATCTTTAGATTTAGAGAACACAGTAAGGTCATCCAAATATATTAGGATAAACTTATTGATCAGTTCGCTAAATACGACGTCCATAGCTCACTGGAAAGTTGCCCCTGCATTGGATAAACCAAAAGGCATTTTAGCATATGCAAATGTTCCCCACTTCGTAGTGAACGTAGTCTTGTGCTGATCTTCTTCTTTAACTCGAATCTGGTTATAGCCAGAAAAGCCATCCAGCAGAGAGAACATTTCCGATCCTGCGACAGTTTGGAGGATCGACTCCTTAGAAGGCAATTGATAGTGATCTTTCAGAGATGCTCTGTTCAAGTCTCGGAAGTCCACGCATAAGCGGATATCACCATTCTTCTTTCAGACTGGTACCAGATTCGATACCCAAGTACTATGTTTGATTGGGAAGACAATACATGACTCAATGAGTGTGGTTAGCTCTTGTGCCATCAAGGCTTCAATTTTAGGGTTGACCGGCCGCTATTTTTGTCGAACTGGTTTCGCACCTTCTATTAGCTCAATAGTATGTTGAATGATGCCAGGATCATAACCTTCCAGATCATCGTAGGACCAGGCCACTACTCTATATTTCCCACAGAAACTGATAAGCCTTTCTCTATCTTGCTGTGAGACATCTTTTCTGACCCGAAGGTTCCTGTCATCGGAAACCCGAAGGTTTTCATAATCACTTTTGTTTGCCACGAATTTCCGCTTATCATTTCGGGCGTCACTACAATCAAATTTTTTTTTGAGAGTAACCAATCCTTTCGGAAGCTTATTTGACTTTAGCTGCATAATTTGTCCTTCGTAGGCCTTGGCGATCTTTGGTTGAAGTTGATCAGCAAATTCCCCTGAGTGCTGAATAAACGAGGCGATGTGTTCATCGCTCTCAAAGATTTGCCAACTCTGGTCATTGTCGGGGATTGCTGGTCGAACAAGCACTCGCACTGAATATTTGTTCTGAAGCAGGTCGGAGACAGGATCAAACCGGGCACTGATCACCGCCATGTGATCTGCATCGCCATTTTGCGTTCGGGGAACGGTCAGGATGTTGAAAGCTTCAAAACTTTCTATAAGGTCCCAGATTCGGTGCTGATAGGATCTCATGCGGATATTCTTTACTGCTGAGATTCCTCGGACCTGATTAACTACCAGTTCTGAATCTCCGAACACAATCAATTGCTTGATACCCATTCATTCCGCTAGACTTAGGCCTTGGACTAACCCTTCATATTCAGCCTCGTTATTTAAACAGGCGAATTGGAATCGGAAAGACCTCAACAACTTTTCACTCTGTGGGGATATTAGACATATCCCTGCTCCAGCTCCAACTTTGCTCCTTGTTCCATCAAAATATAATGTCCACAGCTCATTCGCTTGGTCATCATCAGATTCTTTGACGACCTTCGGAAGAACTTGGTCTTCATCGTAAATCACATATGTGCCCAATCCGGTAGCATGATAATTCCTGAAAGGATCATTGTTTATATGTTCACTCAACAGAGTGTCTTCTTCATCACTTCGGTCTCCGCTCACCTTCTCCTCTTCTAGCAGTTCGACATTGTACATGTCATGTTTGGTGATGGAGGTATGTGCGGCTTCAAAATTGATCAGGGCCTCATCTACCACATGTTTGAAATGTAGAGCCTCTGATTCTATCTTCATCTTTGCACCATGCTTGGTCCTAAGTATTAGATGTGACCAATCTAGAGACAAATATCCACCAACCTTTGAGGTAAATTCTCGGGATAGACAGAGACCAAACATAGGAGGAACATCTATGATCACTGTATCTTGCGGGACCGTAATACTTGGGCAGACAAATAGAGTTAGCGGAAGCACTTTGATGACGCCCATAGTATCAACCTTATTTCCATCTAACTGCATCACCCCTTTCTTCATAGGTTCATAGCTAAGCCCCAAGGCTTCGGCTATCAGTTTTGGCATAACCGTTGTACTAGCGCCATAATCAATCATAGCATTATGCAATAGCTTTTTGTCTATAATGAGAGTCAAGAAGAAGGGTTGAGGTTTTGGCCTACCTTTGCCTTCCGTATGGGATTCCCTCGCTTTGTCTGTAGGAACCTTAGCCGGTGACATTTGATAAACCACCTCTGCATCGGCAGACGACTCTCTTGGTGTTGAGTTGATCTCTTGTTGGAGCGCCTTTTGTAGCATAGTTTTTTGTTCTGAGATAGCTAGAATGTCCCATAAAGACACATTAGCAGATGATTTCTTCAATTTTTCCACCACATTAAAAGGCGAGGAGCCTAGATATTTCTGCTCCTTTGCTTTTGTTATAATAATTTCCTTCTGCGGTTGAGAAGACAAAGAGACGGTCGAAGCGCCAGGAATTTGATTGGACACTCCTTTGCGTTGCGGGCTGTCTGAAAGTGAAACAAGGGGCTCGCCAGTGAATCTCCTCTTTGATCGTGTGTTATAGTCAGACTGTACCTGCGACGTTTTAGCTGTGGACTTGTCATTTGTAAACACCATTTCCTCATCTTCCATCCATGAGAAGAGCGCATGATCAGGAACAATATCAGACTCTTGCTCTAAGGACATTCCTTGCATTTGTGCGGTAAGGACCGTAGTTTCTATTGCCGAGGCATATATGTATTCTCCATTTTCTACTGCGGTACCTTGATTGCGTTGTTCCGCTACCTTTTGTTGTAAGTTGCCACATGGACAATTTCGGGGCATATGCGCATCATTGCAAGGGAAGCACCATGGATTGATCTCATCAATGAGATTATTTTGTCCCGCGGTTAGTTCTCTACTTGAGCTTGGCGACGCACCTGTCAGCGGCATAGGCACCAGAACCATTTGGTTTATAGCCGCCGCTGGTGAATTAGTGCGAGGTGCATTCTGATATTGATTTTGCTGATAGGTAGGCCGCCCATCTTGATAGTTTTGATATGCAGGCCGTGGAGGCATTGCTTGGTTCTGTTTGAGAGTTATTATGTCATTTGCCATAGTCTGCAACATCTCCTTGAGGTCGCCCATTTCATTCTTGGGAGAACCCGATGTGGAAGCCAAGTTTTCAGGAGCGGCTGCATATGAGTACGTCGACTGGGGAGTCGCTGGTGCACTATTCGACACAACCTCTTGTGCTGCGTTTGATATCTCAGGAAATATTGGCACAAAAGGTCAAGGAGGCAATTTCCCACAGTCTATTAAGTGATTCTCTGCCTTGATAGCGGTGGCATAAGCATCTGGTAAAGTGGCTCCTCCAAAAGACTTGATCATCATAGAAATATCGGGGTTAATGGACTTCAGATAAAACATGAACGCCAGTTCTGGGGTTAGGCGGATAGTTACGGGAATCCTCTGCCAACTTGAGTGAAATCGGGCATTGAAGTCCGTCAGAGCCTCCTGGGGTGCTCGCTTGATGACGGATAACTAATAATATAACGAAGAACGATCTCCGTCATTTGAGAATCTTTCATAGAATGGATCTCTGAGGTCATCCCAAGTGTGAATGGTATTAGGAGTCAGCGTTCGGTATCAATCCAGGGCCTTGCCTTTGAAAGACGCAGCAAGGAGCCTCAGGGCTACATTTTGCACTGTAATACCGTGTACCAGACATACATTAGCTACATCCTGTAAATGTTCTGCCGGTGTTTTTGTGTTGTCCCCAGAAAATTTAGGAAGAGCTTTCAGGGCCGAAACTGGGATAGCGCCCCATACAGCAGGCACTACCGGAGCTACCAGGGGACTTCCAGTATCCCATGCTACATAGTTTTTGTTTGCGGCTGGCAATATGGTGAGAGGAAAGGGTGGTGGGAATGGAACGGTTACTAACTGATTTGCGGCCTGAACTGTCCCTAATGGAGGTACTAGTAAACCTGGATTATTTGCAGTCTGGGATTTAGTTACAAGCTGATGGCTCATACACCCCTTTATAAGACAATTTCATTAGTTTGCGTCCCACCGGGTGTGCCAAAAAAAAGGACAAACTGTTGACGCCAAAATTTGACGAAGTAACAATGCCTTATGGGAAACTCAGTTTAAGGGGGACCCTTTGCGCCAAACTGAGTGACCTCCGGGTTTTAAAGAAGCCGGCTTCTTTTATAATGGGTTTTTGGAAAGGGAAAAGGAAGCAGATATAATGAAGTAAGTTCTAATCTAAGGCGATACGCCAAAATTAGCTGATGAGCATGATAAATCATAGATTTAAGGGCCTGAATGTTGTTGTTATGTTCCAAAACCTTGAAAACTTAAAGATATAGCATAAATAATTTATTTATCGACATAAAATAGTATTGCATACACCCCTACTACTAAGAAGAGTCATTTAGACATGATTTATATAAGCAGACTTGTATTCAATATATAGAAGTCTCCTCAAATCAAATGCTTAAGACAATAAAAGCACAGTTTACAGTTTAATCAAAACATGAAAAAATAGAAAGGCCGAACAATAGGCACAGTCTGAAAGTTTCTTGCAAAATAAACATGCAAAAAAGGCCTGGTGTCTCTTGCTAGAACTAGTATTCTTTCTAAAATCTCAGACCTTTTTCTCCATGATAGAGAGAGTATATATAGCCGGTGAGCAAAATCCCACCGCTTTGGAGAGCAGTAACAGAAAAGATCCCCATAATCTCCCGCAATGATGCCTGAATCAGAATATTCCTAATGCCGTTACAACAGCAACCAGTTAGAACACAACATCTGGTCGATCGGTTGCAAGCGTGCCCTTTGAAATGATGGCAGTGATTTGTGCCGCATCCATTGCGACGAGTGTCGTCCACTGCTTTAGAAAAGCAAGACGAGCAGTACTTGATAACAATATATTGCTCAGCTAGCGATCGCCTGCTTCAATGATCAGTATAAGGCACGTGGTAGCCCGCCGCGGCCCGAATGAGAATTCCTCCTACTGCTGCTGAGAGACTGCGAAGAAGCGACACATGTCCAAGGGGAGGTCTTTCCTAAAGTGGGGAGAGAGCTGCCTGAATCGGGTCCGAAAGATGCTTGGCAATGTTTCGCAGCCCGCTGTGTTTAGCTCCCTACTGTGTTGGAAAGGCTGTGAAAGGTCACCACCTGGCAGAAGGTAGGGCCCGCCAAAAATAAAGAAGGCCGCGGAAGCATTTCGCAGCCCGCAGCTACTTATTTAATCTCTATAAGAAAAGTCTACGATATGCCGCCACGTACCAAGATGTGGGCCCCTCTGACAATCTTAGGAATGCTGGCTTTTGTGGAAGGCTTTCACAACCCGAACAGAATACAAAGCGATAGAAAACAAAGATCTCTGTAGGCGAGACATGTAGACGCCCAGCGCAACATTTCGGGGCCTGAAAGGGGAGCCAATATCCAAAGTTGCGAAGTGAGAAATGTGCAAAGGGAAAGATCAAAACCCGTCGGAGAACTGAACAATCCTGGCGATGCATAGGCCAGCACACGAACATTTGCAAAAGGGACCCGAAGGGAGCTGTTTGAATCTTTATTTTAACAATAACCATGGGATCAAAGCAAAGACAAAGAAAAAAATGTAGAAAGTTAATGACACCCAAAGAAATTCTAGCAAATAAAGAAATGGAGGCAAACTGACAAAAAGATAGAAGAGAAAGGATTCGTCAAATGAAAAATTTGGAAGCATCTAATTCCATGAATGTTGAAGAGGAGTCCATGATGAAATGAATGTAGATGATGCAAAAGTGGAGATGGTGAATATGGAAGAAAATACAATTATGGAGACAAACCCAACTATGCTTTCAACTTCAACTTTGAATGATATGGAAATAGTACCTATGCAAACAACTTTGGGTATGTCTTCAAATCCACCTCCCAATGATATGGAAAATGCACCTATTCAAACAATCTATCCAGGTATGTTTTCAAACCCAAGTCTTGATAATATTGATCTTGCTTGTTTAGATGAAGCTAGATACACCATTGATGATATCAATAATTCTAGGGTTGAAACAATGCAAAAACAAAAAAATGATGAAATTATATCTTATGAGAATGAAATCCCTCATATTTATGAAAATGAGAATGAAATCCCTTTTACATTTGAAAATGAAAATGAAACCCCTTGTTTGAATTAAAATGAAACCCTTTGTGTGTATGAAGGTGAAAATGTTTTTTTTACAATTGAATAAGATGTCCTAGATAACCTCTGTGATAAAGTTTCTTGGAGACAAATTAGAACTTATGGAAATAGAATATATAAAAAAAAAAATTATAGAAAGAAATTAGGATTCCAATGTCAACTCATGGTGCAATTGATGAGAATGTTGAAAATGAGAAAAGTGATGAAAAAATTAGGTATTTTTGTAAAACCAAAAAAGAAAGATGATTCAGTAGAACAAGTCATATCTAGTGTTGCTAATGCTATAGATTTATATAGGTAAGAAAAGTCGATCTAAAGATAAGAATGCGGCTTGTCATACAATAACAACTACTCTAGTTGATAAAACAACTTCAAATAAAAGAATGTTAAGTAAGATTAGTAAATGTATAAAAGCAAATCCTAAAATGTTGACAAGAGTTGCTAAAAGAAGAGAAAGTATTGAAAAGGATCCAATTAATCAATATTGGAGTTTTAGTGGTAGACTTCCAAGATTAGACATGAAATTAACTAATGAAATTAAATCTTTAATTAATAAATTTTGGCATGATAAAACAAGAGTATCGCCTAACATTAGGGTATGTACAGGATCATCATGGAAAAAATAGGCCCTTAAGTGCAAAAAATTCAGAAAAATCAGTGTTAAGCAACTTGATGTAAAAATTTGAATAAGTTATCTATATTATTTCAAAAATATGTAAGAATAGAATCTGTATAAAATTGAATGTAGTTTCTAAACTACTAGGTTTATTTAAAAATAAATAAAATCTATTTGGTGAAAATTTGAAATTTCAATGTAGTAGTACTTAAATTTTAAGGAAAAAATAAGAAGTAGGTGTCTGTCTGACCACCCTAACCATAATAAAATCATAATATTTTTTTATAAGATTTTATATAAGTAAATGACTCATGTCCGGATGTGATGCATATTTTTTTATAATTTTTTTCCAAGTAAATAATTAATTATGATTTTTTTATTACAACTTTTTTAAAATATAAAAACTCGTATGTCTGACCACCTTAACTTGGTCAAAACTTCATAAAATTTAATTTTTCTTTTTTTAATCCTATAGTATGTGAAGCATAGAATGTGACACATGTTTCAGATTCAAAAAATGTGATACCGTTTCAAAGTTATAGATGTTTTCAATCAGCCTATTGATTAGGATTTTAGTCGTAATTCTAATAGAAAATAAATAATAATTATTTATTAAATTCAAATTAAAGCATAATTTATATTGGTGGAAATCTTAAAATCTCCTCTAAAAACCCTTTTCGTTCATCAATTTTGGGTAAAAAAAAAGTCATCAGCCACATACCCTACAAATACCCATAATATTGCCACTTTTTGGCCCATCATGATTCTGCACATACCCATTAGAGATGTGTTAAAATTAAGGGTGGGTTTCAAAATTCGTGAACCTCATCCAAAGCATCTCTTAGATATGACTCAAACTAAATTATATAAGAAAAAATTAGATGCTTCAATCTTACCATTGAATATTAACATAAGTCAAAGATCATTTGAAAAGTGTAAACCTTGGTATGTTAGAATTAATAAGCAACAAATCTCTTGTTGTTGTAAGACTCATGTACAATTTCATTATTATTATGATAGTTTTCAATATATACGATGCACTTTGTATGCTAACCAAATTATGTAGGGCATTTGTGGTATTAATATGCCACCTAAAAGAATCAAAGATTTTATAGCAGGTTTGTTTTGTGAACCCTCTAATGGAAACTTATTTTATTTAAAAGCATGTATTTATGGAGAATGTTATAGATGCATGGTAACTTTTCATTATTAGGAGAATGTATGCATGAAAGTAGTTTAGATGAATTTGGACAACAATTAGTGAATGTAAAAAAAAAATAAAAAATGTTGAGTATTCTTTAAAAGATGGAAAAACTAGAAAATATTGTGAGCTAATTGTGGAAAAATTTAGTGTGCATGCATTTATTAAAGAATTTAAAGATAAGATTGTACCTAAATATGATCAACACTCTCAATATGCTCACTGGATTGATAATCAATTTTGTTTATGTAAAAACACATTCCCAATTGGAACTATATTGTTAGTTGTTGATTTTGTTGAAAATTATACTCTTGCTCCACAAGAAGAAATTCAATCATAGTATTATAATTCAGTGCAAGTAGCTATATTTGTTCATATTGTTTATAGACATGCAAATGATAGTAGAGAAGATAATAGAATTTTTGAGAGAGTACCATTTTTATGTAAGTGATAATAAATTACGTTCATCTGTGTTTGTTCAATATTTTTTTGATATATTTTATAAAAAAATTTAAAAAGAGAGGAATTCAAATGCTAGAACATCTCATATGGTCGGATAATTGCATGGGTCAGTTCAAAAATTCTAGAATGTTTTATTGGTTATGTAGAGTTCATAAGGAAAATAATATCCAACACATATGGAGTTTTTTTTAAGTTGGTCATGGTAAGGGAGAACACGATGGAGCAGGTGCATGTGTGAAAAGAGCTCTTGCTACAGAGCAACTAAAATTTGAGAATGCTGTGAAATTTAGAGATGCATGTGCAATTGTAGATTGGTGCAATAACAAATTATCTACAAGAACAAGTGAGAGCTCAAAAATTTGACGCTTCTTTTGGTTAGTTGAAGAAAATGATATTTTTTCTTGACAAGATTGTGAAGCAATTAATGGATCTACAAAATGGCATTCGTTTAAGAGTTCAAATGCAAACAAATGGACAATATGGACATGGGAGTTGCCATGCTTTTGTCAAATTTTTATTGCAAGTGATTGTGAGGCATGCAAAAATACAGAATGGGTCAAACAATGGCAACAAAGAGAGTTAACACCTACATCTACACATGTTCAACATGGAATGACAATTGAAGATAATCAAGTGTTTTCATTAGATGATTATGATTGTGTTTCGGATCTTGTACAAGAAGGTACATTATTTATTGAGTTGAATTTTATATGTATGCATGTTTATATATGTGAATTAAAAATAAGTCACTCTTTATTGAATTTTTTATTTATTTTTGCAAGACATGTGTATGTTGTTGTTGCACCTAAGGGGAATGAAGAGGAGACGGATTATTGGTTGGCTAGATGTGTTGAGAGAAAACATAAGTTGGTACATCCTAGAGTGGATGATGACAAATTTGAGTATCCAACTGGTTCAATGGTTGTTGTTGGCACCTGGCTTCGAAAATATTTGATAAGAAAGAATGGCTTGCCTACATTTGAAGATTATGAAATACACTAGAATATTATACATAATTCACATTTGATTTTGGAAACCAATATAAAAATAGTTAGATATCAAGGGAGGCCTACTAATAAATTTTTATGGACACTTTCAATGGATGATCATGAGACAATCGTAGATGCATTACAAAAAAGAGAGGATGCAGATGGTACAACAGAGTAAATAAATATTGGTAAGTATATAGTTGTATATATATTTAATTGATATATATATATATATATATTTGTCTTTAGTCATTTCCTAATTAAAATTTTATATCATTTTTTGTTTCACGTCTCCCAAAACTAGATGCTTTACAAAAAGAGAGGAGATGCACATATATTACAATGGAATTCAAATCTAGAGATAGGTAACTATATATAGTTCTAAATACATTTGATTGATAGTATAAATATAAAACTAAATTTAATTCATTTTCATTTTATAAAAAAATTATAATTGATTTCATATCCCCTTAAGCCATCCTCTTATGTACCATTAATCCATCCTCTTGCATCCCCTTAAGTCTCTCTATTAATTCCCCTTAAGCCATTCTATTAGGACCCCTTAATCCATATCCTCGTATATCTACCCTTAATCCATCCACTTGCGTTCCCTTAAGTCACTCTCTCAACACCCCTTAATCCATCCTCTTAGGACCCCTTAATCCATATCCTCTTATATATACCCTTTATCCATCCACTTGCATCTCCTTAAGTCACTCTTTCAACATCCCTTAAGCCATCCTCTTAGGACCCCTTAATCCATATCCTCATATATCTACTCTTAATCCATCCACTTGCATCCCCTTAAGTATCTCTCTCAACACCCCTTAAGCCATCCTCTTAGGACCCCTTAATCCATATCCTTGTATATCTACCCTTAATCCATCCACTTGCATCCCCTTAAGTCACTCTCTCAACACCCCTTAAGCCATGCTCTTAGGACCCCTTAATCCATATCCTCGTATATCTACCCTTAATCCATCCACTTGCATCCCTTTAAGTCTCTCTAGGGTTCATGAGATGCTTATAATAACAAATATATGTGGGTTAATAGTTTAGGGTTCATCTCCTAGTCTTTAGGTCATATGGTTTAGGGTTTAGGGTTTCTAGGGTTCATGTGATGCTTAGAATAACAAATCTATATGGGTTTTAAGGGTTTAGGGTTTTAATTCATTCTCTCAACTCCCCTTAATCCACCCTCTTACATCCCTTTAATTCATTATATCAACTCCCCTTAATCCATCCTCTTACATCCCTTCAATTCATTCTATCAACTCCCCTTAATCCACCCTCTTGCATCCCCTTAAGCCATCCTCTTAAAGGACCCTTAAGTCATATCCTCTTACATCCCCTTAATCCACAATCTTGCATCCCTTAAGTCACTCTCATAATTCCCCTTAAGCCATCCTCTCAGGACCCATTAAGCCATATCCCAGGGTTCATGACATGCATCCCCTTAATCCACTCTCTTACATCCCTTTAAGTCATTCTATCAAATCCCCTTAATCCACCCTCTTACATCCCTTCAAGTCTATCAACTCCCCTTAATCCACCCTCTTGCATCCCCTTAATCCATCCTCTTAAAGGACCCTTAAGTCATATCCTCTTACATACCCTTAATCCACAATCTTGCATTCCTTAAGTCACTCTCATAATTCCCCTTAAGCCATCCTCTTAGGACCCGTTAAGCCATATCCTAGGGTTCATGACATGCATCCCCTTAATCCACCCTCTTACATCCCTTTAATTCATTCTATCAAATCCCCTTAATCCACCCTCTTACTTCCCTTCAAGTCATTCTATCAACTCCCCTTAATCCACCCTCTTGCATCCCCTTAAGCCATCCTCTTAAAGGACCCTTAAGTCATATCCTCTTGCATACCCTTAATCCATAATCTTGCATCCCTTAAGTCACTCTCATAATTCCCCTTAACCATCATCCCTCTTAGCATCCTCACCTGGACCTGTTAAGCCATATCATAGGGTTCATGACATGCATCCCCTTAATCCACCCTCTTACATCCCTTTAAGTCATTCTACCAACTCCCCTTAATCCACCCTCTTACATCCCTTTAAGTCATTCCATCAACTCCCCTTAATCCACCCTATGCCATCCTCTTAAGCATTCTCTTAGGACCCCCCTTAAGCATTTGAATTTATTATGGAATTTATAAGATCCAATTTTCTAACTCTTACTATATATTGTTCTTTTCTCGCATGAATTGTTTACTTAAATGACTCATAAAAACTATAGTTACTTTACTTACATTAATTATTTTTGCAAGTTCTCATCAAGTCGATCTACCATGTGATTTTCATCGTAAAATTATTTTATCAAGAGACTATGTAAATATCAATTTGTGGTCTTGACCTAAAAGTTGATAAGATTTAATTGTATTTACATGCACATATATGTTTCATCATGTTATATAGTTGTATTAAACATCAATATACATTATATATGTTTCTTCGATGTATGAACTTCAATGAACTTATTAGTCACTTTTTAAATATCTTGTTCCAATTTTATAGATTATAGATTTCATGTCTTGTATTTACCACATTTTATATAATTGTTCAATTGTATAGATTATACATTTTGTGCATACAAAGAGATAGATTTTTGTTTATTGATTCAAATATTTGCTAGAATTGGAAAATAGTTAAAATTACCTGCCCTTAGTTTATTATGAATATGATCTAAACTATTTAAGGAATGGTTTAATTTGTCGCCTAACCATGTGATAAATTATATATATGAAATTTGATTCTAGATAAGAATTTATATAACTTGCATGTATTACTTGAAAATTAGATAAAATATCTATATGTATACATGAGTGCATATAATCATCAAAATGAACATAACACCATCATAATTGACTGCATATATAATCATCATATTAAATTCAACTGATATAAATTAAAAAAAACATGATAATATTAATCGATATAATTATGTGAAATGGTCCATGAAATAACATGTTCAAAATGTATATGTCAAGTCCAACACATACATTTAAATAAAACTCTAGAGATCTCTAGTCCATAAAATTTAAAACCATCTAACTATCAGGCTGATCGGTCATATCAATTCTCCTCTTTGTTCCATGTCGACTAGATGTACCTGCATCATGCTGTAAAAGAGTACAAGAAACTTGAAATTAGATTTAAAGTTATTTAGAAATTTTGATATAATTAAACATATTTAAACTTGAAAATATAAACTTTTAGATAAAAATAAATTTAATTAAATATCTAGTAAATACAATAAAAATGATTTTTAGTATGCATAAATTACCATATGATCATGTGAATCTACTGGCACATTTTGTTCAATGGATAGCATAACTGCCAGTTGAGAAGATCCAAATGCTTGATCTACTATATCCTGCATATTCATATAAAGCAAACAATATGTTAAAACCTCGAATATATATATATATATATATATATATAAAAGGTTCGTAAAAATTGTATAGGATATTTAGTAAAGTTTACAACCTTGAATGATATGACCTCATGATCACGCACTTGAGATTTCCCATGCATATAATGTTGACGATGTTGCAGGTGTGCCTGCCATGGGTATCTCATGAAATCCCTGCATATAGATGTACAACAATTTGTATAGATCAAATTCACACATGTGTATGTAAATGAACAAATTAAATTAGATCTATGATGTGTATTTAATTTAAACTTAAAAAACATTTGAAAGCATGCACCTGAGTTGATGATGTCTCAGGAGCCCTCACCACAACTTGTGGTTGGTCAGTACTAGGTACCGTATGACCTCCCTAAATCTAGATATAATATATCATTTCACATGTGTACAAATTCAAATTGAATTAGATATATCCACACAAATTATTTAATATATATTGGTTCGAGTACCTGACCAAAAGGTGAGCCCATATCTACAACACACAACATATAGACATGATCATATTGAGTTTTAGGCATCATATGATCATGCATCTACACAACACTTCTTGAATTAATATTATATTATATATATAATTTGATGTTAAATTATTTACATGAATTTTGCACATTTCAAACAAAATAAATTTAAGTTCAAAAGATGAACATACTTGTGTAGGATGATCCTCATAATATAGTAACTTCATATATGATTCTGTCCTAGATGCATGTGGGTCACTTGAAGTGGATTCCTGAGTATTCCCATAGTCCGAGCCTCCATGCTCTCTATTGGCCACTTTAGTTGTCGTGTGTGTAGTCTGATGAGTGAGATGTCTTGAAAGCAAACTCAATGCTCCTAATGTTGATAACATGGTCTGTTGCTGAAATGCAACAGGAACACCAGGAGAAGGAGGAGGAACAATAGGAGCAACTAGAGAATGTCATTGAGGATTGACACATGCTCCTAGTCTATGTTGGGGCATGCCATTCCCAACTCCCTGAAATGACCTCATATCAAAATAGTTGGGTTTTAAACCCAACTCAAACTCAGCCCATAACTTTCTCAAAAAGTATAGGGGCACCTCAAAATTTCCATGTGGTGGATTATCAAACACCATCCACCATCTATCCCAAAAATTTGTAGCTATTTTAGGGTGCCTACACCATAAAATTAAAATTCATTTTTGGTGGGTGGAATTGGTTGGTTTATTTGGGGGTTAAAAAAATGTTGGCACATGGCTTGTTTTGTAATTTTAAGTTCATTAATTTCTTTATAGGACAATCCATTTGCATAGAATTGTCTCCTCTCTTCTCTCCATTGATGGAACCTATCTAGGTCCGCATCAATAGATCAAACAAAATTGACAATAAAACTGTGTGAGATGGGGGGGATTCTAGGCTCATTTTTTATCAGATCTATATTTCCATAAATCACAATAAGGTTTTGTCTAATTCTCTCTCTTAATTGAGTCTTATCTACTACAGGGGGTGGGGGATTAGGAGGTGGAGAGTGTGGAGGTGTGGGGTTTTGTTGTGGTGGAGGATCTGGATGTATGGGATCTGTAGGAATTTGTGCATCAGGCATAAAATCCTCTATGTAAAATTCTAGATCCATATGAATGTAATGAAATAGCAACTACATGTTAAACAATTAAAAAATATATATCAACAAACTAATTAAATAATGCACACAATTTGAAAGTTATTTAAAAATCACATTGAATGTGCACACAAATTCAAAATACATTTCATTTGAAGACCATTTGATTTATAACATTAAAAAATCCATAACATTATTTAAATCCATAGCCATGTGTACACATTAAATTGAGTCCAGTGTGTGGTTGTTAATATGAAGGGTTTGTTGTTACTACCTACTCTTAGAATGCAACTAAAAATGGAGATAATTGTCACAACAAGGTCATAAAATTTTAATATTTAATCCTACCTATGTGTTACTTAAAACTAATTATTGAACACCTTTTAGTAACCCTTCCAAGAAGAATCATCAAGTATATCTAAAATATAAATCCACTATATAATTTAGATCTTGATTGATATGTATACTATAATTAAGATACCTAAAATATCTAAGGATGCACTAAATTACATTTTGTGTACATGGAAAGGGAACTCATATGTTGAGTCAAGTATAAGTGCTTCTACATCAAAACTTTGTAGAGGATGACATATTTGTCATAATTCATCTAGGTATTTTATGTTAAACCTTTAATAAATGGGATGGTTCAATTATAAATAGTTTTGAGTTAGATCTATATGCATTGTACATAGGATACCTCTCAGTGAAAATAGGGAGTTAAGTTCTAATTATAACTCTAATGGGTAGAAATGAAATTAGGGGTTTTTATTAGAACCCTATGAATGCATGCACTATGTCATTGGTTTATTAAATGAATCCCTTGAAAGAAGGCCCCATAAACTTATTTTTAGCTAGATATCACTTGATACTTAAACTATAGCCAAATTTGATGATATACATTAATTGATTTATTTAAAATAAATAAAACCACATAGATTTAGGTAAAGACTTAAGATTTATATTTAAATAAATCACTAGATCAACATTTAAACTAGGAGTTGGATAAAATTTAGATCAAGAATTGATAGCTCACAAAAGGCTACGATATCAATAATGATGCTTCTTTGAATCATTGGAAAAAATAAATAAGATTAGTAAATAGAGATTGTGTTCACATGAGGTGAGGAACCATTTAATTTCTATAGGTAAAGGACTAAAGAATGAATTTAAATAAGACACGTGTAGATATATAACTTTGATTTCTCAAATTGGGTGTTAATAGGAGGTTAGCAGCTGTTTAGAGTGTCTTCTATTACATATATAAAGGTGGAAAAAGAGAAGGAAAGGTCCTCACTAATTTAGGTTATGAACAACTCAAGAATGAGTGTCAAAATGGGTAAATGATGAAAACCATGTAGTTTAATTCAAGTAAAAATTATACTAGATTCTATTTATATATTAGGATTATTGTTAGACAAGGGTGCTCAATGGAGCTCATAAATATCAAGCCTATCATTAATTAACTAATTCATCAATAAGTAATTTATTCTTCTAAGTTTTTATGGGTCAATAGAGCTTTATATTTTGGGGTGAGGGGAAGTTTACTCATAGGTGTGGTTGTTTCCCAACAAGAGTATATCTATTATAGAGCTAAGGTATATCGATTGTGAATACATGTATTAATTTATCAAGTACGACATAGAATTTAATTAAATCTGAGACATAAATTGATTTATCTAAAATTTCAAATTTCATGATAAGAGACATGTAAGTTCTCTATAGTGGGATAAAGTAGTTAAGAAGAAATTATAAGTTTAACACTAACATTAATTTATAAATCTCATTCGTTGTTTTCAAAGCATACTAAAGATAAGAATAAAAAATTAATTGAAGACATTCAAAGGGACACATAGATATATGCTAGTGGTAAAATTGCAATGTACAAAATAAACAAAGATGAGCTTGAGCTCTATTCACATATTGAAAATGGATTCTTTAAGTACAAACATTTCACTAAATTTTTTAGTTGTACAATGAAATCATATTTATACATGTGAATTGGTGTGCATAATTTTTCATGCAAAAATGGAAGAAATTTTAGATCTTTACTAGTATATAATTCTTTAGAGATTTGATGACATGAAAACATATCTATGTCAAATAAAAAATGTAAGAAACCTCCAAGGAGGGATACTTCTAAAATTATGTGAAGTGAAAGTTAAGAACCAATAACAAGAGGACACAAAATAAAGCAAGGAAGGAGGGAAATTTCCAAATTGAAATTACTCAATGAGCAAGAGCAACATGATCAATCCTAATGAGATTGAAACTTGTAACCATACTAAAAAATGAGAATGTTTAAACTATAGTTGATTATGGCAATGGTGTAACATAACAACATGATCAATCCTAATTAGATCAACCTCATAAATTTATGCTATGATTTGTTGAACTAGTTAAGAAACATCTCCTCATTTCTCAACACAAATGATTACATTGAAAGTATTGATTGTACAAGTTCAAGTTGCACTATCTAAAAGGTGAAAATATTAGGGTTTTAGGGTAAATAGGGTTTAGGTTTACGTTTTAGGGTTTAGGTCCAAGGATTAACCTGGGTAAATTAGTTTTTAGGGACCTATGTTTTTTGGAACCTAGGGTTTAGGGTTTTGATTTCTAAGTTAAATGTGTCCAATTTAGGTTTCGTTTTTATGGTTTTTGATTTACAATTTAACGTTCTTTGTTTCATTGATGTTTATGGTTTTTTAAATGCAATTTAAAAACTATAAAATATCAAACTAAAACAAACTAAACAAACAAAAACTAAATAACAATTACAAAAAAAAAATGCAAGATATAAAGGAAAAAAATGGTAGAATTAAACCAACCTTGAGGTTTTTGAGGTCAACTGTGTCGACAAGAGGAGGTGGCAGTGAAAATTTGCTTCAATCAAGCCCTTCGAAACACATACGCGATCTTGCTTCTCCTTCTCTAGCGTAGCTCAAATTGATAGGTAAAAATGAAACACAGTCACTTATTTAAAGAAATAAATAGCTTTAAGAAACGCGTACACGTTTTAGGTTTGCGTACTCGAATTTGAACGCATACACATTCAAATTTAGGCTCGATTACCTGATCTGTAACACATATGCATTTTTTAAGAACGCGTATGCATTTCGTGCAATTTTTTTGTTTTGGCTAAAACTTCCCCTCTTCGTGGACCCAACTTCTTGAACTTACTGTATGGCTAGAAAAAACATCAATTGAGAGCAAGTATAGCACCACTTAACAATATACATTGTGTTGTACCACAAATTCAAGATGCGGGTCCCTCCATGAGTTTCCATGATAACTATCGAGAAGGAGGTGGTAGGGGAGGCTACCACAATAGTAATAGAGGTGCCAAAGGATGAGGAATGACCAAAAGGAAAAAGTATTATGACTATGGTAAACTAGGAAATTATACTAATGAGCACAAAAGGAAAAGAGGAAAGTCCACAAGTGATTTTTGTAGTGATATATCACATGATATTTCTAGTTGTTCCAAATTTAATAATTTTATAAAAAAAAATAACACCATGATCACAAAGTAAATAATTATCTAGTATAAATCTAACCTATGATACCAACGTAGTAATGAATGACTAAAGTAAATGAGCAAATGATACACAATGTAATAAACCAAATATAGAAAACAAATGTAGAAAAGAATAAATAATTAAAGTAAAGATTCACATCAAGTTCACTTCAAATATATATATAATAGATAACCTACATAATTTAAATGTAGGAAAGCCTTTTCAATTATCTATCTTAGGATTCAACTAGCAATCTATCATAAATGAGTTTACTTAAGTTAATGCAAACACACAAAAAAATCTCTATCAACTAAATAGAAAATTACTTTTCTTTCTAGTTAGACTCCTTAACATTTCTTTCTTGAACTAAATTCTTAATCTAAATGGGCTTCAATTGGGAAATGATAACAAAATAAGAAATTGGTTGATTTACTAGAAATAAGATTTGTGAATGACAAGATTGCTTAAAGATATTTAAACTTGGTAGTAAGAATGAAAGATGGAAAACTAGACAAGCTAGTTGGTGGAAAATAATAGGAGGGCCCAATTGAAAAACTTGAGTTGTGAATAGGAGGTTCACAAAGTCCATTTTTGGTATAAGGATATTGGCACACTTATAGAATGCAACCATGTCAGTATTACATGCAATTTCTTAGAAAAAAAGGGGATAAATAACAACAAACAAAATAGTGCTAAAAATTTAGAGAAATGAATAAAATAAGGACGTAGAATTCCTTGTAAATGAGTAAGAAATGCGATCTTAAAACAGTTCATGCCCCTTGTCCATGCTTCCACATTTTAGATACATATCTACCAAAGCAATTGAAACTACAACATCTGACAAAATTTCTCTATCCTTTATGCTTTGATGGATGTCCATACCCTATTCCAAAGCTCCCATTTTGGCTCAAGCTAGAAGGATGCTAGCAAGAGTTGTAGAGTCTGGATTTACACTTGCCAATTGCATTTGCTTGGAAGTTCCTAAAGTCTTTTAAAAGAATCAATTTTATGAATAATCTGCAATGAAAGCATTTTGTGAGAGCATGTTTCTGCAAAGAATACCATGTGATCATGACAATTTTCAATCAACTATTGCATTAGAAATCTAAAAAACATCCAGCTTGTCAGCTTCACTACTTGATAAACATTTTTTTTCTTTTTTAATTAATTACAAAATTAATTTTCTTCCTAACAAAATTAATTTAATCTAATCATACATTTAAATTCTAACATTTTCAAGCAAAACTGAAAAAAAAAAAAATCTGAATTCAAAGATAAATCAATCTATTAGATTATTATCATGATTAAATTCTACTCTACCTAATAGCCAAAGTCAAAATAGGGCGAGATTACAATTTCTCGATGCAAAATTCTCTACTTTCCACAACTTTTTTGAGTTTTTGTGTGGAATACAATTTAAAAAGAATAAAGCAAGTTTGCATGCTAATTTTCATCCTATTTTCCACACTTTTCTTTGCCTGCAAGAACGGTCATTGCGCTAACTAGAATAGACTTATGTTAGTGAATGAAACTTGGTCGAGATAATATGGTCTCTGAAATATCATGGCTGTTACAGTGTAGACTTGGTTATACATTTGAAAGACACGGCTGCTCTGAAAAACATGCAAGCCAACAATTCACGTGCCTTGTCTGTGCTTCCACATTCTGCATACCCTGCAGTCATGGCAATCCATGAGATCACATTTCTTTGAGGTATTCTGTCAAACATGTCACGCCCCTTTTCTATGCTTCCACAGTTCGCATACATGTCAACCAGGGAGGCTGCTGGCAAAGGTTGCGAACTCTGGCTTTACACCTGCCAATTGCATTTGCTTGAAAGTTCCTGAATCCTTTTCAACAAATCCATTTTTCGTATATCCTGCAATCATGGCATTCCATGAGACCACATTTCTTTGAGGCATTCGGTCAAACAGTTCATGTGCCTTGTCTATGCTTACACATTTTGCATAAATGTCTACCAGGCCTTCTGTTCACTGCAGTAACTATATTCCATGCCAAGTTATTTGTTTCTTTAATCCATTCAAACTTCCGCAGCGCGGCAAGTGATTTTAATTTGGTTTGGGTTATGCTAACTGTTACAGTCTACGGGACTGCTTAGGGGGACAGAAACAACAGTGACAGATTGAATGGGCTCTGCATCACTCATTTAAATGGTCAACGCTTAGAGTGAGGGGAAGCTTGAAAACTCACAGAGCCTCTTGATCAGAATAATAATAAGAAGAAGAATATGAAAAGTTAAACAGAGTGGAGACGAAGATGCAAAAACAAAGTATAAAGAAAAAGAACAAAATAGACAAGAGATGACACCGATATTTTATCGTGGTTCACCATTAATGGCTACGTCCACATTAAGAGCAGAAGAATATTTTATTAACAACAACCAAATGCAAATGATACAGCAGCAAATATATAAAGATGTATTAGAGAAGCTGAAGAGTCAGCAATTGGAGGGAAACCTAGTGTCTGTTGGGCTTCAGCACTTAACAAATCTCCCACTTGAAGTCCAACGGATGCTGCAACTCGCCAACCATTCCCCTGCTCTAAAATTCATTGTTACTTCTTCTTAACCAGACCAAGAGAAGTCCCGGTGCATTCAAACTTCTCTTTGCCAACAACTTTGGTGAAAATATCCACCGGATTGACCTTTGTGTCAATTTTTACAACTTTTGACCTACCCTCTTCAACCACTTGACGAATGTAATGAGCATGAAGGTCAATGCGTTTGGAACGCCGCTGAGATGAATGATTGTGAGCTATAAAAATGGCGTTGCGACTATCACAAAACAAAATATAATCACTTTGTTGACATCTTAAATCACTAAACAACAGCTGTAACCAAATAATCTCTCTAGCACTTTCAGAAAGAGCCAAATACTCAACTTCAGCAGAAGAAAGAGCAACAAAATGTTGCAGCCTTGAAACCCAACTAATGGCTGCACCAGCCAACATGAAAACATAGTCAGTGGTAGACCTTCGTTTATCTAAATCTCTGCCAAGATCAGAATCAATGAAACCTTGTAGCTGAACATTATTTCCACCAAAGCATAAAGCATAATCAGTAGTACCTTTAAGATACCTTAAAATCCATTTGATTGCTTCCCAATGAGACTTTTTGGGATTGCTCATGAACCTACTCACAACTCCCACTGCATGAGCAATGTCAGGACGAGTGGAAACCATGGCATACATAATACTGCCAACTGCATATCTATAAGGAATGCCTTCCATAAACTCTTTATCCTGTTGTGTTTTCGAACACAAATCAGAAGATAAATGAAAATGGGCAGCAAGGGGAATAGAAACAACTTTTGCATCAACCATATCAAATTTGTCTACAACTTTGTCAATGTATGTCTTTTGTGATAACATGAGTTCTTTCTTACGTCTATCTCTAGTAATCATCATTCCAAGATTTTTTTTGGTTGTGCCTAAGTCTTTCATAGCAAACCATGTAGCTAATTGCACCTTCAACTCAGAAACAATCCTCTTACCAGTATTGGCTACCAACATGTCATCTACATAGAGCAAGAGAATAACAAATTCACCTGTAGGAAGTTGCTTGTAATAAACACATGGATCCGATTCACACCTGATAAACTTGTGCTCAATCATGAAGCGATCAAATTTAATATATCACTGTCGTGGGGCTTGCTTGAGCCCATACAAGCTGCGCTTCAGCTTGCAATAAAGATGTTCTTGTCCTTGTTGTTTAAAACCTTTCGGCTGCTCCATGTACAACTCTTCATCAACATCACCATGTAGAAAATCTTTCTTGACATCCAACTGGTCAAGTTCAAGATCCCAAACTGCAACCAATCCCAAAACTGCTCGGATTGTGTTCATTCTCACAATTGGAGAGAAAATCTCATTAAAATCAATTCCTTTCTGTTGATCATACCCTTTGTCAACCAGCCTGGCATGATAACGTTTCTTGCCTGCATCCTCTTCTTTCAACTTATACACCCAATGATTTTTCAAGGGTCTTCGATTAGGCGGAAGCGACACTAAATCCCAAGTGTTATTAGCCTACAAGGAACTCATTTCATCTTGCATTGCTTCATGCCATTTAGTAGAATCAACTGCCTGGCAAGCCTCTTTGTAAGTAGTTGGTTCAGGTTGATCAGAAACCAAAAATTTTGGCTCTGCCTCTTCTGAATACAATAATTCATAATCAGAAAACTTTAAAGGACATCTCCTCTCTCGGGTAGACCATCGTAACTGAGGACCTTGTTCTTGCATATTTGTGTCTAAATTCAGTTTCTGTAATTGATTTTGGAGGTCATTTATATCATACTACAAATGCCCATGTTCTGGGACACTACCTCCAATAACTATGGCATCACCTCCCACTAAACTCGTATCAACATGTGTTGGTTGCACGTTGGTGATTGAAAACTGCGAATTAACAGAACGGTGTGGAGCATCAACCAAAGGCACCGAATGAACAAACAAAGGTTGTGAAATGCCAACAAGGGGCTGCATGGCAACTAAAGGAGGTTGCGCTAGAAGCAACACATGTGGAGGTTGTTCATGCGTGGAAAACAGGGGAGAGGAGGCTACACAGGGACCAACTACCCTAAAGAACATTGCAACGAACATGGTAGAGACTGCGTGGCAAGTCCAGAGGGTTGTGAAGAAGTGCTCGAGGACTACAAAATGGACAAAGGTGGTGCCATCAGATTTTTAGACTGTGAATAGATTGGTAAGTGCGTAACAGTTAATGGAGCCCATGTAGACTGCGTAGGCTGAAGACATGGCTGTGATGAAGGCAGTGAAGTTGCCAATGGAGATTGAGAAGAGTTAAGAGGAGATGACATAACAGGAATTGGAGCTTGCATACCACAAGATGGAGGCTGCGTACCAACAGACCAAGACACATAATGTGTAAAATTAGGGGAATTAGGGGCCAACGCAACAAGAGGTGGAAACTGTGTATCACCAATATAGGATGGCTGCGAAGCACTCCTAGAACATTGTTCAAACAATGGTTGCGTATCATCATTTGGAGAAAACAGAGATGATGATACAAAAGGGGCAGGGGATAAAACAGAGGTGGGTGAATAATGTATTCCACCTATATTACCTGCCTGCAAATTACCTCCAGGTGATCCATTTGAATGATCATTTGCAAAAACTGAGAAAGGGACATATTCCTTAGTAACTACTACCTATGTCTGCAAAGCGAGAAAAACATGTTCATTAAAAACCACATCCCTGTTGTGAATAATCTTATTGGCGACAGGATCCCACAATCGAAATCCATACTGATCTTCGTCGTACCCAACAAAAAAACACTTCTGAGATTTGGGATCCAATTTGGATCATTTCTCCTTGGGAACAACAGCAAATGCTTCACAGAAGATGTGAATAGGAGATCCGTTTTCCAAGCCACACCTCCTCTCGAATACCAAAATCTAACCGTGACGAAGGGCTTCGATTAATTAAATAAATTGTTGTGTTGCAAGCTTCAACCCAGAACTCTTTTCCCAATCCAGTATTGGAAAGCATACAACATGCTTTCTCCAAAATTGTTCTATTTAACCTCTCTGCAGCCCCATTTTCTTGAGGCATAAAAGGAACAATTTTGATGCTTTGAAAACCATTGTCAGCACAAAAATTATCAAACTCTAGTGAACAAAATTCACCACCGTTATCCGTTTGCAAACATTGGATGTTATGCCCACTTTGATTTTCAACAAAAGCTTTAAAATTTTTGAATTTGCTAAAAACTTCAGACTTTCGATTAATCATAAAAATCCAAACTTTCCTAGTGCAGTCATCAAGGAAAGTTACAAAATAGTTAGCCCCACCAAGAGAAGTTACCTCAGTCGGTCCAAAGACATCTGAGTAGACAAGCTCCAAAGGTGAAGTACGCTTTTCACGTCCCGTCTTCAAGAAGCTGACCCTCTTGTATTTGCCATAAAGACAATGTTGGCAAAATTCCAAATCCACTGATTTCAAACTTGGTAATTGATGTCTTTTGACTAGCACTTCAAGGCCTTTCTTACTCATTTGTCCAAGACGCTGGTGCCAAAGTATGGTCTCATTTTCCGTCAGTGCCATAGCAGCTCCCACTTGAGAACCATTCTTAAAAACATATAAGTTGCCCACTCTATCTCCTTTGGCAATCTACAGGGCACCCTTATTAACTTTCCACGAATCCGGAAAGAAAAAAGTATTGCAGCCTTGTGAAAAAAGTTGGCTTATAGAAATCAAATTCTTCTTGAGTTGTGGAACATGTCTAACATCTTACAAAAGCCATGTGGTACCATTCTTGGATTGTAAGAGAACATCCCCTTTACCAATGATCTCTAAAGATTTGTTATCCCCCAAATAAACATTCCCAAACTATCCTGCTTGATAATTAGAGAAGGCATCCATACAAGAGGTAGCATGGAAAGATGCACCCGAATCTAAAACCCACAAGTTTGAAGTGACTTCGCTTACGGACAAAACCAAAACACTATCATTGTGTTCATAAACAACATTAACATCGTTGTCTTTAACCTTCTCTTGTGCCTTCTTATAGGAATAACAATCTTTTAGTGTGACTAGGCTTACCACAAAACCAGCAGTCGCCAATTCTGCCTCTGGATTTTGATGATCTTTTTGCAGATTTTGATCTTCTCCTATTATTGTCTTTGCCTCTATGACGAGGCCTTCCTCTACTAACAACAGTTAGAGCTTTGCCTGAAGAGGTCTCTTGGTTCTTCCTTCGCATATCTTCGCTGAGGAGAGTAGCAGCAACATCATCAAACTTCAATTTATTTTTCGCAACCACGGAAGTACTCATAGCCATAATAACTCCCTCCCAGCTATTAGGTAGCGAACACAACAATAAAATTGCTTTGATTTCATCATCCAGGTGGATGCCCACTGAAACTAATTGAGTAACCAACATATTAAAATCATTAAGGTGGTTGGACACAATTCCACCTTCTTTCATTTTCAGGTTATACAACCTTTTCATAATAAAAATTTTATTAGACGTTGAAGCCATCTCATACATCGAAGAAAGTTTATCCCACAATTCCTTCGAAGTTTTTTATGTTGAAACATACCCGAGAATTTCTCTATCTTCGCTTCCTCCATAATTTAGGAAATTCATCACCAATTTCCCAATCAGCTATACCGTCACCGTACAACTCTGATACCAATTGAAAAGTTAAACAGAGTGCAGACGAAGATGCAAAAACAAAGTATAAAGAAAAAAAACAAAATAGACAAGAGATGACACCGATATTTTATCGTGGTTCACCATTAATGGCTACATCCACACTAAGAACAAAGGAATAGTTTATTAACAACAACCAAATACAAATGATACAACAGCAAATATATAAAGATGTATTGGAGAAGCTGAAGAGTCAGCAATTGGAGGGAAACATAGTGTCCGTTGGGCTTCAACACTTAACAAAATAATGCAAAGAGATGTAAGAAGGTAGTGCAGAGAGAAACAAGCGTAGGATGGGACAAACTAAAGCCATCTTCATCTTCATCTGTATTGTACTCAGAAAAAAGTAACAGAAATATATTATTAGCGCACGTCTCTGAAATCTTATGAAATAGCCGTGAAGTCCTGTGTTATGTTTTTGCTCGTCACTTGCATAAAACAGTCTATGCCGTTCAATCATGTGAAAGAAAAGTGGGGAAAATACGTATTCTCTCACGCCAAATAGAATGGAAAATAAGAGGAAAGTTTTTGCTTTGTGGAAAGTGGAAAAGTGTTTACAAACGTGTGGACCACCATTCCAAGAATGGTCGGAAAGAGAATTGAAAAATTAATTATTTAAATTGACGGAGTCGATAAAAAATTGTATTCCACATAAACAGAAGAAAGTTGTGGAAAATAGGAGGGAAGAAAGTGGATACTTTGTGGAATGAATTATTGTATGTAAGATTATTGCAGTTATAGGAAAGTAAATGCTTTGTGGTATGAAATTATTGCCCAGATTTTAAATAATATAAGGTATTTGGATTTATGTTGGAAATATAAAATGAAACGTAAAATGTATTAATTTAAATATGATAAAAAAGATCAATTGCATAATCTAATTATGATTATTTGGATGGATAATATCTATTAATTTTGTGTGGTGTTGATGGCGGGAGACTTATGAATATTTGTTTAGAATTTATAAAGTACAACAAAATAACCAATGTTATCAACATATAAGTAAATAATTTTTTATATATTATTTAAAGCATGATTGTTAGTTTTAATGAGAATGTCTAAATTGTGATCCATAATTTCAAGTATTAGACATTTATTGAAATAATTTAAATTGTTAGAGTATTTTTTATGTGTTTTTAATTAAGTTGTAATGTTAGTTTAATTTTAAAAGAGCTAAAATTATGAATGTGGCTCTTTTGAATTTTTTTTTTTTACTTTTATAACAAGAAACGGTAAATAAGATAGATTTTATATTTAAAATTTATAATAAAAAGTGTGCTCTACTATAATTTATTTAGGATTATTAGTTATTAATTGCATTATAGAAAAACAAACATATCTCATACCCATATCATTTGCAATCTATAAATGTTCGAGTAGATCTAAGGTTTTGGTTTATTTCAATTTATAGATTTTTCACTCCCTGACTTTCTTGTCCCATACTCTAAAATAGCATAGAAAGTGTTTTTTTGTAAGACAATATCAGAGCTCTTATTTATGTCTCAACTAGATATAAAAAATGATTTTTCCTACCATATCTTACCTCTAGGATTAAGGGAATTGTAGATATTGTTGTAAAGCATTCTATGATGGGTTACATGTTTTAATTTATTGTTGCATCTCATTATCAAACCTTGTCATATGATTGCTATTAAAAAATGAAATTTGTTAAAGGATTCTATGTGCATGATTATTTTTTCTCCACTAAAGGCATTAATCATTAGATCTCTAGTGATATGTGCATGTGACATAGAGTAGAATGTAATACATTATGTGACATTGAAACATTAACAATGTTCATAGCACAATGATGAGTTACTTGTGAAGAAATGATCATTTTTTATACATCTAGCAATATAATGTTAAAAATTAAATAATATTCATCAAGGAAATAAACATAATTAATACACTCATTAGATAAATTATCAATAAAAATGAAAAACTAGGAGCATGCATAAGACTTTCCAATGATATTATGTGTGATAACATTATCACATAAAACATGATCCCTAGATGTATTAATAGAGTTTAGGTTTGTCATTATCATGACATGTAAGAAGTATAATAATTAAGATAAGCAAAGCAACATCAAAAATGATGAAAAAGCACATGAATTCATTAAGAAAGAATTATTAAACTTCTCATTAGATAAACAAAATGTCATTTAAATCACTGCTACAAACATCCTATGAATTCCTTTCAGATAGGAACAACTAAGCCACAACTTGGTATCTCAAAGGCAAACTGGCCAACCATAATTTTGGAATGTTCTTATCTCACCACCAAGACTTGTAGTTACAATTACTAAACCCCATGCAACTAGTGTAGACTGGTCTTGAATATGATTATCACCAGAATCACAAATGTTGTTGTTTGGGAGTTCAAAAGAGGCTAGGTTTGGGCTTTGAAAGGTAAAGGCTGGAAGTTTCTCCTTAGGCCATGTTGTTGAACCTTTAGATAGACTGTCAACAAAAAGACCATGATTTGGACTTGAATGATTTGGAACTCTCATATTAGTAGAAGAAGTTAAGTTTACTTGGAGTGAACTTGAGATAGAATTTGGAATGGTACCAAAATCACTTATTCGATAATTTTCTCGAACCGATTCCTCATTCTTGCTACTAACCCTTGCTCCTTCCAAAATAATGCCATGATTTTATGCTATGTAAGAAATGATAACATTGAGGTTGGCTTAAATTTAATAGCAACATAATTTACAAAGAAGCAAAAATATTAAACAATAAAGGATTCATAATCCGGTGCAAAAATTTGAGAGCTAAAAAAGTGAGTTTCAAAATACCTTGTTGACTGGAAGTATCAGGAACTCTTCTCAAATAAACTACCCTTCAACTCCTCATTGATTTCAATGGTGGTGAGTTGTGCAAATAAAAAAGCATGCAAACAAGATAGATATGAAGATAATATCACATACATACATATGCAAGTTAGGTGAGATAGATAAGTATACAAGCAACAAAATGTAATTTTAATACCATTCAGGTTAGGTGAGATGGATTGCTTGATCTATTTGCCAACAGAGTTGTAGACGAAGATCACTCATTTCACCAAACAAAGCCATTGACATGATCGCTACTGCCATATTTCATACTCTAAGCCATGGCAATTTTACAACTGTAGTATATTTGATTGTTCTACCTAATCCACATTCAATCATTTGCAACAAGTTGGTGGTGCCTTGTATTGTGTAAACAAGGTCTATCTTCCAGGGTGAAAAGAATCAACGGTTGGCAATGGTTCAACCATCTTGCAAGGACTATCCTTTTTTTTCCACCATCCATAGACAAAATGAGCTCCATGAAGCTCAAATAAGGATACACCTTTGGCATAATTATACTATGCTATTTATCTATACATAGTGTTCAACCAAAGACTTCCTAATTATTTACATTGATTATGGAAATATCATGTTTTAAACAATAATTTTTAAAAATAAAATAAAATATTACATCAAATTTCTTACCATAAGTAGTCATTAGTCTAGCAAAAAAATAGTGTTTCCTTACTTTAAATTTAAAGCACATAGGCAAAGCTTTACAAATTAGAGACAACATCACCAAAAATTTCCATAGTTTTTTAAGGTTTTGTCTGAAAAATCATGCAATGTGTTTGAGGCCTTGTGTTGCTTGCACAACTTTGCTTCAAAGGCACCCTTTCACCTACGAGAAAAATAAGAAAGAAAGTACATGTACTTATTTTCCCTAGTGCAAATCACCAATGCCACTAGTGCATATTGTCATTAATATTGATACTAGGAATTGGAATCTTTCTAATGATTGTCCATACCCTAAGAATGAATTTTCCTTAAAAGCATCAATGATGGTCTAGGTGTTAAGTTATTTTTAAAATGCTCAAAATATGATGAGTCATCACTAGCCTAGGTAAGTTATTGAAGAAGAGCTAAATAGAAGGAAAAACACACGGATGAAACAAAACAAGAAGAGGATGAATGAATTGGGAACATTAATATGTCAAATTGCCCAAACACTAATAGGGAAATAAAAAGGTATGTAAAAGAAAAATTTAGGATTGTCATGTGAACAAAGTAAATTGGTCAAAATAAAAGCCTACTATATCAAATAATTTAACCCCACAATGGGACTATGATGAAAAAACTGACATAAGAGCTACAATTAAGTGGAAAGTAAAAACATTGGCAGACCAATAATAAACTAGTTTGCCTTATTTTAAGTGTGATTGATAAATGATCAATAATTAAGGAGTAAGAAACGAGAACATGTCTATTTTACAATAAAGGTGTGGTGACAATAAAATAACACTACATCATAGATTACTTGACTTAAAATGACATTTGTATCAATCATGAAAACAACAAAAGAAAATATACTTAGTCTATAATGACATCTGTATCAATTATAAAAACAACATAAGAAAACAATTTGAACACCTTATTTGAGAAGTTAAGCTTGAACAGCAAGGTGGTTGTATGTTGTGAATAAGATTTTACACCGATATTTTCGTTTCCACCGTTAGAAGAGCTGTGCACGCATGCCAAGAGTGGCGACAAATCCAATCACTTCTGCTTTTTCTGAGCATCGTACCAAATATGTTTACTGACTCACAGAATTACAATCAACAAGATTTTAATTAGCTAAAATGGTAAGTAACGAAGATGCCCCACAGATCAACGTCTGGAACTCTAGACGTTGAGTCTAGAGGAAGGAGGGCGGAAGCTTCGTTACGAAGGAGAGAGGAATCTTCAGTTTTGTACTGGGCAGACTGAAGTTTTCAGTTAAATTAACACCATTCTTCGTTTGGCTTATAGTTAGTCTTAATGGGGAACGATTTTGTGAACAATAGATGGACAGTTTTGGTAGCCTGCATATGGATAGAATGTTGTGCAGGAGCATCATACGGCTTTAGCCTTTATTCCCAGACCATCAAGACCCGCTTTGGCTACAACCAACAGCAGCTCGACTTGATTTCCGTCTTAAAAGACACAGGGGAGTGTATAGGCATTATCTCAGGCCTGCTTTATGACCGCTTTCCTCCATGGCTTGTCCTGCTCGTCGGAGCGGCACAGAATTTCGTAGGCTATGTGGTCATATGGCTCTTCGTGACCGGCCGCCTAGCGACTCCTGCTGTGTGGGAGATGTGTGTGTTCATCTGTGTGGCCATCAATGGCCAGACGTACTACAACACGGCCTCCATTGTGACCTGCGTCAATAATTTTCCGGGCAACAGAGGAATTGTTGTGGGGTTAATGAAGGGATGCCTTGGTCTGAGCAGCGCCATTCTTTCCACTACTTGGCGGCTTCTTTATCCGGAGTCAGATGGGTCTTCTTTCTTGTTAGTGGCCGCCGTTGTTCCTTCTGTAGTGGCCTTTCTGCTCATTCCCATCGTACGAAAACACGACCCACTTGACTTTAAATGTGATTCTTCCACAACTACGCTGAGATTAGGTATGGTGTCTGCTCCGGTGGTGGTTTTGGCGCTGTTTTTGATGGGTTTTAGCTTTGGGGGTTTACATTCTTTCCAGGTGAGTGATTTTATTGCTGCATATAATTTATAATTTAAGCTTATATTCATACAACCTGTATTTTTCATTGGGGTGATTTTTTTTTTGGTTTAAATTTGATGGGGTGTGATAACTAGTCGAGGAGACTTTCATTACTGTATCCTGCATTTGAAAACAGGATTGATTATTATAATGATCAGTTTTTTTCCATTAAAGCCGCATAGCCCACACTGGCACTATCCTATCACCATCTAGCTTAAAAGAGCAGAGCACTACAAAATAATTGAGAATTGCAAAATGGGGTATAAATATTTTAGAAAAAAATGAATGGGTTGTTTCTAGATATGATAGTGAGTTTTTTTCACAAATAGGAAAAATATTGTTATCCTTGTATTATTTTTTAAAAACTAGTTAAGATATCTGAATTCTAATCACATTAAATTTATAAATGTAAGGGAAGAGATTCAAATTTTCAGAAGACATTTAGACTAAGCACATTTATTTTCTGCTCTAAAAGAGTAGAGCACTACAAAATGTCCCACAATTATAAGTTCAGTTGCTGATTTATCTTCTTTCTAGCCCAAGATATCACATTATCATGGCTTAGAAAAGGTCAAGAGAATTGCAAAATGTCACATAGATTTTTAGAAAAAATATCAATATATTGTTTCTAGATTTAACAATGTGAGTTTTTCTACAAAACAGAAAAATATCATTATCAATGCATTGTCTTTGGATTTGATAGTGTGAACTTTTTGTACCAGAAAAAATATCATTATCAATGTATTGTTTCAGGTTTGATAGTGTGAACTTTTTCTAAAAAGTGGAGAAAATATCATTATCAATATATTGTTTTAAGATTTGATAGTATGAGTTTTTTTTATAAATAATTCAGAGCAAACTTTATGATCTACTTAAAAATAAAAAATAAAAGAAAAAAATGACTAATTATTAACAATCTAACTATAATTCTAATTTAATAATCACTGTAAGAAGATACACCTAAAGTCCTATTACATGCGTATCTCCTAAAAAAATATTAACTAGATTCACTGTGAAAACTACTTTAAGATATCTTAATTCTAATTGCATTAAATTTCTAAATGTAAAGGAAGAGATTCAAATTTTCAAGACATTTAAACTAGGCGCATTTATTTTTCAACATGGTTTACTAAGTTACTTGTGCTTTGCAGGCAGATCAAGTTGAATTTGCAGTTGCAGTTTTTATTCTGGCAGTCCCACTGTGGGTGGCATGGAAAGCAAACCACCATGAGAGAACTTCAACTTCAACCTCAACCTCAAAACTTTCTGAGCCCTTGATCACAAATAATGAATCTGATCAGTCTGTTATTATTGAGTATACTAATATTTCTGTGTGGGGAGAACTCTGCAGCTTTAATTTCTTGCTTGTCTTGTTTACTTCTGCCATTGCTCTGGGCTCAGGCTTTGTGGCAGTGAACAACATGGGTCAGGTTGCAAGAGCTCTGGGATTTAAACAGCACCACATCACCATATTTGTCACTCTCATATCAGTATGCCAGTTTTTGGGCCGATTCGGAGTTGGGGTTTTTTCTGATTATTTGCTTTCAAAATTTGGAGTGGCCAGGCCATTGTTGACTGCAATGGCTGGGTTAGTTTTGTGTGGTGGGTATTTGCTTATAGTAATGGCAGGCACTTTTCAATGGACTCTGTATTTGGGCTCCATTGTTATAGGACTCTCCTTTGGAGCAAACTGGTGTCTAAATCCTACAACTGTGTCTGAGCTCTTTGGGCTGACCCATTTTGGAACACTGTACAATGTTGTGTTGATGGGGAACCCAGTGGTGTCATATGTGCTGTCTGTGTGGGTGGCAGGCTATTTGTATGACAAAGAAGCAGACAGTCAAGGAGGAGAACATTGCACAGGAAGTAAATGTTTTGAGCTCACCTTCATCATTTTGTCCAGCGTGTGTATGTTGGCAGCATTGGCATCGTCTGTATTGTGGTGGAGAACAAGACAACTTTATCGAAAAAAGATAAATATAAAGCAATGAATCTACTGTAACTTCAATCTTGGTTTATAGGTCGAAGTATTTCTACTTTTCTAGTCACTTAGGAGTAAAGATACAGTGATTTTTTTATATAATAATTTAGGTGGAAAATGTCATGTCTTATAGTTTATGTAAAGTGAGGTTTATTTATAAAGAAAAATATAAAGCTATCAATTAATAAGAGCTTTTGATGTCTAAGGGGTTGAGTTTAATTGGTTAAAGTATTGAGTTCTTAATGTAGAGACCCAAGTTCAAATCCCAATGGGACATCTAATACAGAGTTCTAAGTTGTGACTCTTAGTCTTCCATAGTTGGCTTCTAATGAGGATGTGGTTTCTAAATAAGTGGATTTCTAAGTTGTGACTCTTGGTTTTCCATAGGTGGTTTCTAATGTGGTTCCTCGAAAAGAGCTAATAATAGTCTTATGGTTGTGCTTGCAAGAGAATGATTAGCAATATAAAAAAACGAGTTATTTATCAAGTAGCAAAAGACAAGTCCAAGCATTTGGATTCCATGCACCTAGATTATTATGACCATCTGAAATAGGTTCCCAATCATAAGAGCATTATCATTGGCTTGTTTGTCATTAGTTTTCACTTAATCTACAAGTGGATCAACAACTTTGAGAGGAGAAATAACCAAGGCAAACTAAGGAAACTTACCACTATCTGGCCAACCAAGGGCACCTCTACCATGGGTCTAAGAAGTTATTGAAGGCTAATGGGAAGCCCAAGACTATCCATGAGCATTGTAACCATGAATCTATGCTAAGAAGCATGATAATCATGAGAATGATGCCCACAAGTATTGACTCCTACCACATTAATGTCTTCGAGGAGGGGTTAGCCCATGTCGGAAGGAGATGTCAATATAACTTCGACAATTATACAAGATGCATTATCTTGGTGGTCAAGAAACACCTGCAAGTGAGCCACTTCAAGTGTAACTTTATTAGCTTTCACTTGTAGTTATATTAACATATTCTAGATGAAATTCTAAATTTAGAATACATAGAGAAACTTCTACCAAAAACATATCCAAAAAAAAGAGTCAAATTCTTACCTTTCCAAATAGGATAATTTCCATTGTAAAAGCATGTCATATCTAGGTAAACTTAGCATGAATTTTAGGCTTGTCTCCCAGCAAGATCATGTTCCAAGAAAAATTATTAGGTCTAAAAGGCTTGAAAAACCATAATTTAATTTCATGTCTCCTAAGCTCTAGGACATAATTAGAAAACATGCTTGATTGTTTTATAATTCCTACTATGATCGACAGATTTGTATGGGTCAACTACACTTGATCCATGAGGATTTGAAGCGTAATTATGCCACTAAACATCAGTCCAATAAAATCAATCAATGAAAACTAGACTAAGAATCCATTAAGACTAACATATTAACCTACGAAAGCTTTAAAAAAACTTATTCTAATCCATTGAAACTTATCCTATTGGGAGAGTGGTGTCGCATTGATGTGAAATGGAGACTCTTTCCCAATCCTGTGGATAAATGAGTCTGTTTTTATCGATTCTATTGAAAAGAATCGACAAAACTGGTGAATGATGTGTATGAAAACATGGTTTAAATGCTAAATTAACATGATGTAGACTAAGATGATTGATATGGATATATGCAAAACTAATATGAATGGATTTTAAGCTAAAAAGATTGAAACCCTAATTACACAATACTAAATGGATGCATTTATGTTATCATGGAAGCCATTAATGGAAGTTAAGCTAATATGATGCAAGTAATTTAAGCTAAAATGATGTTAAATGTGAGTGCAAGTGCAAATGATTTTAACAACATAAGTTTGTTGTTAAAAGATGGATCCATTTGTCTCCAAATAGTGACCTATTATAGGAGGACAAATGAAAAATGAAGGGTTAAAATTAAAAAGGTTAATCAATGGTCAAAAATGGAGGAAAGATGAAATATGGATCATGGATTCTCATCAACGGATGATAACCAATGATCACATGGATCAAGGAAAGAATCAAAGGGGTCATATTCTTCCAAAAAAACACACATTCAAAACTTGCACAAGAAGTCTTGTAAGTTCGTTAGGAGGAAGAATATTCTCTTTTTCCAAATAAGTGGGGAGAGAGAATATTCTTTGGAATATTCTCATTGGTGAGGGGAAATTAGATACTTAGCAAATTAAAACAAAATTTTAATATGAAAAAGAGGAAGGAATATCTCATTTGGAAGAATGTGCAAATGAGGAATATTCAGTTACAGGACATAATAACCCGGCCAAAATAACCCTAGATAGAATAACCCAGTCACAATAACCCAAGGACAAAATAACCCAGGGTCATAATAACCTAAGCCAAAATAACCCGTGGTCAGAATAACCCATGGACAAAATATCGCCATAAGCATATAGAGAAAGGACCACGGGTTATTTTGTCCATGGGTTATTTTGACCACGGGTTATTTTGTCCATGGGTTATTATGACCCTGGGTTATTTTGTCCTTGGGTTATTATAACGGGATTATTGTGGTTGGGTTATTATGCTCTGATACTAGAATATTCCCTTGCAGGTGGGGGGAATTAGATTAATTAGTAATTGATAATTAAAACAGTTTTAATTATGTCAATTAGGGGAATTTCATGATATTCATTAAATAAAGTGATTTAATGAAAAAGGGAGAAAGTGAAATGATATTTAAGGTTATTTAATTAAATAAGAGGATTTAGGGATTTAAATTAAATAATTAAATTTATTCAATTTAATAAGATGAAATGTTAGCATGAAAAGGGATGAATTAATTCAATTAGATTAATTAGATTAATATATGAAAATGACATAAGTAATTAAATAGATAAGCTAATTTAATCAATTAAGCGAAAAGATGATGGGTTTCAAGATGAAGCGATCTTAGCATATCAGATTTGAGTGCATGATATCATTCA